>JAZGLO010005211.1:0-600000 GCA_036873155.1 Biomphalaria sudanica | reverse complement strand
TTGGCAGACCCGTTTTGGCGCAGTGGTCGTTTAGTCGCTAAATGTCTAAATATCCAAATACTAAACAAAGTGAAACCATGAAAGAACAAGATTACAAAGGCGTCCCAAATCGAATTCACCCATGTTACAGCAACATTCAAGCCATGGTTTTTCTTTTTATCGTTGAAAGTCATAAGATTTCAAAAACTTATTTGAAGTTATTTCCACTTAAAAGCAAACAGGACAACACTTCATCAATAATAAAGACTCTTCTAACTATTCTGGAAAACATATTCGAAATAGAGCTCCATTGAAAGGAGAGCTGCAATTACTAATCATATAAGAACATTGCGGATAAATCTAGGCTAATATGTAGATCTATATGAACTAGTGTGATGACTAGTCTATATCAAGCTTAGCTCTAGACATTGTTTTAGAGGCAGCAATGTTGCTATTGTTATAAACTTGTTATTTAACCTAATGTTCTAAAACTCCACATTTTTGTATTTCATTATATAAATACAACTACATTTTTTTTATTATATTAAAAATAAAATTGACAAAGTACCCAACTAGATCTATATCTCAATATCTAGATGGTTATGTCGATTATTTAATGTCATTTTCAGCTTATAGATGTATCCTTATTTATCTACACATATCTAAATCTCTAATTATATTTTTCTGGGAAAATACGAAATTGACTACGGCTACCGAAATCCTAGTCTACAATGCTTGTGTTATGAGTACGGCAGTGAGAGCTGGGCAACTTACATGCGTCAAGAGCATAAATTAAATAGCTTCCACTTACGCTTCCGTAGACGCATAATGTGCATCTCTTGGGGGGATCATATCTCCAACCAGGACGTTTTGAAACGGGCCAATATGCACAGCATCTATGCTCTTCTGACACAGAGAAGACTACCCTGTCTCGGACATGTCACTCGCATGCCAGAGGTAAGAATCCCTAAAGATATCCTATACGCGGAGCCTGCGAAGGGAGTCAGACCCAACAGCCGCCAAAGACTAACCTATAGAGAAGTCTTCAAGTGAGACATGAGAACGACAGGCATCAACCAAAGTAAGTGGGAGGAGATAGCCCAAGACCGGACAGCATGGAGACTGTACGAGCTGGTAAGAACTTTGCCGAAGGCAAAAGAAACGAAGCTCCTCAGTCAAGAGAAAGAAACGAAGCTCCTCAGTCAAGAGAAAGAAACGAAGCTCCTCAGTCAAGAGAAAGAAACGAAGCTCCTCAGTCAAGAGAAAGAAACGAAGCTCCTCAGTCAAGAGAAAGAAACGAAGCTCCTCAGTCAAGAGAAAGAAACGAAGCTCCTCAGTCAAGAGAAAGAAAAAGAAAGCTACCCTGTCAGCCAGACTTCCACACATGCATCTACATGCACGAACTGTGGCAAACTCTGCCGCTCCAGAATTGGCTTAATCAGTCACTCCAAATTCTGCCCCGTCTCAAGACGAAACCAAAGCCAGTGACTCATCTGGGCGTATCCATTGTCTTCCGAGACAGAGAAATATATGTAATGTAGATGTAAATCTAAATGTTAATATAAAATAGAGACCTATATTGAGATCTACATCTAGATGTCTATGCCAAGTGACAAAAAGTTTAGATCTAAACTTAGAGGCAGAAATGTTATTAATTTAGAATAGGGTTTTCTAAATTTCTTATGCTATGAATCATTTGTATTCATCAATCCATCTTCCACTACTAGGCCTATATCTACATCTTAGTCATTTCCACATTTAGCTGACGTATTTACATGTCATAGTAACAGCCTAGGCGGCCATTGCTAAATAGGCAAACTTAATGCAGCAATTAGATTCAGACTAGATCTATATAGATTAGATCTAGAAATCTAGATCTAGACTCTTGATCTATACTAGGTCTAGAACTCCCTAGATCTAGAATCTAGATAACAATATATAGACAAAGATCTATAAAATAAAATACATTCCACAGACAAAAAAAACCCACACACATTTGTTGGAAACATAAAACAAATCTCTTTTGATTAATAATCAACCCATAAAATTGAATATCCAGTTATTTTTGTAACATAAAGTCATGCATTTGACAATGTTTAGAAAGTATTTATACTTTTGATGATACCCATTGTGTTCTTCATTAATTTGTGCCGCAGATTTGCTATTGATGTCAAAATTATTTAAATTTTCATGCATTAAAAATGTCTTAAAATCAAAGCATTACTTATCAATTGTCTGTGGGGGTGTTCCTCCCTGACTAACCATTTTTTCTACGTGCAGAGTAGTGTAATTTTTGTTTATGCTGTTGGGCGTAAATGACCTTAACAAGTGCGTAAATGTGTTAAGAAACTTGAGTTTGAATTTCTTGACTGAGGATTGATGATTGTTTTCTATTGTGTTAGTGAAACGGGATATGTAAATTTGATTTGGAGATTGTGACATCATTTCTTTTTTTCAGGGATATTGATTGATCCTAGTTGGATTGTGCTTCTGCAATCGGAAAGATAGCTGCGATCTGAGACTCAGTGAGTTATTTTAGTTCAATCCCACGTCTGAACAATATATTCATTCATCGTACACTTTGTTCTTTAAATAATAAAAATGAACATTATCAATATATTAAAAATCAATAAACTGTTATATGTAATAAGGAGAAACTTTAAAAAAAAATGAGTTTCATTCTTGTTACAAAATTAGATAAATTGGCAACACAAACAAAAAATATTCTTGACCTACTTCACTGTTTGATTTAATTTCCGTTAGTGAGGAAGAAATTAAGATTTTCCACCCTCGCAAATAAAAATGAATATCCCCTTCACTAGTCATACAATGATACATTTAGTGCAGTTCGAAATATTTTTCCAAGCCCTTTTCAGCTATATATGTTTCATTAGTGTATTGTGAGTGAATTTGTCATTGAAAGTGACACTGCAAAACACTGCTTGCATAGTTGATTTAAAAAATTAAATTTTGTGCTTTCTGAAAACAAAAGCTTTGAAATATCTAAAATATCATGATATCGGATTTTCAATACATTTTTTAGTTTACGAGATCTAAAGGGGACGTCGGACGGACGCACAGACAGACCACACAAACCAGCGTCTATTCCCCTTTCGAAGGCCACGAAAAATAATGATCCAATGATTTGTTCCCTCAAAAAATGGATCTTCTAATTTTTTAAAATCTCCAACTTGATATTAAATATTATAGCTTATGTAATACACGAAACATGTTTATCAAGCTAAGCAGCCAAAGCAAACTTAGAATCATTGTTGTATCTTGCTAGAAGATTTTCATCGCTAATTCTTGCGAATATTTTATCATGTATTGCACATGGCGGATGTTTGTTGAACAGTTCCAATTGCAGCCGACTCAAAGATGGGTTAAGATCTGGCCACAACTGCTTGAAACGCGCTGATATCTTTCTCCCTCTTTGTTTGGCAGTAAAATATATACGATCTCTGTCGAAGCAGCAGCCGCCTTTTTTATGGTTGTTAATTCTGAGGCAGCTTGAAATTGAGCACTTCGAGAACACGAATACAGCTAATTGAGGAGAGAAGCATGTCAATAACGTGATATCTGGCTATATGGGGGAACGGGCAAATGTCCGGTGGGCCGGTACAAAATGGGCCGGACCAAAGAAAAAAAAATTCAATTCAAACAACTTAAAAAAAAAAGTGAAAGCAGCAAGACACAAGGGCCCGAACACGTTTTCTTTTTTTTCTTTTTTTTTAAATTCTTATTAAATTAATTTTGTTTGAAATTCAACAAGAATATAATAAAAAAAATACACTATACACTGTACATATTATCATTTGCAAAACGTTAGACCGTACTTTCTGCTATGCACGAGCGGCATGGGCTGCTTTGATGTCTTCGAGGTTGTGTTTGGCCTATTCATTTTGCTGGTCGGCATGGGCCTTTGATGGCACTCCCATTTTTGTGCTCCTTCCCTCTCCCGTCTTTTAATGGTTCCAATGAAATTCAACCAAAAAGAGGGATGAGAGAGGTGAAGTTAGAAAACATTGATAGAACGCAGCGAAAAAAAAAGATAGGCGCTTCAATGAGCTCTTGAACAATACTTCATAGACATTAACTCGAACACATACACACAGCCGCGACATTGCAAACCACCCAACTTATTCACAGCTTAATATGGGTATAAAGTTCTACTTTCTGCGATTTGAAAAGAAAAAGTTTCATTTTGTTTATTTTTAATAATATTAATAATACTACTAATAATAATCTTTATTGTCCGTATGGAAATTTGTCTTACAATTTGTGCATTACACCAAACAAAAAACATTATAACTATAAGAAACCAAAGTGTCATTCACACCAGACTCATATTTTACATGTGACAAAGTTTATACCAGATTGTTCTTAGTTAATGATTTGATTGCCAGGGGACCAAAAGAGTGTTTGTGTCTGTTTGTCTTTGCTATCGGTGTCTTGTATCTCTTTTGTGATGGTAAAATCACAAGATCCAGACACAAAGGGTGATTCTTTATTTCAAGGATCTTGTTAGCTTTTTTAAAGATGTTTGTCTCAAACAACTGCCCAAATGGGGTTTGTTTTTTGCCAATGATTTTACCAGCAGCATTTAGGATTCTATAAAGTTTATTTTTATTTTTAATGCTCAGATTGCCATACCAGGCAGTGATATTGAAAATTAAAATATTGCAGATATGAGCGTGATAAAACATAGCCAAGGCTTTTCGCTAACATTAAACGATGACAGTTTTCTTAGTAATTGTAATCTTTGCTGCCCTTTTTGCTGATATAATCAGTATTTGCAGTAAAATAACATAGATCTAAAAATTCTACACTTAAGCAAGAGCTTTTCACATTAAGTAAGTACCTCTCTAACCGTTCTGCTTTCTCTTATCTTTTAATGGAATGGGCTGCCTGAATCAGCCAGGAAAACCAATGATTTAGCATATTTTAAGTCACAGATCAACATGCATGGCTAGATTAATACATGAAATGCGTAAGACGTAACTATCTTATTTTTGGAAGAAACGTCTGTAATCTATAAGTAATACCAAAAAACTTCAAACTCATTAGGCTGCTATTGTATTGTTTATAGTTTTCAGACTACATACATGTATAAATAGAATACATTATGTAATCCTACGAATGCATACATCCAGTTTTCGATGCGTTTTCAAACTTTATATATTTTGTAGAGAATTAGGCTTACACCTATAATATAACACATGGGCGTAGCCGGGAGGGGAGGGTCTTCAAATCATCACTTGCCTCAGACATCATTGTCTGAAAGTAAAAATTTACTTACTGCCCCAGTGCAGCACACGTAAGCAAACTACAGTCACCAAATTTCATGAGCGTAGCCAAAAGGGTTTTTGTGGTTTCCCTTCCCCCCCCCCCCAATACAAAAACTAAAGCATTTTAGCATTTTCTACCAGTCACTGGACTCCATTGAATAGCAGATTTGGTTTTTACATTTTTTAGCGGAAGAGTAGAAGGCTAATTGCACTGTAGATACCTCAGAATATGCATTTTTAAAGCTTACAATAATGGAAATACTGCTTGGTTCCGGGGCTTCGTCCCGGACCCCACTGGAGTGAGCTCACAGCGCTCCCCCGGACTCCCTAGCTGCCCTTTGCCCAGGCCGATTTTGATACCCAGTCCGCCCCTGGTAGGAATCTGATCTATTTTACTTCACGGTATTTATTTAAGAAAGAATAAAAAACTTTTTAAAGTTGTTTTTTTCAAATGAGGGGGGAGAGAGTGAATGTATACTTCATATACAATATTACAGTAGAGTGAACAAAGAGTTTATTATAAAAAGGTTGTGTTTCTTAAAAAGATAATAGTCTGAACTTCTAACTCAAAACGGCTCGTGCGAAAACGGCTGCGCCAAAACGTCGTTTACCTAAATGATGTTAGCTATACATACAAACTATCATGATGCCAAACAACAATAAGTACAACTGATCTGTATAATGTCGTGGTGTCAGACCGTCATTCTCATTTAGTGTAATATTGCAGGTGGAAGTGGTCTCCATGCTAGTTCCTTAGCTTTGATAGACCCTGTTGTTGAAAAATTAAATCAGTTTAATATATAGTGCAATAGATTTAGACAAAGATAAAATAGATATAATTATAATATGAATACATTCTAACAATGAATGATTACATCTACAATATGAAATTCTTGGTGATCACCACTCATTCATAATAATGATCTCTAATTCTCCCACTTGCAATGAATGATAAAATCCGAAAAAAAATTTGCCTGTTCTTTTGAACTGAAGTGTAGGACAACTAAGCCGTTTTGAAGATTGAAACCACAGCGGTTAAATCTACCAAAATGATTTTTTTTAAATTTGCATTTATACCAACTATTGACAGCCGACATTCTGTTGTATAAAGTACACAATACATTCCGTTTACGTAGTTTTGGACTCTTTTTTGATGCGCAACTTTCTTTCATTCCAATTTGTTTTGCAAATTTCTTCACATAAATGTAATGTAATTGTCCTCTAGGTGTAGATAATTGTCAGAATTAATGTGAGGGATTATTCTTTGATCAGTGTGGCATGGGCGTAGCCAGGACTTTTTTTCGGGGGGGGGGGGTTTGGGGGCGGAATTTTTTCTCCCCTCCCTCCGCCCCCCTTGCGAAAAAAATATTAAATAGTATGAATGAGTGTGTGTGTGTACATGATCTTTATTACATTCTGACCCTTCATTCTTCTGGAAGACGTTTATTATGCCCTAGAATGTTTCTTCCTGGAGTTAGTGGAAAAGTTGTAGACTCCCCGCAATTGCCAGCAAGGGGGTCTGGGGGAGTGCTTGGAGCTGAACTTTACATCATTTGCCCTATAGATCACAAGGTCTGAAAGGGGAACTGGTTAGGCCAGGTTCACATCTAACTTTACATTCACTTTCACCTATCCTTTGATCTGCGGGACCGTTGGGGCACTACACAAGATCTGTTAACCTTCTTTCTCCATTCTTATCTCTCATTTGTCTTTGATATAATTTCATTCGGATGTTCTTTCTGTAAATATTGAAGCCTGCCTGGGTGGACCATTTCGGGAGCCGATTTTGAGTCTGTGTTTCCACACAAACTGTCTTTTGTAACCTTGTTATTTTTTTATTTTTATTTAATAGATCCAATGGAAAATGTCATATGAAATTATAGAATAACAAGTAGATAGATGTACCATTCAAAGTTATATCGAATGATAACAATTGTTTTTATTCATAGTTCTCCTCTGGTGTTTGTAATGTTTTTATTAGACAGCTATTTTATTGTGAATGTTAATTGAGTGATATCGCTTGAAGAGATTTTGTAATAAAACCTGCTATAGCTTTAAAAAAAAAGAGATTGAGCTTATTATAAGACATCAGTTAGGCCAGAGGAGGCGTGGTGGCTAAGCGGTGAAGCACTTGGCTTCTTAACCGGAGGTCCCGAGGTTCGAATCCTGGTGAAGACTGGGATTTTCAACTTTGGAATCTTTGGGCGCCTCTGAGTCCACTCAGCTCTAATGGGTACCTGACATTAGTTGGGGAAAAGTAAAGTCAGTTGGTCGTTGTGCTGGCTACATGACACCCTCGTTAACCGTAGGCCACAAAAACAGATGAACTTTACATCATCTTACCTATAGACCACAAGGTCTGAAAGGGGAACTGGTTAGGCCAGGTTCACATCTAACTAAACATTCACTTTCGCCTATCCTTTGATCTGCGGGACCGTTGGGGCACTACACAAGATCTGTTAACCTTCTTTCTCCATTCTTATCTCTCATTTGTCTTTGATATAATTTCATTCGGATGTTCTTTCTGAAAATATTGAAGCCTGCCTGGGTGGACCACTTCGGGGGCCGATTTTGAGTCTGTGTTTCCACACAAACTGTCTTTTGTAACCTTGTTAGATTTTTTTTTTTGTATTTAAAGATTATGGTTCAGTATTTTATGTATAATTGCTACTTAACTTTTGAGTATTCCATCCTGAAGGCTTTCTAAATTTAGTGATTTTACTAAAGGTGTTACTCTAGTCAAATGTGAATATTCGTTTGTTATGAATCTCACTTGAGTGGGCAAAAAAAATATAGAAGTGCAGATCTTAGAGAGGAAGTGGAGATGGATTGGTCACACCCTTAGAAAAGATACCAGCAACAGAGCTAGGCAGGCCTTAGAGTGGAACTCCCAGGGAACAAGACGCAGAGGAAGACCAAAAAGAACATGGCGACGCAGTGTACTTGAAGAAGCAGAGAAGACCGGCAAGAGCTGGGAAACCATAAAAAAATAGCAAGAGACCGTGGAGAGTGGCGTTTTTTTGTCGAAGACCTATGTTCCATGAGGAACTCCAAGGAGTGATGATGATGATGATGAATCTCACTGCTCTATTTTGTGTCTGTTCCAGTTTCTTAATGTTTTCTTGAGTTGAGGGGTCCCAAACAGAGGATGCATATTTCATTATTGGCCTAACCAAGGTTAAATAACATTTTAATTTTATGTTCTTTGTTGATTTATAGAAATTTCTTTTAATAAACCCTAATGCTTTGTTAGAGATTAGAGACAGGGTTACTGCTGCGATAGGACCACATGATGACCTGCTATTTATTGTAAAGAAACGCAAGCTTAAAAAATATGGCAGAACAAGATCCACAGGGCTCGCAAAGACCTTCCTTCCGGGAACAGTACCAGGAAAAAGAATAAGAGGCAGACAGAGAAAGCGATGAGAGGACAACATAAAAGAATGGAGGGGCCTACCATTGATAGAGGTTTTAAACAAGGCTAAAGACAGAGAGAATGGAGAAAGACGGTCGACAAATCTTGCTTGGTGCCCCAACAGACTAAGGGATAGGTAAAGTTAAAGGTTAATACTTTGTTTAATTTTAGGATTATTTCATCAACAAGGGGATTCCATGACAGTTTCTCATTGATTATAACACCTAGGTATTTTGCGTTTTTAGTCTGTGTTACTGGTTGGCCATGAATAAGATAAGTGGAATTAATTTGTTTTAGTTTTTTGTTACTCTTAACAACTGACATTTTTGTGGGTGGAAAGACATGCTCCAATTTGATTCCCATTTCTGTAATTCATCTAATTCTCTTTGTAAAATTTCTGTATCTTGTATTGTTTTTATTGTTCTATATATTACGCAATGGTCTGCGAATAATCTGACTTTTGTTTGAATGTAGAATGAAAAAGACAACATTAAAGGGGACTATTATGGATTACATTTTACAAGTGTTCAAGGCGATATACACATATAATAACTTTTGTTAGCTCCGTAGTCATGATTGCTTTTTTTTCTAACATTCAATGATACCAGATCTATAGGTTACAACCGTTACAGGGTAAAGCATGGGTTTTGTAACTAAAAATCTCATCCCTTTTTGAATATAAAGATGTTACATTAAAGTCTAAATATAAATGTAAAATATATAAAACTTGAAAGTTTCCATCATAATAAATTTTTATCTAAATAAAATATTGCACTGCATAATTTTGGAGAACATCTGGACTAAATCTAAGTCTATTGAAGTTCAATGATATTATTATCTTAGTCAAATAGATTGGTTGGTCCATGGAACTCCAGACATCGTACAAATGTAGACGTTTTATATTATTAACTAGTCGACCGGCGGCGTAGCATACGCATATTTTGCAGGGCCGGCCTTAGGCCTCTGCAACCTATGTGACCGCAGTGGGCCCTGCACTTTCATAGGGCCCGCGCTAATTCAAGGTGTTTAAATTATTAAATTAAACCATTTTATAACTTAAAAACATATTTCCCGCGCCCTCCTGTCGATTTACCAGGAGCTCCATGAAATCTCCCGAAATGACAAAATATACGAAATATATAGAAAAAAATAAGATAAATAAAAACGGCATCATGCATTAGCCGTAATTGTGTTGTAAGGATGTAAGAATCTTCTCGAGCCTCAAACTAATGAAGAATTACTTGAAATCAACAATTGTCAAAGATAGATTGAAACATTTGGTAATTCTTGCTATTGAGGAAACAGAATTATTATGATATATACTGTATGACTTTGCTACACGCAAGGCTCGTAAAGTACCCAAACTTGGCCCCGCGAAATCCGTTTCGCACAGGGCCCCACAATGGTTAAGTCTGGCCCCGTTATTTAGTGACGGGTGAATATACATAGCAGATTACTTGTTCTCTTTCCAAGACTTCTTGGTCACAATGGTTAAGTCCGGCGCTGCTATTTAGTGTTTGTAAAATGTTTGCTTTTAAAATGTTTGACATGTTTCGGATGTTCCATTAGAGTTAAGGATAGTTTACTTCTTAGTCCGAACCTCCCGCCGGTCGAAGGGGGATGGGAGCGGGCAGGGTTTGACAGTCCATCGCGCAGCCATCCGTAGGGACGTGTGAATACCACTTGTTCTCTCCCCCCCCCCACTTGTTTTTTCGTGGGGTTTTTCTTTTTTCCCCACAGAAATAAGAGAGTGATCTTTCCATTATTTCTTGTTCGTTGAAACTGTTGAGCGAAGAAGAGAATTCTATATTACGAATGAACAGTGACAGGTAGAGATGACAGAGCAGCGAGTGTTCTCTGGAAACTATGCGTATAAACATAGACAGGATGTGACGTGTCCTCTCGTCTTGTTCCAGAAGGTACTAGCAGTGTCCAATGACAGGTAGAGGTCATTACGTGTGGCCCTGGCAAGATGACACAGCAGCGAGTGTTCTCTGAAATCTACGTGTATAAACAAAGACATGATGTGACGTGTCCTCACGTCTTGTTCCAGAAGGTACTAGCAGAGTTTTGCAATATTCGAGAAGTGATTAGGGACTATATAAACCAGAGAGTAAATGTGAATAGTCAGTCGTCGTTAGAGTCTAGAGTCGTCGGTACAGTCGTCGTTACTGTTGTCTACTGTGCGAGGCAGTTGAAGAGAGATGTGTACGACTCGATGCAAGTTAACTAGGGTAGAGTTAATGGAGTGGACTACTGTCGTTAAAGTCTATACTCGGAACAGTTGAATAGAGTGGAATACGGCTCTATGCAAGTTGAGAAGAGATGACTTGCAACGAAGTGAAGAGATGACTTGCAACGAAGTGAAGAGATGACTTGCAACGAAGTATAGCTAACTTTAAACTGACAGATATTGTACAGTCTTCTACGCTACATGTCACAGTGTTTTATTTATGTGTGTGCCTACTACTACATTTAGCCAGAAGATCAGAACTACGTCACACTATAGAGATAGAGATATTAACTTGAAAACACTTCTTTTGTGAACAGAAACTCAATAGAACTGTTAGGAGTCACAGATGTTACTTGGAATAGATCTAGTTTTACTAGTAATAACATTCACTGATTGCAAAAAAAAAGTTTTTACTCTTTCATGTTTGAAGATCTATCTTCCGTTTCACATTTGGTCTAGGTATGCTAACTTCATCATCGTCACTGCTTAACATCTTCTTACCAACACACACACTTCATAACACCCTTTTTTTGTAAGGACGTTGTGCCAATTAATTAATGAACTATTGGTCATTTTTGTGTTTGTTTCTCGTTCAAGGGGACGAAAATTGTACTTCACTGAGGTAATGATATAAGCTTAATTAGCTCCCTTTATAGGTCGCCGTTTTAACAATTGATAACTGTACAATCTTCTGTTTTCATACACACCTCATTAGCAGAGTGGTTAGAATGTCGCCTTCAGGGGGCTTGAGTCATGAGTTTGAAATCAGCTCGCCCCCCCCCTCTTTATTTATATATGGTTTTAAAAAACGATTACGGTAAACTTCACCCAGGTATCTCCCCCCCCCCTCTCATTTTGTTCAATTTGGTCCAGATTTATGTTAGAATCATAGTGTCAAGAGCAGGAGTGTGTAAGATGTGAGATTGTGTGTGTTTGTTTGTTTATTTATTAATTGAGAATTATATTTTTTTAACATGTGTATCCATTAGTCATTTTAGTCAGTTATTGTGCTGATCTGGTCCTGTTCAGCACTGTTTGATAGGGATGTATTCTCAGGTTCTTATAAGTTGTATTGGGGGTAATGTCTAAGCTTTGTTGATCATTTACGTATGATTCAGATGTATGTTACCTAATACCTTGGTGCATTTAAATGTATTAGTACTATATTTCAAATGCGATAATGCACTAATAGTCTTTTCAATGAATCCTATGACTTACTTATAGTTGCTTTGCAATATCTACTTTATTCATACCAGACTCTACTATCAAATGGTTATCCTAAGGTAACATCTTATTCCTTCAGTAAGTTATAGCCCACTCATGGAATCATACCTCTTCGCGAGCTGTAGTGTAATAGTGAAAGTTCAAGCCTCGCATAGCTCTTAACATTTGGGGATTCAACCATACCTCATATATCATAGTATAGAGGTAGAATAAATGGCGGATCCAGGGGGTCGGTAGGGACGATCGCCCCCCCCGATTTCCAATATTTTTGTAGACATCGCAGCTTGTTAACAGGATCCATTAAATATCTATATCAATAAAACTTGCTATTGATATTTTAATCTTAATATTACCTCGTTCTCCCGTTAACCGATTGGGTTGGGCGGGGAGGGCGAATACATCGACTGCCCTTCTCACCTAAACCTTGTGGGGGGGGGGGCGGTCCTACCTTTCTTTAGAAACATTGTTTGTGAACAAAATTATTTGAATTACTATATAATTTGTATATTATATCGCTACACTTCTGGTATCTTAGTCGTATCGGTGAGGAGGGGGGGGGGCGATTGCTTCTACTGTCAGCCCACTCTATTGAGAAATCATAGTTTGTGAACAAAATAAGTTGAATATCTATATAATATAAGGTACATATTGATGTTTTAACCCATTAGTATATTATGTCGTACACAGACTTTGATCTCAAATTTTATCATTAGTAAATATAAAATGAAAAAGCCTTCTGAGTTGGGGGGGGGGGGCGGTCCTATTTTTATGGAGAAATCAGTTTGTTAATATAAAATGAAAAAAGGTTGTACCAGGTAGTAAGTGCGATACGTGCAATTGCCTTTGTATTTTGAGTTAGGTAATGTAATTTCTTCTGCTATAAAAGTGTTTTTTATTGCTAAGAGAACTACTCCATGATTATCAGCCCTCTCTTTTCTAAAAATTTCACAATTACTATTGAAAATTTCTGCATTATAAATTTAGGATGTAGCCAAGTTTCTGTTCCTGCAATTATGTCTAGTTTCTCACATTCTAATAAAATTTCTAAGTCTGCTGTTTTGTTCCTAATGCTTTGAAAATGTATTACTAAGGTTTTAAGATATTTTGGTATTATTTCTTTAGTAGGTTTGTTTAATGAGGGTGTTGTATTTGTTTTAGCATTTAACAGGAGTGGATCTGGCTAGTGGTTGGTGAGTTTAGTTTGGAATGGTGTTTAGGATGTTGTATGGGCTAGAAGTGTCTGCCTCAAAGGAATCAAACAATCTTGATGTAAACTGAGGTAACCCACACGGTACACATAAGGCATAAAACACAGATGTATTCATAAGGAGAAGCATGGTACCATTCATCACATTCATATATATATATATGCTCTACTCTCGTTTATGCTTAGGGTTAGGGTTTACTGGGCGTTAGGGTTTGGGTTTGGAAAAAAAAACGGGAAGTGTTCCATTTTTTAATATCATAATTATTGGTTATTAAGAGAAAAAAATCTGTTCTAAAAACAAAACTATTACAAATTGTGTTTTTTATTGTAATGGTAGGGCTAAATGGATAGTTTCACTCTACCCAGGCTAGATTAGATTAGATTGTCGTCAACAGATCCACGTAACGGTAGATGAGATGTGTGAATTTTTAGTTAGTAGAAGACTAGATTCAGGGAGAGTTAGTTGTGTACTGGACTTTGAAAGAGAGTTGGTAACTGGAGACTAGATTCAGGGAGAGTTAGTTGTGTACTGGACTTTGAAAGAGAGTTGGTAACTGGAGACTAGATTCAGGGAGAGTTAGTTGTGTACTGGACTTTGAAAGAGAGTTGGTAACTGGAGACTAGATTCAGGGAGAGTTAGTTGTGTACTGGACTTTGAAAGAGAGTTGGTAACTGGAGACTAGATTCAGGGAGAGTTAGTTGTGTACTGGACTTTGAAAGAGAGTTGGTAACTGGAGACTAGATTCAGGGAGAGTTAGTTGTGTACTGGACTTTGAAAGAGAGTTGGTAACTGGAGACTAGAGTTTGAGTCAATAAGTTCTAGTTCAATAAAGCTATTTAATAAAGTTCTAGTTCAATAAAGCTTTTTAATAAAGTTCTAGTTCAATAAAGCTATTTAATAAAGTTCTACTTCAATAAAGCTATTTAATAAAGGTTATAGGTATAACTTTGAACTATAACTTATTTATGTGTCGAGTCTCTTTGGAGAGGATGATATTGCTCCATTGGAAAGGTTGTCGCCAAAAGATTAAACTTTGGCATGCAGTCACGTCCCAGTGATCTAAACCGTTAGACAACGACCATCTCAATCAGCCTTGGCAACACCCATTTAAAGGTAGTTTGTGACACTTTAAAAAAAAAAAGTATTTTTAATGCTTTTTACTGTTTCCAATATCTTCTACTCAGCTTGCAAAAACATTAAGAGTCCGGGTAGACATGAGTCTCAAAAGCGGCTCGAACAATTTTCCTAGGAATCGGATAGTTAATGTATTTCGTTGGGTAAAAAATTATGAGCTCGTTGGCCACACTAGGAAAACTCTAGATTGAAGGTTATAATTTTTCAAATTATGTAGAGAAAATAATTTAAATTTGGCTAGTGAACTAGTAATTGTATCTATCACGCATGTAGGTGCTCGAGTTCAAGAGTTGAATACATTTATGTTCAGTAACATTTTCTAAGTCTAGATGTAAAGGGTTATAATTAGAACAGTATGAAGTCTAGTAGATTGATGTATCCAGGATTCTTTCTTGCGGAGCTCAGGAATGAAGTCGTGTAATAAAACGTTCCATTAAAAAAATATCCAACATTTATTCGTTATGAAGAGCCAAAGAAATCGTTGTCTACGTTGTAGGAAGGAAATAAGGAGTTTGTTTGTTTGAAAAGTAGTTGTAATATTTGGATTGTTTTTTTTTGTGTGTGTTTGTTTTGTTTTGTTAACCTAATAATGAATCAATACATTGAAATATTAAAACGTTAATAATTAAAATGAGTGTAACAAAAATAAGAGCATGTATGATCATTTGTTAATACCTGTCTTTTTTTAATTAGATACTTTTTTGTTAATATAGTAGGTCATAGTCTACCAGCAGTGGAGCATTTGTGAACATAGAGCATGTCACGGATCAATGGTTTAAGACCTTAATGTCCCTATTTTTAGCCGACTTGCAAGCTTCTTGTTGAAGTGAACTTGTTTTCAAAGGCGTGGCCTAAAATCGAAAACCCTATTTAGTAGACTCTTATACACTTAGAAGTAAACGAACACCTAATACAATTCCTTTTAAAGCTGAAACACTTTTGTCAACACAAGCGAATACACGCATAATTTCATACAGCTATTTTGTGTTTTTAAAGAAAAAATAGTATTGTTTTGATAAATTATTGTCTATTTCGACTGCATTTACTCATTAAAAAAATAAACTTTTACTTTTATAATTTTGGCCATACACAAAAAGATCTCCATATTCAATCTGAAGTTGAAGTGCCAAAGAGTGTTTTTTTACATTTCTAACTAATTTAAAACTTGGAAGAATCTAGCGACAAAATAGTATATCTTTTGCTAGTGCGGAACTGAGCGTGAACATTGTTTGGATAGTTCAAGTATATTAAGGAATAATTAGATACAAATAGTTTTAGAAGCTTGTGAGAATAAGTGAATTAGGGAGTCTTAGAGTGTTGTCTTAATTTTTGTTTTTCCCGCAAAGCGTCCTAAAAGAATTCGTTTGGACGGTGTTTAATCAAGTTAGTAGCATTCCTTGTGAGGATTTATTTTACCTCACCGAATAATCTAGATTAAAGGATAAGTAATATTTCATCAGTATTATCCATACGGTTTTGATGTTACCAGTGAACACGTAGACTATTTGTCCTTGGACAAGTCCATGTCTAACGGCGTGCTTTTGTTTTCCCCGGACTGTTTGGTGACAAATATCCAAATGTACAAAGTTGTGTACTGGACACTTGATATATTTACTCATCTAATAGACTTTCTTAACATTTGGGTTCAATAAAACATTTTGTTCATGAATGGAAATGTAAAGAAAACATATGACGTCACAATTTGTCCTTACACCCTAGAAGACAATCAAATAAAAATTATATTTAAGAGTCACATAATAGGTTGGAAATAAATGTCGATCAAATCTATGTTTTTTAAAGTATAATTACCTTTTATATTTTTATCTCCAAACTATTGAGCATACAACTATGTATAGGAAGCAATACTGTAAATGTTCCCAATCCAATAATCAAGACGCAAGTGTTGCCTCCTGTATTTATATGAGAATTGAACATAAGTGATTCTCTAGGGTTACTAAGAGTGACCCTCCCAACAAGTGATAGAGTGGCGTAACACACAGTGACTTTCTTAACATCCTGTATCTTATTCTAAGACGTTTACTAACATATAGATACCGTACTTATTGATCTGTTTAAATTTTTTTTTTAAATTCTAAAAGAAAATTTGTAGTCTACTAACCATAGAAGAAGTCATAATGAATGTGTTTTTTTTTATTTTTAATTTTTTAAAAAGTATTTAATTCTCATTAAATGCAATGTCTTTTTAGTGCGCAATAAGTTTTGCGAATAATCTGTCTGTCCGTTCGTCCGTCCGCACGTCTCGTTTAGATCCAAAAACTGGAGAAGATATTAAAAACCCCATGCCATGATAATTTGCACCTTGCAAAGTTGGAGCAACGGCTCCTACTTACCCTCTAAAATCGGACCGTTTTGTTTTTTACATTGAATATGTAAAGCATCTTGTTTTCATAAGCATCACCTTTTTAAAACTATTGACTGTTACTGAAGTATTTAAAAAGGGGAGACTATATTAAGTAAGGAGGTAATTTTTCTGTATATGTCTATTACATTTATGCGAACGGTTTTGTTCTTTTAAATAATTATGTTAACAAATATTTGCATGACACAAATGATGGATTTCTGTTCTCTAAAGATCAAACAAATATTTGCATGACACAAATGATGGATTTCTGTTCTCTAAAGATCAAACAAATATTTGCATGACACAAATGATGGATTTCTGTTCTCTAAAGATCAAACAAATATTTGCATGACACAAATGATGGATTTCTGTTCTCTAAAGATCAAACAAATATTTGCATGACACAAATGATGGATTTCTGTTCTCTAAAGATCAAACAAATATTTGCATGACACAAATGATGGATTTCTGTTCTCTAAAGATCAAACAAATATTTGCATGACACAAATGATGGATTTCTGTTCTCTAAAGATCAAACAAATATTTGCATGACACAAATGATGGATTTCTGTTCTCTAAAGATCAAACAAATATTTGCATGACACAAATGATGGATTTCTGTTCTCTAAAGATCAAACAAATATTTGCATGACACAAATGATGGATTTCTGTTCTCTAAAGATCAAACAAATATTTGCATGACACAAATGATGGATTTCTGTTCTCTAAAGATCAAACAAATATTTGCATGACACAAATGATGGATTTCTGTTCTCTAAAGATCAAACAAATATTTGCATGACACAAATGATGGATTTCTGTTCTCTAAAGATCAAACAAATATTTGCATGACACAAATGATGGATTTCTGTTCTCTAAAGATCAAACAAATATTTGCATGACACAAATGATGGATTTCTGTTCTCTAAAGATCAAACAAATATTTGCATGACACAAATGATGGATTTCTGTTCTCTAAAGATCAAACAAATATTTGCATGACACAAATGATGGATTTCTGTTCTCTAAAGATCAAACAAATATTTGCATGACACAAATGATGGATTTCTGTTCTCTAAAGATCAAACAAATATTTGCATGACACAAATGATGGATTTCTGTTCTCTAAAGATCAAACAAATATTTGCATGACACAAATGATGGATTTCTGTTCTCTAAAGATCAAACAAATATTTGCATGACACAAATGATGGATGTTCTCTAAAGATCAAACAAATATTTGCATGACACAAATGATGGATGTTCTCTAAAGATCAAACAAATATTTGCATGACACAAATGATGGATGTTCTCTAAAGATCAAACAAATATTTGCATGACACAAATGATGGATGTTCTCTAAAGATCAAACAAATATTTGCATGACACAAATGATAGATGTTCTCTAAAGATCAAACAAATATTTGCATGACACAAATGATGGATTTCTGTTCTCTAAAGATCAAACAAATATTTGCATGACACAAATGATGGATTTCTGTTCTCTAAAGATCAAACAAATATTTGCATGACACAAATGATGGATGTTCTCTAAAGATCAAACAAATATTTGCATGACACAAATGATGGATGTTCTCTAAAGATCAAACAAATATTTGCATGACACAAATGATGGATGTTCTCTAAAGATCAAACAAATATTTGCATGACACAAATGATGGATGTTCTCTAAAGATCAAACAAATATTTGCATGACACAAATGATAGATGTTCTCTAAAGATCAAACAAATATTTGCATGACACAAATGATGGATTTCTGTTCTCTAAAGATCAAACAAATATTTGCATGACACAAATGATGGATGTTCTCTAAAGATCAAACAAATATTTGCATGACACAAATGATGGATGTTCTCTAAAGATCAAACAAATATTTGCATGACACAAATGATAGATGTTCTCTAAAGATCAAACAAATATTTGCATGACACAAATGATGGATTTCTGTTCTCTAAAGATCAAACAAATATTTGCATGACACAAATGATGGATTTCTGTTCTCTAAAGATCAAACAAATATTTGCATGACACAAATGATGGATTTCTGTTCTCTAAAGATCAAACAAATATTTGCATGACACAAATGATGGATGTTCTCTAAAGATCAAACAAATATTTGCATGACACAAATGATGGATGTTCTCTAAAGATCAAACAAATATTTGCATGACACAAATGATGGATGTTCTCTAAAGATCAAACAAATATTTGCATGACACAAATGATGGATGTTCTCTAAAGATCAAACAAATATTTGCATGACACAAATGATAGATGTTCTCTAAAGATCAAACAAATATTTGCATGACACAAATGATGGATTTCTGTTCTCTAAAGATCAAACAAATATTTGCATGACACAAATGATGGATTTCTGTTCTCTAAAGATCAAACAAATATTTGCATGACACAAATGATGGATGTTCTCTAAAGATCAAACAAATATTTGCATGACACAAATGATGGATGTTCTCTAAAGATCAAACAAATATTTGCATGACACAAATGATGGATGTTCTCTAAAGATCAAACAAATATTTGCATGACACAAATGATGGATGTTCTCTAAAGATCAAACAAATATTTGCATGACACAAATGATAGATGTTCTCTAAAGATCAAACAAATATTTGCATGACACAAATGATAGATGTTCTCTAAAGATCAAACAAATATTTGCATGACACAAATGATGGATTTCTGTTCTCTAAAGATCAAACAAATATTTGCATGACACAAATGATGGATTTCTGTTCTCTAAAGATCAAACAAATATTTGCATGACACAAATGATGGATTTCTGTTCTCTAAAGATCAAACAAATATTTGCATGACACAAATGATGGATGTTCTCTAAAGATCAAACAAATATTTGCATGACACAAATGATGGATGTTCTCTAAAGATCAAACAAATATTTGCATGACACAAATGATGGATGTTCTCTAAAGATCAAACAAATATTTGCATGACACAAATGATGGATGTTCTCTAAAGATCAAACAAATATTTGCATGACACAAATGATAGATGTTCTCTAAAGATCAAACAAATATTTGCATGACACAAATGATGGATTTCTGTTCTCTAAAGATCAAACAAATATTTGCATGACACAAATGATGGATTTCTGTTCTCTAAAGATCAAACAAATATTTGCATGACACAAATGATGGATGTTCTCTAAAGATCAAACAAATATTTGCATGACACAAATGATGGATGTTCTCTAAAGATCAAACAAATATTTGCATGACACAAATGATGGATGTTCTCTAAAGATCAAACAAATATTTGCATGACACAAATGATGGATGTTCTCTAAAGATCAAACAAATATTTGCATGACACAAATGATAGATGTTCTCTAAAGATCAAACAAATATTTGCATGACACAAATGATGGATTTCTGTTCTCTAAAGATCAAACAAATATTTGCATGACACAAATGATGGATGTTCTCTAAAGATCAAACAAATATTTGCATGACACAAATGATGGATGTTCTCTAAAGATCAAACAAATATTTGCATGACACAAATGATAGATGTTCTCTAAAGATCAAACAAATATTTGCATGACACAAATGATGGATTTCTGTTCTCTAAAGATCAAACAAATATTTGCATGACACAAATGATGGATTTCTGTTCTCTAAAGATCAAACAAATATTTGCATGACACAAATGATGGATTTCTGTTCTCTAAAGATCAAACAAATATTTGCATGACACAAATGATGGATTTCTGTTCTCTAAAGATCAAACAAATATTTGCATGACACAAATGATGGATTTCTGTTCTCTAAAGATCAAACAAATATTTGCATGACACAAATGATGGATTTCTGTTCTCTAAAGATCAAACAAATATTTGCATGACACAAATGATGGATTTCTGTTCTCTAAAGATCAAACAAATATTTGCATGACACAAATGATGGATTTCTGTTCTCTAAAGATCAAACAAATATTTGCATGACACAAATGATGGATGTTCTCTAAAGATCAAACAAATATTTGCATGACACAAATGATGGATGTTCTCTAAAGATCAAACAAATATTTGCATGACACAAATGATGGATGTTCTCTAAAGATCAAACAAATATTTGCATGACACAAATGATGGATGTTCTCTAAAGATCAAACAAATATTTGCATGACACAAATGATGGATGTTCTCTAAAGATCAAACAAATATTTGCATGACACAAATGATGGATGTTCTCTAAAGATCAAACAAATATTTGCATGACACAAATGATGGATGTTCTCTAAAGATCAAACAAATATTTGCATGACACAAATGATGGATTTCTGTTCTCTAAAGATAAACAAATATTTGCATGACACAAATGATGGATGTTCTCTAAAGATCAAACAAATATTTGCATGACACAAATGATGGATGTTCTCTAAAGATCAAACAAATATTTGCATGACACAAATGATGGATGTTCTCTAAAGATCAAACAAATATTTGCATGACACAAATGATGGATGTTCTCTAAAGATCAAACAAATATTTGCATGACACAAATGATGGATGTTCTCTAAAGATCAAACAAATATTTGCATGACACAAATAATGGATGTTCTCTAAAGATCAAACAAATATTTGCATGACACAAATGATGGATGTTCTCTAAAGATCAAACAAATATTTGCATGACACAAATGATGGATGTTCTCTAAAGATCAAACAAATATTTGCATGACACAAATGATGGATGTTCTCTAAAGATCAAACAAATATTTGCATGACACAAATGATGGATGTTCTCTAAATATCAAACAAATATTTGCATGACACAAATGATGGATGTTCTCTAAAGATCAAACAAATATTTGCATGACACAAATGATGGATGTTCTCTAAAGATCAAACAAATATTTGCATGACACAAATGATGGATGTTCTCTAAAGATCAAACAAATATTTGCATGACACAAATGATGGATGTTCTCTAAAGATCAAACAAATATTTGCATGACACAAATGATGGATGTTCTCTAAAGATCAAACAAATATTTGCATGACACAAATGATGGATGTTCTCTAAAGATCAAACAAATATTTGCATGACACAAATGATGGATGTTCTCTAAAGATCAAACAAATATTTGCATGACACAAATGATGGATGTTCTCTAAAGATCAAACAAATATTTGCATGACACAAATGATGGATGTTCTCTAAAGATCAAACAAATATTTGCATGACACAAATGATGGATGTTCTCTAAAGATCAAACAAATATTTGCATGACACAAATGATGGATGTTCTCTAAAGATCAAACAAATATTTGCATGACACAAATGATGGATGTTCTCTAAAGATCAAACAAATATTTTGTTTTAGAAGAGAAGAATGCATTTATTTGCATATCAATAAAATATATTTCAAACAAGATTTCTTAAGCAGTGTTTGATATTATTGATTATGGTGGGAAGCGTGGTCTCCAAGTGCGGTTGAACCTGGCTTGGCTTGGCTACCTAGAAGGGGGCTCGAGGTTCGACACCCGACTGGGCAGAGTTGTGTTTACTGAGCGCCTAAAGGCAGCACGGAAAACCAACTCCTCCCCCTCCACAAAAGAGATTGGACCAAAAGCACTCTGAGCATGCTATAAGCATGAAAGTAGCGCTATATGAAAGCTATGATAATAATTACAATAGTATGACTGTGTCACTCTGAAAAAACCCATTAAGACACTTAACCAAAGGAAAATGCTTCTTTCATAGGTCTTGAATGAGTGAGTGTTAGATGATCATGTTAGGCCATGCTCACACTGAACCATATTTTCATAACAATCAGTACATTGAGTACACATGAATATTGGCAATATAATAATAATAATAACATAATGTTATAACTCTGCCATGCGCACTGCCATTCAAGATAGTGCAGAAGGTGCGCACGGCCAGAAACTAGACGAGGAAGGATGTTGACATGGGAAGTGAAGACGATTACCGCCCAGGTCTAGAGCTGCTATAAAGATGCTGTGCTAAAGGCAGATGTCCTATGTGTTTGTCATGTCTCCGTGTAAATAAACATCTATATCTCGTTGAGTTGCCCCCCCCCCTTAAGTTATTACATTATTATATCGTCCTCAGTGGGCCCAGCATTACATTCCTAACATCTGCAATACTTACAACACATCTCTCTGGCATAGAAGGAGATAAGAGTTGTACTTTTTAGTCCTTAGCTTCTGATATTTAGCAAGTAAATATTGAGATCTGCCTTTTTACCTACCTGAACTTCTGGAGCAGCTTATGAGTTTGTGTTTCCATACAAACTATCTTTGTAATCTTGTTTTTTTTAATATATTTTTTTGTAGCTATGTTAATATAAGGCGAGGTTTTGCTTGAGCGAAACTACGTCAACTTCTGAGTCAACGGCAGCGTATTTAACTTACTAAGCTTACTCTCTAAATATTTATTGTCAAATATGATGAAAAGAGAAAAAAATATTATCCAAGCTGGCAGCATCATTCAAACATCGTGAATGTCGCAAAATAAGTTTATAGCGGAAGTACATTGACCCATTGTTTGGAGTTGAACGAAAATTATGCTTAGTTACCCTTAGTGTTGGCAGTCCTGTTTATATATAGTCTATGGTTTTAAATTCCGTTTGTGTCAGTTTTTGTGGGCAAATGCTGCCCAAATGGCTAGTTGTTTTTTCGTGACTAGTCTTCTTATATCTGCGGTCATTATCTTCACTGTCTTCAAGAACTGTAAATTTAGCATAATGAAGCAAACGTTTATTTTAGTTCTCTGTAGCCATCTCATCTTCATAGCAACGAGCTCTTGCAGCAAGCATGCTTTCTTGAAAAAAGAAAATTCAATGACTATAAAAGGGGCAGCGAAGATTTAGTGGGGTGATATTGATATTTTGGGTTTTTCGGCACATCGGCATAATTTAGGCCAAATCGTGCCCATAATTCCTCAGGGGATATTTTCCCTTCATAGCTCAAGAGCTAAATATAATACAGCTACGTTATTAAAAATAAGGTCCATTCATAGCTCAAATAATAAAAATGTATACAATGTTTTTTAAAAATTGTAAATATTATATATTCACAATTACTTTCTCAAATCAAATTTTCGTAATCAACCCAACCTCCCGGATACAGCACAGTATTTTCCGAAGGTCAACATTACCAAACAGTGCTGTGAAGTCGTCTACTCCAAAATATTTCTCTCTAATATCCTAGTATCTGGGGCAATGAAGGAGGATATGTTCCACGGTGAGATAAGAGTCGCAGTACTCTTACAATGGGGGCTCTTCTCTCTTTAGCACAAAGGAGTGAGTGATGTAAGTGTGGCCAATCCTAAGTCTTGACATGGCCGTGCTTCCCTGCCTTGTCAGACATTAGGATGTGGACCACAACCTGACATCCGCCACCGTCTAAATTCTAAGTTTGTTGTGAGCATGAGCGTAGCCAGGATTTTTTCTCCCCCCCCCCAGATATATATATATATATTGTTTGTAAATCCAAGGCTATCAACAAAAAGTTAGACTTAGACTTCTGCTATAAAGTCACAGGGAGTAATGCCTTAAGTTCCATGAGTCCTAAGTAATACCAGAACAGCAGAACAGACCGGACCAGGTCTTTCGAACACTTCATTAGTATCACACAGAACAGCACTTAGCCCTAGACTGTTCAGACTCCCATAACTTTAGCCGGATCCACAACAGTCCTTCTTCCTCTTTAATAAACATGTCTTCTACTACTTGTGACAGACACTTTGAGTTAGACATTTGAAAAAATAATAGTCGCTTTAAGTGCATCAATGTTTATAATCCACCAAAAGAAGAACTGGCTTTAGATGTCAGAGAGACAATAACTGTAGACACTATCATAGCTGGAGATCTAAATGCCCATTCACCTTCTATGATGACACTGATCTGTCTGGTAAAAAAGTTCATGACCTGTGCAATTCTACGAACCCTTTTCTTTTGCAAAATAAACACTCTCCTCCTACTCTTTAGTCTCTGCTAACTTGGAATCTGTCATAACTTATCAAGTACTAGGCGATATTGTTAGTGACCACCTTCCAATATTACTGACTGCCACTCTTTCTAAAATCAACACCAAGACCACTAAAGAACCAAGAAAGTGGTGCTATAGTAAGGCTAATTGGAAAGGATATGAGACAGCTGTCAACAATGCCCTTGAAAAAATCCATGTAGATTCTAGCTCTGTCGACCATGTATACCGTCAAATAACAACAGCTATCTTGGGCATGGCTAAAAAGTTTATTCCTCGAACTTACCCTTGTAAAAAATTCAAAAACTTTTGGACGGCTGAAATCAACAAACTTGTTATGGCTCAGAAACGGACATACCAAAAGGTCCAAAAGAACCCAAACAATCCAACAGTCAGGCAGAAATATAACAGACTCAGTCCACTAGTCAAAACGTCTGTTAACAGGGAAAAACGAGAATGTTGGATCAACACCTGCGCAAGTTTAGACCTAAGGCCTGGAGTCTTCTAAGAAATCTCGAAAATGATGGGCGTACGAAAACAGCGACCCCATTATCTTCACCCAGTGGGGTAACCATTTCGTCAAAGTAGAAAATTGCCACCTTGTTGAACAAATATTTTGCTAAGATCAACAAGGCTGCCAAGAAGTCTCCAATGTCCATAGCCATTGATAAAGCTCGCAAAGCTCATGAAAAAAAGACCGAAAGGAACCACAGACCGAAAGCGCTGAGAGAACGATGAACTCCCCCTTCTCGATTGGCTTAATTCTGTTATACGGAAATGCCAGCTTAAAAAGGCTCCCGGGCCGGATGGCATCACCCCCGAAATGCTCAAGCATGCAGGGGGGGAGGGCCGTGTTCTTGGCATTTGTAAATAGAACCTGGGCTGATGGTCATCTGCCCAGAGCCTGGAAACGTGCAACCATTATTCCTATACCAAAAAAAGGGAAAAGTTGCTTCCACTGCTGAAGGTTACAGGCCCATCTCACTCACATCTTGTGTGGGAAAGATGGCTGAAAAAAAAAAGGTAAATGAGGGTCTGGTTTGGTACCCTGAGAGTGCCCGTCTTATAGCTCCAGAGCAGGCTGATTTCAGGGCTGGAATATCCGCTATAGACCTAGTCAACATCTTTGAGCAGGCTATGGAGCCTACATTGACTTTCTTGGCTCTCACTCAGTCAAAATCTTTGGACTATGTGGTAGTGTTTGCAATTTCGATGAGGAGACCATGACAGTCTTTGAAGCCTTAAAAGTCATTGACTCTCAACTTGTTGTGATCACTGTCTCAAAATCTGTACTACAGGCTTTGCAAAGACCCGGACCATGGCCTCCCAATATCGACACTGTCATCATGGCTTCAAACAACATAAAACAACGCTATGGCATCCCAGTAATATTGCAGTGGATACCGAGTTACATAGGTGTAATTGGGAACACTATTGCAGACTCCTTGGCCCACCAGGGAGGGAAAATTCCACCCACTGAACAGGCTGCAAGTTTTCATCATGCTCTGACTATAAATCAGAAAACAGAAATGGAAAAGTGGTTTGAAAAGCAAGTGGAGTCTGGGAGCGTACGAGGCGCCCTGACCGCACTTCCCCGTGGTGGAGGCTGTCCAGGCCTGAGCAAGCTATTATAGCACAGTGCAGGACAGGCCATTGTCCTGTCGGTTCATATTTCTCACGGCTATGGCCAAATTTCCATTTACGGTGCCCCCGCTGTGGGGAAGAAGAGCAAACCGTGACTTATATTCTGTTTGACTGCCCCAGACTTGCTGATCTCCGTCTCGACAGGTCTGGAAACCAAAAATTCTCGATCTGACATTTATGCACTACGCAAGACAGCAGGGTTTCAGTCCCTGGCTTTTGCAAGAGAGGATTCGAGCCTCTCAAGCCCTCACTCAAATGGAGTTTGATGATGATGATGTTGACTACTTGTGTTGAATGGCGCTCTGATGCGCACCATTAGTGTGGCTAGGGAGCGGAGTTACAACAATATATCTATATATCGGAAGACGTTCATTGTAACCTAGAATAGGTTCTTCCTGGAGTGAGTGGCATACACTGTTAACACCCCGAGATCCCCACAGCCAGGCACTATTTCCGGTATTCAAAACAAAAAATGCATATTCTGAGGAATCTACAGTACGTCATCCTGTTATAAAAAATTGTAGGTCAAAAACCTTATCTGCCATTCTTACTTACTTACTTAAGACTAAGATCCTCCCGCGTCGTTCGGCGCATTCGACAGCAAGCTGTCTCCACACAAATTTGTCACTGGCAATGTCTGAAGCCCCACCTGTGTGTCCACTGCTCTGAGGTCCTCTAAGAAAGTGTGGCGCTTAGTTATATTATGTTTTCCCTATTTCCTTTTAATGGCCTCAATATCATCGCAACTCTTGGTGTGCGTAATTCATTTTGTCAGAGAAAATGTCCCG
Source organism: Biomphalaria sudanica (assembly GCA_036873155.1). NCBI lineage: Eukaryota > Metazoa > Mollusca > Gastropoda > Planorbidae > Biomphalaria > Biomphalaria sudanica. The sequence continues at coordinate 572,707 of JAZGLO010005211.1, read as the reverse complement.
CAAACCTCATGCGACGCTCTGTCACAACCTCACTGAAGAGGGGATTTTATCGTTAAAAAAATTCGGAGGGAGTTTTAAAGTAAAAATTCCCTTGGCTATGCTTTGGAATTTGGGGATTTTCGTTTGCATTATTTGTTTTTGTTTTATATAAGAGGGGGGGGTTTAATCACCTGGAAAGGGATTTTAAACACATAAAAGCAAACAGTGCAACAAGTCGTCTTTGATAAGACTCTTCTAACTCTTCTGGAATAAGTAGAGTAGCGTTAAGTGATCACCTAAGATCAGCATGAAATCCTCCCAATACAGTGTCGCATCTAGAGCGGTAGCTCAGGGTGTCACCCCTCCCCTTCAACTTTCTTGAAATATGTTCCAATAAACATTATTCCTAGCTGGTTCTTTTTATTGAACCAATACAGTGAGCTGATTACCTAATTTTATTGATTTTTACTCAAATGTAAAATCCCAATGTTTATTACAGTTATTCAAATATTATTGCAAATTTTACAAAATTACAAACGAATTTAACATCATCTGATTTCCTTTGTTATACTTTAAGATAGAAATGGTATAACGTTGTGCTGTGTCATTTATCCTGAAACTAACATCTAGATGTGTCTGGGTATATTTGAGCAAATACCTAGAGATTTTATCATTATCTTTTCCCATGTGTCTGCTTTTACCAAGTTATAATTTTTCCAACTTGGTTGCCACCCCCAAAATGGTGTCGACGGTGCGTACCGTCTCCACGCCCCACCCGCCCCCAAATGACGCCACTGCTCCAAGATACCTACTTCTTCTCAACAATTTTGATTAATATATTGGAGTAGACATAGTAGGAAATAAAACAAAATGAGCCCGCACAACTAAACAGTTAGAACAGGTTTCCCATACGAACAGCATAGGCCTAATACACCAATTATACCCACTAGTTGGCCTACTAATCCTGATAATCGCTCTATTTCTTACTAGGTCTAGACTAGATCCAGATTATAGAATATATCTAGAATAAGACAAAACAAGATCTACATTTCTAGACTAGTTCTAGATATAGTCTGAATCTAGATCTACATATAGGTTAGATCTCTAGACTAGTTCTTGATCTGGATCGAGACTTGATATAGAGAGAAATAGAATCTATAGAACTAAAATCTAGAACTAAAATTCAGACTAAAGCTAGAATTGTGATCTAGGATGATCTAGGCTAGAACTAGATTTCTAGATATGTAGTTTAGATCTGGATCTAGACTCTTGATCTGGATATGACTCTTAATCTGGATCTAGACTCTCGATTTAGATTTAGAACTCGATTTAGAATCTAGACTAGATCTAGATTTAGACTTGGTGTAGATTTAGACTAAATAGACTCTAGATCAAGATCCAGAACTAAATCTATAGGCTTATCTAGACTAGATCTAGAAATCTAGAAATAGAATGTAGATCTATTTGAGCTAGATCTAGGTAAATGCTGGTTTAATAATAGACTAAAGAAGCTTTGTAAACAGAAGGAAAACCTATATAGAAAATTTAAAGAAACCAAGGCAGAAAGAGTTTACAAAAAGTATATAAAAATTAAACACCTAACCCAAAAAGTAAGCAGACAGCTGCAGAGTGAATACATAAACAATGTAATATCTAAAGATAACAACAAAAACCTATGGTCATACATTAAGTCTAAGAAAATGGAAACAACAGGCATAGCGCCATTAAAAGATGAACATAACATAATACATAATGATAATGAAACTAAAGCAAACATCCTAAACAAATACTTTGCATCAGCATTCTCAGCCCCAGGAGAAAAAGACATATTTCTTAATTTGAACCAAGTAGACAACATAGAAGATTTAGTAGTACAAGAAAATGGAATTAAAAAACTATTAGCCAACACCAAACCAAATAGCCCCAGTGTTCAAAATACTCTTTCAGGCATCGCTTAACCAGGGTAGAGTACCAAAGGACTGGAAAGAAGCTAATGTCACCCCCCTATTTAAAAAAGGAGAAAAATCTGATCCAGGAAACTACAGACCAGTATCACTTACCAGCATCACATGTAAAATACTAGAACACATAATATGTAGCAACATCATAAACCACTTAGACAAACATAATGTCCTCACCCCATACCAACATGGCTTTAGGAAATATAGATCATGTGAAACACAACTAATAGGACTAATTGATGATTTCTCAAAAGGTTTAGATAATAGTGAACAAATAGATGCTATCTTACTAGATTTTTCCAAGGCTTTTGACAAAGTTCACCACTATAGTTTGCTTAAAAAATTAAAATATTTCGGCATTAACGGTCCACTGCATCAGTGGATTAAAGATTTTCTGATAGGGAGAGAACAAACTGTAATAATAAATGGCTCTAAATCAACACCAATAACAGTAAACTCAGGTGTACCTCAAGGAACAGTCTTGGGTCCACTACTATTTTTAATTTACATAAATGATTTACCAAATTGCATTAGTTCAGGAACAAAAGTCAGATTATTTGCAGACGATTGCATAATATATAGAACAATAAAAACAAAACAAGACACAGATATTTTACAAAGAGAATTAGATGAATTACAGAAATGGGAATCAAATTGGAGCATGTCTTTCCACCCAGAAAAATGTCAGTTGTTAAGAGTAACAAAAAAACTAAAACAAATTAATTCCACTTATCTTATTCATGGCAAACCAGTAACACAGACTAAAAACTCAAAATACCTAGGTGTTATAATAAATGAAAAACTGTCATGGAATCCACATATTGATGAAACTATAAAAAAATCCAACAAAGCATTAGGGTTTATTAAAAGAAATTTCTATAAATCAAATAAGAACATAAAACTAAAATGTTATTTAACCTTGGTTAGGCCAATAATAGAATATGCATCCACCGTGTGGGACCCCTCAACTCAAGAAAACATTAAGAAACTGGAACAAACACAAAATAGAGCAGTGAGATTCATAACAAACGAATATTCACATTTGACTAGGGTAACACCATTAGTAAAATCACTAAATTTAGAAAGCCTTCAGGACAGAAGACTCAAAAGTAAAGTAGCAATTATACATAAAACACTGAACCATAATCTTCAAATACAAAAACAAAATTTAATAAAATACTCTGAAAGACACAAAAACAAAGGCACATTCCTCGTCCCATATGCTAGGACAAATTTGTACAAATACTCCTTCTTCCCTAGTGCTATTAGAGCATGGAATGGGTTGCCTGAGCTAGCCAGAAAAACCAGTGACTTGGCAGAATTTAAGTCATTGGTTAATATGCATGACTAAATGCATGACGCGTAGGACGTAATCATCTTCTTTTTTGAAGTAACGTCTGTATTATATAAGAAGATAAGATAAATATTATAATCAGAATTAGCAGGTTTACTACTGGGCTATAGTAAAAATGTTTGTTTTACATGTTTCGGATGTTCTTTCAGAGTTAAAGAAAATTACTTTTTAGTCCAAGCCTCCCGCAGGACGACGGGGGATGGGAGCGGGCAGGGTTTGAACCCGGGACCATCGATAAATCTGAACGGCAGTCCAGCGCGCAAACCGCACGACCAGGCAGCCATTATGCACTTATGCTGTTCGCATCAGATTCACTTCTTCATGTGATACAGCTGTTTACATAATAAATAAATCTGCACCCCTAAGCTATTAGAAGATAAACTATTTCCTTATGGGTTATACAGACGTATACATGTAAATTTTTGTTCAAACTGTTTAATACAATTAAATCTAAATCTAGATCTATGTCTGGCCTCTATTAATTGTAATTTAGATTGTTGTCAAGTGTATAGCTAATGATGATGTCTGAAAACTGCGCGGTATAAATGTATTTTGTTTTTTTAAATTAAACTTACAATTGAAACGAAGTTCGTATTAATTTTTTTTAAAACAACATTTGAATCAATATTCCATGAGATAGTTAATAAATGGAAAATATATTTTATAATGATCCACTGACACTTTTTAAGTTGTGACCTTAAATGCAATTTTTGTTTGTACCAATGCGCGAATCTATGAATGAAGCATGATTTATTAATGAAAAAGCCTGTGAACTTTTTAATAAGACTTACTTCCCCTGAATTTTTCATTTAAAAGTGGTGTAATTTTTTGAAACATCTGCTTGCATAAATAATTAAATTATTGGTACCACAGCAGTATCCGCTGGCTTAGCAGGGGCAAGGTGTCGAGAAGAATATGGGATTTTTAGGAAGAAATTGTATTTTCATTGAGACTGTGACTTTGTTAATAATTCTTCTAAAAATCTTACTCTGGAATAAATGTAACCTAACACAACTACACCAAGCTACATTAAACTTTCAACAAACATTCTTATTAGAAAAAGACATTAACCAACCAGTCGATGACCTCTGGAATTTCATTAAAAACCATCTTAAAAGCATTATAGAAAATCATATACCAATTTAATACATATAAAACAAAATAAATAAATGCTGGTTTAATAATAGACTAAAGAAGCTTTGTAAACAGAAGGAAAACCTATATAGAAAATTTAAAGAAACTAAGGCAGAAAGAGTTTACAAAAAGTATATAAAAATTAAACACCTAACCCAAAAAGTAAGCAGACAGCTGCAGAGTGAATACATAAACAATGTAATATATAAAGATAAAAACAAAAACCTATGGCAAACAGGCATAGCGCCATTAAAAGATGAACATAAAATAATACGTAATGATAATGAAACTAAAGCAAACATCCTAAACAAATAATTTGCATCAGCATTCTCAGCCCCAGGAGACAAAGACATATTACTTAATTTGAACCAAGTAGACAACAGAGAAGATATAGTAGTACAAGAAAATGGAATCTAAAAACTATTAGCCAACACCAAACCAAATAAAGCTTCTGAACCTGATGATATTCCAGGTAGATTACTCAAAGAACTAAGCAATGAGCTAGCCCCAGTGTTCAAAATACTCTTTCAGACATCGCTTAACCAGGGCAGAGTACCAAATGACTGGAAAGAAGCTAATTTCACACCCTATTTAAAAAAGGAGAAAAATCTGACCCAGGAATCTACAGACCAGTATCACTTACCAGCATCACATGTAAAAATCTAGAACACATAATATGTAGCAACATCATAAACCACTTAGACAAACATAATGTCCTAACCCCATACCAACATGGCTTTAGGAAATATAGATCATGTGAAATACAACTAATAGGACTAATTGATGATTTTTCAAATGGTTTTGATAATAGTGAACAAATAGATACTATCTTACTAGATTTTTCCAAGGCTTTTGACAAAGTTCACCACCAGGTGTACCTCAAGGAACAGTCTTAGGTCCACTACTATTTTTAATTTACATAAATGATTTACCAAATTGCATTTATTCAGGAACAAAAGTCAGATTATTTGCAGACGATTGCATAATATATAGAACAATAAAAAAAAACACAAGACACAGATATTTTACAAAGAGAATTAGATGAATTACAGAAATGGGAATCAAATTGGAGCATGTCTTTCCACCCAGAAAAATGTCAGTTGTTAAGAGTAACAAAAAAACTAAAACAAATTAATTCCACTTATCTTATTCATGGCCAACCAGTAACACAGACTAAAAACGCAAAATACCTAGGTGTAATAAATGAAAAACTGTCATGGAATCCACATATTGATGAAACTATAAAAAAAAATAATCAAACAAAGCATTAGGATTTATTAAAAGAAATTTCTATAAATCAAATAAGAACATAAAGCTAAAATGTTATTTAACCTTGGTTAGGCCAATAATAGAATATGCTTCCACCGTGTGGGACCCCTCAACTCAAGAAAACATTAAGACACTGGAACAGACACAAAATAGAGCAGTGAGATTCATAACAAACGAATATTCACATTTGACTAGAGTAACACCTTTAGTAAAATCACTAAATTTAGAAAGACTTCAGGACAGAAGACTCAAAATTAAATAGCAATTATACATTAAACACTAAATCATAATCTTCAAATACAAAAACAAAATTTAATAAAATACTCTGAACGACACAAAGTTAAAGGCACATTCTTCGTCCCATATGCTAGGACAAATTTGTACAAATACTCCTTCTTCCCTAGTGCTATTAGAGCATGTAATGGGTTGCCTGAGCTAGCCAGGAAAACCAGTGACTTGGCAGAATTTAAGTCATTGGTTAATTTGCATGACGCGTAGGACGTAATCATCTTCTTTTTTTAAGTGGCGTCTGTATTATATAAGATAAGAATAGTGAAAGACAAACTTTTTGTTTGCCATTGACAGTAGATTTTTTGTTTCACATTGACAATATCGCAAATGGGTTGTTTGCACCTGAAATGTTTGTGTGTATGTTAATTGTTTGTTCAAATAATGCTTCCCCATTTCTCTAGGCAGCCAGGGAAACTGGTTTTGTCATTTTCCTTTGCTGAAATATACAAGACATTGATTCTTTGATTGTTTTGTTTCCAAATCTTTAAGTACTTTTCGGAACTCCCAGTGGTTAAGGCACTTAGCTACTATTAGTTTGATCACTGTGATGATTGGGTTAATGATATTAAATGCAGCTTTGCGCAAACTTTCCAGTGCAAAGGTAAGAGTTTATGATTGGGATATTGTTATTTAATTTTTTTTTTAACAGCTTAATGTTAATCTCAGTCAAAACACGATTTCATCAGCTGTTAAACTCGCCATCTTGTTGCATGCCAACCCAGGACTTTCAACACAGATCTTCATAGCATTGAATAAATGCTGACCTGAGTTTGCACCTTTGACTGAATGTCTTGTCATATTGCCTATTAGAATAATCTCTGTATTCTTCATTTGTCTTAGAATGACATTTATAGACAATAATAGACAACGTTGTTAATCTCTTCATCGTAAGCATTAGAAGTTTCAATAATTTATATAGATATTTTAAATTACTTATTTTTACTATATTTGCATTTTCATATGTATACTCTGTCGGCACACATAATTTCTGTAAGTGTTCGAGGGCCGCATATAGCGCTCCCGCGTGTCTTATTTTGCCATGGGCGTAGCCGGGGGGGGGGAGTTGGGGTTCAGTGACTGATCTTTTGCTTTAATTTTTTTTATTTTAGGTGAAATTTTAATACTAAACCATCATTTGTCCTAGCACAGCCAACGGGGTTTTGGGTTTAAAACCCAATATCAGGGGTTTTGAGTTCGAAACCCTCTACCAAGGGGTTTTGAGTTTGAAACCCCATACCAGGGGGCTTTGAGTTTTAACCCCCCTACCAGGAGTTTTAAGTTTGAAACCCACTACCAAGGGGTTTTGAGTTTAAAACCCCCTACCAGGGGGTTTTGCATTTAAAATCCCCCTCTCTATAAAACAAAAACAAATGCAAACGACAATCCCAAAATTCCAAGAGCACATCTAAGGAACATTTTGATTTTTAACCCCTCTCCAAAATTTACGATAAACCCCTCTTCAATATAAAAAAGCAAATTACACATTTAAGCTGTATAAGCGTAGCCAATAGGGGTTTTGAGTTTAAACCCCTCTTCGGCTTGGTTTGAGCGTAGCGAAGCCAATGGTGGGGTTATGAGTTTGAACCCCTCTCCTCCAGATGGCTTTTTATATATTTAAAACCCCTCAAGATAGTTTTGAGGTTTAAAACCCCCCAACAGATAATTTTGACGATAAAACTTCCCTTTTCGATATAACATCTAAAGTAAAATAGTCACCAAATTCCAAGATCGTAGTCAAGAGAAGTTACACATGTCTACCAGTGGCTGGGCTCCATTAATAAAGTGCAATGAATTGAAAAGCAATAAATGTGGCTCTACAAAGATGGCTAAGACGAATTTTAAGAAACAGTTATAGAAATCAAGGAAATCCTATGCCGATATGGGAGTCTATCCCTTAGTAAGGTTGTGACAGAGCGTCGCATGAGGTTTGCGGGACATGTTCTCCGACAAAATGAATTACGCATAATATGAGTTGCGATGGCATCCTAGTACAACTTGGCGCCACACTTTCATGGAGGTCCTCAGAGAAGGTGGGAAGAGGCTTCAGACACTGCCAGTGACAGAATTTTGTGGAAACAGCTTGCCAGCAAATGCGCCGAACGGCGCGGGAGGGTCTAAGTCGGTAAGAATAGCACAATACGTTTTGAAATAAAACTTTTTAATAGCAAAATAATGCACTGTGGGTACCACAGGATATGCATTTAGTTGGCTTTCAATATCAGAAATAGTGCTTGGCGGCAGGGCTTCGCCCCGCGCTTGGGAAGCTCTCAGAGCTCCCCCAGACCCCTTGCTGGCGAGGGCGAAGGGTCTATAATTTTTTTTATTAACTCCAGGAAGAACCTATTCTAGGGGAACAATAAACGTCTTCCAAAAGAATGAAGGGTCAGAATGCAATACAGATTAATTATGTACACACACACACACACATTTATCCATACAAACATATAAATATATATTTTTTTCTTTTTCTGAAGGAGAGCGACATAATATAAAATTTATATTTTAATTCAACAAGTTTTGTTCACAAACTATTATTTCTCCGAAAAGTAGGACCGCTCTCCCCCCCACTCAAAGGTTTTAAGTGGGAAGGGCAGTAGAGGTATTCGATCCCCACCCCATCGGCCAAGAGGGGAACGACATAATATAAAGATTGGATAAAATACCAATAACAAGTTATAATCCTATAGATATTCAATTCATTCTGTTAGCAAGCTGTGATGTCTACATATCAATTGGACCGCCCCCACCCCACTCGAAAGGTTAGGGGTGGGCGGAATTGATGCCATCGCCCCCTCCCGACCCCACCATGTCGACCAACATACTAGAGGGGGGCGAAATAATCTAAAAATAGGTTTAAAATAATTAAAATAGTTAACAATGATTAATTAACTAATAAGTTAATTTTCTGATTGATTCATATTTTGTTAGATTGAACAAATAATTGTGTAAATTTACAACTTGATCGGAGGCTGGGTGTGGGAGACATAACGTGTACACACATTGCACCAGACAAACAAAGTGAGTTGATATAAGCTTTGTTATACAATTGATTCCCATTTCACTTTTGTGTAACAATCTATTATCTATACATGTTGCTTTCTTTGTATCTAAAAATATTTTTAAAAAATTTTAAAAAATTTAATATATAGATTTAATTGTACTGATAAAGAGATGTAATTTAGATCTATATGTTAGCGAATGGCGTTACACACACAAAAAAAATAACCTGGTTTTTTCTCAAATCTGATACTTAGTGTGTAATAGTAAAACAGCACCTACTTAGATAAATTGTAAATAGAAAGTAAATACCTATATTTATTGAAGTATATATAGGTCTGTGGTTTTATATTATATAACTTTCGTAACTTCTTCTATAGAGAAATGACTTTTCTAATTTCTTTTACTGAAAATGTGAGCTATTCGCGTCTGACACTTATATAAATTTCATGTGAGCAACAAAGCCCATTCTTACAAATCTTTTCAATTTTCCCTTTTTAACTCAAACCAAAGATGCAGCCTTACTTGTGATGTGCTTCAAAATGCGGTTCCTTAAAAACATTTTGTAAACCAGGAAAAATAAGAAGAGGCAGACAGAGGACAACATAAAAGAATGGACGGGCCTGCCATTGAAAGAGGTTCTAACTAAGGCAAAAGACAGACAGGAATGGAGAGAGAACCTTGCATGGTGCCCCGCTGACTGATATGTAAATGTAAAGATAAAGGTAAACCAAAATGGTTTGTTTTTACTCCGTTCATAGAAAGTAAGAATATCTACTATTGTATAAAGACTTCTTGAGAATATGGAACTTTTGTATAAAGACTTCTTGAAAAAATGAAACTATTGTATAAAGACTTGAAAATATGAAACTATTGTATAAAGACTTCTTGAAAATATGAAACTATTGTATAAAGACTTCTTGAAAAAATGAAACTATTGTATAAAGACTTGAAAATATGAAACTATTGTATAAAGACTTCTTGAAAATATGGAACTTTTGTATAAAGACATGAAAATATGAAACTATTGTATAAAGACTTCTTGAGAATATGAAACTATTGTATAAAGACTTCATGAAAATATGGAACTTTTGTATAAAGACATGAAAATATGAAACTATTGTATAAAGACTTCTTGAAAATATGGAACTTTTGTATAAAGACATGAAAATATGAACTATTGTATAAAGACTTCTTGAGAATATGAAACTATTGTATAAAGACTTCTTGAAAATATGGAACTTTTGTATAAAGACTTCTTGAAAATATGAAACTATTGTATAAAGACTTGAGCATATGAAACTATTGTATAAAGACTTGAGCATATGAAACTATTGTATAAAGACTTGAGCATATGAAACTATTGTATAAAGACTTGAGCATATGAAACTATTGTATAAAGACTTGAGCATATGAAACTATTGTATAAAGACTTGAACATTACAGAATGAAATCTATCTAATCCATCGGTTTCTGCCTTAACGCTACTCATGTTAATTTCTATATTTTTTTCGTTCCAATTTACTGTATTGTGATAGAAGTTTCAACCCGTTCCGGGCCGAATATTGCCCGACGTCCATAGTTGGCAATCTCGATCTAGTTTATATATTTGTCTTCTGTATTTTATTCTCAACTAGCCATATGTTACCCGCGGCCCGCGGGTCTCAATATGCGTGTTACTGATATAGTACATTAGAATAGTTTGTGGGAAGTGTGGTCAAGAGGCTGAGTACGCTTGAACTTGGCTTGGCTTGGCTACCTATAACGGGGGCTCTAGGCTCGACACTCGACTCGAGTTGAGCTCTGTGTTCACTGAGCACCTAAAGGCAGCACGGAAACAAAGGTGATTGGACCATAGCGCTCTGAGCATTCTATACGCATGAAAGTAGTGCTATATAAAGGCTATAATAATAATTACAAACAATTAGACAAAATAATAATGTTATAAGTAAAGCGAATGCGCGAATGTAAAAACAGTATGAATAGTATTATTAAAATAGCTAGTCGACCTAATTCCCTTTTTGTTACAAAAAGATTTGCTTGCATATATATTGAGATCTATAGATCTAGAGTCTAATATAGTTTTTGACCTAGATTAAAATTAGATTCATTTCATTTAAATTAAGTAAAAAAATCTACTTTCATTAAACATTCTTAATCTATCAGTTTAAGGTTGATATTAAGGTTCAATAAGCTTATTAATTATTTTATGTTAGTATATTTAATATCACCCATATAGAGCCTCATTTGCCTGTCCAATCACAGCGTGTTTTCACTGCGCATGTAAGGTTTGCGCGACACATAAATGAAAATATTAGAATGTCTGTCAACACGGCTTAGCAGCTAAAGCGAACGTATGTATGAAAAATGCTTTAGAAAAACAAATTTGAATGTTAATTTGATTAGAATATGAAATGAATGGACTATAATTAGTATGTTTATATGTTAAAGTATAAAACTATCTTTGCGAAGTAAAGTTTTATCATCTTAGAGTTGAATTAGAGTTTTAGACCTTGGAATAGAGAGATGTGTAACAGTTCGAAAGAATGTACATCAGAACTTCTAACTTCGCAGATATAAGGAACGAATTTATGTAAAAATGCTTTTGAAACACAAATTTGAAGCTTAATTTTATTAAATAATGAAATCAATAGACTATATTTTGTAATTTTTGTGTTAAAGTAAAAAACTATTTGTGCAAAGTATAGTTTTAAAATTAGATCTATATCTAGATCCTTTCAATCTTCTCCCATGTAACCATGATAAACATGGCCTAGATTTATTAAATATTAATAGTTTAATAGAGTTGGTCAACTTTTTTTTAAGGGTCTTAAGTTTTTTTGGGGGCTACAATACATACACTACGGTCTAAGTTAGTACCCAAGGAACATTTCTGCCAAATTTTATCAAGATTGGTCAAACGGTTTTGATTTCTATTCGACACATACATACATACATACATACATACATACATACATACATACATACATACATACATATATACATACATTACATACATACATTACATACATACATTACATATATTACATACATACATACATAACATACATACATACATTACATACATACATAACATACATACATAACATTACATACATACATTACATACATACATTACATTACATACATACATTACATACATACATTACATACATACATTACATTACATTCATACATTACATTACATACATACATTACATTACATACATACATTCATTACATTACATACATACATTACATTACATACATACATTACATTACATACATACATTACATTACATACATACATACATTACATTACATACATACATTACATTACATACATACATTACATTACATACATTACTTTACATACATACATTACATTACGTACATACATTACATACATACATTACATACATACATTACATTACATACATACATTACATTACATACATACATTACATTACATACATACATTACATTACATACATACATTACATTACATACATACATTACATTACATACATACATTACATTACATACATACATACATACATATATACGCCTTACTTTCTACTTTATAAAATAGATGATGCACCTAGTGACGTAGATTCGCCCGAAGGCCATATGTAAGATGATGTTATGTTTGTGATTCATTGTCGAGTAAGGCTTTATTGTGACGGACCTTAAGGAGTAAAGGTAATAGACGAGAATTCATCCTAGTGTATATATATACGTAGTTCTATATGATATACGACATTCAAATAAGCACATTCCTTTGAAATGGGTCGTTAGTAATACTGTTATAACCCTATTGGCGGCGCGTTGGAGTTAACTGTAGGTTCAGCTGACACACGTGATCTCAGGTAAATCATTCAGGTCAACGGCTGTCGATGGACAAGGGAAAGTACTGCTATTACACGCAAATACGACCCGTGTTATGGTCATGTGATCGCAAGCCTGCGTGGACCAGAGACAGAGTGTGTAAGGCAGGACAGAGAGGAGCCGGGATTGTTAGTCGACCATAAAGTCGGTCCTGGCGGAGTCCTCAAGTGTTATGTACAAGTCAGTGGCGTAGCTAGGGTGATGGAGGAGGGGGGAGAATCCAAATGAGTGTCGGAAATTTGTTGTTAAATAAATTAAATATAACGTCACTGTCATGTAATCTTGCTTTAGACGTTGTTATATAAGTTTGTGACCTTGTTGTATGTATTCCACAGAGAATGTTAACTCTTTACGCGCGGGTTTACTCTCAATTTCAAGGAGTAACTTCCATAGCTCTGACTAGTGCCGTGTTACTCTCAGGAAGTAATTTAGTATAGGGTAGTTTATTTCATCATCCATATCATTGAAGAAGAAACCTGATAAGAGCACTGAAAACAAAGGAGACCATGAACGTGTCAAAGAAAAGTATCACTATTCAGATGATTGATACAAAGATACAGCAGTCGAAGAAGTGAAAATGTCTCTTGATGAGAGAATTAGTGCTGAAGGGACTCCAGGGCATACCTTTTATCACAGTCAGAGAAAACATCTGAAGTAAGGGATACAGAGGAGTCAAGAGATGGTCTTCCAAAATCACTTTCTCCAGAAGAAGCTGTTATTAAGTACAAAGACTTCATGTATCTTCAGCCTGGAATTTTATCTAAGGAACTGCGAGCAAAGATTGTGTTAAAAGGTAGATTATTGAACGGTATTTGTTTCCAGCCAAAATAAATCACAAAGTTTGACATCATGGTTTACTAGAAAGCTTCCAAAAGGAAAAAATTATAACCGATCTCTGCTTCTTTTCTCTTTTTGTTTTGCATGCTTACTGTTTTCAGAGGTATCAGAAAAGACATCTGGGGTATTGAGCAAACCTGGAGTTGGTTTCACCAAATGGAAGAAACCAGAGAGACTGAAAGAACATGAAGAAGGATTTCACCACAGGGATATTCTGAAGCGTGTAGCAGCAGCTATAAAGTACTTTGCAAAAACAAACTCAAGCTTACGTGGTCACAACGAAAAAGTGAATTTACACAGTCCTGGGAACTTCCTAGCATCTTTGAAACTTCTTGCAGAATTTGATGACGTTACAAAACACCAGTTGACATAGAATCGAATATTTATTTATCACATTTATTTGTCAAGAGAAATTCAAAATGAGTTTTTTTTAACTTGATGGGCAATAAGTTAAGGAATCAATTGTTGGAAAGTCAAGAAATTTGTTATATCTCTTATGCTTGATTCCACCCCAGATGTTTCTCATCAAGAACAGGTATCCCTACTGGATGTTGATAATTTCGAAATAAAAGAGTTATTCACTGGTTAATTGGAAATTTTGAAACCTGATGGACAACATTATAAAGATCTTGTTCTGCAAACTCTAAAAGACAATAGACTGGACTTAAATCTCTGCAGAGAAAGAAGCTATGTCGGCATTTTCCTTGCATGTCGACAAAATCATCAAGCTGTTGAAGAAACTTTCTGAATCAACAACTGAAAGAATGGACACTAGAAGCAGTGCACAAAATCTTCTTCATGCAGTGGAAAATTATGAATTATTTGCTTATCTGGAGTTCTAGTCAAATCCCCTGCGACCAATTAATATATTTCAGAAGAAACTACAAAGTCTGAACTGCACAGGGAAGCTGCTGAAGAGATTAAAACGCTTTAATGCTTTCTGCAAAATAATGAGGAACCGGACGAAACTGATCACCCAATCCATCGAAAAAGCAAAAGAAGATAGTGAATGCTATGGAGTTTCTGTGATCAAAATAACCAGAAGAAAGAGTTCTGATCTAGGACTGTCAATAGAACTGCAATTCAAACGTGTTGCGACAGAAGTGCTGGACAGACTTCATATGGAAATGATGGACAGATTCCTAAGGCTGGAAAACCATGTGGACACCTTTGGGTTTCTTCTTGAACCAAGACACCTTTTAGAGTCTATAAATGATGACGCGCTGATGAAAACGTGTTATTTTTTCCTGTTACAGTCAAATCGCTTGTTCAATGATGTCATTGATGCACGTGCACTTTTCATCAACAAAGCATTGCCACGATCACTAATTGACATATTGAGGAAGCTGGCTTTATATGGTAATAATGTGTGCTCAAACCTTGCAACCTCCATCCGAATACTGCTAGCTCAGGCCACTTTTCCTGTTACAGTCAAATCGCTTGTTCAATGATGTCATTGATGCACGTGCACTTTTCATCAACAAAGCATTGCCACGATCACTAATTGACATATTGAGGAAGCTGGCTTTATATGGTAATAATGTGTGCTCAAACCTTGCAACCTCCATCCGAATACTGCTAGCTCAGGCCACTTCCAATGCGTCATGTGAGAGATTATTCTCAAAGCTTAAGTTCATCAAAAACTATCTCAGGAGCGCAATGACGCAAGAAAGGCTTAGCAGCATGGCTTAATGTCACTGGAGTCACACATACTAGACAGTATCGATGTAGATGATGTTATAGATGCTTTTGCTGCACAGAAAGCACGACGTGAAGCGATATAAATTGAGATTTGTCATTTGTGCATTATTTCGCCAATAAACAACGGTATTATTCATTAAAAAATTGTTAATGATTATTTCTTGCAGTCGACCGGCGGCGTAGCATACGCCGCTATTTTGCAGGGCCGGCAAACTTAGGCCAATGCAACCTATGCGACCGCAAGGGGCCCCGCACTATCATAAAACCCGCTCTAATTCAAGGTGTATAAATTATTAAATTAAGCCGTATTATAACTTAAAACAGATTTCCCGCGCCCTCCTGTCAATTTACCAGGAGCTCCTGGAAATCTCCCGAAATGACAAAATATACGCGCGATATATAAAAACGTCATTATGCTCTAGCCGTAATTGTGTAATCTGGTGAAAGAAGATTCTCGCGCCTCAAACTAATGAACTTGAGGTCAACAATTCTCAAAAATAGATTGAAACATTTGGTAATTCTTGCTACTGAGCGTGATCTATGTAGGAAACAGAATTATTATGATATACTGTATGACCTTGCTACACGCAAAGCTCGTAAAGTAATTCTGTACGTAGTAAAGAATGAATAAAATGCATAGACGAATTTTTTTTCTAATACAAACTCATAAATTTCACTTATTGTCCGCTTCCCTACCCAAACTTGGCCCCACGAAATCCATTTTGCATAGGGCCCCACAATGGTTAAGTCCAGCCCTGCTATTTACATATATATACATAGTAGATTACTTAGATTACGGTAGTTCCTAGTCCAAACCTCCCGCAGGACAAAAGGGGATGGGAGTGGAAAGGGTTTGATAAATTTAAACGACAGTCTAGCTCGCTGGCAGCCATCCATAGTGTGAATACTACTCTATTTTTCTCGTGGACTATCCGCAGAACTAAGAGAGTGATCTTTCCTTTACTTCTTCTCGTCCAAACTGTTGAGGGAAGAAGAGAATTATATATAGAGAAGATTGTTTGCTATTAATCCATTGTTGTCCCCCAATTGACAGTTCTCATACTGCCTAAGTGCTTTTTTTTAGAAGTAAATTGTCTGGACACCGGACAAGTAACAATTGAAGTGGGGCCTCAAACATTAAATATCCATTGGACAACTTGGACAACGTCTCTGAGTACTACTACTAATCAGCCAGACTACCACATGTCCAACTGATCTACTACTAATCAGCCAGACTACCACATGTCCAACTGATCTACTACTAATCAGCCAGACTACCACATGTCCAACTGATCTACTACTAATCAGCCAGACTATCACATGTCCAACTGATCTACTACTAATCAGCCAGACTACCACATGTCCAACTGATCTACTACTAATCAGCCAGACTACCACATGTCCAACTGATCTACTACTAATCAGCCAGACTACCACATGTCCAACTGATCTACTAATCAGCCAGACTACCACATGTCCAACTGATCTACTACTGATCAGCCTGACTACCACTTGCATGGGGGTATGGGGGGGGGGGTTCAAACCGCCCCCCCCCCCGCAAAATTTTATGTGAGATTTTAATGTTAAACCATCACTTGTCAAGCACAGCCAAGGAGGTTTTTAGTTTAAAATCGCTCTCCAGAGGGGTTTGAGTTAAAAAAACAACTCTTTCATAAAACAAAAACAGTCACCGAATTCCATGAGCGTAGCCAAGGGGAATTTGGAGTTTAAAAACCCCCTTAAGAGGTCTTTGAGGTTACCCCCCTTCCTCCAGCGGGGTGTGATACTTAAAACCACGTCTTCAAAATAAAATTAAAGCAAACTACACACACTAAATTATATGAGCGTAGCCAAGGGGGCTTTTGTTTTTACCCTCCAGAGAACTATAAGCTCGAAACCCCCTACATATGGTTTTGAGCTTCAAACCATACAGATAGCTTTGAGGCTAAAAAGTCCCTCTTCAATACTATTCTAAAGCAAACTACAATCACCAATTTTTATGAGAGTTGCTAAGGGGGTTTTGAGTTTGTTTAAAAAAAACTCCAGACATTTTTAGTATACCCCCCCCCCCAGATGGTTTTGACGATAAAACTCCCTTTTCAATATAAAATCTAGAGCGAAATAATCACCATATTCCATGAAGATGAAAATATTCAATTTTTAGCAGTTACTGGGCTCCATTAATGAAGTGCAGTGAATAGCAGATTTGGTTTTTGAATTAAAATTGTATAAAATCAGAATTATGCACTGTAGATACCTTAATGCATTTTTTTTGTTTTAAATACTGGAAATGGTGCTTGGAGTCCCACCCAGTACCCCACTGGGGAAGCTCCCCAGACCCAATGGCTGGATGTCTACACTCTTTCAACTAACTCCAGGAAGAAACTTTTCTAAGGTACAATATTCGTCTTCCGAAAGGATGAAGGATCAGAATGTAATAAAGATTAATAACGTACACACACACACACATATATATATATAAACACATTTACAGATGATTTTATTTCATCGTTTCCGTATTCTTGTTTCTCTTCTGTTTCTCTTCCAAAACAAAAGCCCACCAGCAAAAAGATTTTCTAAACATCATTAGGTTACTTGAATGTCTAATAGACTTTGGAAATTGGTTATCTAGTGAGTCCACATAGGATTCTTGTCCTACAGTTTTTTTCGAAGTTAACTCTGTATAGTTCTTAAAAACGGTTTTGAAAATATTCTTTTGGAATCAGGATGTTGGACAGTAAAATAGGAAATTAAATACAAATATTAATACTGATCAAAACTCGAGTTAGGAGAAAGTCTTTTCGTTAGGCCATCATGACTTGTTTTCCTGACTGGGCTAGTCAACCTGTAGAAGGTGCGGAACTCTAGACCCAAGCTTTCATCCACAATATGGTGCATTTGTTCACGATTACTAGTGGGTGATGTTGCTCTTTGTCCACTGGAACTTGATTCAATACTATGTTGACTAGTATATGCTGAACTTGAGCTTTGTGCTACACCTGAGGAGGAAGTGAAACATTGCAGAATACACAATTTGATCTAAACACTCACAGCTGAACACACAAATCTTATGCTGGAATAAGCTATCCAAAATTAAATAAATATTTCTTAAACATTTTGATTCTATCATTTAATACTTGATCTAATTGTAGTCCATCTATACCATTCACATTTGTAAAATGAATTTACAACAGAATGTATTCTTTGAAATACAATCATTTCAAATAAATAAATACTTTACATATTGAAATTATCAGCTATTTGTTTGTAAGATCCGATTTACATTTTCAGCGACCTCCAAAAAGGGAAAATCCAATATTGTTTTGTATAGTCTGTCTGTTTGTCCGTTTGTCCTTCCGTTCGTCATGTGTAGATCTTAAAAACACGAATAGGTATGGAAAGTTTAATTTCATGTTATTTTGCAGCATGCAATGTTAGTTGTAAGATTAGAAATAAGTAAAAAAAAACAACTAAAAAAAGAAGACAATTCCAAATTAAACTTAATATTCTTCCTTTAAACAAGACCAACCTTTGTAAGAGTGATTATTTTGCTCTTAATAACTAACGAATGAAAGATTTTTGTAAAAATCTATTTTTTACCACGCTTCAATCCTTTCTTTCCAAAAAAAAAAAGAAAATCCTGGTTTTAAAGAATGTATAAATCTTGGAAGAGTATATAACAATCTAGACAAGAACTTTATATCCCAATGAAAAAGACGGTGCGCAAAATGTTCCTGAACGCCTATTTATTTATCAAACAAAGAAACTATACTAAAGGAACTGTAACTTGCAATTTGTTTTTACAAAGCAGGTTCTTTGCGCATGGCCTCGCGCATCCTGCAATGCAGACAAAATAAAATGATGGAGACAAAGAAGGATTTTACGCCTCACCGAGCGCGATCTACCTCCGTGTTGATTAGAACATTTTTGTTGGCTCTCATAAAAAAGGTTTATTAAAACTTCTAGCATATTCTGACAAGCTGTTATAGTAGACATAATAGTTACATTTTTTTTCGATCACTCTTCGCGTCACATTAATCGTAAGTAGACGCTTCTCTTTTGAAGTTGCAGTTCATGTTGGGTATTTTTACTAGGTCTGGGTAATTTCTTTTTTATGTTTTACTTATAAATGTACTTATATACATTACCGCAAAAAAACGAAATTTAAAGAGCATGCCATTTCCATTTCTCATTAGTTTAATTTATATTTGCATAAGAAAAGCCATTAATACAAAACTCTCATAGACCAATGTAATCGAACGTAGCGACAGAAAGGAACCCCTTTTATTAGAAAGTAAAGAAGATCTAGATCTATATAAATCTATATACAGTTTTACAACGGGGTTTTTTTCCTAGATTATGAAAAATAATTATTGTAGGCCTATATTATTAGGCCTAGTGATAGTATTCTTATTTGAAGACGGTATATTTAGAGACCTAGACCTTTATCTAATGATGCTATATACTTTTAGAAACGTTTTGAAAAGTCGAGTTCTATCTTTATCTAGATCATTCTCTCTTACTATATTAGAAATGGACACTTCAATTCTTTTCTTTTTATTTTGGCCCTTCATAAACATATTCTTAAGAACTAATCTAGAGTAAATCTAGAATCCTAAAGTGTCTCTCTCTTTCTCTCCTTCTCTCTCTCTCTCTCTCTCTCTCGATAATCTAAATTATTCTAGATCTAGATATTTATTATATGTATAGAGTAGTAAATCTATAGTGCTACAGGCAAAGTTAAGTTTTCTTAAATCTGTATTAGAATAATTAGACCCATCAAGAGGCTAAAGATCAGATTTTACATCTAAAATAAATTCAAAATTATTATTCATCTATATGGAGAGCTCCCTGATTTGGAAACTGCGCTGTTCATCTCACATATTGGTTTAGCCTTCTGAACGCTCCAACATAAAAATAAGAACAAAGAAGAAGAAGAGATCTGGATTTAAATTCTAGATCTATTCCTGTAATTTGCCATGTAGATCTAGTCTTTTTTAACCATTAGTTAAGCCGCAAACTGAAAACTTATTTAGATTTTAATCCTAGATGGGTCATACTTATAATACATGTTTTCCTAGTTTGAATGTATCCTATAGATAGATGTCATCAATATGAAGCATAAGACCTTTTTTTAAAAAGTAATATTATAAACACACAAACATAATATCCTGTTATATTTCTAACAAACAAAACAAAAGTGCTAGTCTCACCTTAAAAATTACCTCCTACGCATATCCATGTATCCGTTTAGTATATTGTAGTAAATCTATGGCAAGCACTCAATAAAGGAAGATTAACAGTTACAGTGATTTAATAGTTAATTAACTATATAATGTAATCGAGACTGATTTTTGATTTGATTTTTTATTTTTGATTTTGGACACATCGGCACAATTTAGGCCATGTCATGCCTGCAGTCCCTCAAGGGCCACTCTCCCTCCACACAACAAGGGCCAAATTCCATACAGTCAAATCATTAAAATCAAGGTCTATTCACAGTTAAAATAGAGGTAGTAAAAATTTAATAATTTGGTAAAAATCTAATGTAAATAGTACATGTCTGCAGAGATACGCCAGTCAGTGACAGTCAGTGGCTGCGAGTATGTATTCAATCTTCGAAAAAGAATGGAGAGTGTTCATGATCTAGCCCGAAATAAGATCAGGATCAATAGCGACTCGATGAAGAAACGATATGACAAACGGGCCAATTCCTCCGGGTTTCAAGAGAGCGATCTGGTATGGTTGTACAACCCTCAGAGGCGATGTAATGTAATGTAATGTAATCGAGATACAAAAGCCAACAGGATGCAAAGTTCGTTAAGTTCTTCTTTACAACTTTGCCGGAATCCACCATGTCTCTATTTCCTGTCCTGCTTTTTTCAATTTCTCGTGTGAAACAGTGCGCTAGTGAACACCATATATGTGAGCGCGGGAACAGAGTTACAACACCTTCCCCCTTCTCAAACCTGCTTGTCCTGAACAGAATATGTTCCGCCACAGTACTGATGGAGTCGATCCACATGGATGACCCTCAGCTTGGACCGTGGACCTTTCTTTATCCTCTAGACCACGTCGTTGATCATCTTTACGACGCAGTCTCTTTGTAGCTTTGGAGATCTTCCTTTTCGCCTCTGAGGGTTGTACAACCATACCAGATCGCTCTCTTGAAACCCGGAGGAATTGGCACGTTTGTCATATCGTTTCTTCATCGAGTCGCTATTGATCTTGATCTTATTTCGGGCTAGATCATGAACACTCTCCATTCTTTTTCGAAGATTGAATACATACTCGCTGCCACTGACTGGCGTATCTCCCGGAAGATCAAATAATATGTCAAATGGTAATCTAAGTTCACGGCCAAACAACATCTTTTCTGTGGTATATCCTGTGCTGGCGTGAATGGATCCTCTATATGACATGAGGAATAATGGAATATGAATATCCCAGTCATCTTGTCGTTCATCGACAACCTTTGAAAGGTGTTGCTCCAGGGTTTGGTTGAATCGTTCCACTCTCCCACCTGCTCTGAGGACCTCCATGAAAGTGTGGCGTGAAATTTTACTAGGATGTCCCTGTTTGCACTTTCCTCGTAAAGGCCCCATGTCATCATAACTCTTGGCATGCGTCATTCATTTTGTCAGAGAACATGTATCGCAAACCTAATGCGACGCTCTGTCACAATCTAACTAAGTGGTCGACTCTCAGTTCGGCATAGGATTTCCTTGATTGGGACCCGATCTCTATAACTGACTCTTAAAATCCGTCTTAGCCATCTTTGTAGAGCTACATTTAGTCTATTTCCATTTCGGCAGATGACTATTCACTGCACTTTATTAATGGAGCCCAGCCACTGGTAGACATGTGTAACCTCTCTTGGCTCCTGGAGTTAGATGACTGTAGTTTGATTTAGAATAATATTGAAGAGGGTTTTCAACCTCAAAACTCTCTGTAGGGGGATTTTAAACTCAAAACCATCTGGAGGGGTTTTAAACTTTAAAAAAAGCCATCTTGAGGAGGGTTATTTAAACTCAATAACCCCCTTGGCTTAGCTACACTCAAAAAATTTTAGTGAGTAATTTACTTTTTTTTTATATTGAAGAGGTATTTTTCTTAGCATCAAAGGGGGTTTAAACTCAAAACCCTATTTGGCTAAGCTCATAACATTTTGAGTTTAAAATTTTCTTTTATTTTAATAGAAGAGGTATTTTTTAGTTTTATACCCCATTGAAGGGGGGTTTTAAACTCAAAACCGCTTTGGCTAGACTCATAGCATTTTGAGTGCGTAATTTGCTTTCTTTTTTAATAGAAGAGGTACTTTTTAGCTTAAAACCCCGCTGAAAGGGGGTTTAAACTCAAAACCCCTTTGGCTACCCTCATATAATTTTGAGTGTGTAATTTGCATTTTTTATATAGAAGACGGGGTTTTAACGTAAATTTCGAATCAAAAGATCAGTCACTAAACTCCAACCCCACCCTGCAGGAGGGGGGTTCTTTCGTGGGGGGGGGGGGTGAATCCCAAAAACCTCCCCCTGGCTACGCCAATGGTTAGTGGTATTTTACCAATGTACAATAGATTAGTATTATATGTTACATAGGTTAGGTTGGAAAAAACACTTTAAACACCTTGTTTTAGCTTTTTGTATGAAGTTTTTCACACTTTTGTGTAGTAAGATCGGCGCGTCCAGTGTGGGTATAACATCTATAAGTCTGTGTCAGGAACATATTGTGCATCGTCTTCTGAGTCTAGATCTAAAGGTTTATTATTGGAATTGTATAAAGTCTAGTAGATCTATACATTCGCTAAACCAGGATTCTTTTTCGCGGTGTGTGTGTGTGGGGGGGGATGGAGAATGTGACGATGAAATAGTTTCGAAACGTGCCTATGGTGACCAATAATTATTATTATTAAGGTACTATAGTCAAATAAGACAGTCATCGAAAATGAAATCAAATTTATTTAAATTGTTACTAATGGTTGGTCTCTTTTTTTTCTTATAGATCTACGAACTAAGGTATGTGTCATTTTCAAAACATAATCGCTCCCCCCATATCTCTAATAGTCTCGGCACTTTCATTAGACACTAGCCCTTGGTCAATTAGTTATCATTGGCTCTCTTTAGGTAAAATTAATTACTGAATAGCATTTTCTTTTAAAATGATGACTAGTTTTCAGAGAAAGTGACAACTGTGAGATGGTCAACAATTTACTTCTCATCCTATTAAAGACTGAGAAATGTTACTTTGAAAAAAAACACTTGACAAGATGATTAAATGACTAAAGCTTGAGTAGGATTCAAATGGAAAAGTTTCGTTTAACAAAAATCCTATTTAAAAAAATGATCAACCTGAGAAAGTTGAGTTTGAAGCTTTGCCTATACTGACGCTCATGGTGTCTCCTTTATTGATTAGGTGAGGGCAACCTATGGATTCTTTTTGTGTTTTGGCTGGCACTTTAGGAAGATCGGCAGCACATTTGAGTAAACTATACACAGGATCTATATCATTTGCTGAAATTAACAAAGTTAATTATGTTTATTTTAGTTCAGATGTATAAAACAGTAAAACAATAGGAACTATATGCTATGAACTACAAATCACTGGTTTAATTTGACATAATCAAAGAATTGACTTTCAATGTATTCCCCAGTGGATTCACAGGGAACACTATTTTGTAATTAATTGGCAACAAATACCTTCTCCCCTCCCTGCTTTAACAACAACATAGCATGGTCATTAATTTCCTTGTTAATGGGATACCCCATACCTTGAACAATGATTTCGTATTGAATTATTTCCATCGTTTGCCTTAAATAGCATTTCTAAGAACTTTAAAAATTATATTTGAAGATTAAATGTGGCTTGACAATGATTTCAAGTTCAAATTAAATTCTTGTTTGATTCTAATGTTAAACTAGTTCTTATAACGAAACATTAATTTTATGATCTATGTTTAATACTCGTCCCATGTATCTACCTAGAATTAAAAGGATAAAGTTGAATTTAAGAGTGCTGAAATAACACAATACATACATGTTACAATTGACATTAATTTCATATGTGACACGTTATTTAATTAGTATAGTAGACAATAATTTGTCAATTCTACTGCAACTTTGACTATTCATGTTTAGGTAGAGGAAAAGGTTGACTATTCATGTGTAGGTAGAGGAAAAGGTTGACTATTCATGTTTAGGTAGAGGAAAAGGTTGACTATTCATGTTTAGGTAGAGGAAAAGGTTGACTATTCATGTTTAGTTAGAGGAAAAGGTTGACTATTCATGTTTAGGTAGAGGAAAAGGTTGACTATTCATGTTTAGGTAGAGGAAAAGGTTGACTATTCATGTTTAGGTATAGGAAAAGGTTGACTATTCATGTTTAGGTATAGGAAAAGGTTGACTATTCATGTGTAGGTAGAGGAAAAGGTTGACTATTCATGTGTAGGTAGAGGAAAAGGTTGACTATTCATGTTTAGGTAGAGGAAAAGGTTGACTATTCATGTTTAGGTAGAGGAAAAGGTTGACTATTCATGTTTAGGTAGATGAAAAGGTTGACTATTCATGTTTAGGTACAGGAAAAGGTTGACTATTCATGTTTAGGTACAGGAAAAGGTTGACTATTCATGTTTAGGTAGAGGAAAAGGTTGACTATTCATGTTTAGGTAGAGGAAAAGGTTTATTCATGTACGCTACAAAGTAGACAATCAATCTTATATTGGAAGAATGAATTACTAGAATTTAAATAAGACATGACTACAGAAAGTACATGCTGTTACAAACAAACAAAAACTTGAACCAGGAGAATTACTACAGTCATAAATCCATTCTATGAGCAATGCATTGGAAATCTATTATACTTACATTGTTCCTCAACAATTTCCTCACTAGGCTCTGAATCTTTCCTTTTAATCAAACTTCCTCTCTTGGACTGTAATAGAGATACGAAACATACGTAACCATTTAGTTATTGGTTTATATGTCAAAACTAAGGACTAAAAATTCCGTTTTATTTAAATCAGTTGTATAAAGTGTATTCAAAAAGAGCAGTGCTGACTAGAAATAGCGCCCTATTGAGAATATAGCGAAAGATATTCATCCACTCTTTTTAAAATAAGTCCTATAATGTTAACTGTACTAGCTGAAGTGTTCCCATACCACTCGTATCCTTCCAATTTTCTATCGGAAAAAATTAACCTGCATTACCCACCGACAGAGGCGTAGGTAGGGATTTGTTGATCATGTAAATGTCCTAATTCCAAGTAATTCTTCATTAGTTTGAGTCGCGAGAAGATCCTTTTACCAGACTCAACAATTACGGATATCGCTTAATGCCGTTTTTTTTTATCGTGCGTAGGATTGGCGTTTTCTGTAAAGAATAACATTCCAAAATGACAATTTTTGTCTATATATTTCAGGAGAATGGTGTGAGTTTTCAAAAGATTTTAATAATTTCCGGAGATTTCGGATATTTAGCAGGTTCAGGAGATTTTCAAAAGCTTCTGGTAAATTAGGCCGCGGTAAATCTGTTATAAGTTATAAAATGGTTTAATTTAATGAATTACACCTAGAATTAGCGCGTGTCCAATGAAAGTGCGGGGCCTACTCGGATCGCATTAGTTGCAGTGGCCTAAGGCCGGACCAGCAAAATAGCGGCGTATGCTATGCCGTGGATCGACTAGTATAATATAAAACAGGAAGTAAGGCGTATGTATGTATGTATGTATGTATGTATGTATGTATTTATGTATGTATGTATGTATGTATGTATGTATGTATGTATGTATGTATTTATGTATGTATGTATGTATGTATGTATGTATGTATGTATGTATGTATGTATTTATGTATGTATGTATGTATGTATGTATGTATGTATGTATGTATGTATGTATGTATGTATGTATGTATGTATCTATGTATGTATGTATGTATGTATGTATGTATGTATGTATGTATGTATATATATATGTATGTTTGTATGTATGTATGTATGTATGTATGTATGTATGTATGTATGTATGTATATATATATGTATGTTTGTATGTATGTATGTATGTATGTATGTATGTATGTATGTATGTATGTATGTATGTATGTATGTATGTATGTATTTATGTATGTATGTATGTATGTATTTATGTATGTATGTATGTATGTATTTATGTATGTATGTATGTATGTATGTATGTATGTATGTATGTATGTCCCGAATCAAAATTAAAACCATTGGATAGATGTCTCTTGGATACTCGCGACGAGTACATCTAGATCTAATTCCAAGAACTACACTTTGCAAAGGTAGTTTTTTACTTTAACACATGAAAATACAAAATATAGTCCATTCATTTAATTATTTAATAAAATTAACTTTCAGATTTGTATTTCAAAAGCATTTTTACATAAATTCTTTCCTTATAGCTTCGAATTTAGACGTCTAGACGTATCTTTCAATAGTTCTCATTGTGTTATCGCGCGCATCTTACATTAGACACTACCGAAATTAATTTTGGCATTAAAGTGGATTAAAGATTTTCTAATAGGGAGAGAACAAACTGTAATAATATAATGGCTCTAAATCAACACCGATAACAGTAAACTCAGGTGTTCCTCAAGGAACAGTCTTGAGTCCACTACTATTTTTAATTTACATAAATGATTTACCAAATTGCATTACTTCAGGAACAAAAGTCAGATTATTTGCAGACGATTGCATAATATATAGAACAATAAAAAAAAAAACAAGACACGGATATTTTACAAAGAGAATTAGATGAATTACAGAAATGGGAATCAAATTGGAGCATGTCTTTCCACCCAGAAAAATGTCAGTTGTTAAGAGTAACAAAAAAACTAAAACAAATTAATTCCACTTATCTTATTCATGGCCAACCAGTAACACAGACTAAAAACGCAAAATACCTAAGTGTTATAATAAATGAAAACTGTCATGGAATCCACATATTGATGAAACTATAAAAAAATCAAACAAAGCATTAGGATTTATTAAAAGAAATTTCTATAAATCAAATAAGAACATAAAACTAAAATGTTATTTAACCTTGGTTAGGCCAATAATAGAATATGCATCCTCCATTTGGGACCCCTCAACTCAAGAAAACTTTAAGAAACTGGAACAGACACAAAATAGAGCAGTGAGATTCATAACAAATGAATATTCACATTTGACTAGAGTAACAACTATAGTAAAATCACTAAATTTAGGAAGCCTTCAGGACAGAAGACTCAAAAGTAAAGTAGCAATTATACATAAAACACTGAACCATAATCTTCAAATACAAAAACAAAATTTAATAAAATACTCTGAACGACACATAGTTAAAGGCACATTCTTCGTCCCATATGCTAGGACAAATTTGTACAAATACTCCTTCTTCCCTAGTGCTATTAGAGCATGGAATGGGTTGCCTGAGCTAGCCAGGAAATTTAAGTCATTGGTCAATATGCATGACTAAATGCATGACGCGTAGGACGTAATCATCTTCCTTTTTGAAGTAACGTCTGTATTATATAAGATAAGAAAGGTTACAATTCTTTTTCGGTTCAGCGTTTAATCCTTAACTAGGCTACTATGGCATTAGTATATCTATATATTTTAGATCTAGATCTACATTAATGTCTAAGAAAAGTGGACAGTGTACAGAAAACATGCAAAAGAAAACTTAACCACTTCCACATGACATGTCTAAGAAAAATACTAAATGTTAAATGGCAAGAAAAAATACCATGTACTGAAGTTCTTTGAAGAGCGGGTCTGCAAAGCATCCACACAATCCTGATGCAATTCCAGATTCGATGGGCAGGACACGTCTGAAGAATGGAAGGCCACCGCATTCCTAAACTACTGTATGCCAAATAAGGGAAGGAAAGCGCTCACAAAGTGGACAAGGAAAACGCCTTAGGGACACCCTCAAAGATTCTTTGAAAGCATTCAGCATTAACCTAGCCACCTGGAAGACAGCAGCACATGACAGAGCATCAGGGCGTCGCGCTGTGAAAACTGGCGCAAAAATTGCTAAAGAACAAGCGAGCGCTGATAGAGGAAAAGCGCCAGAAAAGAAAAGCAAGGCCAATGTCACTAGCTCCAGTTGGAGTAGCCTGCCCAGTGTGCAGCCGAACATTCCGGGCTTACATAGGTCTCACCAGCTACACGAGGAGGCACAAAACCCCAGTGCAAAGTCCTCGGCTTTCTGGGTGACAAAAGTGGTCATCATGGAACCACGATGGACGAACTATATATATACATAAATTAAAATTAAAATAATTTTTTAACAATTACATTCATACAAAATCAATCTTTGTTCATGTGAGCTTTTTATATGTATTTTTTTATATTTAGTACTTTTATAGGTTTAAGCTATTTTTATATATTCTTTTATTTTCTATAGGCTAGTGCCAGCCTATGGTTGTATTGGTTATTGGCGGGTAGTTGTTACGTTTTGTTATATGCTGAGACTCTTTTAACAAAACACAAAACGTCAACGTCAGAGTTTATAATTAATTTAATCTTCATGAACACTATAAACACTATTTAGTTTCTATTTTTCCATTCTGGTTCTCCTCAACACGCATTCGAACCATTCCACATTTACACTAACATGCGCACGTAACACCCCCTTTGTTCAAGTTCGATGTACATTGAACCATGGAACTTTACTAAAGAAACAACTACTTCGATTTTTTTTTTAAAAAGCCATATAGAAAACAGGTTCTTTGTGCATGTTCTCGCGCATCCTGCAATGGCTGCAAAATAAAATGATGGAAACAAAGAAGGATTTTTAGCCTCGAACGCGCCACGATTTACCTCCCGTGTTGATTAGAAAATGTTTTTTAGCTTTTTATAAACAGATCGATAAAAACCTTATCCATTTTCAGACAAGCTGTTATGGTAGATATAATTTATTAGTGTAAGAGATTATCACCAATGAGTTTATTTTTGATCACCCTTCGCGTCAAATTCACTCTTCTTCTTCTTCTAGCCAGCTTTATTGCTGTTGAGCTGTGAGCTCTTTTGCAGACTGTGCCAAGGAAAAAAAGTGTGCTGTTTTCTTCAGTTGTTCAGCACTGCCGTACAGGGTGTTGGTTATGTTGGGCTGTAGTGGAAGTAGGGTCTGCCTAAGGTGGATTAGGGAGGGTCATTTAAAGAGGATATGGTTTACGGTTTCAAAGGGGTGGGTGCAGTGTCTGCAAAGGGGGAGTTGTGTGGAGTTTATTTTGTTCAGGTGGTAATTTAATAGTGGTGTGTGTCCTGTTCTTAGTTGGAAGATTTTAAGATTGTTCTTTGCAGGGGAGGAAGTTAATACTGTCCAGTTTGTTAGGCATGTTCATTTCTCTGTACATGGCTCTGCCTGTGTTCCCAGTTGCCCATTGGTTGAGCCACTCCTCTTTGTGGTTGTTGACTAACATTGACCTTAGGGTGAGGTAGTTAACAGGCCTATCTGGTTGTTCCATAGATGATCCTGCCTTTGAAAGCTTATCTGCCTTTTCATTCCCCATGATGCCAATGTGTCCAGGGATCCACTGTAGTGTGATATTTAATTTTGATATCATCTGATGGATTATCACAATAAGTGTTGTCAACTCTTTTGGGCTGTTTGAGGTGCTGCTGTTAAGTGCTTGCAGAGTATCATAATTATTATTTTTGCAATTTTTAGATACATAATCTGAAAAGATCTAGGTAATCAATCTATTTAAATGCACATAAGATGATTAAAATCAACATGAATTATTTCGATCTAGGATTTTTGAAACATTATCTCAATGTAAACAAACAGGAAATGGCTTTGTTTCATATATTTGCGTGAATATCTGAGAAATGAATTTGCTTTATTTCTAATTTTTGAAAACTAAAGATCATTACTTTTCTAAGACAAAGTAGATTGCTTGGGGCGACTCCCCCTAGAGCCTGAAAAAAGAGTTTACGTACATAAAAATCTATATATATAGATACGCCTGTGAATCGATCAGTCGCGGATAAGAATTTATTTCCGGTTTCCAGTCTAGATATTGTTGTAACCCTGCCTTGCACCAGTGCTTGAGGTGCGCACTAGCGCACTAGTGAACGTAAACAGGAAGACGCTAGAATGGAGAGAAGAACAGTGCATCAGGGATTGTGAAGAGTCTGAATGTTTGGGAAACTAAGAGGCCAACTTTTGTGCTGCCTGAAGGTTGTAGTAGGGACCTGGAGCGAAGCGGGGAAGGCTGTCGTTGGTCCACATTTGGGTTCAGTTAGCAAAGGACTGGTATACTTAGTCATAAGACTCTGGGGAAGCTGAAGGATATTATGTGTTTACCCTAGTGAATAAACACAACTATTATTTCCTGTTAAACTGTGTTGAGTTGCATGCCTTTTCGTTGAGTGCCTACCCTAGAGTTATAGCTATTGCTGTCAGAAGTGGAATTTAGGCAGCTCAACAAAAGGATAAGAATGACAACGCTTAGGAAGCTAGATGAACTTAGCTGTAAACAGTTAAAAGAAGAGCTCCGAGCCAGGAAGCTGAGGATATTCGGTGACAAAGAGAAGATGAGAGCCAGTCTTAGACAGAACCTGGTTATTGAAGGGGAGGATCCCGAGACCTACCTGTTTGAGGTAGAACCAGATATCAGAGAGGTCATGAGTGCCGTTCTGAAAGAAGTCAACGAGCAGATCTGTACCATGATTAAACAGATAGGTACCATTACCTCGCTGAACAAGAATCGTTTGATACCGTGATGAACAAGATCGATGACCAGATAGCTACCATGTCAACAGGTATAAACAATCCACTACTCAACGGAGACGCCGTTGATTGTAGTGTTGTCTATGACTGTAATAGCGAGCCGTGCAAGCTTGGCTCCTATGACAAGAATCCTGACATTTGTTGTGACAGCGCTGAGCATAGATCTGATCATGTCATCGTGATTCCTGCCTGGACCCAGACGTTCAATAAGAACTGTGCTAACGGGGCCGCCTCGAGGGGAGAGTATGATCACCGGAAAAACTTCCAACAAAGTCTTGACCAAACCGACGTTTGTCCTGATACCAGTAGGAGCAAGAAAAGCACTGATGGTGGTGCTGCAGATGGACTTGTTCCCCGCGTGCCCCACAGACATGTCTTTCGGACACGCTTGAAGATTATGCCTAGTTGACAACCTGGCCTCCTGGGGGCCTACGGTGCATCAAGAAAGCGTGCTGGAGCAATGTGTAAGACCAATGGTCTTGATGACCACCGCCATGACATCCACTGTCTCTCTTCCTGCCATGAAGCTGCCGTCGGTGCTGACTGAGAGAAAGGCCAGACAACGAAAACGACGCCCCCTTAACCAAAGGCAGATCAACTGGAGAAGGAGAAAGCGGCACCTGCAGAGAGCAGTGTGGATGGCTTTGTGGGGAGCACGCTCCATTCAATCTGTGACTCCCACTGACCGAAAATGGCGCTATGCCTTTTGTTTCCATTTTCTTAGACTTAATGTATGACCATAGGTTTTTGTTGTTATCTTTAGATATTACATTGTTTATGTGTTCACACTGCAGCTGTCTGCTTACTTTTTGAGTTAGGTGTTTAATGTTTATGTACTTTTTATAAACTCTTTCTGTGTTATTTTCTTTAAATTTTCTATATAGGTTTTCCTTCTTTTTACAAAGCTTCTATGGTTTAATTAAACCAGCATTTATTTAATTTGTTTAATGTACATTTAAATGGTATATGATTTTCTATAATCTTTTAAAGATAGTTTTTTATGAAATTCCAGAGGTCATCGACTGGTTGGTTAATGTCTTTTTCTGATAAGAATGTTTGTTGAAAATTTAATGCAGCTTGGTGTAGTTGGTGTAATTCCAGAGGTCATCGACTGGTTGGTTAATGTCTTTTTCTGATAAGAATGTTTGTTGAAAATTTAATGCAGCTTGGTGTAGTTGTGTTAGGTTGCATTTGTTCCAGAGTAAGATTTTTCTTTTGGGTTTTATTTTGGCTACTGCTTTTATCTGACTGTATTTTTATGATCTCATGGTCTGATAGTCCAGGGATAATATCGTAATCAACTACTAATCCAGGTGTGTTGGTTAAGAAGAGATCTAATGTGTTGTTTAATCTAGTTGGCTATTTAATTATTTGATCTTAACTTAGGTTGTGTAAAGTTTCTATGAAAAGCTCATTTATGTCCTTAAGGTTTTGGTGTTTATCTATGATTAGTGTTTTTTAATTTATATCAGGTAGGTTGAAATCACCCATAATCCAAAAAAACTGCATTTTTATTTGTCTCTTTAAGTGTAGTAAACTGATTACATAGTTCTTGCATGTATTCCAAACTATAATTTGGTGCTTTGTAAATACTGCCTATTATTAGGGATGTTGAGGTGGTATTCATTTTACAAAATGTTGATTCTATATTTTTTGAGTTAGGTAAGGTAATTTCTTCTGCTATAAGAGTGTTTTTATTGCTAAAAGAATTCCTCTATGATTATAAGCCCTATCTTTTCTAAAAAAATTCATAATTACTTTGTTTGTAAAATGTTTTACATAATTCGGATGTTCCTTCAGAGTGGAAGATAGTTTACTTCCTAGTCCAAACCTCCCGCAGGACGACGGGGGATGGGAGCGGGCAGGGTTTGAACCCTCGACCGTCGATAAATTCGAACGACAGTCCAGCACGCAAACCGCACCGCACTATTGAAAATTTCTGCATTATAAATTTCAGGATGTAGCCAAGTTTCATTTCCTGCAATTATATCTGGTTTCTCACATTCTAATAAAGTTTCTAAGTCTGCTGTTTTGTTCCTAATGCTTTGAAAATTTATTACTATGGTTTTAAGATATTTTGATATTACTTCTTTAGTAGGTTTGTTTAATGAGGGTATTGTTTTAGTTTTAGTAGATTTAACAGGAGTGGATCTGGCTAGTGGTTGATGAGTTTGGTTTGTGATGGTCTAGAATAGATTTAAATGTATAAATAGATCTAGATCAATATTTAAGTCAAGACTACAACTTGAATCTAGATCTAGACCTAGAAGATCAAATATATAGGCAGCAGATCTGTATCTACATTCAAGATAAAGATTTCAAATAAGTCTGTCTAGAACTTAGACATAGTCTAGAATCCTTGTCCTTATTAAATTATATTCTTTTCTTAGAAATCAATGTGTTAAAGACATATCGGGAAAATGTTTTGAAATGATTTTAAATGACCCTTGTCATAAACGAAGCATTAGCGCTTAGCTTAATAAAATGGAAGCCATAATAAGACGAAATGTAAGCAATAAATGAATTTTGTATTCAATATTTTCTTTTTATATTAAGAAAAAAATAATAACAATTTATTTTGTCGGAATTTGGACTTTGCGAACAAAATAAAAGTGCCAATGAAGAACGGCATAACATGTGAGTTTTAATTAATTTTTTAAGGTTTTAGCGGGACGGTTCCGCTTAATGCGGAAAGGTAGGCTCATCTACAAGTAGCACATACAAATGCACCAGATCTCGTAGAAAAAAACCCAACGTTGGAATCCCTGAATATAATTTTGAGTAGGATGATCAAAAATAAAGTAATTTTGTGATGATCTTTTACTCTAAAACAAAATGATATCTACCAAAGCAGATTGTCTGAAAATGGATGAAGGTTTTAAAAATCTGTTTTTTAAATAAGCTAAATAACATTTTCTAATCAACACGGGAGGTAAATCGCACGCGTTCGAAGCGTAAAATCCTTCATTGTCTTTGTAATTATTTTAAAAAAATACAGTGCAGGATGCGCAGAAAGGGTGCGCAAAGACCTATTTCAAAGTCGGTGTTCCTTTATAATAGTTCCATGATCAAAGTCCAAAATACAAATCACCAAATATATTATCAGACTATTCCAAGTTTTTAAACAAATTCTAAATTCTCTGTAACAAAGAGAACCATAATGTAACAAACAATAAAAATCATACACAATGTCATGTTAATACAAATACAATTCTAACGTTAAATAACAATTATATTCATCGCAATAATAACTGTTATTATGAGCAATTGAAACAACTTATGCTAACGTAAATATAAGTAATCACATTTCATGAATACAACTCCCCACTCATAATTTTATGCCTGTACAAAACACCCTCATTCCAGCTGCAATCCAATAGTAAAAAAAACAATTCTATCTTGCTCCATGCATATTCTACCCCCAACAAGATGACCCGGCATATTACTAATTCATCACACTCTTAATAGTACCATAGATTTTAACCAAATGTCTATTTACTTCTTAGTATCATCAGGCCTATATAATAATTCCAGTCTTGACGTTTCTTTTTATGTATTTCTACCACACCATTTTGATACTTTTCTTACAAATGTAATTTTAATAGAATAATTATAATCAAATAAAAATCAAAACAAAACAAGATTACAAAGAGAGTTTGTGTTGCCACACAAACTCAGAGGCGGCACCCGTGGGAGACGGATCACTGTCGGATCCACATATTCGCTGGTCGACTGAGGATGGCATCGAGCAGGGTATGAAACCGAGACCGTAGAGATAATCGGTTCTGCGCGCCAACCGCACGACCAGGCATTGCTCTTAATCTAATGACAAACTGGTTACAAACTAATAGCCTACTATTGATAATATACCTACACATTACGGAATGACAACTACCGGATATGTACAATATGTCAGAAGAGCAATTTTAGATAATCTTTTGATATTGAGCATTTTCATTTAGGCCTAAATGGAACTAGAATGAGGATGTAGATCTACTTAAATTAAACTACTAATTTAGCACTCTCA
Organism: Biomphalaria sudanica; assembly: GCA_036873155.1. Classification (NCBI taxonomy): domain Eukaryota; kingdom Metazoa; phylum Mollusca; class Gastropoda; family Planorbidae; genus Biomphalaria; species Biomphalaria sudanica. The sequence continues at coordinate 537,532 of JAZGLO010005211.1, read as the reverse complement.
ATATCTATATCTACTAGATCTAGATCTAAAATATATATTTGGGATAATATCTTATCTTATCTTATATAATACAGACGTTACTTCAAAAAAGAAGATGATTACGTCCTACGCGTCATGCTTTAGTCATGCATATTAACCAATGACTTAAATTCTGCCGATGTAATTTAGATAAGATTTATATAAAAAAAAAACACTAGATAATCATTTTATAAACTAATTGCAAAATCTAAATATTAAAATAGTAGATTAGTTTTCGTATTTTATAACATTGCAATATTGACATATTGACAATCTAGAGTTAATAAAAAAAATTCTACACTTTAAGCCTAGAAATTAAAATTATAGATCTTGATCTAGTCTAAATTATGGCTGTCTTGTAGTGCGGTTTTGCGCGCTGGACTGTCGTTTGGATTCATCGATGGTCCCAGGTTCAAACCCTGCCCGCTCCCATCCCCCGTCGTCCTACGGGAGGTTTGGCCTACAACTCTGAAGGAACATCCGAAACATGTAAAACAACAAACATTCTAAACTAGACCAAGAAATTCTAGCTCTAGATTCTATAATGATTTTAATTAGAACTTAAATCTAAAAAAATCTAGCTCTAGTGTAAGAAAAAATTCTAGATCTAGTGTAAAAAATCTAGATTAGATCTAAATCTATTATGTCTTTTTAAAATGCGAGTCACTTTACGAGGTTTTATAAACATACTATACCGAGTTATTTTAGCATTTAAAGAAGTTATTCCATATGACGTCAAAGGAAAAAAATCCACTACGTCATACGGTCTAGTTAGACTAAAACATATCATCTATACGAGCAGCTTGTTGAGTGTTCATGGACATTGGTGCACCGAGTGAGTTCTTTTAGCATTTCATTTAAAGAATTAACTCCATATGACATCAAATGAAAAAAAAATCCAATACGTCACACGGCCTAGTTAGACTAAAAAATGTCATCTATACGAGCAGCTTCTCGAGGGTTCATAGACATTGGTGCACCGAGTGAGTTCTTTTAGCATTTCATTTAAAGAATTAACTCCATATGACGTCAAAAGAAAAAAATTCCATTACGTCACACGTCCTAGTTAGACTAAAAAATGTCATCTATACGAGCAGCTTCTCGAGGGATCATAGACATTGGTGCACCGAGTTTGTTCTTTTAGCATTTCATTTGATGGGCTAGTAAGACTTAATATATATATATATATATATATATATATATATATATATATATATATATATATATATATATATATATATTAATATGTATATAAAAGGATTAAAGACGTTTTTTTTTCTTTTGTCTGTCAGTTTGTATGTCCGTTATGTTAATAGAAAGGAAAAAAAAAGACTAAAAGCTATTGAAAATCTGATTAAAATTAATTTCCCTTCCGAGACATCGCATTAGTTTTAAGTTTCTATTATAGATTGTTCCGGATGTTTATATATTTATAGTGAGAGAAAATAAGAATTCCAGATTAATCAAATGCCGTTAATTAAATTTCTGGGATGGTCTGTTATGAAAATTAGATGTACCATACCTTTATGGAGATTTTTTCAAACCATACTTTGGTGTTAGGAAGTTGTTTTCCTTAAAAATCAGAGCATAATATTAACGATGATTAGATTTTTTAAGTTTTAGATAGAAATTTAAATGTAGTGTAGGAGAGAAGTGCGATTTTACATAAATAGAGTTAAACTATTTTTCATAAAAATCCGGAACAACCAATTTTCGTAAATAAGAAAATTATTTGTTTTATTTATTAGAAGAGGGATTTCAAACATTCATTAGCGTAAAAAGATTTTTCATATAAAATTCGGATCATTTTTGGCGACGATTTGTAAGAAAATTAAGGTAATGTAGGTCGATTTCTTTTTCGAAACAAAATCCGGAACATTCTTTACCGATTAAACAACTTTTATTATGTTTCGGCAAAAAAATTAACTGTAAAATAAGTCTAAAAATTGATTTTCAATAATCGTTTCTAGTAAATTACTTTCTTATTTTAAATTCTTGATTAACCTATTGTCGATATTTTTGGAAAAAAATATAATTATTTGATGTAAATTTGTTTTTTATTAAACAATATCTGGAACAACTTTAAAGTTAATGTAATATAAATTCGTATAGATATTTTTATTTTGCATTTATATGCTATTTACATATAAAAAAACGGAACAATATATTAAAGATCATGTGTTTCTTGCAACGTTTAAACATGGAAATAAAATCTACTATAACTTAGAAGAGCAAACAAATATTCATTGGCATTGATTTGTTTTTCACAAAACATCCGGAACAATCTATTATAGATACTTTAAACTATTGCAATATTTCTGAATGAAAAATTAAGGGTTAGATCAGATTCACAATAGCCTCTAGTGTTATTTGTTAATCTTATCGTGACGGACAGACCGACCAACAGACAAAACGCACAAAAATAAGCTTCTTTTATTCGGATGGGGGCACTAAACAAAAAATAAATAAAATCTGATTTTTAAAAAAAGTTTCAGGAATTGGTTTAGTACCTGATCATGTTGCGACGTTACGCTACTTCACGAAAGTCGCTGCCTAAAAAGTCCATTTTAAAAAATGTACATGATATTTACATACAAAGTGCATTATTAGCCTTTATAAACAAACAGAAATGTTTTCTTTTAATTTTAGCAGCTTGTTAACCAGAAAAACATCTTTAAGTATTATTTATATTTGTTGTAAACATTTCCTGTACATTTTTTAAATATATTTGACTTAGTGATACTAAAAATACACAACAATAATCTATCTTTGTTAGCATATTGTAACATTGCCTCCCTTACATTTACGTAATTGTTTTAGAATTGGTGTATTTTTATGAAAAATTCGCTTGCATAACTAATTTTATAAATGAAACGGTTTGCTTTTAGAAAACCAAAAGTAGCCGTTACACCTAAACTTTTCAAGCCGGATTTAATGATGAAATAATATTTTTCATATCTCTTCTAATTGTCGAGATCTGAGTGTGACAGACAGACAGACGGACAGACAGACGGACATTTTGCACAAACCTAATAGCGGCTTTTTCCACTTACGGGGGCCGCTAATAAAATACATTGTGCAAAATCTACATATCAACTTTCTACAACTTAAATTTTTCACATTTCCTATCTAGCCTTTATAAAACTTCTATAATGTAGTAGCCTTAACATATGTTACAATGGAATTTATGGAATTTAGGCACCGGATATTTAGGCACCACATATTACTGATATTTAAGCACCGTATATTAAGGCATCCGGATATTTAGGCAACGGGATATTTAGGCACCCGGAAATTTAGGCACCGGATATATGGCACTTTTTGACAAGGCAGAAAATTAGGCAACGAAAAGTTAGGCACTCTTAAATAAGCGACCTTAATTTTGAAAATAATTTTAAAATCTTAACGTATATTTTATCTTTAGGCTATGGGCTATCGGTGACGTTATAAAAAATAGCAACTATAACGATTCTAACTAAAGAAAAGCTGACAAAATGGGAAAAAATGACTCCTGAGTCATTATATAACATAGACATCACAGGATTCAGGGGAGGGGAGGTAGAGATGATTCTCCGCTCATTGCTTCCCTCCATCACCAACCCCTAATGTTGACTGGTGAGTTAAAAAAATTCATTACAAATATCTTTGCTTAGAACAATAAATATCATCACCACCTTTTCCTCTCATATCTATATAACTCTAACATTATTGACATGCCGTCTTTTCCATTTCCCTCCTTTGCAATGATGTCGGATTGTGATCCCACTACCGAATGATCTAGCTGTATTGTTTTCTAGACTGCTACTATCCTTCTCTTTTCTCGTATACGTCTCTGCACTATTGTACCTTAATTCCTTAACTCTGATTAACTGTTGACACTGTCTTCTAGTATGTCCCGTTCTCCCACAATTAAAGCATAAGATGTATGGACTTGTACGTGTGTGTGTAGGTGGTTTCCCCATAGCTTCGATTGTCTTACTTTATTTTGATTACGGCTCATTCCAATCGCATTTCTTTCTACCTAATGTATTAAATCTTTCTTCTCATGATCTACTCATGTCATCTGATCATCTTCTAAAACCTCATGTTTACATTGAGTAGCCTTAATCACAGTTCTCTATCTCCACCTCTGAACACATTTTCACCCCATGAATGTTCCCGAAAATTAAATCTCACCCTGATCTACAACACAAGCCTCCACTGTCCCCGTATTATACGGTGTACCAATGTTAACTCTAGCAATCAGTAATGGAACAATCTCCCATTAAACATAACACACTTCCTAGATTTGCCTGTATATTCATGGTCTTCCACTAATTTCTTATTCAGTCCAATAATAGTGCTCTCTGTGTCCCTAATGGTCTTGTCTGTTTTGTTCCCTACAAATGTCTGAAAAACCTCCAATGCTCCAGTATCACATGACAATGATAAACCTTGTTCTAAGACTAAGACTAAGACTGCTTTATTAATCCTTACGGAAATTTGTTGTGATTACAAGGACTCTTTTCTCATATAAAGACAACACAACAGAAAAATACACACAAAAACAACAGCAAAATAAAGAGTAACAAATTACATGAAATGTTAACAGAAAAAAAAAGAAAAAAAAAAAAGAGTCCAGTCTATTCCACCTTTCTCCCAGTCCTTTCTTTCCTGTCTGTTTCCTTGATATATTCCGTTGCAATTATCATATTGTCTTTCATTTGTACCTCGTCTAATATGCCTATCCTGTGTCTCCCTTGTTCTGTGAGAGCTATTCTGTGTCTCCCTTGTTCTGTGAGAGCTATTCTGTGTCTCCCTTGTTCTGTGAGAGCTATCCTGTGTCTCCCTTGTTCTGTGAGAGCTATTCTGTGTCTCCCTTGTTCTGTGAGAGCTATTCTGTGTCTCACATGTTCTGTTAAAGGCAACTATTTCTTCTATATCACTGCCTCTAGATAATTTCTTCTCGGGATGTGCCACTTTATAAACCCTTTCAGTCTTACTATGTCTTCTATGGATTTTGGTTTCCTCTCCAACAGAAATATTTTAATTCCTCCTGGCACTCGTAAATTACTTTGTCCAGCATGAGAAATGTCTTAAGGCTATCAAATGTTTTTTTCTACCTCAGCGGTTTCTATCCAGTTATTGAAATGGCTGCTCATTCTGTCCAGGAAAGTCTGCGGGTCATCCTCTGGTTCTAATTCACAATAGACAAACTGTTGTCGATAGAAAGCCTCTGTTTTCCCGAAAGTTCGAAGTAGTTGTTCTTTCACAAAACTGTAGTTACCCTGGTTCACACATATTTTTGAAGGTACCTCCGCTGTAAATAATCTCGACAATAAGAATGTCCATTTGTCTTCAGGGTATTCCAGTTCTCTCATTTCTATTTCGAATTTCTTTAAAAAAAATTCTATGTCCATTTTAGCTTCTTCGAATATCGCACCTTTATACTTTGCCAGTTTATTTCCTGTAGTTTCCCTGTTCTTTTATCGCTATCTTTTTCTTGGTCTTTTTCAAACGCTAATCTCTCTCTTTCAATGGCAACTCATTCGTTTTTCTTTTCCCTTTCAATTGCTACTATCTCCTTCTCTTTTTCTCTTTCTCTTTTGTCCTCCCTCTCTAATCTCTCTCTCTTTTCCTTTTTTCTTTCCTTTGCTAATCTCTCCTTTTCTTTTTCTCTTTTGTCCTCCCTCTCTAATCTCTCCTTTTCCTTTTCTCTTTCCATGGCTAATCTCTCCTTTTCCTTTTCTCTTTCCATGGCTAATCTCTCCTTTTCCTTTTCTCTTTCCATTGCTAATCTCTCTATTTCCTTTTCTCTTACCATTGCTAATCTCTCTATTTCCTTTTCTCTTACCATTGCTAATCTCTCTATTTCCTTTTCTCTTACCATTGCTAATCTCTTCTTTCTTTTTCTCTTTCCATGGCTAATCTCTCCTTTTCCTTTTCTCTTTCCATTCTAATCTCTCCTTTCTCTTTTCTCTTTCCATGGCTAATCTCTCCTTTTCCTTTCTCTTTCCATTGCTAATCTCTCCTTTTCCTTTTCTCTTTCCATTGCTAATCTCTCCTTTTCCTTTTCTCTTTTCATGGCTAATCTCTCCTATCCTTTTCTCTTACCATTGCTAATTTCTCCTTTTCCTTTTCTGTTTCCATTGCTAATCTCTCCTTTTCCTTTTCTCTTTTCATTGCTAATCTCTCTATTTCCTTTTATCTTTCCATTGCTAATCTCTCCTTTTCCTTTTATCTTTCCATTGCTAATCTCTCCTTTTCCTTTTATCTTTCCATTGCTAATCTCTCCTTTTCCTTTTATCTTTCCATTGCTAATCTCTCCTTTTCCTTTTATCTTTCCATTTCTTATCTCTCCTTTTTCTTTTTCTCTTTCCATTGCTAATCTCTCCTTTTCCTTTTCTCTTTCCATTGCTAATCTCTTTTTTTCTCTTTCTCTTGCCACGGCTAATCTCTCCTTTCCTTTTCTCTTTTCATTGCTAATTTCTCCTTTTCTTTTTCTCTTTCCATTGCTAATCTCTCCTTTTTTTTTCTCTTTCCATTGCTAATCTCTAATTTTCTTTTTCTCTTTCCATGGCTTATCTCTCCTTTTCTTTTTCTCTTTCCATTGCTAATCTCTAATTTTCTTTTTCACTTTCCATTGCTAATCTCTCCTTTTCTTTTTCTCTTTCCATTGCTAATCTCTAATTTTCTTTTTCTCTTTCCATTGCTAATTTCTCCTTTTCTTTTTCTCTTTCCATTGCTAATCTCTCCTTTTCTTTTTCTCTTTCCATTGCTAATCTCTCATTTTCTTTTTCTCTTTCCATTACTAATCTCTAATTTTCTTTTTCTCTTTGCATGGCTTATCTCTACTTTTCTTTTTCTCTTTCCATTGCTAATCTCTCGTTTTCTTTTTCTCTTTCCATCGCTTATCTCTTCTTTTCTTTTTCTCTTACTATGGCTAATCTCTTTTTTTCTATGGCTAATCTCTTCCTCTCCATCAATCTTTCTTGCACGTATTTTCTAGTTCCGCCCCTTCCAGCTCCAACAACCTCCCCTTCTTCTTGCTACCTCTGCCTTGACCGCCACTTTCTAGTACTGATTGTGAACTCGAATAGTCTCCTGTCTCTAGATCTAGACTTTACTATCTCTACTGTCTGTTGACAGATCAACTATGTGTAGAGGAATACGTGGGTTTTACCTTTACGTTGGGCGCCACTTGTTACGTTTTGTTATATGATGAGACTCTTTTAACAATACACCAACACAAAACGTCAACGTACGAGTTTATAATTAATTTAATCTTCATGAACACTATAAACACTATTTAGTTTCTATTCCTCCATTTTGGTTCTTCTTCTTTCAACACGCATTTGCACCATTCCACATCGACACTAACATGCTGTTTCTTAAACAGTTGAAGTGTACAGTCACTACAGTATCTCTGTCTGTGTGACAGGTGATGATCTTTGTGATCTTGCATGTAATTGTTTTCAATATTGTGTACTTTGGACTGCCTGTAAGTTACAGAACTATTTTATTTTGTTCATTTAACTGTGTGTAAATATGTTGTATATTTAAATGTAGATTTACTTTTCTACTGGATGTCAAAATAGTTGGTAGTTTGTTTACCAATGTTGTATGTATTAGAGATGCTCATTCAGCTCAGCCTGCCATGATGAGTGTTTATGTTCTAGATCTAGTAGGAATATATAATACTAGTCAACCCACGGCGTAGCATACGCCTTTATTTTGCAGGGCTGGCCCTAAGCCCCTATGTGACCACAGGATGCCTTGCACTTTTAAAGGACCCGCGCTAATTCTAGGTCTAAATTATTAAATTAAACTATTTTATAACTTATAACAGAATTCCCGCTTCTTGAAATCTCCTGAAATTGCAAAATATACGAAAAAGTAATATCTGGAAATTATTAAAATCTTTTGAAAACTAAAAAAAAAAAGCAGAAATAAGTGAGTGATCTTTCCCTTGCTTCTTCTCGTCCAAACTCTTGAGTAACGAAGAAAATTATAAATAGACCTATAGCTGATTTATTTTTTGTATTTATTGTTTTGTATATTTGTATGTTGCAGGCTATTGTTACTGCTGCAACTGCTGCTATGTTGTTTTTTTTTTTGCTGCCTTTGCCTGTTCATATACTTAGGTCTAGTTTCTGTTGTCGTTGTAGACCTAGAATAGTAAAGAGTATTTTTGGTATTACGGTTTCATTTGGGCGTGGATCTAGACTAGCTATTATTGGTATGCATATGTAGGTTTTTAAACGTGGAACTATTAGGCTTAGTGTAGCAAGTTATGTAATTTAGATAGCTGGTTTGTTAATGTCGATTATTGTAATAGCATTGATCTAGACGATTTCTGATTAGTTGTTTGAGTTTAGTGACAATCTAGTTTACATATTGTACTATTAGTTTATTTTTTGATTTTATGCAAATAAAGTATAGTTTTTTGTATTTATTCTAAATTAAAGTTTGTTTCTTGCTTTCATTTAGTTTAGATTAGTTTAGTTTAGTTGTGCTGTCTGGTTACTTAGGTGACTCTAGCCCCATGATCTCAGACAGGTGCACAGATTGAACCCAACCAGTAGCACTACCATCTGCCTACAACCTTACGTTGGTACAACACCTGGCTATATAAGCATCACTGTCTTGTATCCTACTCCGTGCAACGGCATGAACCTCTTCTAGTCTCCTCCGAAGTCCTGTTACATATTCGTTTGCTGTTGTTGGTTGTTCTCCTGGATGTCCAAATCAGATGTCTGCAGGCATCCTAAGTTCTCGACCAAACAATAATTTGGCTGACGTGTAACATGTAGTTGCATGAACTGCTCCTCTATAAGACAGGAGGAATAGGGGAATGTAGTCATCCCAATCGTTGTGCTGTTCTGCTGACATTTTAGTCAGGTGTTGTACCAAAGTACGGAAGAAGCGTTCTAGCATCCGATTGAGGGCGTAGTTGTGTCGTTCGCGTCTTCTCGATATTCAAGATTTTAAAAATCTCCTGAAACAGATTAGATTCAAAGTTGGGTTGCGTCTTAGATACGAATGTAGTTCCATTGGGACACCAAACCGACTAATCCAATGTCACATCATTATTTATGGCTATTGTGAATGTATTAGTTGAGAAGCACGAAGTCAACTCTATATTTGTGTTTCACGTGAGAGACAAGAATTCACAGTTGAATTGCGAGGTGTTCATCACAGGGTTAGCAGTAGTGGCCATGTTCTCGAGATGTAAGGATGTCTAACGTAGTTGATTCAGTGATTTAATATCAATTGTGTATTTAGAATATAATATTTCATTGGACTTGTGTAATATAATATGTATCTCTTTATGGTTGGAATAGCCAGTGAATTGTTATTTTATTTTATTGGAAATAAATGTTCTATCTGCTGATCAGAGACTCCATTGATTACTAATAATATTTGTTGTGCTGTGCTGAATGAAGTTGTCATACGAGATAAAAAGTAGTACACCAGCTCAAGTAAAACAAAACACCTTTAATTACATCAAGTAAATGTCACATACTAGCAGTGACAACCACCCGTAGAGCCGTTGTGCAATTCATGTAGCACTTCTGGGATTCTACTTTTTGGTAAAACTAGTTGTACTCGTGTCGAGGTCCCATCGGTAGATTCTCAAATCCCCTTTGTGGAATTCGTTGTCTATCACCATAGAGTCTCATTGTGCTCAGTAAGACTTGGTAATCTCTTCCGAACAAGAAATTGAATGCCAATCAGGGGCTATATCTTTATCATCCTTTTGTTCTCTGCTTATCGTCCCCTCAGACCAAGAGGCTGATGCACTTAGCTCCAGCCACCTACAATCCAGGGTTCTTGTTTTCCCTTCTACTTTTGTGCAACGCTTACACTCCTACTTACAAGGTCGTCGTGATAAAGTGTCGGCTTTCGAATGGGCTTGTCCCTTCCTGTGTCGTGTTTCGATATCATAAGTCTGTAACATTTCCAACCCTCTAGCTACTTGTCCTTCCGGATTCTTGAAGGAAATTAGCCATTGGAGGGCCGCAGGGTCTGTTCTCAAATTAAATCTTTGTCCTTGTGAAAATGTTTAATGGAGTCTACCACAGCTAGTAGCTCACGTCTAGTCAAGCAATAATTTCGTTCAGCTTTTGACAAACTTCGGCTAAAGAAGGCGTCCCGAGACATGACGTTAAACTGCGCTCCTCTTTCCTTAGCACTTTTGGAGCTCAAACGTGTCCTACTTCTTTTCTATCATTGTGTCTGCTTTTTTTCTAAGTCTGCCTTCATTACCCATCACTCTGTCTCCTTATCTTGAAAACCTCCCTACGTCTTAGACCAGTCCGTTTGACGTGGACTGCGACGGGTAAGGGGGGGGGATAAAGGGATCCTGGTATTTGAGTAGGTGTCTATCCGAGGATAAACCACCACAACACAGTATTTTGGCTCTAAATTCCTCTAGACCCGAGGCCCAGATGGCCCGCTCTGGGTCAACCGGCTGGTCACGCTGAGCTACCAGCATAGATTCCAAATTTAATTTTCTCCCCCACATTAAGGAACTTAAGAAGAAATGCCAAAAGTCATTAAACATACTTAGAGTGCTCAGCCATACGGACTGGGGAGCTGACAAAGATACCTTGCTGTTGCTATATCGGAGTCTAATCCGATCCAAGTTAGACTATGGATCCTTAATATATGGAGCAGCTAGGAAATCTTATCTAAAAATACTGGAACCCATACAAAATGCTGCCCTGCGTCTGTGTCTCGGCGCATTTCGTACATCACCATTCCCAAGTCTCCACGTGGAGGCTGGAGAACTCCCAATGGACATAAGATTGAAAAAGCTTGCAATGCAGTATATAGTCAAGCTAAAATCCAACCTCGCGAACACTGCTTTCGACTCTATATTTAACCCTACAGATGTAGAACTATACAATCGAAGGCCTAACGTCATACAGCCGTTGGACCTTTGAATGAGAGAATCCATCCAAAATCTAACCCCACCCATTGACCAAATCTCTAAAATAGAAATCCCGCAGAACCCTCCTTGGTTGATGAATTAAACCAAATTAAATTTATCCCCTCTTAATTTCAAAACAGAAAATACTGACCCAAGCATACTAAACATCCACTTTATGGAACTGCAGGAGAGCTACTGAGATTGTGGCACCATTTACACTGACGGATCCGAAATGGATGGAAAGGTCGCGTGTGCCTGCTCCTTTCGGAACAAACCTCCCGTAGATTCCCCGATGGCTGCTCTATCTTTGCGGCCAAATTACATGCAATATCGCTTGCACTAATGGCCGTCAAAGCATAGAAAGGAGACAATTTATCATATGCTCCGACTCCAAATCTGCATTGCAAGCTTTGGGACGGATGAAGACTGACATTCCATAGGTACATAAGAGTCTAAAGCTTTTGGACCAAATAACAGCTGACTATAGGGATGTCACCTTCATCTGAATCCCCTTCGATGTGGGCATAGAGGGAAATGAAACCGCAGACAGAAAAGCAAAGAGAGCGCTAAATCAAGCGGTGTCAGGAATCCAAATTCCCTGCTCGGACCTGAGACAAAGTATTGCCTCTGCCACCTATCGAGAGTGACAGACTCAGACCCACAAAAGACGCAGACAGGTTGTGGCGGATGTCAAGTGGCGGCCCACATCTAAGGGTCTGACAAAGCATGGTGACACAACCATGTCCAGACTTAGGATTATCCACACCTACATTACGCTCTCCTTTGTGCTGAGAAGAGAGGAGCCCCCACTTTGTGAGTACTGTGACGCTCGTCTCGCCGTGGAACATATCTTCATTGATTGCCCCAGATACCAGGATATTAGGGAAATTTTTTTTAGAGCGCACAACTTAAAAACACTATTCGATAGCGTCGACCCTGGGAAGGTACTGGGCTTTGTCGGGGAGGTGGGGTTGTCTATGAAGATTTGATTTGTGAAATTGTGAACATATTTTTACAAAGAATTTGACTAAATTTGAAATTTTTACTAACTTTACTATTTTAACTGTGAATACACCTTGCTTTTAATGATCTAACATTATGGAATTTAGCTCTGGTGATATGAAGGATTACGGGCACGACATGGCCTAAATTGTGCCGATGTGCCAAAACTCAAAACTCAAACTTGGCTAAAGTAGGCTACCACTCTTTCCGCTACCGTCCACTTCCTGTGATAAAACAGCACCGATCCCTGTATTGCTAGCATCCGTGTCAAGTTGAAACACAATACCTGGTAGAGGATAAGACAACATGGGCGATGAGACGAGAGCCTCTTTCAATCTCTCAAAAGCTACTTGGCAATCTGGCGTCCATTGAAATTGCATCTTCCTCTCAGTCAATTGGTGAAGGGCTCTAGCGATAGTGGATAAACTGGGTACAAAGCGTCTGTAGTAGCTGCAAAGACAGAAGAAGCTTCTGAGCTCATGAAGATTAGTAGGTGTAGGCCAGTGCTTGACGACTTCCGTTTTCTTTGGATCCGTGCTTACCCCGTCTTGGGATACAATATGTCCCAGATATTTAACTTCCCTCTTACAGAATGAGCACTTCTTCGGATTTAGTTTCATTCCCGCACTTCGAATACGCTGCATCACTTCCCTCAAGTTTTGTATGTGTTCATCAAATGTCTTTCCGAAGACTATAATGTATGTCATCTAGGTAAACCAGGCAAGCATTCCAATTTAAGCCCCTCAAAACTTGTTCCTTCCGTCTCTCAAAAGTTGCCAGTGCATTGCATAGCCTGAAAGGCATAACCGTAAATTGCCATAGTCCGTTTCCAGTGGAGAAAGCTGTTTTCTGTTTATCATCAGGGTGTAAACCTACTTGCATCAGCCTCTTTTGAGATCTAAGGTTGAAAATATATGAGCCCCAGAAAGAGTGTCTAATGTGTCATCGATACGCGGCAGTGGATAGCTGTCTTTTTGTGTGACGTTATTTAAAGCCCTGTAGTCAACGTAAAAACGCAGAGAGACATCTTTTTTTTTTTGAACCAGAACAACAGGCGAGCACCATGGTCTGTTAGATGGCTCTATAATTCCTTGTTCCTTCATTTGTTCCAACATGTGAGCGGCCTCTTGTTGCTTTGCTAATGGTAGTCGCCGTGGTGTTTGCCAGATTGGTGTAGTATTACCTGTATCTATCCTATGGGTTACTATATTAGTCTAGCCACGTTCATTTTCACTGTCTGGCATGATATCTTTTGACTCTAGCAACAGTTGTTTAGTTTTATCGTACTTTTCCTCTGACAGATTCTCGCCCACATCCCCAAGCATTAGATCAACTCGAAAATCACATAACGATGCACTATCTAAAGGGACCACAGCACCACAATGTTGCAATAAGCTCCACTGAACAACAGGTGGCGATAACATTATTCTTTGGTAGGTGGCAAGCTTGAGTGTCAACGTTCATAACCCGAACAGGTACTCTCCGGTCTTCTCTGTTAACAACCAATACTCTCCCAACAGGCAGCCTTCTGCATGCTTCCTTTGGCTGCTCTATGAGGCTTGTGATAGACATGGGATCATTACCTTCCATTGTTCCCCATATAATGGCTTCAGACTGTGGAGATATGATGTTTTCTTCTGTTACCAAGACTCTGCTCTTCTTCCATGTTGTTCCCCAGCAAAGCAATGGAATTTCTACATTTCCATATATTACTGTGCCACCCCCAATGTTGTGGTCTAGTGGGCTAAATCGTATATGTCGTTGTACGCACAATGCAGCAGACAGGAGAAGAATATGCCAAACAGAGTAGGTGCGAGCACACATCCCTGCTTGACACCACTGCAAACCTCAAAAGGTGCTGATTGGGCTCCATTGAATTTGACAGTACATTTAGTTTCCTTGTGAAAGCATTCAATGAACTTCAGTAGTTTGGGAGGGCAACCTATTTTCCTCAGGAGTTTGAAAAGGCCACTTCTGCTGACCATGTCAAAGGCTTTAGTCAGATCAACAAAAACGATGTAAAGGGGTCTGTCTCTCTCTCTGAATTTCTCCTGCAGTAGTCGTAGAGAAGATATCATGTCTATAGTGGATCTACCACTCCTGAATCCACACTGAGACTCTGGGTAGACACTAGAAGCTATCACTTGCAGCCTGGATAGTGCCACTCTAGCAAAGATTTTGCCCACTATACTGAGGAGAGAGATACCCCTGTAATTGTTGCAGTCACTCTGATCCCCTTTGTTCTTGTATATTGTGACTATAGTTGCGTCACGCATGTCCTGTGGGACATGACCTGTTCCCCAACAGCGGCAGAGGAGAATATAGGGTTTAGGGAGCAGGAGTGATTCGTTGACCTTAACTACTTCCATTGGGATACCATCACTTCCTGGAGATTTTCTATTTTTTATGCAGTTAATTGCTTATTTGAGGTCACTAAGGCTCGGAAGCTCATCTAGGCATTGTAGTACTGGAAGATCTGGTAGAGAAGCCAGGGTGACATCGTCTACTGTATTCTGTGTGGCATAGACACCGAGGTAGTGTTCTGTCCATGGTTTGATCTGTAATTTTTTCTTCAGATTTAGATAGAAGGGGGGCAGGCTTAGACACTGTTGGACCCAGGGCCGCTTTAATGCCATTAAAAAGAGCTTTGCTATTTCCTTAGTAGAGACTGTCTTGGATTCTGTTGCAGGTATCCCTCCAAAAGTAGTTAGCTCATTTTTTAGCCATTTGTTTCGCCTCTTTATTAGCACTTTTGAAGGCCTCCAAAGATTTTGGACTAGGCTTTGTCTTGTGAGCGAGGTGTGCAGATTGCTTTTTCTCGATGCAACGTGCTAGATTCGCCTATTTAATGTATCAAGGCTGCGGGCAAAAACCAAGGTTAGGAAGCTACTCATCAGGAAACTCCTGTATGCTGATGATGCAGCTATTGTGGCTGATTCTGATATTCAGCTACAGTCCCTGGTTGACAAACTATCTGCTGCTTGCAACAAGTTCGGCTTAGACATCAGTCAAAGCAAGACTAAGATACTTGTCCAAAACAAAAACACTGCACCTCAAGTAAGCATTAATGGCCAACCACTAGAAATTGTTGATCACTTTTGTTACCTTGGCTCCATCATATCCAACAACACTCTACTGGATAAAGTCATAAACAACAAGATAGCCAAGGCAATGGCTACCATGTCACGGTTGCAGAAAAGAGTCTGGGACAACATATTGCTGACTAACAGTACTAAAGCCCTAGTCTACCGGACCTGTGTGTTGAGCACCTTGCTGTACGGAAGTGAAACATGGTCAACTTACTCATGGCAGGAAAATAAAGCTGAATGTCTTCCATCTCTGATGCATAAGGCGGATCATTAAAATAAGGTGGCAAGATAAGATAACCAACGTTTAAGTGCTACAAAAAGCAGGGTGCCAGGACATCCGCTCTGTTATCAGCAGCAGAAGCCTAGGCTTGGCCACGTTCGTAGAATGCCAGTAGGTCGACTTCCACAGGACATCCTGTATGGCGAGCCACTGGTCGCCCACTTCTACGTTATACGGATGTATGCAAACGCGACATGAAGCTCTTCAAAATCGACACTGGCAGATGGGAAGAGGTGGCACTAGATAGATCCACATGGAGAGAGAGCATAAAGGATTGCAGATGTCATATACAACAGAAGCAGAAAGAACGGTGTAAATGCATAGAGCAGATGATTTAAAGGTCATCTGATTCTGTGGCCTACGGTTTACTTGGGTGTCATGTGGCCTGCACAACGACCAACCGCCTTTACTTTTCTCCAACTAATGTCAGGTATCCATTAGAACTGGGTGGACTCAGAGGCGCCCAAAGATCCCGAAATTAAAAACTCCAGTCTTCACCAGGATTCGAACGCGGGACTTTGGTTCAGAAGCCAAGTGCTTTACCGCTCGGCCACCGCTTCTTTCGGATTTCGTTAATCTGGAGCTCGTGAAGGCGTTTAGAAGTAGACATTGTAAGTAGAGTGGGCGGGATTCCACTTGTGACACCAGTTGTTACGACTTTGGAGTAGACTAATAAAAGTTAACTTACTGATTGTCATTTCGCCGATATCCTTCTGATTGCAGAAGCACAATCAGTCAATACTCCAAGTAATTAGAAATAATTTCAAGGTTCTCTTAATAAAATGTACATATCCCTATTCACACACAAAAAAACGATTCAAGAAAAACGATCCTTCGTCGAAAAATCCGCGATCATAACTCCAGTTACTTAACACATCAACACACTTGCTCAGGTCAGTTTTGCCTCCAAGAATAAACAAAAGTCAAAAAGTTCTCACGTTGAAAAAATGGTCAGTCGGGTGGGAAAAAGTTTACAACAACTGCGAACTGCAATAGCACCACATGCACAGCGACTGTTGATGGAATGTTATATGAATTGAAGAGTTGTGCCCATGCACTGGGGAAACTACTCTAGCAGTCAAGATGGCTTATTAAACTTGTTTGTGTTTACCTGAGTGTTCTTATTTCAAGTGTATTTATATTTAAGTGTCCATCGTAACATGGTGGCAGCGGTTTACACGTCTAATAAAGGTAAACGATAACCTAGAGAAACTTGGAGGAAAATAGAAGAAAACAGTAGCTAAAATGGCAACTGCTAATAGATATTTCCCAGTACCGCAACCGCTATTGCCAACAGGCAATATGGCGGCCAATTGGAAACGATTCAGAAGAGACTGGGCTAACTTTGTACAGGCCACGAAACTCAAAACAGAGACAGAAGATATACGTGTAGCAACACTAATGACCATAATTGGAAGTGAGGCAGCAGACGTGTTTGATTCATTTGGAAAAGTGCAGGAGACAAAAATAAATGAGATTTTAAAAAGTTTTGAAGAGTTCTATGTTGGAAGAACCAACGAAACATATGAGAGATATGTCTTCAATACGAGAAGACAAGAAGAGGACGAGAACATTGACTCATACATAACTGCCCTGAAGAAACTGGCAAGCAGATGCAATTTTGATAAACTAGAAGAGAGTCTGATTAGGGACCGAATTATCTTAGGAATTAGAAGTGAACACTTGAAAATGAAACTGTTGCAAGACGATAAACTAACCCTACAGAGATACATAGATGTGTGTAGGAGATAGATGAAAGATCACAAAGTCAAATGAAGGATATCAGAGAAGGAAGAAACGAACGTTTGGACCCACCAAATGATTGAAAGAATCTCAACATCTAAGTCAGGCTCAAAATACAGAAAGGAATATCAACAGAGTGACTAGGGGCCAAGACAAAGGAAAACATGTAAATTTTGCAAAGGCGACCATGAAAACATAAAGGAAAAATGTCCGACCTGGGGAAAATCATGTCACATTTGTGGAGGCAGCAACATAGACTCAGACACAGAAGAAGAAGAAGTTACACTCCAAACTGAATGGGTAATGGCAATGAATGGCCCCAAAAAGCATAGGATGACTGTCGTCATGATGATCAACAACCAAAGAGTCAAGTGGACATTGCCGCTAACGTCAATACCATCAACGAAAAAAGGAAAAGCTACGTCTAAAGACCGATGAGAATTTCAATGCAGAGTATGTGGTAGTACCAAATGATCTAACATGCCTGCTAGGATTATCAATTCTGAGGAAGATGGAACTCATTCACATAAATGAAGACCGATTTATTGCCAAAGTCGAAACAAACATCAAAACATTGACCCACTCGGTGACTTAGACGTGACCACATTGAAAATAGACAAAACAGTGAGGCCCAAAGCCCTAGCATGTAGAAGTATTCCTATAGCATTAAAAGAGAAAGTCAGAGCCGAACTAAACTCATTAGTTCAACGAAAAATGAATGTCACAACAAGAGGCCGCGGCCAAACGGGAGAAGCGACAGCAAAGTGTCAGAAAACACTACAACAAAACAGCTCGTGACATGAAGCTTATAAACGTCGGACAGAAAGTCTTCTATCAATCACCAAACGATACTACCTGGAGACAAGGCAGAGTATGTCAGAAAGTGAACGTGCCTACATTATAGAAGGGGACAATGGTTTCATGTACCAAAGAAACAGAAGACACCTACGACCTGACACCACTAACAACATAGACTTTTCTCCTGATAGAGAAAGTAATTGTACGGACATTTTCCCAGACGCAGAGAATGAGTGTATTAACAGTCCGCCCAAAGCCCAAAACACTCACCAGTACTCTCTGCGACCTAGGGCCACTCTCCAGAAACCGTTAATATATGGAGACTATGTTTAAGAACTGTACAAATTAACTGTTGAAAATAGTTTTGTTGATCTGATTGTAGTTATTTAATTTGGAACATATTTACGGCTGTAAATAGTTTTGTCAATTTGATTGTATTTTTTTTGCGTTATATTTTTTTTTTTCAACTTTCTTTTTTTTTTTTTTTGGGGGGGGGGGGGGTAATGAGAGGGGATGTTGATGGAATGTTTCTATGGAATGAAGAGTTGTGCCCATGCATAGGGGAAAGTACTCTAGCAGTCAAGATGGCTTATTAAATTTGTTTGTGTTTCCATGAGAGTGTTCTTATTTCAAGTGTATTTATATTGAAGTGTCCATTGTAACAGGGACTAAAGGGAGGGGACAATCTTGTTTTTAGCGGCACCCGAAAGGGGAAAAGACGCTGTTAGTTTAGTGTGGAATAACAGTCCTCTCGTCCCGTTTAGATCTCGTAAACTAGAAAAGATAGTGAAAATCCGACTGCATAATAGTTTAGACCATTCAAAGTTCTTATGCAACAGCTACTTTTTTCTTTCTTGAAAGCGAAAAATCAAATTTTTAAAATCACTTAGGCAAGCATTTTGTTTCATAAAAATACACCAGTTTTACAACTATTCACTATTAATAGTAACAAACACTGGAGGCTCCATAGTATGGGGGATGGGTATATACCAAATTTTTAACACATTTATGCCAACGGTTTTAGATTTTTTTCTCAAATAAATTCTGTTTACGTTTGTGTTGCTAGGTTAAGTAAGTTACACAAAAAATGTTTATTTTTTTTAAAGAGAAAAAAATCTATTTAGTATGCATATAAGTTGGACATAATTTAAAACAACAATTAATAAGTAGTTTTTTGTATATTATCTCGTGAACAGCACGCAGACTGTAGTATGCAAAACACTGAACTAAAGGAATATTTTTTTTTAAACGGAAATGTTTTTTTCTTGAGGAATAAGAGATTGTCCCTTTACAAAACATTTAGAGCAATTATATATTCATTATAAGACATTAGTTAGGTCAGGTTGACATCTAACTTCACATTCACTTTCACCTATCCTATGGTCTGTGGACCGCTGGTGCACCACACAAGATCCGTCAACTTTCTTTCTCCATTCTTCTCTGTCATTTGTCTTTGATAGAATTTCATTCTGGTGTTCTTTCTGAAAATATTGAAACCTGTCTTTTTACCTGCCTGGGTGGACAACTAGGGGGCCGATTTTGAGTTTGTCCACACACACAAACTGTCCTTGTAAACGTGTTTGTTTGATACATTCGTATTATCAATATCAAATTATAGTTGTCTTCAATCTATACACAATTTAGATCATAAATATATGTCAAAATCAGTAAAAAAATATTTGAAGTTGAAGAATTGACATAAATGCATAATTAGTTAAGCAGGGGGTCTACGAAAACTACAACAAGACAAAAGTGTTTCGTAATCACTGGTATCTCGAAGCATTCTTTGAATGCTTTGAATCTGGGAATTTTTTTATAAATATAATATAGATAAAAAAATATAACAAAAAATATCCTAAAAAGTTAGAAACATTTAGTTTAACTAAAAAAAAATAATAAAGGCCAAAGTTTAAGTAAAAACAATTTTTTGAGCTAAAATCGTAGTTTAATTAATTTTTCTAAGTTACAAACCAAAATGTTGAATAAAAATGAGTAAAATTTTTCAACATATGGTATCAATTTAAATGCACATCTCTTGTTTTCTGGTCATGTGATATCAACAACTTAGATTATCAAAAAAAAAAAAAAGGATGCAATTAACAACTATTTTGTCAGTCTACATTCAAAGATGCTGGTACAAGTTATAGGAGTCAATATATGTAGCCTTCTTTAAAGTAGCAACATTATAAAATGGTGTTACAAACTTTTTGCAAAAAGCTTCTAGTACACCCTTTTATAGATTAAACCTTAGATGAAGCCAATGTGTATAATAGACTCAAGTCTTAAGACCTATTATTGAGATGTAGGTCTAAATATTCTGTTAGGCCTATATTATATAGATCTAATAGCATTAGAATAACCAACTCTATAAAAAAAAAACATTTTAAACCACACCCTCCCTGCCCAAAAAGTAAATAGACTGTATCCAGTCTGTCCGACTGATTTTAACAACTTGGTCAGATAGATGCATACATGGAGACCTAGTGTGATGTGGTGTGTAGTCGATGATTGCAAGACCACCCTGCGTTTCTTTCATTGCGTGTTATGCAATAGTGTTTGTTGTATGTTGATTAGTCAGACAAGAAAATAACACATTGGCATGGTTAGTCAATCATGTATACACGTAGATATATCTATACACTTAAATAGTTACAATCCCTCCCTACCCAAGAAGTAAATTGACTGATTCTAAGAACTTTTCCAAATAGATGTACACAAGTAGGTCAAGTGTACTAAAGTGTGTAGTCCAAGACCCCCCCTCCCCCTCCCGTCGTTTATTTTATTGCACTTGTCACGGTTATACAAAAATGTTTTAGTTGTATATGGAGTGGGTCAGACCAGAAAAGAACCGATTGACAATTGACATAGGTATCAAGCATGCACTTCACATTAAGATAGATATAAGTGTCGAATGTTTCACAAAACTCGAGCAGTTTCGATTTTATTTCTTTGGTTACTAGATCTAAATTTTTTTATAAATGTTTAACATGTTTCGGATGTTCCTTCATAGTTGAAGATAATCGACTTCCTAGTCCAAACCTCCCGCAGGACGACGGTGGATGGCAGCGCATACCGCACGACCAGGCAGCCACCCATGTAAAATAATTCTATATTTATCTTTTAATAAGATTTTAAACTTAACCGGTATAAGTAATTAAGATATTTCTATAATATAATTTTTAAAAATTAAAGTTTTAGTAGAAGGAAAAAAATACCAGCACACATATTTATTTAGATTTTTTTTTCTCAAATTTAATTGTGCAATAACGTTTATGTAAGAAACTTCTTCCTTAGTACTGATTTCATTATACAGACTTATTTCTACTGATTTCATTATACAGACTTATTTCTACTGATTTCATTATACAGACTTATTTCTACTGATTTCATTATACAGACTTATTTCTACTGATTTCATTATACAGACTTATTTCTACTGATTTCATTATACAGACTTATTTCTACAATGTTAAAAGAAAAAGAGGTCTAGATCAAACACCATCCTTCCCCCATAAAAGATTATGGAAAGTTATTATGGTTTAATTTTTTTTTTTTTGGTTTAGTTTAACTGTGATCTGGAATTCGTCATAAACTTTAAGTTTAACTACTTTATTTTAGTTGAAACTTATTTTAGTTTAACTTTTTAAATGTAGCATAATTCCCATCAGTCCTCTTGCCATGTGGTTCTCGAGATCCTCCGGAGGCAGAGCAAGTGGAATGAATTTAGTTATCTCTCTTTGCCGTACAGTAGCGTGCACAAAACGCTTGCCTATCAGACCTCCACTTTAGAAATATCGACCAATGAATACAAAAGGAAACGGAAGGCTTGCGTTTTATCGCAAAAAAAAAGGAAATATCGGAACAAAATGAAATAGATTGTAAATGTTTAAAAGCCATTTCTTAGTGAGCACCTAAGAGGTTCGGTTAAGTTGTGGGGGGGGGGGGTTGTTTGCCGGAGCTGGAAGTAGTTCGGTATCAGAAACTCGACCCAATGGGCACCAAATATCAAACAAAATATGGTGACATTGTATTTCATTAGATCTTTTTGTTTTTGAGTCTGAAAGTAAAATTAACAGACAATATGACAGACAGACTACAGAAAACTAATTGAGGGTTTCTCCTTTCGAAGACCACAAAAAATAAAAAAAAATGTATTGATTTGATGTCATGAAAGCCAATAGAACTCACCAACCATGTCTGTTTATCATTTGATTTCAAAGACTTAAACGCCTTTTTCCACATCCCTTTGATGGCACTTGTCTGCTTGGTGAGCTCTTCTTCTTCGGTGGGCTGAGCCTGACCTTCCGAAAATCCGTTTGGTTTAGCTGTAAGCAAGTCGATCTATTAGAAAGAACAATTAAACACAATGTAATTATTTGTAATGTAAATAAATAGAGTTCACTAGTTAGCGGCCTTTAGAGGGGAAAAGCCGACTTTAATTTTCTGTGATGTGTCTGTCCGTCCGTTAGTCACGTATAGATTTCGAAAACTAGAAAAATCAAAAAAATGTTTTGAAAACTGCCTCTTTACTGTATTGCTTACCAAGCTAATCTATGAGTGGACCATTCGGGGGAGCCTAAGAGTTTGTGTTTACAAAAACTCTTTCTGTAATCTCGTTTTTACTTATTAGTTTTATTTTTTTAAGTCGACATAGAAACAAAAACATTATGAATGCTTTGCGTCTAATCAGCGGAGGTATGAGAACTACTCTTACAGCAGCCTCTGAAATAGACTCCAATATTGAACCTCTTAAGGCGCAACAGAGATGCACTAGAAGCTATTTAGTGATAGATTTCTCAAGACGTGGTAGCTTGCTATTTGTTTGTTCTCTAAAAGCAAACCCTTTTGTTTTAAAAATTATTTACGCAAACTCTATTTTCATAAGCAATTTTTTAAAACAATGCATGACTGTAAAGAAGATTATGTTAAAAATATGTTAGCAAACAAAGATACTTTCTCATCACTTATTATATTTGTAAAATGTTTAAAAAATGTTCCCTACAAAAATGAAACCAACAAACTAAAATATGAAAAGAAAACAATTGATGTTTGATTATAAATACTAAGAATGCACTTTGTATGCCAATGTCAGGAACGTATTTTAATATTGACTTTTTTGACTGCAAGTTTTGTGCAGTAGTGTATTAAAGTAGTCATTCAAAAAGCTTTAAATAATATGATTTTATCTATTTTTTAGTGCCCCATAAGGCTATTACTTTTGTATGTTTTGTCTGTCGATCTGTCCGCCCGTCACATTTAGATCGCAAAAAATAGAATGAAAAGACTTTGAAAACTCGATTTCACCTGCAATTTTCCTTCCAAACATTGCAAAATTAACGTCAATAACTCTTTGATATTTCTCTTCTATTTTTTGTTCAGTCTACAGTAGATTTTGTTCAGTCTGCATTAAAAATGCGATAAGATTGCTTCTTGCGGGGCATTTAAATGTGTGTTAACAAGTTAAATGTAGATCTAGCTCTAGGAAATAATGACAATGCGCGGCTTTAACGCAACGGTTCGTTCACACAAAATGTTTACGTTCTCTGTCGGTGGAATTGAGCCTATAGTAATAGTGTAAAAATAGCCAGCCAATCAAAAATAAATGTTAAGACAGTTCCGACTACGGCTAGAGGCCAATGAAAAAGTCAGTTGTCTAGGGAGATAGTAGGCTAACACATTTCCATAGCTATGAATAGAAGACGTCAGAAAATAGAAATAACGCAGCAAGTAAAATGTTCAAAAATATCTTTTAAAATCAGCTTTTTTATTGGCCCAAAAAAATTAATTATAGATTCATCTTGTAGGGAGAACAATGGCTTGACGTTGATATATCACACACGAAGCTCCTATTTCTTATTGTTGTTTAGTGCCAAAAAAGCGTTTTTAGAAAAATTGTAAAAAGAGACAGCTATACGGTATAGAGCTTACAAAAAAAAAACACCTAATAATTTGCCAATCATGAAAATGATATTTTTATGTCCATAATGATTGTGTTATTTAAATTAGGTTAAAACTGAAAATGGAAACTTTTGACCTATTTAGTCAAATTTGGTGTCCCACTTAGCCTTAAAACAATAAGGTAAATAAAAGAGGTTTGGACTAGGAAGTAAACTATCTTCAACACTGAAGGAACATCCGAAACATATAAAACAAACAAACTAACAAACCGGGACCGTCGAGATAATTAGTTCAGCACGCTAACCGCACGACAAGGCATTGCTCTTAACTTAATAACAAACTGGTTACAAACTAATAGCCTATTATTGATAAAGAGTTATATTACACATTACGGAATGACATCTATAGGATATGTACAATATGTCAGACGAGCGATTTTAGATAATCTTTTGGCATTGATTTGTAATTTAAAAAATCAAGAAAAAAGATAGAACAGATATATCGTGCTTGTACTTCGATGTCTCAGCTCTGTTATCAACAGAGATATTGGCATTTTCATATAATGGAGCTAGAAATAGGATGTAAATCTACCTAAATTAAACTTCTGATTTAGCACCTCTTAAGATCCATAGGGGCCTATCTACTAGATCTAGATCTAAAATATAAATTTGGAATTATGTAGATGTAATTTAGATAGATTTATGTTTAAAAAAAATCCTAGATAATCTATCAATAGACTGAATGCAACATTAAATTTAAAAAAAGATTTATTTTAAGTATATTATAACATTACCCATCTAGGAGAAGGAAAACTGCTGCCCTGCGGCTATACCCAAACACAGGAAAGGCTTCGGGAGACAACCCTGAGGAAAAATCAGGAGCTGGTGACCCTTTGGCAGACTTTGGCACACTGTGCTACAGCCTGGCAGATCCTGCGGCGCTACTGATCCCAAACTGTATTGGATACTCCGTTCCTTTGGTCACATCAGTTGCGTGGAGAGGAGGGAACTGCTGTGTGGGCGACATCGTTCCGACCATAAACAATGCCCAGGCTTTCATCTCAGTTATTCAAAGCCCTAACCCCAAAAACTGGAGAGGACACTCCAGCTTCGCCTTTGACGTCGGCCAAACACGGGAAGTGGCAGTCACCGGTTATAAATGCTCAATTGACGTAGAGCAGGGCGCCAGGGGCCACTTTCGTTGGTGGGAGGGATCTTAGGATTCCAATGGACAGCTACCGCCCCAGCCAATAAGGTGCTGTCCCGTCATGCCTGTCCTCCTCGTTTCGGTACACGAGGATAGGAGACAATCTGAAAAGAAGGGACAAAGCCAATGTACCAGTCGACATGAAGACAAACAAGAGGAGCTCCACTCTTAAACTGGGCACATGGACTGTGCGTACTCTACAAACTGGACTTAACGAAAACCTACCAGACATAGAAGATGCCAGAAAATCCGCTATAATAAACGATGAACTGTCCAGGCTCAAAGTAGACATTGCCGCCCTTCAGGAAACTCGTTTAGCTGACTCTGGATCAATCAAAGAAAAAGACTACTCCTTCTTCTGGCAAGGCAAAGCCGAAAGTGAAGTAAGGGAACATGGCCTTGGTTTCGCAGTTAAGAACACACTGCTGAACACAGTAGAGCTGGAGTGCAACGGTTCAGAAAGACTCCTATCACTACGCCTTAACACATCTATTGGACACGTGACTTTGATAAGTGCCTACGCTACTACTCTGAGGCCAAAGATATGTTTTATTTTATTTTTTTTATTATTTATTTAAAAATCTAGATTAGATCTAAATCTAGCTATCATTCCTTTTTAAACACTAATCACATAACGAGGCTTAATAAACATTACTATACCGAGTTGTTTTAGCATTTCATTTGAAGAATTCATTCCATATGACGTCAAAGGAAAACAAAACGTCACACGGCCTAGTTAGACTAAAAAACGCCTTCATTAAAACAAGCCAGTTATTGGTGCTCCAAGTGAGTTCTTTTAGCATTTCATTTAATAAATTTAATTCTATATGACGTCAAAGGAAATAAAAAATTCACTCCGTCACACGGCCTAGTTAGAATAAAAAAAATGCCTTCATCAATACGAGCCATTTTTCGAGGGTGCACCGAGTTTTTTAGCATTACATTTAAAGAATCCATTCATATGACGTCAAAGGAAAATAAATCCATTACGTCACAATAGGCAAGTACCGAAAAAATGTCTTTATTAACACAAGGTTTCATAGACATTGGTGCACTGAGTTCTAATAGAATTTATTTTTAAAAAATCAAAGCCGCATTTTTTGTACGTTTTGTCTGTCAGTCTGTCTGTCCGTCATCTTGATATAAAAAAAATACTAAAAGCTATTAAAAATGTGATTAGCCTTTAATTTTCGTTTCAAAACATCGCAATTAGTTTTAGTTATGAACGCAATAGATTTAAGTTTAAATAATAGATTGTTCCGGATGTTTGTATAAATAGTAGAAGAAAAAGAGAATTCCAGATAAATGTAATACCATTAATTAAATTTTTGGGTTGTTCTCGTATACAAATTAGATGTACCACAGCATTGTGGAGAGGTTTTCAAACCAAACTTTGGTGTTTGGAAGTTGTTTTCCTTAAAAATCGGAACACAATATTAACGATAATTAGATTTTATAACATTTTAGCTAGAAAATAAAATGTACTGTACGATGGAAGTGAGAATTTACATAAAAATAGAGTTAAAATATTTTTCATAAAAATCTGAAACAACATTTTTTCGTAAATGAGAAGAATATTTGTTTTATTAATTAGAAGAGGGATTTCCAACAGTTTTTTGGCGTTAGTAGAATTTTAAACAAAATTCGGAATTTTTTGAGGACGATTTGTAAGACAATTTAAGTAAATTTAGAAAGCCTTCAGGACAGAAGACTCAAAAGTAAAGTAGCAATTATACATAAAACACTGAACCATAATCTTCAAATACAAAAACAAAATTTAATAAAATACTCTGAAAGACACAAAAACAAAGGCACATTCCTCGTCCCATATGCTAGGACAAATTTGTACAAATACTCCTTCTTCCCTAGTGCTATTAGAGCATGGAATGGGTTGCCTGAGCTAGCCAGAAAAACCAGTGACTTGGCAGAATTTAAGTCATTGGTTAATATGCATGACTAAATGCATGACGCGTAGGACGTAATCATCTTCTTTTTTGAAGTAACGTCTGTATTATATAAGATAAGATAAGAATGTAGGTCGATTTCTTTTCAAAACAAAATCCGGAACATTCTTTATCAATTAAAAAACTTTTGTTATGTTCCAGCAAGAAATGAAATTTTTAAAAAAGATTTTCAATAATAATTACTTTTTTTTAAAGTCCAGAACAACCTATTGTCGATATTTTTAAAATTTGTTAAAAGGAACAATTTGATATCGATAATCAAATTATAGTGACGCATTGTCAAAGAATATAAGTGTAATATTAATCAATTATGCGATTTCAATCAATCATTTGACATAATTCATTTTTTATAAAACAATATCAGGAACATTTTTTAATAATGAAATATAAGTCAGTATTAAGATTTTGATTTAACATTTATATGCTATTTACTATTATTGATAATGTGTTTTTGCAACGTTTAAGCAAGGAAATTGAATGTCATATAGGTTAGAAGAGCAAACAAATATTCGTTGGCATTGATTAGTATTGCACAAAAACATCTGGAACAATCAATTTTAGATACTTAAAACGATTGAGATGTTACGGGAGGAACATTAAAGGGTAAATCAGATTTTCAATAGCTTTTAGAGTTGTTTTTTATCTTAACGTGACGGACAGTCTGACAGACAGACAAAACGCACAAAAAGACGCCTCTTTTATTCTGATGGGGGCACTAAACACAAAATAAATAAAATCTGATTATTTTTTAAATTTTGAGGGAATAGCACCATGTCTTATGGATGCCTGTCACGCTACTCCACGAAAGCCGCTGCATAAAAAAAGTCCATTAAAAAAAATGTGCGTGATATTTACATAATAAATGCAATCTTGGCCTTTATAAACAAACAGAAATGTTTTCTTTAAATTTTAGCAGCTAGTTGACCAGAAATTAATTAATAATATTTATATTTGTTGTGAACATTTCTTGTACATTTTATAAATATATTTGACTTAGTGATACTGAAAATACACATAAAATTGTCTTTCTTTGTTAAAATATTGTGGTGAGACAGATGGAGGTAGTGCTGTGTATTTTTTAGACTACGCAAATCGCCCCAGGTCAGCGCTAGACGAGCGGTCATCCGTGACGAGTGACAGTACATGCCAGTTCAACAAGGGCCTGTGTCGTAAATATTACGCACGCAAGTCACGGCGAATGTAATCAACCTGAGTGGTCAAGCGACGTTCCATTCGGTTCTGGAAGGGACCCTATATAAGAGCGTGTGTGTCAAGACACTTCACGTTACCTCGCAATGTGACCAGTACGAGGAGAACCAGCACGGTGTCAGTCCGGAGCAGAGGCAAGTTTTTTGGACAGTCGGTGTAATGTTGTTGTCAACTGTACAGTATTTGTGATGTGTTTGAAATTAAAATGTTACTGTTACTTTGGAGCCCTGAGTTGAGATGTTCTTTAAGTTCGTTGTGTCTTGTGGTGCAGTTTGCAAAGAGTCTGGATAATGGAGAACGTTACAACTGGTGTCAGAAGTGGGATCGGATCTACTATGGCTCGTCTGAAACTGCTGTACGAACTTGAATTGAAAGAACTGAGGCGACAAATCCGTGATTAAGGGGTTGAAGGCAATCGGAAACAAGGAAACCTTACAAGCACGCCTCCGAGAAGATGTAACTGAAGAAGGTGAAGATCCAAACACCTACCTGTTCAAGTTAGAACCCGATGTAGTGCACCTGTTGATCACCTTTCAAGAACAGATGTTGGCTGACTTTCAGAATGTGATCAAGGGTGACTTGCAGAAAGAGACAGGTGAAGAAACAAGAGAAAAGGCCAATAGTTCAACCAAAGCTTTTGCTGCAGATGTACCTGATATAAGTACTTCAGTCGGCCAGATAGATCAAGACAACGCTGAGTCTTAGCCCAAGCTTCAGTCGACCAGATAGATCAAGACAACGCTGAGTCTTAGCCCAAGCTTCAGTCGGCCAGATAGATCAAGACAACGCTGAGTCTTAGCCCAAGCTTGTAGCTGAGGAGATTAAAGACATCTGTCAGTGCTGATGAGAGGAACTCAACTTTTGATAGCTGCACACAGAAGTTTGGCAAGAACTTTACGTGTCGAGCTTTGCAGGGAGGACGCAAGAAACTCATCGACAAGGTCTGCACCCAGCAGACATTTGTCCAGCTGCCCAGACCAGACAGAGAAGTCCTGATGGTGTTCAGAAGAATGTAACGAAACCTGATGCTGCAGCTATATGTGGACAAATGGAAGTTGAAATGTTTTCCGTATAATAGTGTAGATCTATAATTGGTCAAGATATATCTAGATCTAGTAAAGATCTCGCTGTCCTGTTTGCGTTTAATAAAATGAAAGTAGGTTTTAGATTTATTTTTAAAATGTGTATTCTCCATTAGAAGTATAGTCAAACGTATTTTTAAGAGAGTAAAATATTGAACTCTCAATGATTTAAATCTAAAAATAACGCAAAATAGAGTTTATTTAATTTATTAGTCAAAAGCCAACATCTGTTTTTAATTTTATTTAGAACCGAAAGTTCATGACCTCAATACGCGTTGCCTTGGTGAATACTGTAAACTGTATTTGACAAAAAGCAATAAAAATATATTTCGAACGCGCGAATGTAATTGTTTATATAACATTGTTAGTTTAATTCTATTTAGATCTAGATCTAGAATGTAAACAATTTCAATGCCACAGTAGTCTAGTCAATAAAAAAACCTTTGAGCCTATTATAGTAAAAGTCTATACACTTTGTCTTGCCCTAGAAAATAGCTTAAATACAGTAGGTTACAGTGTCGACCTAGAAACCGTGCTATGATGAATAAAATGTATGTCGACACGGCTAATGTATATGAGTAGCTACGTTGTTAATAGTTCTAAATCCGCATAAGTAAACGTGAAAGAAAAAAGTAAATCGAAAATAAAGATTTAAAATTAAACCTAATCGGTAGTTGTAGGGTAAAATACTTTAAAAACACAATGGAAAGTAAATTGTATTATGTTAATAGTTTATTAGTTTAATAATATGCCTTTATAATTCGCGATATTTTGACCTGTGACGTTAATTTCATTCGTTTCATTCGCAAGTAATGGTGCGCGCAAGTTCTGGAAAAGTGTGTCAATGCGGCTAATAGTAAAGCTATTCTCGCGTTTAGTGCGAACGATTTTATGTAAAAAAAATGTTTTGTAAACTCAAATTTAAAGGTAAATTTTCATTAAATAATGAAATGAATATACACTAATTTATATGTTCATGTGTAAAAGTACAAAATTATGTTTTCTTGAATTAGGGTTTATTTTGATCTAAGAAATTTTCATCTCTGCGCATGCGTGACCTCTGCGTCTTGTCTCATCATTTAGACACACCATGTAAACATGGTATAATACTATACTTTCATTTCTGCCATAGTAAATCTAAAATGCAGAATGTTTATCGGCTTTTTGTTGGGAAACTACTATCTACTGTAGATGGCTCGTCAAATTCATTTGACACTGATTTTGTACTTAGTTAAGTATGAATTTATAAAATGCAAAGACGAATTTATTTTCTAATACAAAATCTTAATTTTCACTTAATATACTTATCACAACCCAGAATAGGCCCCGCGCAATCCGTTTTGCATAGGGCCCCGCAATCTGTAGGACCGTCCCTGTGTATGTATGTATGTATGTATGTATGTATGTATGTATGTATGTTATGAATAGAAATCAAAAACGTTTGACCAATCTTGATAAAACTTGTTTACTATCAACTATCAAAAGATCGCTTTTTTTTTTTTTTTTTTTTAGTGTTCAAGATAGATTTAGATCTATATCTGTATCGTCTGTAGGTCAGTGACTATTTAAGTCAATTAAGTATTTGAACTTCTTGTTTTGGTTAAAATTCGCTTTATTATTACATTTTTATTAAATGAAAGCTGACAATGCCGTTTTTTTTTTATCGCGAGTCCGACACCCCGAAATGACAATTTTGTCTGTTTTTATGGAGATTTGCATCAGTTTGCAGAAGATTTTAATAATTTTAGGATGACTTTTTCATGACTTTTTCGTATATTTTTCCAATTTCACGAGAATTCGATGAACACTTTAATAATAATCTAAATAAAAAGTTAAAATGGTTTGATTTAATTATTTACACCTAGAATTCGCGCGGGACCTACGAAACTGCGGGGCCCACTGCGGCCGCAT
Organism: Biomphalaria sudanica; assembly: GCA_036873155.1. Classification (NCBI taxonomy): domain Eukaryota; kingdom Metazoa; phylum Mollusca; class Gastropoda; family Planorbidae; genus Biomphalaria; species Biomphalaria sudanica. Next base: position 506,417 of record JAZGLO010005211.1, on the reverse strand, counting down.
AGGTTGCAGTGGCCTAAGACCGGCCCTGCTGTTGTGGATCAGGCTAAAGTTATGGAAGTCTGAACAGTCTGGTGCTACGTTCTGTCCTGTGTGATACAAGTGACGTGTTCGGAAGACCTCGAGCGACTCTGGGAAGTGTTTCTGTGTTCTGTTCTGCTGTTCTGGTATTAATTAGTACTCTTAGAGCTTAAAGGCATTACTCCCTGTGACTTTATAGCGGAAGTCTAACTATTGGTTGAAAGCTTATAATAAATGTAATGTTTATTATTACATTCTAGCTTTCGTTGAGTGCCTGCCTTGGATTTACAACAATATATATATATATATATATATATATATATATATATATATATATATATATATATATATATATAATATATATATATATATATGTATATATATAAGTGTGTGTGTGTTTGTGTATGAATGTGTGTGTGTGTGTACATAATTTATCTTTATTACATTCTGACCATTCATTTTTAATTGTACCCTAGAATAGGTTCTAACTGGAGTTAGTAAAAAAAAGTGTGTAAACTTCCAACCATTGCCAGCAAGGAGGTTTGGGGGAGCGTTGTGAGTTTTTCCCACGGGGTACGGGGCGGATATTGAAAGCCGACAAATTGCATATTCTGAGGTATCTACAGTGAATTATCCTGCTATTAATGTGCTTTTCTTACTTACTTAGATCCTCTGCGCATTTCGGCGCATTGGGCGGCAAGCTGCTTCCACAAATATCTGTCACTGGCAATGTCTGAAGTAGCACCTGCTCTGAGGACCTCCATGAAAGTGTGGCGCCAAGTTGTACTAGTTGTCTCTGTTTGTGCTTTCCTCGTAATGGCCTCCAGGTCATCGCAACTCTTATTATGTGTTATTCATTTTGTCGGAGAACATGTCCCGCAAACCTCATGCGAGGCTCTGTCACAACCTTAGAAAGGGGTCGACTCCCAGTTCTGCATAGGAATTCCTTGATCGAGACCCGATCTATATAACTGACATGATATTTTAGATCATTTAAAGTTCTGATTCAACGGCTACTTTTTCTCTTTTCTGAAAGTGAACCATTTAATTTTTTAAATTATCTATGCTAGCAGATTTATAAAAAAAAAAAACAACTTTTACATGAAAAACTTCAGGGCAGGTAGGCTTTTGAAAAAGGTCACAGACTTCTTCATTAACAACTGAAGCTTCATTTATAGATTCGATCATTGGTACAAAAAATTTGCATCTAAGGTCACAATGGTAAAAGTATCAATGCATTATTATAAATGAGGCCTATATTTTCCATTTATTAACTAACTTTTGAAATGAAATACTGATTGAAGAACTTCGCTATCATTGTAAGTTTCTAAAAAAACGAACTACTTTCATTGGGCACAGTTTTGATCTATTCTTATTATACTCTTGAGAGACTTAATAGAACTCTGTATGTTATATTTATCCTGTTGTTATCTCTATTTAATACTGCATCTGTCAGTATTGCAGAGAACATAATACTGAACAGTGTGGGTGCTAGGACACAGACTTGTTTTACCCCGTTTGATACTTCCAATGTTTCTGATGATTTTCCAATTTCCTGGACACGAGTCTTCATGGATAAGAATTTTTGTGGACATCCATAATTTGACATGATCTTCCAGAGTTCTGAGGGACTACTCAAGAGCATGCTCAGACTTTGGTCTTACCATAAACACAAAAAAGACTGAGGTCTTATATCTTATAGCCTACTCGGATCCAAGCATCATAATAAATGGACATGATTTAAATGCAGTGGACAGATTCACCTATCTTGGCAGCACACTCTTCAGAAACGGAAAGATCGATAATGAAATCGACCTGCATATCGCCAAGGCCAGTGCAGTGTATTGCAGACTGTCTAAAAATGTCTGGGATATACTGAATGTTAAATGGCAAGAAAAAATACCAACTACTGAAGTCCTTCGAAGAGCGGGTCTGCAATGCATCCACACAATCCTGATGCAGTCTTAGCTGCGACGGGCTGGACACGTCTGCAGAATGGAAGAACGCCGCATACCTAAAAGACTCCGGTATGGCCAATGAAGGGAGGCGCTTACAATGTGGACAAAGAAAACTTTTTAGGGACGCCCTCAAAGCTACCCTGAAATCATTCAGCATCGACCCAGCCACCTTGGAGCCAAAAGCACATGACAGAGCATCATGGCGTCGCGCTGTGAAAACTGGCGCACAAATTGTTGAGGACAAGAGAACGGCGCCGGCAGAAGAAAAGCGTCAAAGAGAAAAGCAAGGTCAATGACACCAGCTCCAGCAGGAATAACCTGCACATAGGTCTCACCTGCCACACGAGGAGGCACAAAACCCCAGTGCAAAGCCCTCAGCCCTTTAGATGACAAAAGTTGTCATCATTGAACCACGATGGACGAACTATATATATTTGCTATACTATTTGTCACGCTTCTGACTATTCAAGCTCGCTGAGAACTGCACCACACTACAAAACGAATTCAAAGAACTTGACAAAGTAACGTAACACTTAAATGTCAAATCAATCACAGCCAATACTGTACAATTGGTAACAACGTACACTGATTGTACAAAATCTTCGCCTCTTACGTATGCACTGGACTTATGCACTCAATTCTCTGTTCCGGACTGACTTCACACCTTGCTGATTCTGACTTTGACTCGTACTTGTCAAATTGCGAGGAAACCTGAAGTGACTTGACTCTGTCACATTCAATCTTATGTATGGTCCCTATAGGCCTTCTAGAAACGGATGGAAAATCGCTAGACCATTCTGGTTGATCACATGACTACATTCGATGCGACTTGCCTGATTTCTTACACAGATCCTTCCCTAAATGCCGTGTACTGTCACTCGTCAAGGTTGACCGCTCGTCTAACACAGGCCTGGCGCGATTTACGTACGCTAAAAACACACACAGCACTGCACCCTATATCATCTGTGTCTACACCAGGTTTATAGAATGTATAGAATTGGGATAGAAACTTATATACTAAGTATAAAACGGGGTATGTGGTGCATATACATGAAACATTAGTCTTAGTCTTCATTTGAACTTACCGAGTGAGTATAGTCGTGATCCAAACTTTGTCTGCGTAGTTCTTTCTTCTTAGATTTGATGCTACTCTTGGAACTGCACGATCTTTTCATAGGAGGAATCTTGTGCCTTTGACTTTCTAGATCAGAATTATTCATGATTTTTGTAAGCACCAGTTGAATAAGTGTCAGTGATATTAAAAGCTTCTACAGGTCAAATAGTTTACTCCGTTCTGCTAGTGCTCTGTTCAAAAAAAGATCATACCATAAGATTCTTTGGCTCCTTGCTTTTTTTTCATTATTATCACGAAATGAACAAGTCGGTAATTGTTTTTTTTCGTCCTCTTGATTTTGAATAACCTCAAACTCTAGTCAATTTTAAAATTCTTCTAATCAGCTTACACATTTTTATTAGTTCAACAAAAAATTAAAAAGCAACAAACAAAAACCTGTGTGGGTGAATAAGGATCTCAAAAACGGTCCTAACTATTTTCCAAGAAATTTGACAGTTTATGTATATCTTTGGGAAAAGAATTACTAGCCGATTGGCCACACTGGAAAAACCCTGGTTTGACGTTTCTATGTTATAATTTTTCAAAAATATTACTTAGTCTTAGATCCTGTCGCGCCGCTCTGCGCATTGGGCGGCAATCTATCTCCACAGTTGTTGTTCCCCTCAAGTACAACTATGATTCATACACTAGGAACAATTTTGGACATACGTGCCTACAGAAATCTGACATCTTGTGTTTTTTGTGTGTGATAAACTTAAAAAACTTATCTCGTTTAGACTACTAGCTTATGCTCCTGTATTTGCGACGATGAATTTATAATGTATAATTGATGAGCTGCGGCAGGTATATTACAATGAACAGCGGAAATGATCATGATCCTTATACAATTTCTCGAGAACTTGACTACTCAACAGTGTTACATGGTTTTGACTTGAGCTGATATGTTCACTTGTTTGTTAGTGTAAAATAATCCGGACAAAAAAGCTCGAAATACAAAAGACAGTGGAACTTTTTCAACGTTCTGTACACTTTCATGATAATCATCACGATTATATTTTCGAGAGATGTGCATTGTATCCACAATCATCTGACATACACGTATTCAGAGTTGCCTATAAATTTATCCAACAAATGAAGCAACTAATTGCTGAATATTTTTCTTGAGGTCATACTGTAATAAAACAGATTAAGGCAGTGTTTCTCCAATTCCCGGCTGGCGACTCCTTAGATAACATTTTGGTTCGAGCCCCCAATAAAAGTTGGAGCCCAGATGAGCGATGTAGACCTTCACAGTGAGGCCCATGAGTTTTTTAAGGAATGTAATAAAAAAGAAAAGAAACTTAGTCATAATTTTGTAGGTTTTATTTTTCATTTCTATTAATTGAACACTGTTGTGTCTAGAATCCAAAATTACGTCATGAAACTTCACTAAAACGTTTTTTTTTAGTTTTTTTTCGGAAATTGTCTACACAATTTGTAGGCAATGTAAAACGTTATTCCTGGAGATAGAATTGAAGATGGCGGCAGGTTTCCGCTCAAGTCAACAACTGGGTCTGAACCTATGTTTTTTCCCGCCTACCCTCCTTGTTGTTGGTCGATTGTTGGCTTGTAGCTCCAAACAACTCATAGGGTACAACTGAACCGATGATAGGCGTTAAATAAATAAACTTTGAATAACTTCCACTAACTTCTTTGTGAACAAAGACTCAATAGAACTGAGATGAGATCTAGATCTAATAGTGATGAAATAAACTGAGATTGAAACACAATGTAGCTCACAAAAAGATAAAGTCTTTACTCGTTCATGTCTTCAGACCGTCTCACATTTGTACTAGCTACGTTAATTTCATCATTGTCACTGTGTAACCAACCAATCAATCACTTCACCTCTTCTCACCAACGCTTGGGAAACACACACACTCCATAACACCCCTTTTTGTAAGGACGTTGCGCTCTCCCCCCCCCCCTTCATATGAGAGGAACTAACGCCCCCCCCCAACTAGTGAAAATATTTTTTAAAATTACCAGTAATAGATCTCCTTACAGGGCCTGCCATTCAACTCAAAACCAAAGTTACAAACAACCGCAAAAGTTCAAGGCCAGAAACGAGTAGGCGCATATGGAAAAAACTGTGGGAATCCCTCGCACGCTGCTCAATTTTATTTGTTCTAGTTTTCAAAATAATTTCTTATGTACGAATATCGTTTATATTTTCAAAGGATAATGGAATAATTAGAATTAATTTAAAATATTATTTTATTCATAATTTTAAAAAAATAATGATTTGGCACACCCTAAAGTCGGCCGCCTGCGTGCAATGCACACATTGCACAATAGGTCGTGGCGGCCCTACCGACTTACTTTCTGCTTTATATTATAGAGTACAATTCTAAAGCTTGTTGAGCACGTCAGTATTATTTCAGCCTTCGTCAAGTTAAAAGTCAATAATGTGTGTAACATCCAAGTGAACACACAATCAACACATCAAGATGTGTTCACCATCAAGAGGTAGGTCTACTGTTTTGCGGCAGAGACAAGGCAGAAATCCGAGTGAGTGAAAAAATCTTATTGTTTTCTCAAAGTTGCGATGGACGTCTACCAAAACATATGAAGCCTAACATTGTAATGTGTATATACTCATGCTTCTGTCAACATCTTTTTATTTTTGTTGTTGGTTTGTCTTTTTCTTTCTAGATCTCTTCATCTTGTGAATTTCTTTTCACAATATTCACACATTTATCTATAATAATGAGTACTATGAATAAAAATTATATCTAGTTTGACTTATTGTTGGTGATATAAGTGCGATATTTTAATGTAAATATGATGTATATAAAAAAAAAAAAATAGGGATGATACATGAATGTGGTTTCATGTCAGAAAAAAAAAATTCTGGGGGGAGAGGGCATATGTCACAGTCTTATTGGTGACATTTGATCACTTAAGTCAATATGCTGAAAAGCACGCGAAAAACCTTTGAGCCTTAGAGAAAGAAAGTGAAATGTATTAGGCAGTTGTTATTTGAGCTTCTGACAGAGAGAACGTGTTTTATCACACACATGGTTCAGTCATGAACTTAGTTATCGTTGGAGTTATTATTTGGGATCGTTAGAAAGCGGACTAGTTTTATGTTCATTATGTTTACTGGAATTTTTATAATTTTCACTATAGGATATTATTCATGATTTATGGATTATGGATATATGGATTATGGATATATGCATTCCATGGTGTTAACAAAACAAAACCGAATGACGGACTTGGATGAATTTGCAATATTCGGGGCTACAAATAAATGCATACAAGAAATGAGGGAGAGCCTAGATAGAGAGGCACCTGAAATTGGCCTCCACATAAACTTGGAGAAGACTAAAATTTTGTCGAGTCAAAGCTTGAAGAGTTGGACAAGTTCACGTACCTTGGCAGTATCATAACAAATGATGGGAATGCCAACCTTGACGTAGCGTGCCGAATAGGAAAGGCAGGGAGCATTGTCCAAAAGCTGCAGCCTATTTGGACAAGTCAAGCCATTGGACTCGAGACAAAAATACACCTTCTCAACAGAATCGTCATTCCAACAATAACACATGCATGCGAGACATGGAATTCATCTGTCAAAATTGGGAAAAGACTAAATGTAGCTCAACAAAAATGGCTGAGACGGATTTTGGGAGTCAGTTACACAGATCGGGTCTCAAACAAGGAAATCCTATGCCGAAATGGGAGTCAAACACTTAGTGAGGTTGTGACAGAGCGTCACACGGTCTAGTGAGACTATAAAATGACTTTATCATTTCGAGCAACTTGTCGAGGGCTCATAGACATTGGTGCATCGAGTTATTTTAGCATTTTATTTAAATAATTAACTCAGTATGACGTCAACGGTAAAAATTCCATTATGTCACAATGGGCTAGTTAGACTAAATAGGCCTATGTATAAGGATTAAATCCGTTATTTTATGTGTGTTTTGTCTGTCTGTCTGTCCGTCATGCTAATATAGTAAGAGAAAAGACTAAAAGCATTTGAAAATCTGATTAAATTTTAATTTCCCTTCCGAAACCTGACAATAGTTTTAAATTTCTATAATAGATTGTTATGGGTGTTTATATATATATATATATATATATTGTTGTGACACGGTTACTGTGTGATCAACCGTGACACACGGTCAAGAGTTGGGTATCGAGAGTTAGGGGACTTGGGGGAAGTGAGGAGTGTGTAAACGAGAGAGAGAGAGAGAGAAGTCAGCGAGTGAAGTAGGAGATCTGTACATAACGTTGCCGTGTAGAGATGTTTTGTTAAGATGTTCGACAATTAAAAGACACTTTAAACGTAAAAGGAATTGTTTCTTCACAACTGGCGACCACGACGAGACACGACGAGGCACAAGTAAGTGGAAATGTCGATGTACAAAATATATAGAGATGCGGGCAAGGAAAATGGCCTGCAAGGCGAAGAACTTGAAAAGTTCATTACACTAAAAATAACACAGGATGAAGGAATGAGCCCAACATATAGATCTGAAGAGAGAAAGATGAAGAAATGAGCCCGCCCTATAGATATAGAAGAGACAAAGATGAAGAAAGGAGCCCAACATATGCTTACAAGAATAGAGACTATCAACGTAATCAGCAAAGAGTTCGTTTCCAATGTCAAATTTGTGGTAGAACAAACCACACAACAGAGACTTGCTTCTACAACCGACGCAATAAAGATTGGAACGACAGACTAAGAGATCGAGCATTTGCTGCCAAACACACTAATAAACTGCAGGTATACCCAGGTGCAACTGCAATTTTAGTCGCAAAAGAATACGTCAACCCACAAGAGTACACCGGACGAAGACAAGACTGTGTTGGTTACACTGGTCAAGTAACTACACATCTGGTAGCACGTATCAACATGCACACACCATTCATCAGTGGTTGGCATGAGGCTTTAGTACTAGACAATAAGCCTGACAACATTGGCTTTATCATTGGCTGTATCAAAGGCTCTAAACCTTGCACAGTAGAAGAATTGAACAAGTGGAAAGAAAACTACATAAGAAATGTTTCATGGTTACTACAAGAGCTCAGAAGAAAGCAGAAGAAGTGCTAAATACAAACGATAACATACAAGTTCCTTATAAAAATGAAAATACAGGAACAGAAAATAGTGATATGAGAAGCCATAATCAAGTGAACAACCCGAATGAAATCTCCACAGAAAGTCAAGACCCACTACAGATTAAAACAGAAAAATGTGTCAGTGAACAGAAAAATGATCCAGATCTAATAAAACTCATAGGAAGTGAAGCTCCACCAAGACGAGGGTTAATCAAGATAGGCGAAGATGGTGTTTATGTGAGAGAAATTCACATGAAAGTAGGCAAGACACAACAATTGCTTGTTCCAAAGAAATATAGAGGAACAATTTTAAAGCTTGCACATGACACCCCGTTTGCCGGACATATGGGAGTAAAGAGAACATTGAATAGAATCTTGAATGAATTTTTTGGGCCTAGAATTACGCAAGAAGTCAAGGCCTACATAAAATCCTGCCATATTTGCCAAATACATAGAGCAAAGGGAACATATATGCAAGCTCCAATACAAACAACAGACTTAAGTGAAATGCCATTTGAAAAGATAGCTGTAGATATTATTGGACCAATGCCAGTAATGTCCGGAAGAGGCCATCGCTACATATTGACTGTTGTAGACATGTGCACACGGTTTAATAGAAGCAATACCATTGAAAAGAATTTCTTCCGAAGATGTCGGAGACGCACTTACAGCAATATTTGCAAGAACAGGTTACCCTCGCATAATACTGAGTGATCAAGGCACCCAGTTTAAATCAAATGAATTCGCATAGTTTTGCAAAACTCTGAATATTAAACAACAATTTGCTGCCCGTTTTCACCCCCAAGCAAATGGGATGTGCGAACGCCTAAATTTAACGCTGAAAACAATGCTGAACAAAGTAGCACAGGACAACCCAACAGACTGGGACAAGCTGATCAACCCCATACTGTTCGCCTACAGAGAAGTAACACACACAACAACGGGCTTCTCACCATTCGAGATGCTCTATGGCTCACCTGTTAGGGGACCCATGTCACTATACAGAGACTTTCTAGTAAATAGGAACATAGAAAATGACGTACTCACAGGATACGATCTTGTCATCAAAACAAGACAAAATATAATCAAAGCATGCGAAACTGTCCAAAAACAAACAAACAGAGAGAAACCAGAACTATTGAGAAAGCTAAATCAGGGTCGAAAGTTGAGAACACTACAAGTTGGTGATAATGTCATGGTTCTGCTGCCTGACAAAAATAACCAGCTATTTATAAAATGGCAGGGCCCATTCCAAGTCACAAAGGTGATTTCGAAGGTCGACTACAGTATAAACATCAGAGGTCGAGACAAAGTATTTAACATCAATATGCTGAAGCTGTACATGCCCAGACCATCTACCCTTTCAGCGAACGCTAAGCAAGACACGCAAGACAGTCAGAGAGTCATGAAGATAGAAGCAATAGAGGAGCCAGATGAATTACCATGTCCAGTTATTGAAAGCTGTGAAACTGTGAAAGATATAGACACAGCACACCTCCAGTATCCAGTTAAGCAAGATATTGATAAACTGCTAGCTCAATGGGCGCCAATATTCACAGACAAACCGGGTAGAACAACTGCCATAAAACACACTATCCAACTGACTGATACGAAGCCCACAAAATCCAAACCATATCCAGTTTCCTTACACCATGAAGAGATTCTGAAAAAGGAAATTGAAACGCTGCTAAAAATGGGAATAATTGATGCTTCCACATCCCCATACTCAGCTCCAGCAGTCCTAGTGAAACAAAAGGAAACAACCGGAAAGATGCGGCTATGTGTAGACTACCGGAAACTAAACGCCATCACAGTGAAAGATACATACCCAATGCCTAACATAGAGAACATTATACCTAAACTTAGAGGTGCAAAATATTTCACTACTCTTGACTTAGCCAGAGGTTATTGGCAAATTCCACTAGACGAAGATGCTAAGCCACTTACAGCATTCACTACTCCATTTGGTTGTTACCAATGGAATTACATGAGTTTCGGGCTTAGTAAGGCACCTGCGACCTTCAACAGAATGATGGCAAAACTTATAGGGAAAAGACCAGATGTCATTTTCTACCTAGATGACATATGTGTCTTCCAAAACACATTAGAAGAACACGTTGCTGGTCTGCAACAAATATTCCAGATACTACAAGACAACGGGCTTACAATAAAACCTAGCAAGGTTAAAATCGCCAGAACAGACATTGAATTTCTAGGGCACAGAATACAACAAATACGATCAGACCATTACAAGACAATATAAGCAAGATACTCAACTTAACAATACCTACAACAAAAGGACAAGTCCGAAGCATCTTAGGTTTATGTAATTACTATAGACGGTTTCTGGCAAATTTCACAAGTATTACACAACCTCTAATTGAACTGACAAAAAAGGCATGCCAAACAAGATCACATGGAACTCCAGACTACAGGAATGCCTGCAAAGCATTAAAAATGTCTTCTCAGACGACATAGTACTTCAGCTTCCAGACATCAGAAACCCCTTCTACTTGGCAACAGATGCATCCTCCACAGCAGTGGGAGGCACTTTAATGCAGAAGTGTGATGCAACGCTAAGACCAGTTTACTACATTAGCAGAAAGCTGAACGCAGCAGAACAGAAATATTCAACGATAGAGCGTGAAGCTCTAGCTATTGTGTTCTGCATAACGAAACTATCCCGTTACTTGCTTGGGAAATCATTCATCTTGTTAACAGATCACGCCCCACTAGCTTATATCAATACAAATAAGCTAGCCAACCAGAGGATCACTAGATGGGCTTTAAAACTTCAAGACTTCAGCTTTACAGTTCAAGCTATACCGGGACAAATCAACGTGATAGCTGACTTATGTTCATTCATTAATCAGATAATGAGAAAATTAACAAATACCTTGTAAGATAACTTTAAAGTCTGTCTTGTCAAGATTGAATTAACATTACGCTCCAGAATTTTTTATTTTCATTCAGTGATGGTAAATTTGTACTACAATTGAGTTTTTTTTAATTTGTTGCATTGATTGTAGTCATAGATGATGTCCATTTAGGAACTGGTATGAAAGAAAAACATAGTAAACAATTCCCTTAATTTGGAAGATATTTTGATGTAACATAAAGTATTAACTAATTGTGCATTTTTCACCTGACAATGTTGGCATTCAATTGGAAATGTCATTGCAATAACATATTGAAGATTTATTTGTCGTCATAGACATTATCAGTTCTCTCATAATAGAAGATGCAATTGTATTACATGTCATTGGGAGGACTGTTGTGACACGGTTACTGTGTGGTCAACCGTGACACACGGTCAAGTGTTGGGTATCCAGAGTTAGGGGACTCGGGGGAAGTGAGGGGTATGTAAACGAGAGAGAGAGAGAGAGAAGTCAGCGAGTGAAGTAAGAGATCTGTACATAACGTTACCGTGTAGAGATGTTTTGTTAAGATGTTCGACAATTAAAAGACACTTTAAACGTAAAAGGACTTGTTTCTTCACATATATATATATATATTGTTAGACACCTTATTTAGAGTATTAGTTATTTAGCGACGCACCATAGATGACGTATATTGAACAGGACTAGTGACGTTTGGGATATGTTGGGTTAGAGACCGGAAAATCAGTTAGCGATAGAATTCTCTAGGGTAAAGACGTATTTATTTTGACAGAGACTTTTACTGCGGCCTTTTCTTGAAATAAACATCTGTTACAACATTGTTCATCAGTGTTGACCACATCTCTTCACTAGTTAAATCGATGTATTGTTTATTCTGTCTACTGAGCAACTACACTGAATACACCCGAACAATAAAACTCAAACGCTTGCAGAGTAATTGGATGAAATCAAACAGTCATCGTTAGTTGACCTCAAGACAGTCTGAACAAGCACATCACAATATATATATATATTGAGAGAAAAAGATAATTCTAGATCTAATACCATTAATTAAATTTTTGGAATATTGCAATACTATAAGAGCTTGCCCTCCCATAGCTATTTTTATATGTATTTTTGTTTTATAGGTTAGAGCTATTTTTGTATATTCTTTCTTTTTATAGGCTAGTGTCAGATTTTATAATTGTACTTCCACCTATTTTTATTTAGGTTAGTATAAAAAGTAATGCACATGCTATCTTTAAACAGTTGAGTGTACAGTTGACCAGCGGTCAGTAAAGTATATCACTGTCTGTGTGACAGTTGATGATCTTAGTGATCTGGTGTATACTTATTTAGTTATTTCTATAATTCTGTACCTGGGACGGCCTGCTATTATTACTGCTGAATATAATTCTGCTGAATATAGCTGCTGAAATACATGCTGCTGTATCTAATATTGCTGCTATAATTGCTGTTGTAGATCTATTTTAATTCTAGGGATTCTAGTTTTATTTTGTTTCTGCTATTGAAGCAATTGATAGTATTGTTATTGCTGCTGTAGATCTAGGCTAGCAAATCTAGTGTTATTTTCATATTATATTGTTATAAACCTGGTGGTGGCACAAATGGGGGTAGTGGTGTGTGTGTAGTCAGCCGACGCAAATCGCCCCAAGCCAGCGCTAGACGAGCGGTCAACCGTGACGAGCTACGACGGTCAGCCGAGTCGAGTGTCAACAGGACGGTTCGGGAAGGCCATAGGGACCCTACATAAGAGCGGAGGTGTCGCAGTCAAGACGGTTCAGAAAGGAGGTTCACGACAATGGTTCAGAGCCCGGTTCACTACAGTCCGGTCGACTACAGCACAGTTCAGCGGTGTGGTTCTGTACGGAGCATTACGACGGTTCAGTGCGGAGTACTGTCAAGTACAGTTGAGACGACTGGCGTCTTGATCTTGGTCTGCGATCGAGCCTAGTGTGTGAAGTCAGTCCTGAACTGTTGAACCCAATGCAAGCCCGGAACGAACGGAGAGGCCAGTGCAAGAGTTGATACGGCGGTACGGCTATTAACAGGATAGATATTTGTACAGTGTACGTGTTGCCAATTGTACAGTATTGGCTTAGATTTATTCAACTATTAAAGTGTTCCGTTACTTTGGAGCCCTGAGTTGTCAAGTTCTTTTAGTTGGTGGTGTATGGTGCAGTTTGCAGAGAGCCTGCATAGTGAGATTCGTAACAATATTATATTTTGTTTCTGTAGTGAAGTGTTGCCTTAGTGGTTTAGTTATAGTCTGTTTCTGTTCTTAGTGAATGCTAATAGTAAGGTACTAAGACTAAGGTGTTCTTGTTTTAGTGTTAGTATAGATCTAGGTCCAGTGTAGTAGTTGTAGTGATTTAGTTAGATAGTTGGTTGGATCAGTTTGTGTTAGATAGTTGGTTTGGTTAGTTTGTTAGTGTTTGTAGTGGTGTAGGTTTAAAATTTAGAGGGTTTTAGTTAGTTGCTGGGTTCAGTTGTAGTGGTTACTGTATATATTATATTTTATTATTGATTTATTTTAATGTAAATAAAGTTTCATTTTGTCTAATTTAATTTCAATTAAAGTTTGTTCTTGCTATCATTTAGTTTACGTTAGTATGTCTGGTTACATAGGCGACTCTAGCCCCTTGGTCGTAGACTGAGGTGTCACAAATGAAACCCACCCAGTAGCGCTAACATCTGCCTACTGTTATAAAATTTAATGTTGAGCAGCGCCTCCTGACCTGCTCACAACTAAAACTAATCTACTATTTTTAAATTTAATATTGCATTAAGTTTATGGATAGATTATCTAGGAATTTTTTTTTTACATAACTCTTATCTAAATTACATCTACATTATTCCAAATTTATATTATAGATCTAGATTTAGTAGATTTAGATCTTAAAGAGTGCTGAATCAGAAGTTTAGTTTAGGTAGATCAACATACTCATTCTAGTTCCATTTAAATGAAAATGCCAACAGCTCTGTCGGTAACTGTGTTGGGGCATTGAGCAGACGTCATTGGCGGATCCAGGGCGGCGGTAGGGGCGATCGCCAACCACTCTACCACACCCTCCTGATGGGGGGGGGGTACGAGTAAAGAGATCACACAATTCGCATACAAATTTATTAATTACGTTTATAATATATACTAATTATTTATATTTTCAACCTATTTTTAGATTATTCCCCCCCCCTCTAGTATGTTGGCCGATTTGGTGGGATGGGGAGGTGGCGATGGCATCATTCCCGCCCCCCCCATTAACTTTTGAGGGGGGTGGGAGGCTGTCCATTTTTTTTTTTAGAAATCACAGTTTGTTAATTGAAACTATAAAATATCTATGTAATTAAAATTTGTTATTGATATTTTAACCTACCTTTATATTATGTCGTTCCCGTGTTAGCCAATTGAGGGGGGGGGGCGGTCCTACTTTTATTTAGAATTCATAGTTTGTGAACAAAACTAGTTGAATTACTGTATAATTTGTATATTCTATCGCTACACTTCTGGTACCTTAGTCGATTCGGTTAGGGTTGGGGGGGGGGGGACGGTTGTTGTTTTTTTTGCCCTCCTCACTCTGGCCCACTGAATGGGGGTAGCGGTCCTATATTTATGGACAAATCATAGTATGTGAACAAAAATAGTTGAATATCTATATAATATAAGGTACATATTGATGTTTTATCCTATTTTTATATAATGTTGCACATAGATTCTCTCAAATTGTTTCATTAGTAAATATAAAATGAAATAGGGTTGTTTTAGGTGGGAGGGGCGATACATGCAATCGCCTTCCGCCCATCGGAAAAACCAATACTTTTTTCTTTTTGTATTTTAATTAAGAAATAAATAAAAAATTGTCACCAAAATAATTTATAATGCTGTAAATTAAATTCTTTTATCGAGTCGCCCCATCCCTTATTCTTTAATGCCAAATGCAATCATTAGCAGAAATTATGAAATAGAGCGAGGATTAATCGTTTTCACTCTACCGCCCTCTCCTCTTTCCAGACGAAAAAATAATGTTTTAAAACAGAAAAGTCAAATATGGTGACAGAATTTATGTATTTGCAAATGAATTTATCTTAGTTATTTTAAGTAAGACTTTGTTTTGGAAAATTTAGAATTCATACAAAAATTGTGATTGTATGAGTAACAATTGAGATGAGTTATGAACCCAAATACTATTTTACTAGTCATCTTTTTTCAATCTTTACTTCTACAAATAATTTTCTGTTTAATAAAAACATAGGACTATAAACGTGACATCTGTAACACAAATCGAAGGTACCGCTATAACTCACAATATATGCTTGAATCCTAAAAATGCCAAAAAATTTAGAGTAGAATCTCCTCCCACTTCCGAGATGTTTTGTTTAGAGCTTTGAATTCTAGTTCTGTAACAAAACTAAGTAACAAAATTGCCTATTGGACAAAATGTAGGCCCTTTCACTTACAAATGAGCATTTTTTTTCCATATTTTTTTTTTTAATACATTTTTTTTTTGGCGGCGATCCTCAAAGTGTTAATCTAAATATATTGGGTATCTTATCTTTTCACGGAACAAATCGATTGTATTTGCAATGTAATAAAGGCTTGTTAATTCATTATTGGAATATTTTTCCAGTAAAACATTTTTCAAAAGGTTCTTTTTTTAATAGCATGAATAATGAGCTGTTCGTGGAATGCATTTCTGCAGTGAAGAATGCAAGTAAACGCTTTTGGCGTCGGACTCACTGGGGGAGCTTACAGCGCTCCCCCAGATCCCCTAGCTGTCAAGAGAAAGGCCTCAAAATGGTTGATAAACACTGCTTTTTTTTTTATTTTAATATATATATATATATATATATATATATATATATATATATATATATATATATATATATATGCTGTTAGCGCGTTTATGCTTAGATTAGGGTTTATAGGGCGTTAGGGTTAGGGTTTGGAGAAAAATCGCCCCCCCCCACTCCGAAGTTCTGGATCCGCCAGTGGCAGACGTTGCCGATCTACAAGCTCGATACCCGTTCTTTTTTTGTGTGTTTTTTTTAAACTACAAATCAATGCTGAACGATTATCTAAAATCGCTCGTCTGACATATTGTACATATCCGGTAGTTGTCATGTTGTAATGTGTAATATATCTCTTTATAAATAATAGGTTATTAGTTTGTTATTAAGATAACAGCAATGCCTGGTCGTGCGGTTAGCGCGCTGGACTGATTATCTCGACGGTCCCGGGCTCATATTCTGCTCGCTGCCATCCCCTTCGTTTTGCGGACGGTTTGGACTAGGAAGTAAATTATTTTTAACTTTGAAGGAACATCCGAAACATGTAAAACATTTTACAGAAATTTTTGTTTACAACGCCAAATGAATCGTTGAAACATTACTTTTGACAATCAAAACAAAATCACGTCTTGAATTTTTCTTACGAATAGGCGGATTCGACAGGGATCTGACTCCGACGGGGACCGCCTCTAAGTTTGTTTGATAACACAAACTCTCTTTGAAATCTCGTTGTTTTTTTTTTACAAAGTTTCCAAAATAACTTCTTATTGCTCGAATACCATTTCTTCCCCCATGTTTTTGAAATGTAATGAAATCATTAGAATTTATATAAAATATTTAAATATTTTTTTATTATTAAATAAAAAAATTAAAAAAGCACCCTTTTAATAATGACCGCCCTTCAAATTCGGCCGGCTGCGTGCAATGCACACATAGCATAATAGGTAGCGGCGACTCTGGTTGTAGTCTTAAGTACGGCTCAAGCCTCACACAGTTTCAAGCACACAAGGCAGAAGCCGTCATGAACACATGTTCACATCTAAAATATTAAGCTACTATCCACCGGCGGTGTAGCATACGCCGCTATTTGGCATGGCCGGTCCTAGGTCACTGCAACCTATGCGGCGCAGTGGGCCCCCACTTTCAAAGGACCCGCTTTTTCATAGGACCCGCTCTAATTCAAGGTGTATAAATTATTAAATTAAACCATTTTATAATTTAAAACAGATTTCCTGCGCCCTCCGGTCGATTTACCAGTAGCTCCTGAAATACTCCCGAAATCGCAAAATATACGAAAAAGTCCTTAAAATATACGGAAATATATACACAAAAATTGTCATTTTGGGGTGTCATTCAATATGGAAAACAATTCTCAAAGATAAATTGAAACATTTGGTAATTCTTGCTATTGAGCGGGATCTATGTAGGAAACAGAATTATTATGATATACTATATGACTTTGCTATACGCAAGGCTCGTAAAGTAATTCTGTGCGTAGTAAAGAATGAATAAAATGCATAGACGAATTTATTTTGTAATAAAAACTCTTAAATTTTACTTATTATCCGCTTCCTTACCCAAACTTGGCCCCGCGAAATCCGTTTCGCATAGGGCCCCACAATGGTTAAGTCCGGCCCTGTAATTTACATATAGTAGATTACTTAGATTAGTTCCTAGTCCAAACCTCCCGCAGAACAATGGGGGATGGGAGCGGGCAGGGTTTGATACATTTAAACGACAGTCAAGCGGGCAGCCAGTCATCCGTAGTGTGAATACTACTCTTGTGTTCTCGTGGACAGAAATACTTCTTACTACTCGACAAAACTCTTGAGGGAAGAAGATAATTATATAGAGAGATGTAAGTCCGCTTGAATCGATTCTCTTCGAAAGATCTCTTAAAGTTGTTACTTTTGTTTCGACGGTGACACCCATTGTAATGTCACCTTGGCCTATTTCTCATTAGTCAAGTTTTTATCTATTTACAAAGAAGTCTCATTACTAAAAGGCATGTGAAATACTCTGGACCTGAATTTTTTGGCAGGTACTTTCAGAAACCACATGAATTTGTTTCTAACATACTAGTCGACCCACGGTGTACCATACGCCGCTATTTTGCAGGGCCGGCCCTAGGCCTCTGCAACCTATGCGACCGCACTTTAATAGGACCCGCGTTAATTTTATGTGTAAATTATTAAATTAAACCATTTTATAACTTATAACAGTAAGCCCCGCACTTTCATAGGACCCGCGCTAATTCTAGGTGTAAGTTATTAAATTAAACCATTTTATAACTCCTGGAAATCTCCTAAAGTTGCAAAATATACGAAAAAGTCCTGGAAATCTCCGGAAATTATTAAAATATTTTGAAAACTCATAAAATTCTCCTGAAATATATAGACAAAAATTGACATTTTGGGTTGTCATTCCCACGCGCATTATGCAATACCCTCAATTGTGGAATCTGGTGAAAGAAGCTTCTCACGCCTCAAACTTGGCCCCGCGATATCCGTTTCGCATAGGGCCCCATAATAGTTAAGTCCTGCCCTGCTATTTAGTGACGAGTGAATGCAGAGTAGATTACTTGTTCTCCCCACCCCTTTTTTTTGCCGCTTAAGTTACGTGGGGTAACTCTAGTCCGACTTGCAGAAATAAAATAGTGATCTTTCCTTTACTTCTTTCCAAACTGTTGAGCCATGAAGAGAATTATATATGTAGATGCAGCGAATGGAGCTCGGCAGCTGGTTAATAATAATAATATTGCTGTAGCCCTGTTGCCCTCTAACCGTTTTTTTTCCACGTGCGAAGTATGGTGATTTTTGTTTATGCTATTGTTTGGACGAGAAGCAAGAAGTAAAGGAAAGATCACTCTCTTATTTCTGCGGAGTCTCAAGAGGGGGAGAGTGGGAGTGTCAGGGTGGGATTTCAGCTCGTTGACTCCGGAGTAGACATAAGTTCCCAGGTTCCCCACATGTAGTGACTTCCAACAGTTGTTCAACGTGAACAATATTAATGACAACGTAAGTGAATGTACATTAGTTAACAACAAGATTGTACGTTTAACTATTTAATGAGTGTATGAAATATTATGACATAAGTGATGAATAAAGGTCAGTATTATTTACAAAAAAAACAACACAAGGTATACATAGTATGCAACGACATATATCACACCTTAACTCGGTGCCATAATTCAATCAAGACACACCTACACTCAATGCCTTAGATGCATGGGCCATATCAAACCACACCGTGAATCAAGCTTGACTCCAACAGAGTCCCAAGCCTGTGTCCCCAATACTGGGGAAGAAAACACAAGAGAAACTCTCACAAGAGATCCAGCCTCAGCACACAACAGAAGCAAAGCAAGGAAGCAAAATGACATTAACAAAAGCGCGTTCCTAGAAACCAAAACTCACAATCTCTTATGGTACACAAAGGAATACACCAAAAGAAGATGCGCATGACAGGGAGAACATTCACACGTCGATACGGATAGCTGCGCGCTGGACTGTCAAACCCTGCCCTCTCCCACCCCTTTTCGTCATGCGGGAGGTTTGGACTAAAAAGTAAACTATCTTCCACTCTGAAGGATCATCGAAACATTTAAAACATTTTACAAACAAACATTTTACAAACACTAAATAGCAGGGCCGGACTTAAGCATTGTGGGGCCCTATTCGAAACGGATTTAGCGGGGCCAAGTTTAGGTAGGGAAGCGGAAAATAAGTGAAATTTAAGAGTTTGAATTAGAAAATAAATTCGTCTATGCATTTTATTCATTCTTTACTTCGTACAGAATTACTTTACGAGCCTTAGGTGTAGCAAAGTCATAGAGTATATTGCTACAAATGACCAGCGACATGAAGAGGTTAACGTGTGACCCCTGCGAGATAACACAGGAGCGAGTGTTCTCTGGAATGTACATGTTTAAACAAAGACAGGACGTGACGTTTCCTCACGTGCTATTCCAGAAGATACTAGCAGTGTTTGTGCAACTTTGAAGGAACGATTAGAGACTCTATATAAGCCAGAGAGTTAATGTGAAAGTCAGTCGTATGGAGTCGTAGGAAGTCGTCGGTAGAGTCGTCGTTACTGTTGTTTACTGTGCGAGACAGTAGAAGAAGTTTACGATTCGATGCAAGTTAACTAGGGTAGAGTTAACTGGAGTGGACTATGTCGTTAAAGTATATACAGCGAACTACAGTGAAATTGAGCCGTTACAGTCGATACAGTCGATGTAAGACGTGTACGGCTCTGATCTGGTAGACTTGAGTACGACTTGGTTCAGCTTAGGGAGACCTGGAGCGACACTGGGAAGTGTGTAGTTGGTCTGTTCTGTATGATACGGCTCGATGCAAGTTGAGAAGAGATGAATTGCAACAAAGTATAGCTAACTGTAAACTGACAGATGTTGTACAGTCTTCTACGCTACATGTTACAGTGACGAATATTTAGAGTTAATAGTCAATAAAGGTATATGAAGCTGAAAGTTGAGTCGTCAAGTTCTTTGCAGTGTTTTTATTTGTGTGCCTACTAGTACATTTAGCCAGAAGATTCAGAAATACGTTACAATTGGTGTCAAAAGTAGGATCTTTCTTGCTAGAATGTATTCCACCAAACTTCTTATTGAACTTGACATGAAAGAACTTAGACAAGAGCTTCGAGAAAGAGGTCTACAGCTTAACGGAAATAAGGAAACGCTAACATCACGTCTCAGACAAGCCCTGTTGGAGGAAGATGAGAATTCGGACACCTGCCAATTTGAAATCAAACCTAATACCATGGAGCTAATAAGAACCTTGCAATATAAGATGAACACGATGAACGAGCTTCTGAACAGCCTGCAGGATCAGATTGAGTCGACAGATGACACATAGACTTGATTTGGAAAAACCCTCTTGATAATGCGCCCTTGACTTATACACGGTCTCACATTTTGGGTCCGTTTATTTTAGTAGCACTTTTATTATCACCCCCTCCCGCAAAAATATTTAACAAAAAAAACGCTAGACCTTCGTACACATTCCTGGTCCCCTTTCTCCATTTCTCTTGGTCTCTTGTTCTCTCTAAATAACAGAAATATCTATTTGGTTTTATTCACTGTAATCGTTTATCTGACCCTTTTCAATGCTAATTCAGAGTGTTGTTTTGTTTATTTTTGACAGTAGTACAAAGTACCATTCCTTGTTCACTCCCTTTTTCCTTCTCGAAAAAAGAAAAACACTCTAGATCTATCGAAACAAACCGAATCGAATGCAAACTCTGTGGCCATTTTTTAAAAAGAAATATCAAAACAAAAAATTGAAACTAAGAGGTAAGACTACCCTTTCTGCGAAGTTTACAATTGAACACTTTAATTTGTTACCCCAAAAATGCATCAAAGAGTTATTGACACACAAAAAAAAGGATCTATATACATTAGATTATGACCAGATCTAGGTAAATATACATGCAGTGTTTTTGAGTCTATTTTTTAAAAGGAAGGGGTATGACGTAAGGCATATTAAACAAGATTACAAAGAGAGTTTGTTTTATCACACAAATTCAGTGGCGGCCCCTGTCGGAGTCGGATCCCTGTCGGATCTGCCTATTCGCAAGGAATATTCAAGACGTGATTTCAATTTTATAGTCAAAAGTAAGAATGATTCCTAAATTCATTTGCCGTTGTAAAAAAAAAAATGTTTTTTTTTTGTTTTACATGTTTCGGGTGTTCCTTCTAAGTTAAAAATAATTAACTTCTCGCTGGACGATGGAGGATGGCAGCTAGCAGGGTATGAACCCTGCCTGATCGTGCTGTTTGCGCGCTGGACTGTCATTTGGATTTATCGATGGTCCCTGGTTCAAACCCTAGCCTGCTCCCATCCCCCATCGTCCAGCAGGGGGTTTGGACTAGGAACTATCAACTCTGAAGGAACATCCGAAACATATAAAACAAACAAACAACCCGGGACCGTCGAGATAATTAGTTCAATACGCTAACCGCACGACCAGGCATTGCTCTTAATAACAAACTGGTTACAAACTAATAGCCTATTATTGATAAAGAGTTATATTACACATTACGGAATGACATCTATAGGATATGTACAATATGTCAGACGAGCGATTTTAGATAATTTTTCAGCATTGATTTGTAATAAAAAAAAAAAAAAACAGATATATCGTGCGTGTACTTTTATGTCTCAGCACAGCAGTGGCGTAGCTAAGGTATTTGATGCCTGGTGCGTCCGGTCCTCATGCCCCGACCCCCCTCTCAAACAAAAAGTCTTTTTTTTTTCTCCAAAAGAAATGTGTATTTAATGTTAAAGTATTGATGTCTCAGCACAGCAGTGGCGTAGCTAGGGTATTTGATGCCTTGTGCGTCCGATCCTCATGGCCCCCCTCTCAAACAAAAAGTCTTTTTTTTTTCTCCAAAAGAAATGTGTATTTAATGTTAAAGTATTGATGTCTCAGCACAGCAGTGGCGTAGCTAGGTTATTTGATGCCTGGTGCGTCCGGTCCTCATGCCCCCCCTCCCTCTCAAACAAAAAGTCTTTTTTTTCTCCAAAAGAAATGTGTATTTAATGTTAAAGTATTGATGTCTCAGCACAGCAGTGGCGTAGTTAGGGTATTTGATGCCTGGTGCGGCCGGTCCTCATGGGCCCTTCCCTCTCAAACAAAAAGTCTTTTTTTTTTCTCCAAAAGAAATGTGTATTTAATGTTAAAGTATTGCTAATTTGGAAAAAAATCTATTTTACAAAAAAGATACTACAAATAAATCTTAGTGCTTTCTTACTAGCAATTTATCAATAATTTTAATTTCAACATCTTTTTTAAGCGGCTCCCGAAAAGGGAAAAGACGCTATTAATTTGTGTTGAAAGTCTGTACGTCCGTCGGTCCCGTTTAGACTAGAAAAGATAGTGAAAATCCGACATCATAATATTTTAGACCATACTACTACTTTTTTTTTTTTTTTGAAAGCCAAAAATCTAATTTTTAAATCACTTATGCAAGCAGTTGTTTTTTTTATTTATAAAAATACACCACTTTAACAACTATTCACTTTTCATAATAACGAACATGGGAGGCTCGTTAGTGAGGGAGATAAATGTTTACTATATTTTTAACTCATTTATGCAAATGGTTTTAGATTTTTTTAAACTTTTATTTTTACATTTGTATTGCTAAGTTATGTAAGTTCTGTCATACTAACTACTACATTAACACACACAAAAATGTTAACTTTTTTTAAAGAGAAAAAAATCTTTTTAGTTGCATATAAGTTGGACATAATTTAAAGCAAAAATTAATAAGTAGTTTTTCATATTATCGTGTGAATTGCAGTGTGACAAGAAGGACAATAAGGATATCTACGATTATTTTCAATAAGAGTTAGTCCCATTTAGTACTTGATTTAAGTCCCTGATAACTGTTTACAATTGCCACTCTCTGTTGAGTCTTTGAGTTGACCAGTGTAGTTTGAACTAAATCCTTATAATGTTTAACTAATACTTGTGTTGTTGTTCTATTACTGTATTACTCAAGAGGAGTGTGCCACTGTTATGGGAAGAGTGTTTCGATAATGAGCTAAGTAGACTTTATTTATTTGATAGTAATAAGTTGGCTAATGTAAATATATGTTCTTAGTCTCTTATCCTCTCCTGTATGTTTTTTTTAAAGACATCTTTTGTTTTGATAAGAGACAGGAGTGTGTCTCACGCATGATGTCATTTCATTTTTAATGCTTATATGATATTATTGTAAACCATCTTTTTGTTTTTTTTTGACATAAGACACTATTGTGCCCCTGTGATGGTGGTTCTTTAATTATTTAGACCCGAACCTGTCTACTATTTTGATTTGTTTCATTTGTTTCATTTTCTTTTGTGAACCTTTATTTCCATGTATACATTCCATGATCTTTTTTTTTCCCTTCTAAATAAACTCTTTTTTTTTTGGTTGCAACTGAACTCTCAGAATTATGACTTGTCCGACTCAGTAGTTTTGTATATCTAGAGGTTATAGTTAATAGCCTAGGTAGTATAATTTAGGACCACAAAGTACCACTCGACTAACTTGCCAGTACAGCAGAAGTCACTGGTCTTATGACCTAATCTCATACAAGGTCACATAATTCATTTTGGTAATTCTGAAGGACTTCACGGGTCAGCCATCTTTGTTAATATGTTGTTATTGTTTATGTTCCAAAGAAATCCCAAGATAGTGTCTATGTATCAGCACAGTTTACTATCAAAAATCAATTGACGTTTAATACCCTTGTCATATCAATATATTAATTAGTTCTATCAGTTAGATTTTGAGTCTAATTAATAGACTTAGGACTTAGGACAGTATATCTAAATCTAGCATATTTTTTAGCTGCTAAAATATAAACAAAACAAAAACCCAAATGTGAGAGAAAACCCAAGATTTAAGATTACAGTCAAAACATTAACAAAGATGGCTGACCCGAATTACCTTCATTTTTTATAAAACAATATCGGGAACATTTTTACAATAATGAAACATAAGTCAGTATAGAGATTTTGATTTAGCATTTAAATGCTATTTACATAAATGGAACAACATATTATTGATAATGTGTTTTTGCAACGTTTAAGCAAGAAAATTGAATGTAATATGGGTTAGAAGAGCAAACAAACGTTTGTTGGCGTTGATTAGTTTTGCACAAAACATTCGGAACAATCAATTATAGACACTTAAAACTATTGAGATGTTACGGGAGGAACATTAAAGGATAAAACATATTTAATAGCTGTTATTTTTTTTTATCTAAACGTGACGGACAGACCAACCGACAGACAAAACGCACAAAAATAAGCCTCTTTTATTCTGATGGGGCCACTCAACAAAAAATAAATAAAATTTGATTATTTTTAAAATTTCTAGGGATATGGTAGCACCATGTCTTGCAGATGCTTGTCACGCTATTGCACGAAAGCCGCTGAATAAAAAGTCCATTTAAAAAAATGTGCTTGATATTTACATACAAAGTGCATTATTAGCCTTTATAAACAAACAGAAATGTTTTCTTTTAATTTTAGCAGCTAGTTGACCTGAAAAAACTTCTTTAACTTATATTTATATTTGTTGTGAACATTTCTTGTACATTTTATATATCTATGACTGAAAATAAACTTGTAGTGTCTTTCTTTGTTACCATATTGTAACATTGTCTCCCTTACATTTACGGGTGCCGCTAATAAAAATAATAAAACTTAGGTAAAAAGAAAAAAATTGATTAAAAAATAATGTTATGACTCTTCCATGCGCATCCTCCATGCGCACCGCCATCCAGGCTAGTGCAGAGATGCGCACCTCTAGTAACCAGACTAGAAAAGGATGTTGACATTAGGAGAGAAACGATTTCCGCCCAAGTAGACAGCCAATATGGAGATGCTGTACTCAAGGCAGATGCCTTTTGTGCTTGTCATGTCTCCGTGTAAATAAACGTCTATGTCTCGTTGAGTTGCCTCCCTTCTGTTATTACGATACGTAATTTGTGGCATAATTTATTTATGCTTTCTAATTAGACTGCGGCCATGTTGGGAATACCGAAAATAAAATACTAAGGTTTAATAGAAAGCTTGCGGTTTTTCGCAAATAGCGGCGGTCAGGCTACGTATTTGTTAAAAACCTTTCGTAGTGAGTACCTAGAAATTAAAAGGAACCTGTATATGAAATTTAATGCAGATACGTGCGATAGTTGAAAAGATTTCGTGATCAATTAGTGGTATGTCAGTGAGCGGTAACTTACAAATATATAGTAGATTATGTCGCTACCTTCTCTAAGTCCTTAGTAAATGTAAATTGGAGTTTGTGGTGGGATGGTAAATGCTACTAATCAACAATCACAACCATAAACCAACAGATTATGATGATAGGTACTTAGTCGGATCGGGGAGTGGTGGTGATAAATGTCATCACCCTCCCCTTCAACCTTAACCCTTAAAGATGTGCTGATTTGGGGGCGTACATTTTGAAAGGTGTTGTGGTATTCTAGCTCCCGTCGCCTCAGTGTGGCGCCTCCGGTGGAAACTCTTCTTGGGGAAGCAGATAAGCTAAGAACGAGAGCGAACATTGATTCCAGTAGGCTACTACAGTAATGCTCTAGCGAGTGTACTTGCACGTAGCCAGGATAGAAGAAAGGCTTCCTAACCAATCCTGTCAGTCGCAGCGTTCCCGAGCGGGATCCATACGGACGGTGATAGTTCCTCCACGGAACGCGTCAGTACAGCATAGGAATAAGAAGCGTCCCTCGTGTTCTCGGCTTCCGGCCTTGAATAAGATGAGGGGAATCCATAGTCTTAGCTCAAGAGACTGTTATCCCATGAACATACGGATATGATTAAATGATCGTTTTGTCGATGGGGGCCTTCAGACAGGAGGGTTGGTGAAGAGCCATACCTTCATCCTAGTTAAGGGACAAAATCCTTTCCCAGATCAAAGGTTCATAAGAGGGATTTATCTAGAATCTTTTCGGACATCTCGACAGGGTGAGGCGGTAAAAATGTTGATAGTCCAAATCAACTCCGTCAACTGTATCCTTAACCAAAATAGTTGTTACAATTTTTACGAGGCAATGATCCCCACTACTTTGTTCTTCAAAATTATGTCACTGGCTAAACAAATCATCACAGAATAGAATTCAAGTGTGAACAGTTTTATTCTCTATACTTTATACTTCAATAAATGTTAAGTACCAATTTAATGCTACATCTCACATACATCTGCAGGACTAAATAACGAATTCGTAACAAAGTTAATAAATTCCATATGTCATTTCCAAAAACTATTAACACAAGTATTAACACACACATTCACACAATAGAGCGTCCAGAAAGTGTTACCCATTAAAAATATAAAGAAGGAAGGGCTATTAATATTTAGAGATAAATACTTTTATATAAAAAAAAAGATAAATTAAATAAATCAACATACTATTAGTACTCTGTCAACATATAGTAACGGGCACATTCAAGGCCGACTGAATCACAAAGGTCAAGGCACAAAAGCAATCCTCCTCCCATGCATTCCCACTGGAAAAAATGTAGTTTCTGGTGGGTAGATGTTGAATTTGGTCGTCAAAATGAAGACAAGTATAAACACGATGAGAAAAGGATTTAGAAATTAGATCAGTACATCAGGGTCGTAGCTAGGGATTTGAGGGCCCGAAGAGATGGACCTTTTTGGAGGCCCCTTGCATTTGGACATTCGTCGTAATGACATGAGATAAATACTTAATAAATATATAACCCTACATTCCAATTGGTACAGTATACCTGTAAAATTAAAAGAAAAAATCATTTAGACTCTTTTAGTAAATATTGCCGTTGTTTATTGGCGAAATAATACACAAGTGACAAATCTCAGTTCATATCGCTTCACGTCGTGCTTTCTGTGCAGCAAAGGTATCTATAACATCATCTACAATCTACATCAATAGTGTCTAGTATTTGTGACTCCACTGACATTAAAGTCATGCTAAGCCTTCTTGCGTCATTGTGCTCCTTGAGTTTCGAGAATGATCTCTCACATGACGCAATGGAAATGGCCTGGGTTAGCATTATTTGAATGGATGTTTGAGTTAGAGTACACATCATTACCATATTGTAATAAACCTGGTGGTGACACAGATGGGGGTAGTGGTGTGTGTGTAGTCAGCCAACGCAAATCGCCGCAGGCCAGCGCTAGACGAGCGGTCAACCGTGACGAGTTACGACGGTCAACCGAGACGAGTGTCAACACGACCGTCACGACGGATCGGCGTCGTGAATACTACTCAGGCCAATCACGTCAAATATAGTCGGGTGACCACCCAGAAGTTTCGAGCGGTGTCGATCCGGTTCTAGAGGGCTATTGGGCACCCTATATAAATAGTCACAACTTACCGACGGGGATGGAGTACGACTGCTCAGTACAAGTCCGAGACGAAGCAGAGAGTACAGTGGAAGAGTTATCGGAAAGATATTTGTACAGTGTACGTGTTTCCAATTGTACAGTGTTGACTGTTATTAATTGAGCATTAAACCATTACGTTATTTTGAGCCCTGTTCTTCAAGTTGGTGGTGTGGTGCCGTTTTGCAGAGAGCTTGGATAGGGAGGTTTGTTACAACTGGTGTCAGAAGTGGGATCTGTAATGGCTACCACGAAAACCCTAGACCAACTACTTGTGAATGAACTGAGGCGAGAGCTGCGTGAACGAGGAATGAAGACAAGTGGAAATAAGGAAACATTACAAGCACGCCTTCGGGAGTATCTTGTGAAGAAAGAAGCAGACCCGGACACATATCTTTTTGAAGTCTTACCAGACATGGGAGCTATGCGACAACAATTGGGAGCTATGCAGCAACAGATGGGAGCTGTACTTGAAAAGATAAGTTCTCAGCAAGAACAGATGGGGGCTGTGCTCGAAAATATTGGTTCAATGCGAGAACAGTTGAACTCAGGGCTAGGAAACACCAATGACAAGATAGACGCCATGGAAACGGGAATCATGACCGAGTTATTAGCTATGAACCAACGCATTCAGGCTGTAGAAGAGAGAATCACCATTGATGAACAGGTGAATCAGAGGGTAGACGCAGTGAAGAAGGCCATCGACGAAATATAGATACAAGTTCAACGTAAGCACACAAATGTACCGAAGCAAATATGACGTCATTTGTACCCAAAGTTTCCGGCAAAATGAAGCCCCCCGTATTTGATGGTTCCGTGTCCTAGTCCGTATACAAGAAGCAATTTGACGCAGCGGCTAAAATTATCAAATGGAACAGCGAGGAGGAGAAAGCAACCGCCATTGTGTTATCCCTAAGAGGAAAAGCCTCCGAATTACTCCAGTCTCTACCAAACCAGCAAGACTTCGCCGCTCTTGTCCAGGCTATGGAACTCCGATACGGGGATGAACATTTGCAAGAAGTTTATCGTGTGCAACTGAAGACCCGACAACAGCGCCCCGATGAAACACTACAGGAGCTAGAGACAGACATGGAACGCCTCGCACATTTGGCCTACCCATCCGCCGCACAAGAATTCCTGGAAGTCATCATCACAGACGCTTTCATTGATACGCTTCGAGACCCCGAGTTGAAGAAAGCCACGAGAGATAATGGTAAACGCAAGGCAAGTGAAGCCCTAGTTAACGCTCTGTCATACGAAGCTGCCAAAGACACATCTGGAAGCGCTCACCAAGGTCGAAGGCTAGACGTCAAAGAGGAAGAATTTGCACCTTTGTCAGAAAAGTAACAGAGGCACTGGACGAACGGCGAACAACCCAGATACCAGAAGATCAACCTCGGGCGCCTGTACGATGTTGGATTGTGATGAACTTGGCCATATTCAAAGAAGCTGCACTAGAAGATCTCGACAGACCACGCTTCATTACAGGTCAAAAATGTATGCACGAACCGGTTTCCGGGGCTACTAGGGAAACTAGCACGCACCGGCTTCAAGGGGCAGAAACCGGCGACACAGAATAAGAGCCACCGTCATCCCAGTCGCCGTGCTATGGCAGAGTAAGAGTCTCAAAGTCAACGGAAAAATTGGATGTCAGAACTACCACTTCCTCCTAGATACTGGCGCCTCCCAATCAGTGATCCGGTCGGATAAAGTGGACAATAGCAAGACAACGCCAGTTAGAGCCTTTTCGCTGAAAACAGCCAGTGGAGAACTGATGCTCATAAAAGGCCTGATTGAAATAACAGTCGAGCTTGGGAATCAGTTGTTCAAACACGAATTCATGATCGCTGACATCACAGCTGACTTCATAATAGGGCTCGACTTCATGCTGAAATTTGGCTTCTCCTTGAATATCAGCGGGGGCACTTTACAATGCGGGGACCTTGAAGTACCCTTGCTTGGTGATGAAGGTGAAGAGGATGGCCGAATCAGGAGGATAAAGTTGGTAGAAGATGCCACCTTGCCTGCTACGTTTGAAATGATTATTTGGGGGCAAATAGAGGATGGATGCCCCACAACGAGAACGGCGCTGGTAGATAGCATAGACGTCAACCACAACGGGATAGCAGTAGGCAAGACGCTAGTTACAATTGGGAAAGACCAAAAGGTACCCGTCAGAGTTATGAACCTCGGCACAGTAGAGAAACGTTTACGAGAAGGTAGCACCACAGCCGGTTGCCATGCTCTTGAGATGATAAGAAACTTCAACAATGACAACTCCGACGGAATATTCGAGCCCATTGAACCACAGATTGGAAAACTCCTGACAGAAGTCGAAACGATCTTACCAAAGGAGCAGTATACTAAAGCAGAACAATTCCTCCGAGAGTTTTCTGACATATTGCCATCTGATGAAATGTAATTTGGGCGGACAGATCTTATTCAGCATCGAATAGACACAGGGAGTACTAGACCAACCACGTCGCCTGCCGCTAGAAAAACATCAAGAAGCAATGGACATGATAGAACAAATGAGGCAGCTAGGGTTTATTAAACCATCCAATAGTCCGTGGTGTTCACCCATAGTCTTACCAAAGAAGAATGATAGATCCACACGCTTTTGTGTCGACAATAGATTATTGAATGAAGCCACGCACAAGGACAGTTATCTGCTTCCTAGAATTGACGACACATTAGACACACTTGCTGGGTCACAGATTTTTTCCACCCTTGACCTGAAGAGCGGTTATTGGCAAGTGGGATTAGATTCTAAGACAGAGATAAAATGGCCTTCACTGCTGGTAATGGTCTCTGGCAATTTACCGTGATGCCTTTTGGCCTGTGCAACGCCCCAGCCACCTTTGAAAGACTAATGGAACATGTGCTAAGAGGACTCAACTGGACCACATGTCTTGTTTACTTAGATGACATAATCGTCGTAGGCAAAACTTTCGAGGAACATCTTGCAAACCTGAAGAAAGTGTTTGAACGAATCAGAAACGCTGTAATGAAACTGAATCCAAAGAAATGCTCCTTGCTTAGAAGGAGCGTCAAGTACCTTGGGCACATTGTGTCGAGAAAGGGAGTCAGCACAGATCCGGATAAAGTTGAAGCCGTTTATAGATGGCCAATCCCTTCTAATATCCATGATTTGAGAAGTTTTCTGGGACTGTGCACATATTACAGAGGTTCGTCCCCAACTTCTGTGCCCTTCACCAATTGACAGAACCGAAGCGGCCGTTTATTTGGACACCGGAATGTCAAGAGGCCTTTGAGAGACCTAAAATGACTTTAACTTCGTCCCCCTTTTTGGCCTACCCGATACCAGGCGAGACTTTCATACTCGACACAGATGCAAGCAATACCGGAATAGGCGCTGTTTTATCCAAAAAGTAGATGGAACTGAGAGAGTCATAGCTTTCTTTAGTCGGACCCTGTCCAAAACCGAGCGAAACTACTGTGTCACAAGACGTGAACTACTGGCCTTTGTGGATGCCATACAACATTTTCACAAATACTTATATGGACAAAAATTTCTCATTAGAACAGACCACGCCGCTCTACAATGGTTGTTGTCGTTTAAAAGTCCTGAAGGACAAGTCGCCAGGTAGATAGAGCTTTTGCAAACCTATCACTTCGAGACACAGCACCGAAAAGGACGAACTCACCAGAATGCTGACGCGCTGTCTCGACGACTTTATAGAACGGAATGTAAACACTGGAGCAAGGTTGAAGAAAAAGAGGGTATTGTCGATCGCCAACGCCTAGGTTTACAAGCTTTAGGGTCATGGTCCGACAAAAGAATACGAGAAGACCAGTTAAAAGATGAAGATCTGGCTCCCATTCTCCTTATGAAGGAGGATGGACAACGACCGGAATGGCATCAACTTTCTGATAAGGGGGCTGCTACGAAGGTGTATCGGGCGCAATGGGACTCACTGACAATCAACAATGGTGTTCTCAAGAGGTTCTGGGAAACAACAGCTGTTGTCGCCAAAGGTGAGAGTTACTGAAGTGCTTCAAGAAATCCATAATAATTCCAGTGGCTCACATTTAGGTGTCAACAAGACCTTGGAAAAAGTACGCCAGCTGTTTTACTGGTTCGGTTACCGAGATGATGTAGAAGAATGGTGCCGAAGGTGCGACGCATGTGCAGCAGCAAAGGGACCACACAGGAGATCAAGGGGACGTATGCAGCAATACAATGTCGGTAATCCTTTCGAAAGAATAGCGATCGATGTATCCGGACCATTTCCTGAGTCCCGGAGAGGAAACAAATACTTACTGGTGGCAGTCAATTATTTTACTAAATGGCCAGAAGCGTATGCAATACCAAACCAAGAAGCCACCACCATAGCGGAGACACTTGTGGAAAATTGGATTAGCCAATTTGGAACCCCCAGGGAATTACACTCCGACCAAGGCCGAAACTTCGAATCCAAGATCTTCCAAGAGATGTGCCAGGTGCTCGGCATCGAAAAGACACGCACAACCCCTCTTCACCCTCAATCAGACGGAATGGTGGAACGATTAAATCAAACACTGGAACAACACCTGTCGAAGGTCGTGAATGAACGTCAAGATGATTGGGACACCTATATCCCAATTTTCCTTATGGCTTATAGAGGATCCATCCACAGAACCACCGGTTACACTCCGTCAAAAATGTTTGGCTGAGAACTGCAACTACCATGTGACTTGCTATTCGGAATTTCGGGAGATGTGCCAGCTTCTTCGACGGACTATGTCGATAATCTCCGAAAACGGCCCTGGCCCACAGAATCATCAAAACCAACAGTAACCAGATGAAAATAAGGTATGACAAACGGGCCAATGCCTCAGGGTTTCAGGAGGGCGATCTGGTATGGCTGTACAATCTACAAAGACGAAAAAAAAAGTCCCCAAAGCTCCAAAGAGACTGGGAAGGACCTTACCGCGTCATAAAAAGAATACATGATGTCGTGTATCGAATACAGAAGAGCCCGATGTCCAAAATGAAGGTCATCAGAATCGATAGACTCTTCAAGTACCATGGTAAAGTTTTATCTGCCCGGGACGGACAGATTTAAGAAGGGGGCAATGTAATAAACCTGGTAGTGACGCAGATGGGGTTAGTGGTGTGTGTGTGTAGGCAACGCAAATCGCCCGAGGCCAGCGCCAGACGAGCGGGTAACCGTGACGAGTTACGACGCCAACCATCACGACGGTTCGAGAAGGATCGGCGTCGTGAATCAGGCCAATCACGTCAAATATAGTCGGGTGACCACTGTGAAAAGTCAAAAGCTTGCGGTCAGTGTCACTCTATTTTATCACAGCATTAAACATTATTTATCATTATTCATTTATTTTAATTCAATTATTTCTCTGTTCTATCCCTAATTTCTCTACCCGCCCCATCTTTTCCTCTTCAGGCTAGACTTGGTCCACCACCTTGGCGTCCTTTCATTTATCTAGCCTTGATCGGGGAAGGATAAAAACACAGTCTCGATTGTCTTACCCGCCGAATGTCTGACAGCCGCAGTTGACACCACCATGGGTGGAATGCAAGTCAATCTTTATTCTCCCCCCCTCTCCCACGTATACCTTTGATCAAAGAGATTACTCGGGTAAACAAGTAAACACTGAACCATAATCTTCAAATACAAAAACAAAATCTAATAAAATACTCTGAAAGACACAAAAATAAAGGCACATTCCTCGTCCCATATGCTAGGATAAATTTGTACAAATACTCCTTCTTCCCTAGTGCTATTAGAGCATGGAATGGGTTGCCCGAGCTAGCCAGAAAAACCAGTGACTTGGCAGAATTTAAGTCATTGGTTAATATGCATGACTAAATGCATGACGCGTAGGACGTAATCATCTTCTTTTTTTGAAGTAACGTCTGTATTATATAAGATAAGATAAACAAGCCTCGTGACACTCCAAGGTGCGACTCTTGTCGGACTTCACCCACGTTAAATATAATTCATAGCCTAGCACATTTCCTGTCCTTCTCTCACAGGCCTTTATAAGGTAAATTAAATCAAGCCAGACCCTCTCATTTTCTCATTCGAGCTGAGCTAAGTAGTCTGGACTGCTTAATTTATTCTTTCTCTTAGAGGAATACATGGTGGTAAGCCAAACTTAATCACAAGTTCCATCTTAATTAGCCTACTTTGTGAATATTTCTCACTGGAGATTATCATGTGTATTTTAATATTTATTTACATTAATAAGTGTATTGTGTATTTCTAAGTGTCGTAAGTAGAAAACATAAACATGGCATATGTATGTATTTATGTATTGCATTAATCTATTAATGCTACGTTGCTCAATTGATCGTTGAGACAACCAAGTATATATTTATACATCTTATTTTATTTCCTTTATCTCGGCTGACGGCCTTGATAATTTTACTAGCGCACTGATACTGCGTTTAGAAAAGGTATATGAATTATCCTCCCCTTTAGTCTTTCTACGTGGACGAGAGTTGCGCCCCTTGAACGGCCGCTCTCCCCATTCAAGCTCGCTCCATTGTTCTCGGCCGACGGTCTTCTTCTTCTTCTTCGTTCTCATTGTTATGTTCGAGTGTTCAGATGAGTAGACCAATACATGAGATGAAATGCGCAGTGGTTTCCAGATCAAGGAGCTCTCCATATAGTTTCCTTTCTAGTTGGGTGATTTGGGGCCAATGTCTTATACGGGCCTCTTGGTATAGAGAGCAGTTTTGGAGGACGTGGTGTGTATTCTCTGGTGATTTTTCACATGGGCAGATTTCACTGGTTCCAATTTTGAGCTTCCGGTACATGTGTTGTCGCATTCTGTTGTGTCCGGTCCTGAGTCGAAGGATTAGACGTTGGTCTTGTCGGGATAGCTTATAGTAAGCGTCATCTTTCTTGTGATTTGGATGAGAGCTCGTCCATTTCTCATTTATTTTATTTACTATTAATTTCTTCAATTCTTCTGGATAGAGTGCAGAGTGTATTAGTGTGTTAGTTCTCCCACTCTTGGCGAGTGTGTCAGCCTTCTCATTTCCTTCTAGTTCTATATGAGCTGGGATCCATTGAATTACAGTTTTTTTTGCTGTTGTTGTTGAGCTTTGTAAGTGCTGTTTTGAGGTTATTAATATATGAGGAATCAGAGTTTTGCAGGCTTTGGAGGGTTGTTTTTGCTTGGGGGAGCTACCACCTTCTACCAAGCGCGTCCCCAGGTGGCGGATAGGGGAAAGTCCCTTAGATATAAGGGTTAGCTGTGAATAGCAAATAAAATGCCGCGGACCAACAGGTTTGCAGTCATGGAGGATGAGGTGAAGTATTCCAGTGGTTAGAATATTTACTAAAACATCTCAGAAATCCAGGGAAATGATTGCAAAAAGCGAGTATAGGGCGCTCTAACTCTAAACCAGGGTAGATGAAACTCGTTAGCTAGGGATAGCAGTTCATCTAGGAGAGAAAACTCCGAAAATAAAAGGCTATGGGAGCACACCCAGAAAGAAAAGCAGGCTGAAGTCAGAGTCAATGGGCCTCCTGGCGCAAAACACATTGACACGCAACCTCATCGGCCGACGGTCATATGTAAACAAACCGTCATGGTCGCTGACCACCGCCCATTCCCCCCCCTTTTTCTCTTTCCACTTGTGTTGTTTATTTGAGATTATTATTACCCTTTTATGTACATTTTTATATTGCTGCTATCAGCCATCTATTTTCCAAATGCCATTTGTCATCATCTCCTCATTGCACTCAAAAGCAATTTTACCAATCCGACGAATGCACTTCAGTCGAGGGCATCGATAAGATGCATGAGACATGTCCTAACTTGTCTTTATTTATTCGCAGCCTCTCTAAGGTGTCTGCCTATTTAGCTGCCTATTTATTTGGCATTGTCTGCCTAGTCAATTGCCTATTTGATATTGAGTATCATCTCCTGCCTACTGGGATCCACTCAACTATTTACTTGGTGCTATCGGCTCTTCTTGCCCGCCTATTCGACAGCCCACCTGTCAACTTATTAGGTGCGACGTCCCTATAGACCCAGAGTCTGTGCGAGACGTCATAGCTACGCCAACCCTCTGCAACTCACTGGACAAACTCTGCCCTCTACGCTGCCCACGGCAGATCAGCTCTACCCGTAGTACACTTGTGCCCACGGTAGCCGGCCACCCGCCCTACTGTGCCCACTACAGATATCAGAACATTGGATTGAGACTCCACAAGAACTGTATCACCGGCGTCCATCTACCCGCTAGAGCGCCACCTCCAGCTACAGAACCTCAAGCTAGGACACAGCCAGCTGTGACCTCAAGCAGGACAACCAGCTAATTCAGAAGACAAAGCGACTTACTCTCTTATTAAGTGCAAGAGTGATGATTAAATATAGTATTGATTAGAGATAGATGCTAACCCTCCCCCTTTTTATTCTTCTATGTAAAAATGTCAATAAATATTCTTCATTTTTAACTTTGTATCTTTCTTTCATTGCTTGTCTCGTTGCGTGCCTGTTCCCGATTTATATGTTGTCGGGTTGGTGTGTGATAGTTTAAAAAATAATCATCCCCTAGACATTAAACGCGCCAAACACACGTCACTTTCGCTAACCTGTCACACCACCAAGAAGTTTCGAGCGGTGTCGATCCGGTTCTAGAGGGCTATTGGGCACCCTATATAAAGAGTCACAAGTTACCGACCGGGGATGGAGTACACTGCTCAGTACAAGTCCGAGACGAAGCAGAGAGTACAGTGCAAAAGTTGATACGGCGATACGGTGTTAACGGAAAGATATTTTACAGTGTACGTGTTGCCAATTGTACAGTGTTGACTGTTATTTATTGAGCATTAAACCATTACGTTATTTTGAGCCCTAAGTTGTCAAGTTCTTTAAGTTGGTGTGTGGTGCCGTTTTGCAGAGAGCCTGGATAGGGAGGAAGCCAGTTTCCTCAATATGTCTATTGGTGATTGTTGCACTAGTTTGTTGATGCATCAATGACATCATTGAACAAGCAATTTGCCTGCATTTCATCAACAGGAAAAGTAACGCAGTTTTTCATCATCGTGTCATCATCTACAGACTCTAAGAGGTGTCTTGGTTCAAGAAGAAACCCAAAGGTGTCCACATGGTTTTCCAGCCTTTGGAATCTGTCCTTCATCTCCATATGAAGTCTGTCCAGCACTTCTGTCGCAACACGTTTGAAATTCAGTTCTATTGACAGCTCTACATACTCCCCATCAAGTTTTTTCTTTATTCTGGTTGATTTGATTACAGGAAATTCATAGCATTCACTTCTTTCTTTTGCTCTTTTGATGAATTGGATTGTCAGTTTCGTCAGTTTCTCATCATTTCGCTGAAAGCATGATAGGGTTTTAATTTCTTCAGCAGCTTGTGCAGTTCAGACTTTTTTAGTTTCTTCTGAACTATATTGATTTGGTGCAGGAGATTTGACTAGAATTCCAGATAAGCAAAACATTCATATTTTTCCATTGCATAAAGAAGATTCTGTCCATTCTTTTAGTTGTTGATTCAGAAAGTTTCTCCAACAGCTTGATGAATTTGTCGAGATTCAAGGAAACTGCCGACATAGCTTCTTTTCTTGCGTATCACCTTGTATTGCTCTAGGCTCCAGCTTCTTTCCGTTTGGCTAATCTCTGGGGTGAATTGGAAAAAAAGTTGAACAATTTATGTACAGTTCCAAAAAAGGTGACAATCGCTGGATCTATCTCAGCAGAATGAAGAGCTGCCATGTTTAGACAGTGATTATCACAGTTCAGAAATGTTGCCTTTGGATTTATGTCTAAGAGACAGACGGCCACTTATTGTGACTACTTTATTTGCACAGATCAAAATCAAGTCTAAAATGTCTTTTTGTTTTCAGAACAGGTTCTTCATCATGTTGTCCATCAGGTTTCAAACTTTCAAAGTAGCCAATGAATGACTCTTATTTCGAAAATATCAACATCCAAGTAACGAACTATTACATCTTTGTGTGAATCCCCTGAATAGTGAAACTTTTCTTCGACACGTTCATGGTCTCCTTTTGTTTTCAGTGCTCTTATCAGGTTTCTTCTTACATGATAAGGATGATGAAATAAACTACCCTATATACCAAGTTACTTCCTGAGAGTAACACGGCACTATCAGCACTATGGAAGTTACTCCTTGAAATTGAGAGTAGCCCCGCACGGAAAGAGTTAATACTCTGTGTGGAATACATACAACAGGATCACTTACTTATACAACAATGTGAAACCAAGATTACATGACAGTGACGTAATATTTAATTTATTTAAAAACAAATTTCGGACATTCATTTGGCCCCCCCCCCCTTCAAGATCTTCAAATTCTCCCCCTCCTCCCCCCACCCTAGCTACCCCCCCCCCACTGCAGCATATGTGCTAAAATAGAAGTCTCAAGATTATAACAGATGGCTCGAAATGTTGTAGACTTAGCAGCGTGTTCAGAGACGTTGGTAGACACACTTCAGTTAAAACCATAATAATCATAATAACAATAAAACTACTAATGTATAAAACAATGCAGATTGTCACATGCCATTGAAATGTGTATGAAATTATGAAAAATATGTTTCGATGAGTGAAGAAAAGCCTCTAAAAATGTTTGTAAAATGTTTGACATGCATCGGATGTTCCTGAAGATGATCTAAATGCTATCTCAAACCCCCGCGTGTCGACGGGGGATGGCAAAGGGCAGGGTATGATACCGTAACCCTTAAGACGATCGACCAGGTAGCCCTTCCCTTAAATCCGCCAGGTGACAGTGATGTTAATATTATATAATGACACCTTATCCGTAGCCACCTTGTCCGCCATCTCAAGAGTGTCCTTTTGTCAGTTTTTCTTTTGTGTCAAAAAATACATTATTTAAACCCATCTCGTCCTGATGGTTTTGAGTTTAAGATGCCCTAACAGAGCGTTTTGAGGTAGAAAACCTCTATTTTCAATATTATTCTAAAGCAAACTAGAGTTACCAAATTCTATGACCGTTGCTAAATGGTAAATGGGGTTTTGAATTAAAAAAAAAGAAAACAAATAAAGAGATTGTTTAGTTTAAAACCCCAACAGATGGTTTTGACGATAAAACTTCCCTTTTCGATATAAAATCTAAAGCAAACTACAGTCACCTAATTCCAAGAGCTTATTAAGAGAGGTTACACATTTTTACCAGTGGCGGGGCTCCATTATTAAAGTTCAGTGAATAGTCATCTGCCGAAATTGTAAAAACACTTAATGTGGCTCAACAAAGATGTTTAAGACAGATTTTAGGAGTAAGTTATAGAGATCGGGTCTAAATCAAGGAAATCCTATGCCGAACTGCGAGTCGAACCCTTAGTAAGATTGTGACAGAGCGTCGCATGAGGTTTGCGCGACATGTTCTCCGACAAAATGAATTACGCATAATAAGAGCTGCGATGACATCCTATTAAGTACAACTTGGCGCCACACATTCATTGCGGTCCTCAGAGCAAGTGGGAGGAAGCGTCAGACATAACCAGTGACAGATTTTTGAGGAAACAGCTTGACGGCAAATGCGCTGAACAGTGCGGGAGGGTTTTAGTCAGTAAGAATAGCACATTAGGTTTTTGAAATAAAACTTTTTAATAGCTGGAAAATGCACTGTAGATACCTCAGAATATGCATTTTGTTGGCTTTCAATACCAGAAATAGTGCTTTGCGGCGAGGCCCCTTGCTGGCTATGACGAGGAGTCTACAATTTTTCCACTAACTTCAGGAAGAAATTCTTGGAAACAATAAGCGTCTTCCGAAACAATGAAGGGTCAGAATGTAATAAAGATTATGTACACACACACACATACATAGGCCTACATATAAATATATTTTTTCGCGGGGGGGTGTGTGATATATATATTGCTATAACTCTGCCATGAGCACCGACATCTAAGCTAGAAGGTGCGCACTATGATAAACTAGGTTGAGAAGGATGTCAACATTAGGAAGAGAGGAGAGAACGATTTCTGCTCAAGTTGAGAGCCGAAGTGAAAAGACTGTGCCTAAGAAAGATGATGTTTTATGAACTTGTGATGTCGTGTAAATAAAGATTTATGTGCCTCACTTCAGTTATTACAATTGGTCTCAGAAGTGGGATTATAGGCAACTCAACGAGAGGAGGTAGGCTTTGATTACAATGACATATTTGAAGCTATCACACCAGCTCTCAATTAAAGAGATAAGACAAGAGCTTCGGGACCGAGGTTTAAAATCCCTCGGTAGCAGGGAAACGCTCACGGCTCGTCTGAGACAAGCTCTGATCAATGAAGAAGATCCGGAGACCTATACATTTGAAATTGAACTTGGGATTGTTGAGTTCATTGACAATATCCAGGACTTTGTGGATGCATTTGATGAACAACTGAACATAAGCAGGAACATGATGTTGAACAAAGTTGATGAAAGTGTATTGCAAGTAGAAGGCCAAATAGACCAAAGTGATAAAATTGTGTCGCAAGCAAAAGGAGGAATAAACTCGTTAGGGAAGGAGCAGTTGCCTGGTCGGGACTATGGCTGCACAAACAGTGGTGATGGAGGCGCTGGGGATTGGAGCGCTGTCTGTGACTGTGTTGTGGGCAAGTCTAGCGGGGATGACTTTCAGGGCGAGAAACGTGACAACGATTGCTGTGACGATTTAAATGGGTTATAAAGAATTGAAAGAAAATAAGCAAATGAAGAAACTAGAGAAGTCTGTTATGCGCCTGAAACTTTTGTTCCTGGTATACCTGCAACGGGCCGGACAGATCAAGACAACGTTGGGTCTGCGTCCAAGCTTGTTGCTGTGGACCTTAAAGACCTCTGTTTATCTGTCAGTACCTTTGATCAGAACTCAAGCCATGAAAGCCTCAAGACCGTTTCTGATTCCTTGCCTTTAATGTCGTCGAGTGAAATTGCGAATACGGGCCCCAACAATGGCCGAGACAGAAACAACGAATTTGACTTTGGCAGCGGCATAAGAGAGAACTCGATGCTTGGCAACTGCATCCAGGAGATTGACATGAACTGTATATACGGCGTCCTGCGGGGACAGCGCCCATGCCAAGAAACCCAGCTACAAGACCTGAACTTGACAGAAATGTGTACTTCTGCCCACATCAGTGGGAGTGACTTGAACGGTGGTGAATTAATCCCAGCGAAACCTGATGAAGTGTTGGATGAACATTACAAGGATGCTTCATGGGCGTACTTTACAGATGAAGCTGAGAAAGACTATGTGCTTGAAACCATGGCAAGCTGTGGGCCTACAACTGTGTCACGAGACGTCCATGGAAAAGGTCCGCTGACTCAGCGTCTTAGAACAACAACACTGGAATCTACGGCGATTGCCACAACATCCAGTTGTGTTACGTGGCTAGCAACCCTGACCTCCACTAACTCTCCATGTGTCAGCTGGCTAGCATCAGCGACTATCGTCCTGAGGTCGAAGCAGCGACCACGATATCGTCTCAAGCGTAGACTGGAAGAAGAGGAAGCGACGACCACGGGAAACTGTGCAGATGGCTTTGTGGGCAATAGGCACCCTAACTCTGTGGTTCCCACCGATCGACCTCCACCTGAACTGTCAAAGCTCCACAGCACTGTTTCTTTTCGGGACGAAAAGCTCTAAGAAGTGGGCAATGTTATAACTCTGCCATGAGCACCGACATCTAAGCTAGAAGGTGCGCACTGTGATGAACTAGACTGAGAAGAATGTCAACATTAGGAAGAGAGGAGAACGATTTCCGCCCAAGTTGAGAGCCAAAGTGAAAAGACTGTGCCTAAGAGAGATGATGTTTTATGAACTTGTGATGTCCTGTAAATAAAGATATATGTGCCTCGTTGAGTTGCCTCACTTAAGTCATTACAATATATATAAATACTAGATAGAATTTTTTAAAAAGTTGAGGCCCTTTTCTTGACAACTAGGGGATTTGTGGGAGTGATGTAAGCTCACACCGACGCCAAAAGCGTTTTCTTAATTTCTTCACTGCAGAAACACATTCTCCTGACCTAAAGCTCATTATTTATCCTATTAAAAAAGGACCTTTTAAATGTTTTACTTGAAAAATATTCTAATACGAATTTACAGACCCTTACTACATTGCAAATACAATCGATTTGTTCTTTGAAAAGATAAGATACCCCACATATTTAGATTAAGACTTTGAAGATCGCCGCCGAAAAAAAATGATTTGAAAAATTATATTTTAAAAAAAAAGCTCATTTTAATTGATACATTTTGTTCAACAGGCTGTTGTGTTGTTACAGAACTAGAATTCAAAGCTCTAAACAAACAAAAAATTCGAGTGGGAGGAGAAATGAAGTGAACCAATTAGATTCTACTCTAATTTTTTTTGTGTGCATTTTTAAGATACAAACACATATTGTGAAATACAGTCCCAATTTATTTATACAAAAGAAAAATATCAGTATGAGTAAAGATTGGAAAAAGGTGACTAAGCAAATAATATTTGGGTTCAGAACTCATCTCAATATAATTACAAAAAATTCGGATGAATTCTAAATTTTCCAAAACAAAGTCTTTCTTAAAATAACTAAGATAAAGTCGTGTGCAATAAACATAAACTATGTCGCCATATTTGACTATTCTGATTTAAATGTCTTTTTTTTTTCTGGAAAGAGGAGAAGGCGGTAGAGTGGAAACGTTAATCCTCCTCGCTCCTTTTTAGAATTTCTTCTAATGATTGTATTGGGCATTAAAGAATAGGGGGTGGGGCGACTCGATCTAAGAATTTAATTTATACTATAAATAAATTATATTAGTGACCTTTTTTTAAATTTTGTAAATTATTAACTAAAATTAACTAAAATTAACTAAAATGCAAAAAAAATTAAAAAAAAAGTATTAGTTTGTCCAATGGGCGGAAGTTAATTGAATGTATCGCCCTTTCCACCTGGTACAACCCATTTTCATTTTAAATTTACTAATGATAACATTTGA
Source organism: Biomphalaria sudanica (assembly GCA_036873155.1). Classification (NCBI taxonomy): domain Eukaryota; kingdom Metazoa; phylum Mollusca; class Gastropoda; family Planorbidae; genus Biomphalaria; species Biomphalaria sudanica. The sequence goes on along the minus strand of JAZGLO010005211.1, from coordinate 463,730 downwards.
GATTAGAGTGTGTGTGCGATATTATATACAAATGGGTTAAAATATCAATATGTAGCTTATATTTTATATAGATATTAAACAAATTTTGTTCACAAACTATGATTTCTCCATAAAAATAGGACCGCCCTCCCTTACTCAGAGGGCTAGAATTGGGAGGGCAGTAGAAGCATCACTGACTCGGCTAAGTTACCAGAAGTGTAGCGACATAATATAAAAATTATATAGTAATTCGACTAATTTTGTTCGCAAATATGATTTCTAAATAAAAGTAGGACCGCTCAAAGGGTTTAGGTGGGAAGGCCCCCCCCCCACCCAACCCACCCAATTGGCTAACAGGGGAACAACATAATATAAAGATCGGTTAAAATGTCAATAACAAGTTTTAATGATATAGATATTTGAATCTGTTAGCAAGCTGTGATTTCTACAAAGAAACTAGACCGTCCTCCCACTCGAAAGTTTATGGTGGGGGGAGGGGGTGCGGGTTTGATTCCATCGCCACCTCCCCATACCCACCAAATCAGCCAACATACTAGAGGGGGGGGCGAAATAATCTAAAATAATCTGAAAATAAATAATTAGTATATATTATTAATATAACTAATAAATTCGTATACAAAATGAGTGATTTCTTTACTAAAATTCATGTGCTTGGGGGGGGGGGCGAGGTCGGCCGAGGTGGGGGGGCGATCGCCCCTACCGGCCCTCCCCCACTGGATCCGCCAGTGTTATATTTACATATTTATTCAAAAACATTTTGAAGGAAAATTGGATTGCTTTGTAATTACCTTATTTTTTGTATTCAATCTGTAGTTGTTGAAACATGCTATATTGGAAATCACAAAGTGATATTTCAAATTCTATCCACGGTGACCACTGATAAAAAAAAATCAATGTAAGAATAAGTGATTACGAATAGGCACACGACTTTCTTCTGCCTTAACAACTCACTGTTCATATTCAAAGCAAAGAAGGGAAAAATGTAAAAGAAGAAAAAGATAATTCTCTTGGCTCTAGTTCAGTAACTAGTTGGCAGACGATATTCTTAGCACAGTAACGTCCTCAAGGTAGACAACTGTAGATGAGAAACAGGTTTTCCAGCCAAACGTTAATGAGTTTTCATTTTTACTGATCATTTGTCAGTGTGTTTGCGCGTGTGCGCGTATGCTTAGAAAAAGAAAACATCAGATCTGCTCAGGAATGTTGTCTTCTAATGACTACATTTATATTGAAAATAGATGCATTTAGAGATACCCTTTGTTTTTATTTTGGATATGATTACTGATAATATAGGACTGTCAGCTGAAGAAAGCATACACTAGATACTGCATTAAAATTTTAGCCATAATAGAAAAACAACAATGATATAGCAATCTTTAAAAAAGTGATTTAGCTTATGGTTAACTGGTATGCGCTGCTGTTGCTGCAGAAAAAAACAACCGTGTTTGAAGAAACAGGTGAAGTCTGTGTGGAAAGTATTGAGTGTTTTTCTGTGTAAACCTATTTATAGAGTGACAGAGACGAGTGCTTCGCTAGGTTGAAATTGTTGGTACATGTAAATACCACACACTGGTTGTATTGTTCCAGACTATATGAAATTGTTGGTACATGTAAATACCACACACTGGTAGTATTGTTCCAGACTATATGAAATTGTTGGTACATGTAAATACCACACACTGGTTGTATTGTTCCAGACTATATGACATTGTTGGTATATGTAAATACCACACACTGGTTGTATTGTTCCAGACTATATGAAATTGTTGGTACATGTAAATACCACACACTGGTTGTATTGTTCCAGACTATATGAAATTGTTGGTACATGTAAATACCACACACTGGTTGTATTGTTCCAGACTATATGAAATTGTTGGTACATGTAAATACCACACACTGGTTGTATTGTTCCAGACTATATGAAATTGTTGGTACATGTAAATACCACACACTGGTTGTATTGTTCCAGACTATATGAAATTGTTGGTACATGTAAATACCACACACTGGTTGTATTGTTCCAGACTATATGAAATTGTTGGTACATGTAAATACCACACACTGGTTGTATTGTTCCAGACTATATGAAATTGTTGGTACATGTAAATACCACACACTGGTTGTATTGTTCCAGACTATATGAAATTGTTGGTACATGTAAATACCACAACTGGTTGTATTGTTCCAAACTATAGATTGTTTTTCCTGTTGTTTTTTTCAATCCTCCATTCCTTATTTTGCACTTCAAATTCCATGGGCCGCATTGTAAGGAATCCTCTCCCATTCTCTTTGTTTTGACTTCTAGTATCTGTTGACTTGGGGCCCTCTCTCCCATTCTCTTTGTTTTGACTTCTAGTATCTGTTGACTTGGGGCCCTCTCTCCCATTCTCTTTGTTTTGACTTCTAGTATCTGTTGACTTGGGGCCCTCTCTCCCATAATCTTTGTTTTGACTTCTAGTATCTGTTGACTTGGGGCCCTCTCTCCCATTCTCTTTGTTTTGACTTCTAGTATCTGTTGACTTGGGGCCCTCTCTCCCATTCTCTTTGTTTTGACTTCTAGTATCTGTTGACTTGGGGCCCTCTCTCCCATTCTCTTTGTTTTGACTTCTAGTATCTGTTGACTTGGGGCCCTCTCTCCCATTCTCTTTGTTTTGACTTCTAGTATCTGTTGACTTGGGGCCCTCTCTCCCATTCTCTTTGTTTTGACTTCTAGTATCTGTTGACTTGGGGCCCTCTCTCCCATTCTCTTTGTTTTGACTTCTAGTATCTGTTGACTTGGGGCCCTCTCTCCCATTCTCTTTGTTTTGACTTCTAGTATCTGTTGACTTGGGGCCCTCTCTCCCATTCTCTTTGTTTTGACTTCTAGTATCTGTTGACTTGAGGCCCTCTCTCCCATTCTCTTTGTTTTGACTTCTAGTATCTGTTGACTTGGGGCCCTCTTTCCCATTCTCTTTGTTTTGACTTCTAGTATCTGTTGACTTGGGGCCCTCTCTCCCATTCTCTTTGTTTTGACTTCTAGTATCTGTTGACTTGGGGCCCTCTCTCCCATTCTCTTTGTTTTGACATCTAGTATCTGTTGACTTGGGGCCCTCTCTCCCATTCTCTTTGTTTTGACATCTAGTATCTGTTGACTTGGGGCCCTCTCTCCCATTCTCTTTGTTTTGACTTCTAGTATCTGTTGACTTGGGGCCCTCTCTCCCATTCTCTTTGTTTTGACATCTAGTATCTGTTGACTTGGGGCCCTCTCTCCCATTCTCTTTGTTTTGACATCTAGTATCTGTTGACTTGGGGCCCTCTCTCCCATTCTCTTTGTTTTGACATCTAGTATCTGTTGACTTGGGGCCCTCTCTCCCATTCTCTTTGTTTTGACATCTAGTATCTGTTGACTTGGGGCCCTCTCTCCCATTCTCTTTGTTTTGACTTCTAGTATCTGTTGACTTGGGGCCCTCTCTCCCATTCTTTTTGTTTTGACTTCTAGTATCTGTCGACTTGGGGCCCTCTCTCCCATTCTCTTTGTTTTGACTTCTAGTATCTGTCGACTTGGGGCCCTCTCTCCCATTCTCTTTGTTTTGACTTCTAGTATCTGTTGACTTGGGGCCCTCTCTCCCATTCTCTTTGTTTTGACTTCTATTATCTGTTGACTTGGGGCCCTCTCTCCCATTCTCTTTGTTTTGACTTCTAGTATCTGTTGACTTTGGGCCCTCTCTCCCATTCTCTTTGTTTTGACTTCTAGTATCTGTTGACTTGAGGCCGTCTCTCCCATTCTCTTTGTTTTGACTTCTAGTATCTGTTGACTTGGGGCCCTCTCTCCCATTCTCTTTGTTTTGACTTCTAGTATCTGTTGACTTGGGGCCCTCTCTCCCATTCTCTTTGTTTTGACTTCTAGTATCTGTTGACTTGGGGCCCTCTCTCCCATTCTCTTTGTTTTGACATCTAGTATCTGTTGACTTGGGGCCCTCTCTCCCATTCTCTTTGTTTTGACTTCTAGTATCTGTCGACTTGGGGCCCTCTCTCCCATTCTCTTTGTTTTGACTTCTAGTATCTGTTGACTTGGGGCCCTCTCTCCCATTCTCTTTGTTTTGACTTCTAGTATCTGTTGACTTGGGGCCCTCTCTCCCATTCTCTTTGTTTTGACTTCTAGTATCTGTTGACTTGGGGCCCTCTCTCCCATTCTCTTTGTTTTGACTTCTAGTATCTGTTGACTTGGGGCCCTCTCTCCCTTTCTTTTCTCTTGAATCTCTTCCTTTGAAACCTTTGATTTGAACTGGAGCGACACGTATTGTAGCCCCTCCCCTCAAACCCAGAGATACTCCCCCCCCCGTGAACTCGAGTTGTTCCTCTCCCTCTCTCCCCCCCCCCCAAAAGTTTTGAGTCCAACTCGCCGCAAGAATGACACTGAACGTTTTCTTGAGTTTCTAGTTAACCGAATAAAAGTCTTTCTTCTCTAAACAAACACCTGCCGACAGGCAGTTTAGCCTGACACAGCTCTAGATCTAGACATAGTCTACTATCTACAGTGTCCACATTGTTTGGCCTTTTAAGCGCGGACACCTGGAATTCTTCTAGTCATTTGGCTATCGGGACGGCAGGTGCGGCCTGAAGAAATTTCCCACCTTAATACAGAGCCCAGAAATTGAAGCAGCTTCTTCTTCTTAGTACATTCATCTTTTGGAACATCATCATAGATGTTTTCAGTCTGTAACAAGCTAGATCCTTGGCTTTCTCCTTGATATCTGTGTTCTGTCCTTCTGACAGTCAACACGAGCGCAGTAAAATCCTTCTCGATCTCTGGTGTTTGGGAAACCAGGTAATTGAGTTGGTTCTTTGCTGGTTTTTTTTATGCACCATAATATTTTATGCGCTGTTTCCAAAGACGTGATCTGTAAACGTCATTTGCTTTGACTTGGATAAATGGTTCTTTGTTGGAGCTTCTATTTGTTGTTCCGCAGTTGCTCCAAATCGGTTGGTCATTATAGTCACATGTTGAGTGGCGATCACAAGGAATCCATATTTTTCTTAATAAGCGATTCAGGCTCGAGACTCTGTGATAGTCAAGCTTGATTGAACGTATAATGTTGTCTTTGTATGGGCCATACTTGGCCGATTTGCTTGGTCCGTATTTGGTTATGGGCAGCGTGAGCCCGGAGTGTATCGCTGGCAATGTGACTAATGTCTACCTTCATTTTAAGTCAGTACACAATTCAGGCCCACTGAATGTGCTATATTAACTATTCGGTTTCCTCTATATCTAATTGCTATGTATGAATTATTTTTGATGTCATGTTATATCATATTATTAAACTTTTGTTACGTTATCGCTTGTTGGTCACTACAATAGATTTGCTGCTTTACTTTTTCAATTGTTTACTTAAGTAATCTACAAAGTTAATAGACTGTCAGGGGTGCACGGGAAGACGAGTCAAGACAAAAATATAACCCCGACAGCTTGACGGTATCGTCCGTTTCTATTATTGCATTGTCAGGGATATCAACATCTGATATCAACATTGGTGTAGCTTGAAATAGCAGCGTAACCTTAAGTTGACCACTGAAACTAGTAGTTAATGTTCCACTCAGATAGAACATATTAAGAAGCTACAAACTGTATGGAATGCACTTTGTGTAAATTTCAACGTTCTAGACGTCTGATGTATTACCAATGTATTGACTACACTATAGAAGTTGTATATTGACTGAACTTTGTCTAACTGGATATGGGTATTGTTAGATGTTTCTCCACCTATCTTATAACATTGTGTTAAATACTACTACTATTGTGCACTAGTGCAACATGTATTTTTTGTCGTCATCAAAGCCTGAGTCCTCTGACTTTGGACGGTAACGTGTGTTACGATCGTCTGTTTATCGAAAGGATCAGCAAGAAACTGTGTCTCATCTGCTGATATACCGGAACCGTCTTAAAGTTAGAATACTGTTAAAACAGTCGGTCTACTCTGTGGCGCTTCTATAGAGCCTGGAGTGAGGTGACCTTCTTCTGACACGGAGACTTCACAGATAAGTTCTCCCCTTGTAATTGTCGATGTGCCAATGATTTCAGTTCATTTCAATTGTAATGTATTTAGATATTAATATTTTATTGACACGTAGGGTGTCTTAATTTAGTGATTTGTTGGTGCTAAGGCATTTTGCTGGGACAGTATGCACTGTTAAAGTGATAGTATCTCCTTTTGTATTTAGTCTATTTATTATATGAGATGGAAACACTTAAACCACCTAGTTCATGAGTGATGATCATGCTCTCAATGTAACAGAGCAGAAAGAAACGTTGGATAGAGATAAGGGGAAGTTTGAACGAGAGACTTTGAGGCGAAAAAAGATTGTGAAGAGAGGCGAAGGTAGAGGAGGTCGCCAGACGTGAGTGTCAGGAGAGAATGTGGTGAGGGCTGAAGATCTGAGGCAAAATGAGCGTGAGGAGGAGAAAAAAATGAGCGTGAGGAGGAGGCCAGGCGTGAGGCGCACGATAAGTGGAAAGGGAGAGAAACTAGAGAGGCGCTAAAGTGAAGTTACAACTGCGCCAGATTTAGATGGGACGGCAGGACGGACAGGGCGCCACAAGAATGCCTTGGACAGGGTTGACAAGAACTTCCAAGGCATGAAGTGAACTAGCGCACTTGAAGGCCATTGCGTCCAGGTGTAAAACTGAACAAAGGTATTTAATCATCAAGAACAAAGGCCTGGCTATCGTGTTCGCCTTTAAAAAACTAGACAAGTACCTACCCGGCGTGAAATTTCACCTCAAAACTGACCACAAAACCTTATCTCCGGAACACGACTTGCATTTAGTGCAACAATTTATTTTGTAAATTAAAGATCATAATTTTATACAAATACAAATGTGTCTTTGCCTAAACGAAACCAATTCCTGTCGAGCGGTCTAATATTTCTCTATGACAAAGTGACGTCATACATTAACAAGATCTGGAAAAAATAACACTAAATCGCAAACGCGACATGAGAATTCAAAATGGACACCAACAGTTGGGAGAAAGAGGCACTGGACAGATCCACATCCAGTAGCATCCAGTAGCAAGGTCATCGTTTGAGATAATGAAACTTACAATTTTCTGTATTGTAATGGTAGGGCTAAATTTAGAGAGCTACTCTATCAACAGGTCCACTTGAATGTCCGTAGGTGTAGATGAGATGTGTGAAGTTTTAGAAAGTTGGTGACTGGGCTCTGACAGAATGAAAGTGTGAAGTTTTAGAGAGTAGGATATTGGGCTCTGACAGAATGAAAGTGTGAAGTTTTAGAGAGTAGGGGACTGGGCTCTGACAGAATGAAAGTGTGAAGTTTTAGAAAGTTGGTGACTGGGCTTTGAAAGAATGACAGTGTGAAGTTTTAGAAAGTTGAAGACTTGGCTCTGACAGAATGAAAGTGTGAAGTTTTAGAAAGTTGGTGACTTGGCTTTGAAAGAATGACAGTGTGAAGTTTTAGAAAGTTGAAGACTTGGCTCTGACACAATGACAGTGTGAAGTTTTAGAGAGTTGGTGACTGGGCTCTAACAGAATGAGAGTGTAAGTTTTAGAGAGTTGGTGACTGGGCTCTGACACAATGACAGTGTGAAGTTTTAGAGAGTTAGTGACTGAGCTCTGACACAATGACAGTGTGAAGTTTTAGAGAGTTGGTAACTGGGCTCTGACACAATGACAGTGTGAAGTTTTAGAGAGTTGGTGACTGGGCTCTGACAGAATGAAAGTGTGAAGTTTTAGAGAGTTGGTGACTGGGCTCTGACACAATGAGAGTGTGAAGTTTTAGAGAATATGTGACTGGGCTTTGACAGAATGACAGTGTGAAGTTTTAGAAAGTTGAAGACTGGGCTCTGACACAATGACAGTGTGAAGTTTTAGAGAGTTGGTGACTGGGCTCTGACAGAATGAGAGTGTAAGTTTTAGAGAGTTGGTGACAGAACTCTGACACAATGACAGTGTGCAGTTTTAGAAAGTTGATACCTGAGCTCTGACAGAATGAAAGTGTAAGTTTTAGAGAGTTGGTGACTGGGCTCTGACACAATGACAGTGTGCAGTTTTAGAAAGTTGGTAATTGGGCTCTGACACAATGACAGTGTGAAGTTTTAGAGAGTTGGTTACTGGGCTCTGACAGAATGAAAGTGTGAAGTTTTAGAGAGTTGGTGACTGGGCTCTGGCACAATGAGAGTGTTAAGTTTTAGAGAGTAGGTGACTGGGCTCTTACAGAATGAGAGTGTGAAGTTTTAGAAAGTTGGTGACTGGGCTCTGACAGAATGAAAGTGTGAAGTTTTAGAAAGTTGGTGACTGTTCTCTGACAGAATGACAGTGTGAAGTTTTAGAGAGTTGGTAACTGGGCTCTGACAGAATGACAGTTTGAAGTTTTAGAAAGTTGAAGACTGGGCTCTGACACAATGACAGTGTGAAGTTTTAGAGAGTTGGTGACTGGGCTCTGACACAATGACAGTGTGAAGTTTTAGAGAGTTGGTTAATGGGCTCTGACAGAATAACAGTGTGAAGTTTTAGAGAGTTGGTAACTGGGCTCTGAGAGAATGACAGTTTGAAGTTTTAGAGAGTTCGTGACTAGGCTTTGACAGAATGAAAGTGTAAGTTTTAGATAGTTGGTGACAGAACTTTGACACAATGACAGTGTGCAGTTTTAGAGAGTTGATAACTGAGCTCTGACGGAATGAGAGTGTAAAGTTATAGAGAGTTAATGACTGGGCTCTGACACAATGACAGTGTGAAATTTAAGAGAGTTGGTAACTGGGCTCTGACAGAATGACAGTGAAAGTTTTAGAGAGTTAGTAACTGGGCTCTGACAGAATGACAGTGTGAAGTTTTAGAAAGTTGGTAACTGGGCTCTGACAGAATGAGAGCGTGAAGGTTTAGAGAGTTTGTAAATGAGCTCTGACAGAATTTGAGTGTAAGTTTTAGAGAGTTGGTAACTGGGCTCTGACACAATGACAGTGTGAAAATTTAGAGAGTTGGTAACTCGGCTCTACAGAATGACAGTGTAAGTTTTAGAGAGTTTTTGAAAGGGCTCTGACAGAATAAGAGTGTAAGTTTTAGATAGTTGGTGACCGGGCTCTGACAGAATGAGAGTGTAAGTTTTAGAGAGTTGGTGACTGGGCTCTGACAGAATGAGAGTGTAAGTTTGTCAGAGCTGGTGACTGGGCTCTGACAGAATGACAGTGTGCAGTTTTAGAGAGTTGATAACTGAGCTCTGACGGAATGAGAGTGTAAAGTTATAGAGAGTTAATGACTGGGCTCTGACACAATGACAGTGTGAAATTTAAGAGAGTTGGTAACTGGGCTCTGACAGAATGACAGTGAAAGTTTTAGAGAGTTAGTAACTGGGCTCTGACAGAATGACAGTGTGAAGTTTTAGAAAGTTGGTAACTGGGCTCTGACAGAATGAGAGCGTGAAGGTTTAGAGAGTTTGTAAATGAGCTCTGACAGAATTTGAGTGTAAGTTTTAGAGAGTTGGTAACTGGGCTCTGACACAATGACAGTGTGAAAATTTAGAGAGTTGGTAACTCGGCTCTACAGAATGACAGTGTAAGTTTTAGAGAGTTTTTGAAAGGGCTCTGACAGAATAAGAGTGTAAGTTTTAGATAGTTGGTGACCGGGCTCTGACAGAATGAGAGTGTAAGTTTTAGAGAGTTGGTGACTGGGCTCTGACAGAATGAGAGTGTAAGTTTGTCAGAGCTGGTGACTGGGCTCTGACAGAATGACAGTGTGCAGTTTTAGAAAGTGTGTTAGTGGATTCTGACAGAATAAGAGTGTAAGTTTTAGAGAGTTGGTGACTGGGCACTGACAGAATGAGAGTGTAAGTTTTAGAGAGTTTGTGACTGGGCTCTGACACATTGATAGTGTGAAGTTTTAGAGAGTTGGTGACTGGGCTCTGACAGAATGAGAGTTTAAGTTTTAGAGAGTTGGTGACTGGGCTCTGACAGAATGAGAGTGTAAGTTTTAGAGAGTTTGTGACTGGGCTCTTAAAGAATGAGAGTGTAAGTTTTAGAGAGTTGGTGACTGGGCTCTGACACATTGATAGTGTGAAGTTTTAGAGAGTTGGTGACTGGGCTCTGACAGAATTAGAGTGTCAGTTTTAGAGAGTTGGTGACAGGGCTTTGACACAATGACAGTTAGCAGTTTTAGAAAGTTGGTAACTGGGCTCTGACAGAATGAGAGTGTAAGTTTGTGAGAGTTGGTGACTGGGCTCTGATAGAATGACAGTGTGAAGTTTTGAGAGTTGGTGACTTGGCTCTGACATAATGAGTGTGTGACGTTTCAAAGAGTTAGTAACTGGGCTCTGACAGAATGACAGTGTGAAGTTTTAGAGAGTTGGTGTTTGGGCTCTGACAGATTGAGAGTGTGAAGTTTTAGTGAGTTGGTGACTTGGCTCTGACACAATGATAGTGTTTATTTTGTCTTAATCAAATTCTAAGTCGAGAGTTGTGAGTGAAGGAAAGTTTTTCCTATGATAGATGGTCCATGTTGGACGTTGTATTTTCTTTGAATTGATCTGATGATTTCAAGAAGCCGAATAGTTTAAAAAGTTTTTTTTAACTCAAAAGTTCTGAGTTTTCTCTTTGGAGATAAACTTCAGGCCACACATTTCCTTTATTCGAGAGACAGTCACTTCCCAGTCATAGACACTGATTCCAACGACCTTCAAAACCACCCAGGGCAACCCTTATTTATAGCCGGTTTGTGACAGGAGCCAACATAACAAAAATGGTCAACAATTTCCAGTGGTTGGTCATTAATGGTTACGTGAGGTGCAGTATTTGTGTTCTGAAGTAGTATTTAGGTTTTGATTTGATTAATATTTAAGCTAACCTTTTGAATGCAGCAGATAGTTTGTCTACAGAATCTGAAGATGTGTATCAGAATTAGCTAGAATAGCTGCCTCATCAGCATAGAGAAGTTCCTTGATTAGTAACGACCTAACATTGCCCTCAATCTGGATACATTGAAGAGTTTTCCAGAGGTTCTTGTATTGTGAAATAGACATTCAATTTCACTGTACATTTTGTTTCCTCATGATAGCACTCAAAGAAATTTATTAGTTTGGGAGGACATTCTTTTTTCCTTATTCCATTTCTGCTGACCATGCGAAAGGCTTTAGTCAGCTCAACAAAAAAACGATGTATATGGGTCTGTCTCTCTATTGGAATTTCTCTTGCAATAGTCCTAGAATGGATATCATGCCTAATGATGCCTATAGTAGATCTGCCACTCCTGAATCCACATTGAGACTTTGGGTAGACTCTAGAATTCAGTGGTCTTCAACCTTTTTTGGCCTACCGCCCCCTTTTCGTATTTTTTAATTTTTAAAAGTCCGCCAGCGCCCCGCCCCCTCTAAGAATAAAACACTTATAAAGAAGCACGAGAAGGCCAATTTGAAAAAAAATGTCATTTATTTATTAATGTTCATACTGTCCTTAACACTTATTCCGCTTGGGAGACGTCCTATGTTAACATTTTTTTTACTGAAGACATAATTTTCTAAATGTATTTTTTCCTTCAACTCCATTTGAATATCTCATCTAAAAAATGTCGTCATTCAAAATAGAACATTGGAATACTTTTGATCTAGTGGCAATTAACAGATGGTTAATAATTGTCTTTTTTTAAAATTTATTTACATCCTAGAAGCGAATCGTCTTTTCTTCATAGAGCATTGTTATATGTATTGCATAGATATTGGGTTCCTTAGGCAGTAGCTCATTTGTCAACAAACAAGTTACGTGAGATTTTAAAACTCTTTATAATAAATTTAATATCTAGATAAAAGAAAATGATATAATCAATGAAAGTCAATTTCTTTCCCTGCAGTCGGAGCTTGGTTTCATTCATTTGTGTCAGATGCCTACCATGTCAAATATTTTTTTAGCCTGCTTTAAGTCAAATCTTCCTGTTTCTCAAAAAAAATAATTATCAAAAATTGTATTTAAGAGCTTAACAAAACGAGCAATAACAAATCCCTCTCGAAATCCGTCGAACTTCAGTTTACAATAAGAGTTTAACATGTTGCTCATTTGTTTCACAAAACTTTCGGCAAGGGTTTGTCTTGTATTTTATTTACAATTTTTATAATTAGATTCAAATAGAAATGAAGTTGCGGGCTAAACTTTTATTAATATGTCGCCTGTGTATCATAAATCACAAGGTGAATAGTGGGTAGATCTGTTCTTTATTTTATATTACTTATGAAGCCAGTTAAGCATCCAATCACTGATGGTTCCCTATATGTCCTCATAAGCTACATAACTAGACAATTTTGAAATAATATTTCATCACTAACAGAAAAAAAGTCTAGTGGCAATTCACTAAAACTCTTTGCAATATTCCATTACATAGCAGTGAGTTTTCGTAACAACGCTTTGTCAATCTTTTTTGATTCAAAAAAGGTTATTTTATTTTATTTAAATCTTAGCTTTAACGTTGTTAGCGGCGCCCGAAAGGGGAAAAGACACTATTAATTTTGTGTGAAATGTCTGTCCGTCCGTCCCGTTTAGATCTCGTAAACTAGAAACGATAGTGAAAATCCGACATCACAATATATTAGACCATTCAAAGTTCTGATGCAACAACTACTTTTTTTTTTCTGAAAGCGAAAAATCTAATTTTTTAAATCACTTATGCAAGCAGTTTTTTAAAGAGAAAAAGCTATTTAGTATGCAATATAAGTTATACCTAATTTAAAACGAATAGTAATCTTGTAAACTGCATTTTCTTGACCTTTTTATGCAGAATGCGGCCATACCATTCTATGTTTTTTTTTAGGATTCGAATAAGAGATTGACCTTTTTCAAAACAATTACATCAATTATAATACTTCAGTTAGGCGCGGTAACTGAACGGTAACGCGTTTCGCTTCCGAACCGGGGGTCCCGGGTTCGAATCCTGGTGAAGACTGGGATTTTTAACTTCGGACCCAGCTCTAATGTAAACCTGACATTAGTTGGAGAAAAGTAAAGGCGGTTGGTCGTTGTGCTGGCTACATGACACCCTCGTTAACCGTAGGCCACAAAAACAGATGAACTTTACATCATCTGCCCTATAGACAACAAGGTCTGAAAGGGGAACTAGTTAGGCCAGGTTCACATCTAACTTTGCATTCACTTGCACCTATCCTTTGAACTGCTGGACCGTTGGGGCACTACACAAGATATGTCAACCTTCTTTCTCCATTCTTATCTCTCATTTGTCTTTGCTATGATTTCATTCGGATGTTCTTTCTTAAAATATCGATGCCTACCTGGTTGGACCACTTCGGGGGCCGATTTTTAGTTTGTGTCACACAAACTGTCTTTGTAACCTTGTTTATTTCTCTTTTGCTGTAAAAGGCAGGTATCAATATTTTCAGAAAGAACATCAGAATTAAATGTTTTTGTAGCAATTTGTAACAATACAAATATGAAAAATATTTTTTTTAACAAAAAGTCTAAGACTGTATTGGATATTACGTTCCTTTGGTCACATCAGCTGCGCGGAGAAGGGGGGGGGGAATGCTGTGTGGGCGACATCATTCCGACCATAAACAATGCCCAGGCTTTCATCTCACTTAGCGAGACGAATCAAAGTCGTTCTACGACTGGAAGAGGCCAACAAACAAATGTGTTAACAATATGATATATTGTCCTTCCCCCTACTAAAGAACCTCGCGTGTTTGTTACTATTAATAGTGATAGTTGTAAAAGTGGTGTATTTTTATGAAAAAACTGCTTGCATAAGGGATTTAATTTTTTTTTTTTTTTCGCTTTTAGAAAAGAAAAAAGTAGCCGAACTTTGAATGGACTAAAATATTAGGATGTCAAATTGTCACTGTCTTTTCTAGTTTACGAGATCTAAACGGGACGGACAGATATTTCGGGGGCCGCTAAAAAAAAAAAAATGAGATTCCCGAACTCAATTTCTAACGTTGTTATTTTTCTTAAGTTAGAAACAATCTAATTATAATGTGTTTATATCTAGTTTGCCAGCTTTCATTTTTAAGACTTTTTTTGTATTTATTTTGTTCTAGTGCACCTTTCGTTTTGTCTTCCCCTTTTATGTCCAGCGTCCCCTTACCGCCCACAATTGTGTCCAACGTCCCCTCCCCTTACCGCCCACAATTTTGCCCAGCGTCCCCTTACCGCCCACTATTGTGTCCAGCGTCCCCTTACCGCCCACAATTATGTCCAGCATCCCATTACCGCCCACAATTATGTCCAGCGTCCCCTTACCGCCCACAATTATGCCCAGCGTCCCCTTACCGCCCACAATTATGCCCAGCGTCCCCTTACCGCCCACAATTGTGTCCAGCGTCCCCTTACCGCACACAATTATGCCCAGCGTCCCCTTACCGCCCACAATTGTGTCCAGCGTCCCCTTACCGCCCACAATTATGCCCAGCGTCCCCTTACCGCCCACAATTCTGTCCAGCGTCCCCTTACCTCCCACAATTATGCCCAGCGTCCCCTTACCGCCCACAATTGTGTCCAGCGTTCCCTTACCGCCCACAATTGTGTCCAGCGTCCCCTTACCGCCCACAATTGTGCCTAGCGTCCCCTTACCGCCCACAATTATGCCCAGCGTCCCCTTACCGCTAAAAATTGTGTCCAGCGTCCCCTTACCGCCCATAATTGTGTCCAGCGTCCCCTTACCGCCCACAATTATGCCCAGCGTCCCCTTACCGCCCACAATTGTGTCCAGCGTCCCCTTACCGCACACAATTATGCCCAGCGTCCCCTTACCGCCCACAATTGTGTCCAGCGTCCCCTTACCGCCCACAATTATGCCCAGCGTCCCCTTACCGCCCACAATTGTGTCCAGCGTCCCCTTACCGCCCACAATTATGCCCAGCGTCCCCTTACCGCCCACAATTCTGTCCAGCGTCCCCTTACCTCCCACATTTATGCCCAGCGTCCCCTTACCGCCCACAATTGTGTCCAGCGTCCCCTTACCGCCCACAATTGTGTCCAGCGTCCCCTTACCGCCCACAATTGTGCCTAGCGTCCCCTTACCGCCCACAATTATGCCCAGCGTCCCCTTACCGCTAAAAATTGTGTCCAGCGTCCCCTTACCGCCCATAATTGTGTCCAGCGTCCCCTTACCGCCCACAATTATGCCCAGCGTCCCCTTACCGCCCACAATTGTGTCCAGCGTCCCCTTACCGCACACAATTATGCCCAGCGTCCCCTTACCGCACACAATTGTGTCCAGCGTCCCCTTACCGCCCACAATTGTGTCCAGCGTCCCCTTACCGGCCACAATTATGCCCAGCGTCCCCTTACCGCCCACAATTATTCCCAGCGTCCCCTTACCGCCCACAATTGTGTCCAGCGTCCCCTTACCGCCCACAATTATGCCCAGCGTCCCCTTACCGCCCACAATTGTGTCCAGCGTCCCCTTACCGCCCACAATTATGCCCAGCGTCCCCTTACCGCCCACAATTGTGTCCAGCGTCCCCTTACCGCCCACAATTGTGTCCAGCGTCCCCTTACCGCCCACAATTGTGTCCAGCGTCCCCTTACCGCCCACAATTGTGTCCAGCGTCCCTTTACCGCCCACAATTATGCCCAGCGTCCCCTTACCGCCCACATTTGTGTCCAGCGCCTATTTACCGTCCATAATTGTGTCCAGCGTCCCCTTACCGCCCACAATTGTGTCCAGCGTCCCCTTACCGCCCACAATTGTGTCCAGCGTCCCCTTACCGCCCACAATTGTGTCCAGCGTCCCCTTACCGCCCACAATTGTGTCCAGCGTCCCCTTACCGCCCACAATTGTGTCCAGCGTCCCCTTACCGCCCACAATTGTGTCCAGCGTCCCCTTACCGCCCACAATTGTGTCCAGCGTCCCCTTACCGCCCACAATTGTGTCCAGCGTCCCCTTACCGCCCACAATTGTGTCCAGCGTCCCCTTACCGCCCACAATTGTGTCCAGCGTCCCCTTACCGCACACAATTGTGTCCAGCGTCCCCTACCTTTAGCTCCCAACGCCCCTCCCCCCATTTCACGAAAACGGCCCAAATGGGGTGCTACCCCCCCCTTCCCCGTTGAAGACCACTGCTCTAGATGCTTTCACTTACAGCCTGAATAGTCTTATCGTTCTGGTTGACTATACTATAGTCTCTGCTTAAGGCTTATAAACCAAGTATAAAGCTAACCAAAAAAAAAAAAACAACACATATTGTCCTTGTTTACTTTGTGTAGTTTATTACAGAAAAATTTTATATTTTTACATGAAAAGTGGTTCGATGTACTACTAGGAAAACTACAAATTGAAATGAATGTGTGTGTGTGTTTCGTGTGTGAAGGTTTTTAGTGTTTACATCTATATTGTTATAGTAGTGATGCAGAGGGGACAATTGTAGTCAAACCGAATTTCCGTTAGTTTGGACCAATAAAATTATCTTATCTATCTTGTATAGACTTATTTTAAAACTATTTGTTAAAATACACCTAAAACCTAGTTTCAAAAAATGTACAGTAACATTTACACTTGAATAAACTTCTATAGTAGGATTATTACCTTGTGCAATTTTGCTGTTTGAATGTTTCAGTAAATGTATACATTATAGAAGAACAATTTTTTAATTTATCCGAAGCGCAAAGCTTTTTTTAGGTAAAATTCTCTGCCTAAATTTCTCAATACTGCAGGTAGAAGCTTCCTTTTTCTTTTAAAACAAAATTAATTAATTACCATAATTTTAACTAACTGTATAATTTTTGATTAATTCATGTCTTGTCACCGACAATGGATACGTATGCACAATAAGTATTGTCATCGACAACTGATATAAGTAGCACAATAAGTATTGTCATCGACAACTGATATAAGTTTGCGCACAATTTCTACTTGCTCCGAGAATAGAGTCGTGAACACAATGGAGGAAGGGGAATAACTCTAGATATAGAACCACACATCTCTAAATATATGTATCCTCTATTCCCTCCCCTTCTATGATACCAAACAAAATAATTAATTACCATTTATTAATTAACTAATTGTTTATTTTTTTAATTGGTTAATGTTTTGTTAGGTACAATAAATAATTGTGTAAAATTTCAACGATCTGAGAATGGATGCGGAAGAAATGACAATATGACAATACCACCAGACGGACAGACAGTATGACAATACCACCAGACGGACAGACAGTATGACAATACCACCAGACGGACAGACAGTATGACAATACCACCAGACGGACAGACAGTATGACAATACCACCAGACGGACAGACAGTATGACAATACCACCAGACGGACAGACAGTATGACAATACCACCAGACGGACAGACAGTATGACAATACCACCAGACGGACAGACAGTATGACAATACCACCAGACGGACAGACAGTATGACAATACCACCAGACGGACAGACAGTATGACAATACCACCAGACGGACAGACAGTATGACAATACCACCAGACGGACAGACAGTATGACAATACCACCAGACGGACAGACAGTATGACAATACCACCAGACGGACAGACAGTATGACAATACCACCAGACGGACAGACAGTATGACAATACCACCAGACGGACAGACAGTATGACAATACCACCAGACGGACAGACAGTATGACAATACCACCAGACGGACAGACAGTATGACAATACCACCAGACGGACAGACAGTATGACAATACCACCAGACGGACAGACAGTATGACAATACCACCAGACGGACAGACAGTATGACAATACCACCAGACGGACAGACAGTATGACAATACCACCAGACGGACAGACAGTATGACAATACCACCAGACGGACAGACAGTATGACAATACCACCAGACGGACAGACAGTATGACAATACCACCAGACGGACAGACAGTATGACAATACCACCAGACGGACAGACAGTATGACAATACCACCAGACGGACAGACAGTATGACAATACCACCAGACGGACAGACAGTATGACAATACCACCAGACGGACAGACAGTATGACAATACCACCAGACGGACAGACAATATGTTGATATAAGCTTTGTAATCAAACTGAAACTCAACTCCAATAGTTTAAAATATAAATGTCTGGTGATGTCATACAAAAGAAACTATAACTCTATACTTGTCAATAGTGAAGTCGTCTGCTGAGTTGAGACCAAAGTGTAGTACTAGTTGTCAGGACAATCATAGCAATGGATACACTCAAGCTCTTCACTGTGCCTGAAATACAACAAAAAAAACAACAAAAAAAAACAACCATTTCAGTTGAGTAGAATGACTTGGTGCAAACAGAATACGAAAGTCTATATAGACTATATAAAGAATGCTAAGATAACTAAATACTGAATCTAGAAGAAGCTAAACTAATAACTTTCACAATTATCTAACAGCTATCGAATCCTTTGATCAATATCATACAACTATAACATGTATCAACTTTCATACTTATTTTATACAGCTACCAAATTTATCAACACATTTATTTAAATATCATACAGCTAACATGTATCAACTCTCTTATAAAAGGTAAAGAATTAAATCATTGAAATGTATTCAAGGAATCAAACTAGTAGAGAATGAAATGTATTCAAGGAATCAAACTAGTACAGAATGAAATGTATTCAAGGAATCAAACTAGTAGAGAATGAAATGTATTCAAGGAATCAAACTAGTACAGAATGAAATGTATTCAAGGAATCAAACTAGTACAGAATGAAATGTATTCAAGGAATCAAACTAGTAGAGAATGAAATGTATTCAAGGAATCAAACTAGTAGAGAATGAAATGTATTCAAGGAATCAAACTAGTAGAGAATGAAATGTATTCAAGGAATCAAACTAGTAGAGAATGAAATGTATTCAAGGAATCAAACTAGTACAGAATGAAATGTATTCAAGGAATCAAACTAGTACAGAATGAAATGTATTCAAGGAATCAAACTAGTAGAGAATGAAATGTATTCAAGGAATCAAACTAGTAGAGAATGAAATGTATTCAAGGAATCAAACTAGTAGAGAATGAAATGTATTCAAGGAATCAAACTAGTTGAGAATGAAATGTATTCAAGGAATCAAACTAGTTGAGAATGAAATACATTCAAGAAATCAATCTAGTAGAGAATGAAATACATTAATGGAATGAAACTAATGGAGAATGAAATACATTCAAGGACTCAAACTAATAGAGAATGAAATGTATTCAAGGAATCAAATTAGCTCTTTTTCTCCTAACTGACGAAAAAAAATCGTTGATTTGAGCTCTTCAATTAATCGTTTGATTTTTAGCCGCCCCCGAAAGGGGAAAAGACGCTATTAGTTTTGCGTGGCCTGTCTGTCCGTTCCTCCATCCCGTTTAGATCTTAGAAACTAGAAGAGAAAATGAAAATCGGACATCATGATACTTTAGATCATTCAAAGTTCTGATGCCATGGCTACTTTTTTCTTTTCTATGCAAGCAGCTTTTTCAAAAATTACACCACTTTTCAATGAAAAACTTCAGGGAAGGTAACTTTTTTAAAAAGGTCATGGACGTCTTCATTAATAACTCAAGCTTCATTCATATATTCGCGCAATGGTACAAAAAATTTGCATCTAATAAGGTCATAATGGTAAAAGTGTCAATGGATCATTATAAAATATATTTTCCATTTATTAACTAACTCATTGATTAGAATACTAATTCAAATGTTGTTTTAAAAAAATAATTTTGATACGAACTTCGTTTAGTTATAATTTTTAAAAATAACGAACTACTTTTATAGCGCGCAGTTTTGGCATATCCTCATTATATGGGCCTACACTTGACAGTCTAAATAAGACTAAATAGAGCCCAGATCTAGATATATTTACAAATTATATATTACAGATGTATTGACAATTTGAACAAAATTTTAATTATTAAGGCAATAACTTATCCTCTGACAGCTTTGGGCTGCAGATTTATTTATTATACAAACAATAGTATCACATTGAGAATTGAATCGGATAGTACACTATTACCCGGTAACAAAAGGCCTACTATTCATGATCATAACTTTGGCCTAGGTCTAGTAATTTTAAGATTAAACTTGTAAATTCATACGACTTCTAGTCTAGATAGAGTAGATTCTATATCTAGTTCTAAATCTATATAAATCTAGACTTAGATCTAGAATCTAGTTATAGACTTAGAACTAACTCTAGTTCTAGACTTTGATCTATTTCTAGATCTAGACTTAGATCTAAATCTAGATTTAGGCTTAATTCTTGAATCTAGATTTAGATATAAAACTAGGTCTAGATCTGAGTAAAGTGCGAAGTTCGAGCGCATTAAGCCCGCTGGCAGCAATTTTCAAGTTTGGATTTTTATAGCACCGTAACGGCCTGACCTATGAAAAAACTGATAGTATCTCTGAATTCCTCGTCCTTTTTTCTATGAAAATAGATTGGATTTAATGTATCACTAGGCTTAGTTAAAATTAAATACGAAGTCAAAGAGGTGTAGGGTAAGTATCGCCAAGCGTACTTTTCCTCGAGCGGATTTTTCCCCAGTTAGTAACCTCGATCGGGTTGGTGGAAGGTTCGAACAGATCAAAGGAAATATATCTAAAAACATGTTTTAATATTTTATTTTTACTACAAAGTCATTTTCTTTTTACTCCAGCGCAAGAACACCATCCATTGCACCATTTCCCACCCTCCACAACTTCAAATAGTCTCTTTACGCTGATGAGCAATCAGACTTAAAAATACCCTTAAGCCCATTGCCCATTTCCTTCACTACCGGGTAGTAAAAAAGAATAACTCCACACCTCCTGAGTTTGACCTCACCATGAACTTAGCCTTTACAAGGAAAAGAAAATAGTATGTGTCGGAAGTAAAGAAAAAAGGTGCATACGCAGTAGCAATATAGTGGTAATTTGGTAAACATTCAAATAAAAAAGTTATAGCAATAAAAAGTGAACTGTTCGAACCTCCTGACAAATCGGGGCTGCTCGAACTTCGCACTTTCCTATATGTCTAATTAGTATGACAAATGACAATGGAGTTATTAATTTTTATTTGCGAAGGGAATGTCTTGTCATTTGTACACAATTGTAGATTAAAGTAGGTCAGGAATTTTTACGTGTTGCCAATTTATCTAATTTTGTTAGAAGAATCTTTTTTAGTTTCTCTTTATTACATGTAACATGTTATTAATTTTGAATGTATGGGTAAGGGTAATAATTATTATTTTAAAAATAAATATATAGTGATGTTGTGGCTAAGGGGTAAAGCACTTGGATCCGTAAGTCTTGTGTTCGAATCCTGGTGAAGACTCTCGGTGGACCACTTCGGAGGCCGATTTTGAGTTTGTGTTTCCACACAAACTGTCTTTGTAACCTTGTTTAACCTTTTGTTGTCTTATCTAAATAGAGCATGCATTCCCCTTGAACCAAATAAAACATTCCGTCTGAGAACAAACAACAAAGTTTATGAAGCTGAATCCTTTCAGGGGAATGAAATACGGCTGAGTCAAACAACAAAGTTTATGAAGCTGAATCCTATCAGGGGAGTGAAATACCGCTGAGACAAACAACAAAGTTCATGAAGCTGAATCCTATCAGGGGAGTGAAATACCGCTGAGACAAACAACAAAGTTCATGAAGCTGAATCCTATCAGGGGAGTGAAATACCGCTGAGACAAACAACAAAGTTCATGAAGCTGAATCCTATCAGGGGAGTGAAATACCGCTGAGACAAACAACAAAGTTCATGAAGCTGAATCCTATCAGGGGAGTGAAATACCGCTGAGACAAACAACAAAGTTCATGAAGCTGAATCCTATCAGGGGAGTGAAATACCGCTGAGACAAAACAAAATCCCGTCGAAATGTGGACAATAATTGAGGAGAGAAAAAGCTAGTAGAGAATGGAATGTATTCAAGGGTTCCGACCCATATGTCCAACTTTTAATAATAGATTGTACACAAATTAAAAGTAAAATAGACAAACATTTTTATGGTTCAACTTATTTTAATATAACTAATGTAATTTCAACTTTAAACGACTTCTACATCTAACAGTCTATGACAGGTATTTTATATAAATTGTACATGCCACCAAAATGACTAATAATTGTTTTATAAAATGCAATTGTGTGTTTTAATTTTTTGTCATACATAACTGTACATTTTTTTACACGAACTAACAAGTCTAGTTAATTATTAATTAATATTGTGATGATGGTTCTGACAAATTTAGTTCCCAACCTGGTAAAAGAGTACATTTAAAACTATTTCCAACATTATTTCTGTCTTCCTCGTTCTCATTAGTTTGTGAAGAGGACAAGACCAAGAAAATAATCTGCACAAATGAGAAATTAATGAAAACTTAAACGTCTATTTTTTTAAATTGAATTTACCATTTTGACTGTTTCTGTCTGTTTGACTTTTAGATGGGCCTGAAAAAAAAACGTTAATTAGTAATTAGATTGTCCACCCTTATTAAAAACCCATTAGTGATGTTGACACTATCTTGAAAAGTCTGCAAATAGAGAGTTCATTCTGTCGTAAGTAACAAAATAGATTCAGCCAGGTAGCATTCCAGTACACGTACATTGAAGAAATGTTTCATTGTTATTGAATTAGTGTCCCTGTCTTAGGATTTCTGGTCTCATTTTAAGGAATGCTATACATTACATTTGGCGCCAACTCAGTTGCAGGAAAGGATCACCATATTTAGTAGTTCCAACGTGTAAAGGATTGTATATCTCTTGTTTCAAAAAAAGGGGGTATGGGCTCGGGTTGAACTTTCTTTGTAGGCTGAGTATCATCAGCTTGATACTTGAGGCTTTAAAAGTGCAAGAGTTATTATCAGTAAGAGCAAGTTGGCAAGAGTTAGGGTTAGGGCCAGGAAAGAACAAACAGCGAGTAGGGTCAAACAAAGTTATGGGCTTATAGAAATGTAAGTGAAGATTTGGGACATCCAAAGATGTCTAAACAATGTCTATACATACAATTTAATATACAACAAAGTAACAGCCATTCTTCTGTGTACAGCAGGCTACGATAAAAGGCCAGATGTCAACCTTTGACATTACAAACAAGCAATAGAAAAAAGAATACTTTTAAAAACCAAAGCCTATCTAAGCTTATCTAAGGAGAAATTGTAGCTAATTACTACTATGTATCGGAAAATTACAGGGTTTAGCTCCCTTTCTGCTATATAAAACAAAATTAATTAATCAGTACTAAATGATTAACTATTTGGATAATTTTTGGATTGATTCGAGTCTTGTTATCGACTATGAAGAGTTCTGCCAAATGTTTTCAACTTGATCCGACACTGGGAAGTTGGAGAGACAAAACTAGAGATGGGAATCGAACCCAACTTATAATTTTGAGCTCGGTTTGGTCAGATTTAAGTTCGAGTTCGGTTAGGTTCGATGACAAGTATAGTTCGGGTTCGGTTCGGTTCCGTCAGATCTTAAGTTCGGGTTCGGTTTGGTTCGATGTTATATAGCAAAAACTATTTACATGTAATAATGTTCAATTCAATTTATTAGAGAAAACAGTGGTGTTAAAGCCATTTCCAACACTCGTGTCACGGGCCACTTAACAGAAAAAAATATATAAATTAAAAAAAAAATGCACATTTATTTGAGACCTTCAATGATTCATGGGATGTAGGAAGTTTTCCAAAACCAACTTCTGAAAATCCCGCTGCATTACAGCTATTTAATGCGAAGTAAATGTGTGTGTGTTTGTAGTGTGTTGTTGAGCTCATTTAAATATGATGTAATGTTTCGTTTAAAAAGCAAAATCCCACAACCATGAGCACTTGTTTTAATTTCTCCGTCAAAAAAATTTCCGTTTCATGTCTCATATCAAAAATGGTTTTAGAACCTTTCCTCTATTTAACCATTGCACCTCACTGTAAAATAAAACGTCTTCATTTTCGGACTGTCAGAACATTGTTTTGTGGGTCAACGCTTGAAATGTTGAACAATATACAACACATCATCACATGGTTCTGATTTAACACCTTGCCACAGAGGTTTCGTTGGACTTGATAATTATGTCAATTCGCTATGACATCCAGCCATACTTCTGGCGGTATCATTAGTTACTTCCACCATTTATTTCCAAAGAAAAGAAACATCCTCCATGATGTCTGAAACTTCTTTAAAAAGGTCTTTTCCAGTGGTGGTCCCATGCACGCTCCTCATAGCAGCTATCTCTTCTGTGATTTGAAAATCGCTTGACGTACCACGAATAGATTAGCAAGAGTTGAGCGTTTTCAGTCGGTACCATTAAGAACTCCGCCGCTCCATCGCTTAGTTTCAAATTGAGATTTCTAATTGTTATACCAAAAAGGGAGTCGCCTTTAACTGCATTCTTATTTTCGTGACACATTTCTTCCACGAATGAGCGCAACGCCCCTTTTACGCATTCACGGTCGAAAAAAGGCTTCATTTCACTACTTAAAATATGAGCAACTTTATAGCGAGCTTTTAGCGCCTACTCATTAGCTTGTCCCTTCTTGGTCAATATTCTCGTCAATCCTCTCAGTCTAGCCTCTAGGCGTAACTTAAATCTTATTAGTTTATGTTTTTGATTTCATACTGCTGTTTAACGTTACATTCTATAGAAACAGCCACAAACATCTCTATACAAATCAAACATAGTGGCTTTTTTTCATGCTTCACATTAAAAAAAATCTATTCATTTTTTCTGCTAGTTGTTACATTCAAAATCGACTTTTCTTTCTTCCAATCTCCCATTTCATGAACGCACAAATCAAATGCTACGGTCGTGTTGGTATCAAAGGGAGACAACTCACAATGATGCAAGAAAGATGCACACACACGAGGTCAAGAACACTGCTTAAAGACAGCAGGATATTTGTTCCAAGAATTAAAAAAAACTGTTAAATCATCTCACTGTGTATTTTTTTTCTTACTAGAATATTAGAAAATCTTGATTCAGTTCGGTTAAGTTAAGGACGGTTCGTTCGGTTCTGTTCGTACCGATCAGTTTTAAAGTTCGAGTTTGGTTCGTTTCCCAACTCTAGAAAAAAAACTGTCAAAACGCAATAAGGGGACACTAAAATATTCACATCTCTCATCAAGCAGCATTTATTCCCCTTCTTTCGAATTGAAACTAAATAATTTGTCACCAACAATTAATTAATTGTTTATTTCTTTGTACATGTTAGATTCAATAGACAGCCGCTGGGCAGACGTTTGTACATGTTAGATTCAATAGACAGCCGCTGGGCAGACGTTTGTACATGTTAGATTCAATAGACAGCCGCTGGGCAGACGTTTGTACATGTTAGATTCAATAGACAGCCGCTGGGCAGACGTTTGTACATGTTAGATTCAATAGACAGCCGCTGGGCAGACGTTTGTACATGTTAGATTCAATAGACAGCCGCTGGGCAGACGTTTGTACATGTTAGATTCAATAGACAGCCGCTGGGCAGACGTTTGTACATGTTAGATTCAATAGACAGCCGCTGGGCAGACGTTTGTACATGTTAGATTCAATAGACAGCCGCTGGGCAGACGTTTGTACATGTTAGATTCAATAGACAGCCGCTGGGCAGACGTTTGTACATGTTAGATTCAATAGACAGCCGCTGGGCAGACGTTTGTACATGTTAGATTCAATAGACAGCCGCTGGGCAGACGTTTGTACATGTTAGATTCAATAGACAGCCGCTGGGCAGACGTTTGTACATGTTAGATTCAATAGACAGCCGCTGGGCAGACGTTTGTACATGTTAGATTCAATAGACAGCCGCTGGGCAGACGTTTGTACATGTTAGATTCAATAGAGAGCTGGGCAGACGTTTGTACATGTTAGATTCAATAGACAGCCGCTGGGCAGACGTTTGTACATGTTAGATTCAATAGACAGCCGCTGGGCAGACGTTTGTACATGTTAGATTCAATAGACAGCCGCTGGGCAGACGTTTGTACATGTTAGATTCAATAGACAGCCGCTGGGCAGACGTTTGTACATGTTAGATTCAATAGACAGCCGCTGGGCAGACGTTTGTACATGTTAGATTCAATAGACAGCCGCTGGGCAGACGTTTGTACATGTTAGATTCAATAGACAGCCGCTGGGCAGACGTTTGTACATGTTAGATTCAATAGAGAGCTGGGCAGACGTTTGTACATGTTAGATTCAATAGACAGCCGCTGGGCAGACGTTTGTACATGTTAGATTCAATAGACAGCCGCTGGGCAGACGTTTGTACATGTTAGATTCAATAGACAGCCGCTGGGCAGACGTTTGTACATGTTAGATTCAATAGACAGCCGCTGGGCAGACGTTTGTACATGTTAGATTCAATAGACAGCCGCTGGGCAGACGTTTGTACATGTTAGATTCAATAGAGAGCTGGGCAGACGTTTAAACTTGATCCAAAAATGGGAAATGGGAGAAAAAACATGTTCAAACTTTTGACCAGACAGACAGACAGACAGACAGAATGAGTTGATATTATCTTTGTAAAAATAGTTAATAGAGAAAACCATATATCTATTTATTGTACCTTTGGTTTCAAAAGCTGGCAAAAGTGTTGAAGGCATCTGTTTGTCATATGGAGTTGTAGGACCTAAAAATAATAAAAATGATAATCAAATCCTAATCAAGCTAAAATATTTAAATTCATTTTTTTAAATTAAGGATAAATATATTCAATGAGTCAGACTAGTTAAATAGCGATTGTATTCAATGAGTCAGACTAGTTAAATAGCGATTGTATTCAATGAGTCAGACTAGTTAAATAGCGATTGTATTCAATGAGTCAGACTAGTTAAATAGCGATTGTATTCAATGAGTCAGACCTATAGTGAATGGAATGTATTCAATGAGTCAGACTTATAGTGAATGGAATGTATTCAATGAGTCAGACTAATAGTGAATGAAATGTATTCAATGAGTCAGACTTATAGTGAATGGAATGTATTCAATGAGTCAGACTAATAGTGCACGGAATGTACAATTATTAAAAAAATTATGTTTATTCAGCCACTTTAAATAATTCTAAGTCAATCTAATAATTATTGGTCAGGAATCTAATTGTCCTATTTTAGTAAATAAAAAAAAAATTCATGCTAAAAATGGTTTATGTACTAAATTGGTTGACAATAAATTCCCTACACAACGGAAGATTAGATAGACGAACTGCTCATCACAATAGACCTTGTAGCGACAGACAACTACGTCTAAATAGATGAAGTGTATCAAGTTTACATTCAAACTTTTTAAAACCATAACTACTGCCAAGGGAATGCTAGTTAATCATGAATCATACAGTCGCCATATTATATACTATATCAACAGAATCAACCCAAGATTTAAGAGGACACTTAACCTCTCATTTATTGCAAAAAAAAATTAATTAAAATTGCTCTTGAAATTTTTAAAGTCGATTCTCTTCTCGCTCACAGGCTACAGAAGTTTTTCAAAGAGAATTACAGAATTGGTAAATCGAATTGGAGCATGTTTCTCCACCTAGAAAAATGTCAAGTATAAGGAGTAAACAAAAATGCAACAAATAAATACCACTCATATTATTCATATTAAACAGATAGTCAAATTACAGTCAGTCAGCATCTTACACGTATATTCAAACCAGAAAAAGCTTGCTCACAGATGTGGACACAACAATTACAGGAAGAGTTTAGCAGCAAGTTTTTAAAGTATGGAAATGTTGCTTTTGGCAAAGACCCACTCGGAATAAATAATACTCGTTCTTTTCTAACTTATAATAAATCTTTATTGTCCGTAAGGAAACTTGTCTTACAATTACATTACACCAAATAAAACACTATAACTTAAAAAAAAGAAAAAGGTACATTCACACCAGACTCACTCATAATTTACATGTAAAAAGTTTATATCAGATCGTTTCTATTTAATGATTTGATTGCCAGGGGAACAAAAGAGTGTTTGTGTCTGTTTGTCTTTGCTATCGTTGTCTTGTAAAATCTTTTTAGCTTTTTTATGGATGTTTGTCTCAAACAGCTGACCAAATGGGGTTTGTTTTTGGCCAATGACTTTACCAGCAGCATTTAGGATTCTCTGAAGTTTATTTTTACTTTTAATGTTTAGATTGCCATACCAGGTTGTGATATTAAAACTTAAAATATTATATATATATATATGTGTGTGTGTGTGTGTAATGTTTCTATGTGTTTATGGTCCGCTTAAAACGCTGCAGCGGGCCGCATGTGGCCCGCGGACCGTAATTTACCCACCTCTAATCTACACCAATGACATTCGAAGTCCATCAGTATTCCCATTCCCATCCAATATGCGATGCCATCAACGCGATATTCGTAGTTCACAAACGTGTGTACCATTGACACATTTGACCATTGACACATTTGACCATTGACACATTTGACCATTGACGCATTTGACCAGAGGCGTGTAGAGAAAACTTTCTAATATTAAATGTTCAAAAAACTAAAGAAATGATTAGGAATCAAAAAGATCATTTTGCAGAAATTTAGATCAACTACCAAACTGTAGACCAAATGCAAGAATATAAGGGTGCAACCATATAGTAAAAGATAACATGAAATGAACAGTTCCAAAATACATCAACGACTTTCTCAAGAAGCTAGCAACATTAAAAAACAAAGTATTAAAGATTGTATATACAGCAACTATTAGTAGTCTAATGACCTCTGTAATCACCTGCTAGTATGATAATACTTCACTGGCACAAGGGCATCGACTAAATAAACTCATTGAAATAAAACATTTTATATCCTTCCAACACGGATACCATCTCTTGAAGACCTTTTTCATCAAAGTTGCCTTTCCAAACCAAAATTCGTAAAGACAATTTGCATCCACTAAACTACATTTACACCAGATCTGAACCAAGTGGTCAGCTCCTTTCAATGTTTTAGTCTAGAACAGAAATATTTAAACTTCTTTATCCCACTTTCAGTCAGGATGTCTCAAGGTCACTTGTTACCAAAAAGTACATAGAAGCCTAGTACATAAAGCGATGGTCATGTGTGTGTGTGTGTGTGTGTACTACATATGTGAATTTTGTTGGTGCTTATAGTTTTTTTTATAGCAGTAATGCTGACGTGGACAATTTTTGTAGTCAAACTGAATTTCCATTTGTTTGGACCAATACAATTATCTTATCTTATGTACATTTTTTAAAGTAATGAAACGTGTTTGCCTGATGCATGTCACCTGACAATAAATGAGGCATGTCCATTACCTAAAAATCCAGCTCCTTCTCCAACTCGTTCACACTCAACAGATCCAGGATCGACAACTGTTAAAAACAATGCTAAGATATTATTCAGTATATAATGCATACATTTCCCATTTCCCAACACATACTAGGGGTGCACAAGATAGTAGCTGCGGCTCCGGCCGAATATCCGGCCATTTTTCACTATCCGACATTTTTATTAGTATGTATAAAGTGCATATGGTTACGTTAATGTCTGATATGGAATGTATTAACATTTATATTTAAAAACGAATGTGCTACAAATATATTAACAATCATCAAAACGTCTTTTAGTAGAAAGACAAAAAGAAAAGATACTAAACATTATCAATGCGCATAACATACATAGCAGCGATGGCTGGCACTTTGCTTGTCATGACCTTTGAGTGGGTTAACTCTTTCTCTCCTAACTGACGATACCATGGTTGATTCCACTAGAATGTGGTAAATAATTACGGAGACAAAGTGTTAACAAAAAGATGTTATATACCTTAACTATGTCACGCTGACTAGATGGTTGTCTAGCTGATAGAGATGAACAATTCCCAAACCCTTTATTTGTTTAGTCCATCACATAGATAGGCAGGTGACATTGGCGCCCGCAGGATTTTTTGCAGGGGGGTGCAAGCTGCCACTTATGGCTCAAAGTCGAAGCCTTAATTTTCGTGTTATAATATTAAAGATAAGAACTGCCCCCCTCCCTACTCGGATCCTCATGCCTAATCGATATTAAATGCACAGTAAATACTTTTTTTTATGAAATACAAAAATATAGAAACTAAATACGAGAACAAAGTATTCACTGTACAACATTGTTCACTTTATCCGTGAGGCCCGTGCTTCCCTACGTTTGATCAAACAAAAACTGCAAACGTTGACTGTGGCTGCCAAAATTGTCAATAACTTTACCAATGCATTGCTTTTTGTCGCGATGGACAAGCTGGCGATGAACACTTATCGTGCAGTTCCTGATATTCTTCTTTACCTATCAGCTTTTGCATCGTTTTAGGATGCAGACAAAAAACAAGTTGAACTGACCATTAGTATTTATCGAAATGCGAGACGTAATGAAGAAACTTAAGAATTAAGATATGTTAAGTCGTGTTCTGTATTAACTTCCAAAATCCAAACATGTGTTTTTTTCTCAATGTCTCTGTAGACTGCGAAATTTCGGCAGCAGCAACTCAATATTCGGTAACACGTTTTTCGGCCAGCAGTCTCTCCTTCCTCAAGATGACACCTCTGACGTGTTCCTCAGGATGGTCATGTTGGTTTTTGATTATGCAATTAATGTAACTGCTGATATTTTGTCGAGCGGCCACTAAGTTAAGTTGGAAAGACTGCAACCCCATGGAAACTGGTTCAAGAACAGATAAATAATTGACGACAATGAAAAGACAAATAAGAAACACAAGAGGATGTGACATTTACTACATATGTTATCAGTTTATCTGGTTTCACTTGCAGTCGTATAAGGATCCAGCAACCAGTCAAAGATCTCGAAGTTGAGACTTAAAGCTCGAATGGATTCGTATTTTTCAGTTCATTGTGTCTCCCACATCGCTAGGAACAGTTACGGAAAAAGAATGCTAGCCATCACGAGACAGCCTTAGCCGAGTAGTTTGTCCATGTCTAGACTTTACAATGACGTTAGACACATGCAGTGCGTCTCTCTGAACAACAGGAACTAAACCAATGAAGTCGAATACAATCGCAATCAACAAACCGAACAACACTCAAAGACCAATTTCCAGTGCCTGAGATATCTGCTACCATGTAAGTGCAGTGAATGTGTAATGCTGCAGCTCGTATTATTTGGTTTCTTGCTGCTGCCAGTGCTTCGTTGATCCAACTTAACGTTTTGACTCGAAAGTGGCATGCGAAGAACTTTCTTGTATCTCTTCTATAATAAACTGGTAGACGTGTTTAAGACACCGACCGCAACTCCGAAAGACTCTTTACTTTTGTTGAAAGAAAATATAACATTAATCACATCAAAAGATAATTGGCAAAAATAATATTCTAGACATTAACTAAATGTTATAAAAATTAATTGTGGCATTTTACGCTTCGAGACGATTTTTTCCTTCTGCAACTTCTTGTTTGACTAAAGAGGCCAATCCTTTGTACTTTCACCCTTCTGGTAAAATTAATGCTCGCTCTTTATGTGGATCTATCCAGTTACACTTTTCCCCAGCTGTTAGTGCCAATTTCGAAAAGCGTTTTGTCGCGTTTGCATACATCAGTATACCTTAGCAGTGGACGACCAGCGGATCTACTACCTTCTGTTACATCACCATACAGAATGTCTTGTGAAAGTCGACTGTGTGGCATTCATAATATCTATAGCTATGTGCAATTATAAACAAATCGTCACGACTAACATGCTATAGAATATGTGAAAGAAAAAGAATTGCAAGCCAAAGAAAATCGTACATGTTCGGACATGATCTACAGATTTGCCTATTCTAGTTACAATAATAGCATAGCTTTACAACTGTATTTCAGTGGAAGCACTACTTGTTAATTAAGTTACTACACATTAAAATAATTCTATGGGAAGCGTGGTCGAGAGGCTAAGTGCGCTTGTACTTAGCTTGGCTCGAGGTTCGACACCCGACTCGGGCAGAGTTGTGTTTACTGAGCGCCTAAAGGCAGCACCTAAAGGCAGCACGGAAAACCAACTCCTAGATACCCCCCTCCCCCCCCCCACTGGTCCACAATTGAGATTGCGCTCTGAGCATGCTTTAAGCATGAAAGTAGCGCTATATAAAAGCTATAAATATATAAATATAATAATATATGATAATGCTTTAGATTTAGACTTAGAAGATGATGCGTAAAGTTTTCCTGAACATTAATTTATTAAACCTTTGAATCAATAATGTATGGGCACCCGTATGGGTGTATATGGTGTTTCACTTGCACCCCCCCCCCCCTGAATTTTGACTAAATGTACATCTACGTAATAAAAAAAATAGATCTGGAAGATGTATTTTATTAAAAATATTTTTGAAAAATGTGTCTACTCAGAATTCAGTGGCACGCACGTACATGGTTGGCCATCCATTCCATACACCGTCTATCTACTACTACATTAGCCAGTGGAAGCACTACTTGTTCAGTTGTTACTTAGAAGTGAATTGATTTGATGGTGCGAAAAAATGGCTAGAATTAGGCAACTCAGATTCCAGGGTTTTTGCACCCCATTGCACCGCCCCTGCGGGCGCCCATAGCAGGTGACCACATTAAGTCAGATAGAATAGATGTAATATCGACACGTTGACGCTGTCTAGAGGTCACACCTTATGAGGAAACTGAGTTTGTTTATTTGGAGCAAACTCTTAAATAGGGGGGTGGACTTCAAGCCACACCGCTACACGGGTACCGAGTTTGCTTACTTGGAGACAAATCTCAATCAGCAGGCTTGACTATAAAACACGTACCTAAACGAATGACCATTTCGGTTAGAGTTGGAAACAAACAAAACCCAAACCAAACTCGAACCTCACTTACGACCGAACTCTAACTTGAAAACTGATCGGTAAGAACCGAACTGAACGAACTTTCCTTAACTAAACCAAACTGAATCAAGATTTTCCAATATTCTTGTAAGTAAAAACAACTTAGTCTTCTTATTTAGTTCTAAATGGTTTCTATTGCCACCGACATATCTGAGTCCTCTCAAGTCTTGGTACCTATTCGCGTTACTAAAAGCAATTTTAAAATCACAGAAGTGAAAGCAGCTATGAGGCTCGTGCTTGGAACCACCCACTGACAAATATCTGCTCAAGGAGATCATAAAGGATGTTTCTATTCTTTTGGAGAAATGATCTAGAGTGACTACTAATACCGTCAGAAGTATGGCTGAATGTCATAGCGAACTTGCAGCAAGAGTTATTAGAAAAGTCAAACGGAACTGTTGCCAGGTTTTAAATCAGAACCATATGATGATGTGTAAATTATTTAACATTTCAAGCGTTGAACCACTAAATTTCAAACAGTTTTCTGACAGAAATAGTCCAAACACGAAGACGTTATTTTGTAGTGAATGCGCTGGTTAAGCAGAGGAAAGGTTCTAAAACCTTTTTGTTATTTAAGGATTGGAACTGAAATTTTTATGACGGAGAAATGAAAGCAAGTACCTCAATTTAACGGCCTCTCATGATTTAAAGTGACATTACATTATATCTATATGAGCACAACAACAAACTACAAGAAAAACACATTTATTTTGCATGAAATAGCTGTAATGCAGTGGGATTTTTAGAAGTTGGTTTCGGAAAAACTTCATACATCCAATGAATTAGTGTAAGTACTATATCCACTGGTTTCTAATTAAACTGCATAATTGTTTTTTAAATGTTTTTTTGTACTTTTTTCTTTTATATGTCGAGTGTCGGAAATAAAAATAGCCCGAATAAATATATATGATCGAACCAAACCGAACCCGAACATTCGACCGACCGAACCTCTTGAACTCGCCATCGAACCGAACTTAAACTTAAATCTATCGAATCGAACAGAACCCGAACTTAAACTTAGTTACTGGCTTACTGGGATATAATATATAAACTCACGAGTTGGTTATCAAATGTAGAGATGGGAATCGAAACCAATTGTTTGATGTACATAAAAGTGCAAAGCTAAGATTTGAGCATATCCTATAAGCAAAAAAAGAGCTCAACTAGTTCATTGTATAACTAGTGACTAGAGACATGTTGCTATCAAGATGTTCATTGTATAACTAGTGACTAGACTTGTTGCTATCAAGATGTTCATTGTATAACTAGTGACTAGAGACATGTTGCTATCAAGATGTTTATTGTATAACTAGTGACTAGAGACATGTTGCTATCAAGATGTTCATTGTATAACTAGTGACTAGAGACATGTTGCTATCAAGATGTTCATTGTATAACTAGTGACTAGAGACATGTTGCTATCAAGATGTTCATTGTATAACTAGTGACTAGACATGTTGCTATCAAGATGTTCATTGTATAACTAGTGACTAGAGACATGTTGCTATTCGGCTCCGGCTTAATAGTTTATATTTTACAATGCGGCCATACCCGAATATGGCCAAATCTCAAATAGTGATATCCGGTGCACCCCTAATATATACACTTTTATAAAATTCCACTCACATTTACTTCTTGCTTTGCATGTCTGTCTGTTGTGTATTATTGGAGTTACAACAATTACCTGATTGACATTCTACAAAGTAGGAACGTATTAATGTCTCTAATGACTTTGCTTCTGTTGAGCTGCTGATGTTACACTTGCACAGTTCAATGTAAATGCATTGTATAAAGTTGGAAGTCGATCTAAAAATATAATTGTAATATTTCTATTAGTGTAGTCAGTAAATGTACAAAGTGAATCACTCACAGTTTCTTACCTTTAGCATAAAGATAATAATAAAAACATTTGTGTAACTCTTGTATGAAGCTGGTGGTGGTAAGTGTTTTTATTCTATTTAATTCTTGTATTTTAGTTCTCAAATTGAAAAGAAATCCTTTTAACATTACTAGGCATTTGTGTTCCTATTAATCTCTATCTCTAAAAAATATACCACATGGTGGAAGTAAAAAGTAAACAAAAGTGTTGAACAATTGCACTATTCAATGATTGTTCCATTAACAGTAGGTTTGAAATTAAACGCACTATGTGATTAACCTGTCAAGTCGCAATGATTTCCTTATATAGCATGTTATGTGTGCGACCATCTGGTTGTAGAATAAAAATTTGCTGGTGTGCTGACTCTGGAACAGACCACGTACAACTGACCGTAGGAGAAGTAATTGACTAAATCAACAACAACTACCACGAGAGACTGTCCCTGAGACTTGTTGATTGTCATCGCAAAGCAGAACTTGATTGAAAAATACAGTCTTTTAAATTCCGTTGCCTATAGCCAAAGGAAACCGTGAAATCTCATGAACATTGTTGTTACATTTAAGATACACCCTTAAATAAATTTTTACCGAAAGTAACTTTACCTTGGGCAACAGAAAAGAAGCTTTTTTTGGAGGGTTTTACTTCACCGGCGCGGGTTCCCCTCGGAACAACTGGCAAATGAAATGTAAAAACGAACCAATCAAACCAGCATCAGAAAAAAAAAATTGTTTTCCAAAAGACAACGGAATAATGTCAAAACCTTTCCAGAAGAATAAAACAATAACGTGTTCAAAATGCAACTACAAAGGTGACAATGCTTCACAATGTTGTACCAATGACATTGAGTGCAATTTTTTTCACAACAAAGGACATTATGCGAATGAATCCAGAACGAGACAAGCCAATGTGAGAGATAAATCCACTTAAAGATGAGCAACAAGAAGTCATTATAGTATAGATAGACCCACCAAAAGACCAGCTTCAAGAAGTAATTATACCATTGCAAGATTGAGCTTCATGAAATCATTACACTAGAGATAAATACATTGAAAGACCAGCTTCAAGAAGTTCTTATACTAGAGATAAATCAATTGAAAGACCAACTTTAAGGAGTCATTGTACTAGCGATAAATCTATTGAAAGACCAGCTTCAAGAAGTCAGTATAGTAGAGAAATCTATTGAAAGACCAACTTCAAGAAGTCAGTATACTAGGGACAAATCTATTGAAAGACCAACTTCAAGGAGTCATCATAATAGAGACAAATCTATTGAAAGACCAACTTCAAGGAGTCACTAGCAAACTTCAAGAAATCTAATGTACGGAAACAAGAAACAGGTTTACAATAGAACCGAAAACACATTGAAATACCCAACCTTGAAGTTGGTATTCAACAATGACTCTGGTTGCCAATACAAAAGGACTTAATTGTGAACGAAGCTTTTATCAAGCCAAATAAGTATACAGGCAACGTAGTGAGAGCTACAGCTTTCAACTGAAACTATCAGCAACTTATTAAGTGGGAAAACAAAAGTCTAAGTAGCTCATAGTCTACCTGTTGATCTCATCATAGACAACAGAGAAGAAGTACGTGAATGCAGTTGTCAAGATCTCGTTGAATGGGCTAATACAATGAAGTTAAGCCAAGAATGCTACGCCGTCATCACGTGATCGGTAACCAAAAAAAGGACAAAAAGAAGCAACCAATACGATCTGTGGTTGAGGCTATAAATAGGCCAGAACAATCGAGAATAACATAGTGGCTAACTTTGCACTGTCCAATTGGTTCATACTTTGCCCGGTTCCGGTCGAATTTTGATGCCATTTGACAAGTCAGAGGAGACGGTGGAGCGAGACGTTTCTGTCCTAGGAGTTTTGAGGCACTACGCCCTACAACAGATTTCTTTAGCATGGCACTTGAGTAGGTCTAGGTCTCCTTCCCTTCACACACATTGAATTTCATGAAAAAGAGCCAGAGAGCGAAATGTGAAGTTTACTCGTTGCAAACAGACAGCGGGGTACTGATGTGTCTTTAAAGGGATTGACTATTATAGAAATCGATGTAGGAAACCAGTCATTGGAATAGGAATCCCTAATCGCTGACACCCCTGATGACTAAATTATAGGGCTTGATTTTATGCTGTAAATATATTTTCCCAGAAAATCCTCAATGTGGGACCTTACTCGGTGCTGAGGATGAAGTAGATGTAGTAGTCAGAAGAATACTGTTGATAAAATAGAGAGTTTACAATGCCAGTCTGAATCAATCAGAAAATGGCCTTACAACGTTTGGCTTACGTTTGTTGAAGGCATGGACGATAACTCTAGTGAAGCAGCTATCGACATGATAGAATGGATGAAGCAGCAAGGAGTTATTAGACCCTCAAATAGCCTTTCGTGTTGACCATTCGTTTAGGTAAAGAAAAAGAAAGAATCTACGATTTGGTGTGGACTACAGATTTCTGAACGAAATAACAAACCCTAGGATCGACGACACATTGAACACGATGGGTCACAGATTGCTTCTATTCTTGATCTGAAAAGTGGGTCCTGGCAAGTTGCATCTTGAGGGGAGAGAGAAAATTGTCTCTGTGATGGTCTCCATCCATTCATCCCATTGAGGGTCCATTCTGATCTGGGCTTGACGTCTCCATGCCCGGACTTTGAGCTGTTCAAAATCTGCCTCTACGTCATCAAGCCAGTGTACTCGTGGTTTGCCTTTGGGGCGTCTGCCTTTTGGTTTTTGCCTCCTGGTCTCCGCCACGTATAAAAATCTCAAACTATTCGTCGCTTTCAAAATACAGACCTACTTTAACAATGTTTAAAAAAATAATTGATCATTATCTAATTGAGATATTTATTATGACTATTATCACATTTGTAACGCTTGATTTATGCTGCGTTTAAATAGTTCTCTCTTAAAACAGAGATACGATTATTGTAGATTTTACTTTTATAAATGAGTGACGTGGTCTACTAATTTGAAAAGTTACTGAAAAAAAATTGTTATACAGAATTAAGTGAATAATAGTGTGATTATCAGAGGTTTGTTTGGTTCGTATTGCTTAGTGTTGCATTTTTTTTTTTACAATTTCATATAAGATTGTTAATTGTTTATAGGTGAACGGAAACGGCTGTGATGGTTTTCCTAGAAATTCGTTAGTTTATGTATATCTATGGGAAAAATTAATTACTAATTGGCCACACAGGGAAAACTCTGGTTTGACCATTGTAATTTTTTCTAAATAAAATCATCTTAAATTTAAGTGTGGTCTGAAGATCTTTATCTTGAACACATTCAAAATGTCCGCATATATTCAGTAAACAGTTAAATAAACATATCGACGTTCAGGAACATTTTGCTGGACTGCTCGAATTAATTTGACAAAATGTATACATGTGTGTTTCTAATATTTCAAGTGTAGATCTATATCCCAAACTAAAATTGTATATACTCTGAGTAGATTTATACATGGGCCTAACCAGATATTTTGTTTGTTGGGAGGGATTGGGTTGGGAAAAAGTTTATTTGTTTCTATCATTCATTTGTTATTAAGAGCTTTGTAATCGCTCTCACAGAAAGTTATCAGCTTCATAAAGGAGGAATTGTCTTTAAAAAAACAACTTTTTATGTTCCTTGTTCTTACCCGCACTACAAACAAACTAAAAAAAAACTGGCTATGATGACCTCCCTGATGAAATATTTTAAATCGGAGGTGATGCTCTAACCGTGAGACTAACAGACTTGTTCGCTGTATGCTGGGAGAAGAGCGTTGTTGAACCTGAAGTTCGAGATGCCTTAATCATTTTTACCTTTAACTATCCCTTAGTCTGTTGGGGCACCAAGCAAGACTCGTCGACCGTCTTTCTCCATTCCTCCCTGTCTTTTGCCTTGTTTAGAAACTCTTTCAATGGCAGGCCCGTCTATTCTTTTATGTTGTCCTCACATCGCTTTCTCTGTCTGCCTCTTCTTCTTTCTCCTGGTACTATTCCCTGAAGGAAGGTCTTTGCGAGCCCCGAAGATCTAGTAATATGGCCATAGATTTTAAGCTTGCGTTTTTTTACGATAGTTAGCAGGTCATCATGGGGTCCGATCGCTGCAGTAACCCTGTCTCTAATCTCTTGGTTTGTGATGCGGTCTTTGAACGTGATACCTAAACTCCTCCTGTAGCATCTCAATTCCATTGCTAGGATCCTCCTCTCTAGCTCTGCAGTCAACGTCCAAGACTCACAAGCATATACAAATGTGGCCGAAATCATATCCCTATCCCTGTGCTTTTGGACACATCCAAACGAGAGTTTGGCGGAATGAAACTCTCCACTTGCCTACAAAAATCAGTGTCTACCAAGCAGTGGTTCTCTCAACTACATGGATCTGAGACATGGATACTACACATACACCTACTAAGACTTCTTAAACGCTTTCACCAAAGATACTTTTGCTCCATCATAATATACGGTGGCAAGACCGCACTACAAACAACGATGTCTTTGCGAACGCCGGTATGGACAGTATAAAGGAACTTCTTATGGTCCAACAGTTACGCTGGGCAGGGCGTGTATCCTTTATGGGGGGCGATTTTATGCCAAGCTGAACTGAGTCGACGTAACAGAGGTGCGCTCCACACACTTTTAAGTCCAGCTTAGGCGCCAAATTGCATTAAATGACATAGGACGGCTTCGGAACGAGACTGCTGGAAATCGCTCACAAAGGCCGAAGGATACACATTTGAGGCCAGAAGAGGAAAGACGAAGAAGGCAAAAAGAAAATCTAAATCAACCGCCTGAGAAAAATGGTTATGTCTGCGCTGCATAAGACAAAATATGTAGGTCGCAGCTGGGGCTGCGTCGCCACGGACGGAATTTACGGCATTCCTCATTAATCTCTGGACTCGAAAACACGCCTTATTATTAAGGATTTTTCTACTTCAAATGTTTATGAATAAAGTAGCCAGCCTCCAATGGTTCACAAGCCACATTGAAATAAAAGACAATGTTAAAGCAGAAATATTGCCAATAGATAGGGGAGAATGACTAAACAATTCAAAGTCCATCTCTACCCTGATAAAATTTAAAAAAAAAAGAGTTAAATAAACGAGAAATGGAACAGCGCTAATACGAAGTTCAAGAGAAAAGATGCCTACTCTGTCGACATCAGTGGAGTCACTAGGGTCGGTGTCACCCGGTGCGGTTTGCTCTGATGTCACCACTTTCCACCGGTTTTCAACCTTATTCACTTTTCCCAATAGAAATTCCTTTTGTCGAACCAATACAGTAAGCTGATTAAATATTTTCATTGATTTTTGCACAAATGTGTAAAATAATCAAAAGTAGAGAAATATGTCATAAGCAATGGGATTTTCAAATAGAATTGACTAATTTTACATTTGTTTATTTATTAAAATCACCTAAACATGTTTCCATTGTTAGACTTGCAGACGGAAACGGTATAACGTTTTGCTGTGTTATTCAAACTTTTACTACCATTTGTAGGGAAAAATATAAGTTTTACTCTAGCTTAGTCATCTATTCATCTCGGGAAGCGTTTAAAGATCACCTATCGAGGTCAGGGGCGAAGCCCCGGACACCAAGTGTTTTTCAGCATTTCTGAGCTTCAGAAACTCATTTTCCTTAAGTCTATGATGTACAATTTCTACTAGAAAGAAGTTTGCAGGTAAACATTTTAAATAGAGGTAAACGAGCCGTATCTGAAGTGCGAGAGACATTCTAGACTAAATGAGCGGTGTTTCTCAAACTTTTACCGTTGGCTAAACCTTTTTTTTTTTAGAACCAACAAAATTATTTCTCGAGATAGTATAAGGGAGGCATCAGGTTCCCTCTCCATCTAGCAATGTGGTCTGTTGAAGCGCCCAATGTGGTCTGTTGAGGCACCCAATGTGGTCTGTTGAAGCGCCCAATGTGTCTGTTGAAGCGCCCAATGTGGTCTGTTGAAGCACCGTTAGCTCCACCAAGTGTTTCCCAACGTTCTCAGATTGTGTTGTGTCTTCAACGTATTGTTCTTCCCTTAGTAAGTAGAGCCGATGTCAATGTTCAAGTATAAAGGAGTGGGACGTTATTCCGATACAGAAATATTTGCTTGGAATCTAAGAACACTAATTATAATAGTTTTTAAAAGTTGCTGAAATTAAATCTATTAAAGGCAACATTGGCTAATACTATTATACGGGTGATGTTCAAGTTCTATATAGCACATGTACGTTTTAAGATCATCTTTATGTTCATTATGAAGCTTGCCGCGAACCTTTTAGTTTCTGTCACACAAGGGTCGTCAACATAACGAGAGATAATTTTTATCATTAAGACCATTCAAAATAGAATCACGTCAGTAGAGACGCTTTGAAATGTCTTCTTCAAAAAGTTTGTAATCGATATTTTTTCTAGACGCCTCTTCATTAGCAGAACACACGAAGTCTTTATTTTATACTATTTTAAATTTTTAAACATCGATAATGTTATTTCACTTGGCTACTATTCAAAATTAGATTGATAACTACAATGAACAGACAACGTTTAATTTTACTCGTGTAAAATAATTTGAATAGCTTCACCCTCTATCCATTGGTCAGGGCATTGCGCCCTCATGAGAGAACGTTGAGCCTTTTTCCAAGGAGTGCCTCCCACGACAGCTTGAGGAAAGCTGCAGTAGTTCATGAGAGTTTCTAATGGGCTTGTTGACCTAAGATCATCCTCATCTTTAGAAAGGCGTCTTGTAGTGGGTACGTTAGTCGAAAGAAATTGGTTTGCACTGCCGTAAAAACGGGGTAGACTCTAGAATCCCGTTGTTGAAGAGGCATTAAAATGTTTTCTTTAAAAGAACCTTTTAAATCGATCTTGCTACTAGCGTAAAAAAGTTTTACTTGGACGATAAAAAGACGTCACATAATTAGGCTAATAATTTAATTTGTCTTAAAATTGAGTAATCAAGTCTCTTGGACCTAATTCATACTGAAATATAAAATAACTCCAATACAAATACAAAACAATGTTTCTTCTTTCAAAAATACATTTGCGTCCCCTTGGTGGACATTAGTACCAAAGAAAATAAAATGTATAATAAATGATATAGATCTAGATTAGTTTAGTAGATATGCCTAATCATATTTGGGTATATATCTTGAGATTTTTTTTTTAATCTGTTAGTTTTTGCCGATATTTAATTTTTCCATTCGGGTGTCACCCCCCCCCTTATGGGTGTCACCCGGTGCGGACCGCACCCCCCACTACCCCCTAGAGACGCCACTGCCCGACATGACTAACATAGAATATTTCGACTTAGAACCGGACACAGCAGAATGAGACAAAATATGTTCCGGATGCTAAAAATAGGGATTAGTGAGATTCGCTTTTGTATCACCAGACAGAGAATGCGACCATGTCATTCAAAACTACATATTCTATCGAACAAGACAATGACCTGTCCCCATAGAACAAAGAACTATTTGGAGAGCTTGAATCCTGGAAATCACTGCGCAGTTCATCACAGATATAGGACTACTTGTTTGAGCCTTTCAACATACTAGTCGACCGGCAGCGTAGCATACGCCACTATTTTGCAGGGCCGGCCCTAGGACACTGCAACCTATGCGACCGCGCTAATTCTAGGTGTAATTTATTGAATGAAACCATTTTATAACTAATAACAGAATTCCCGCGGCCTCTTGATTTACCAGGAGCTGATGAAAATCTCCTGAAATTGCAAGATATACGAAAAAGTCCTGGAAATCTCCAGAAATTATTAAAATCTTTTGAAAACTCATACAAATCTCCAGAAATAAATAGTCAAAAATTGTCACTTTGGGTGTCATTCAATATGGAAAACGCCAATCCTACGCACGATTTAAAAAAACGTCCTTATCACGTAATTGTGGAATCTAGTGAAAGAAGCAACGAAATGCTGAAATATCTCGGTCCCATTGGCAGAAAGAAACTGTTGAATTTGATCAATCGTACTTGGACTCGAGGGGATTTCCCTAAGGCTTGGCGCGTGGCAACGAGCGATCCCCTTCTCAAAAAGAGGAAAGTCCCGGATCGTGCGGAAAGTTACCGACCCGTTTCGTTGACGTCCAACGTCGGGAAGGCGGCTGAACGCATGGTCAACAGAAGGCTCACATAGTTCCTAGAAACGAATCGTCTCATTGCACCTGAACAGGGCGGGTTCAGGCGGCACCGAAATGCGATAGATCAAGTGACGTTATTCATGCACAAAGTGGCGGATGGCTTCCAGTGGGGCAACACAAATTGACCTGGTCAGTCGACGCTAGCGGTATTTATCGATCTCAAACAGGCCTATGACAGGGTATGGAGGCCCGATTTGTTGTTGAAACTGATGAGCCTTGGTGTCGGTCACATATGCTTAGGTGGATACAAAATTTCCTTACGGAACGGACTTGTCAAGGAAACTTCCATTCGAGCAGGGGGTGCCGCAGGAATCGGCACTCAGCTGTACGCTTTTTCTTGTCTATATCAACGACTTGCCGGCCCTCTTGCAATGTCAGAAGCTGTTGTTTGCGGATGATATTGTGTTGTGGGAGTCGGGGAGGGATCGCCAGCAGCTAATTGGCACTCTCCAGCAGGCATTGTTTACATCGGACGGTTGAGGGAAAATTACGACACACGGTGTTGCCACTGCATGGAGGACGACGAAACAATAGAACACATTCTTTATGAATGCAGAGTTCTGCGCGAAAGGCGATTGGGACAAGGATTTCATAGAGAGATAACTGGTACATGTCCGACACAAAGGTTGTCCTTGTACGGGGATAAAGCGACCTTAAAACTCACTGCTCGCTTACTCTCACGTGCTCTAAGGGAGTAATTCCCAGCATTGTTCGTTACTACTGGGGTTTCTGATTCGGTGAAAGAAGCTTCTCGCGCCTCAAACTAATGAAGAAATACTTGAGGTCAACAATTTTCCTAGATAGATTGAAACATTTGGTAATTCTTGCTATTGAGCGTGATCTATGTAGGAAACAGAATACTTACGATATACTGTATGATTTCTCTCGCATGGCTAGAGTAGTAAATTGTTGCGTAGTAAAGAATGAAAAAAATCAAAGACGAATATATTTTGGGCCCCACAATGGTTAAGTCCGGCCCTGCTATTTAGTGATGGGTGAATACTACTTGTTCTCCCCCCCCCCCTTTTTTTTTCTTCGCCTCTAAAATAACGTTGGGTAACTCTAGTCAGACCGACTTGCAGAGATAAACGAGTGATCTTTCCATTACTTGGTGTCTAAACTCTTGAGCCATGAAGAGAATTATATATATATATATATATATATATATATATATATATATATATATATATATATATATATATATATATATATATATAGTATTATATAGGAAGAATAATAATCTGTGATTGGGCTCTGAGTTTGTTCACGATTCAGATATTCAGACGGGAGTATCCAAGTGAAGAATGTTTTTAAATCTTTAGTGTAGGTCGTCATAGAATAGTATGTAGTAGACATATTCAACATGAATAAACAGTAGCGAGGGGGCGAGTTGATCCAATTATTCGACCAGACAAGCTACCTTTTATCGACGAAGTTATTTCAAGGGTAAAACATTTCATCCCCCCGGTCGTCCTGCGGGAGGTTAGGACTAGGAAGTAAATTCTCTAAAGAAACATCTGAAACACGCACAACATTAGAAAAAGTATTTTTAGAGCTAATGGAAAAACCATCTTTTAAATACATGTTTCATTACTTTTCAACAACAGGCAAACATGACAGTGCGCTAGAGAAATTGAGCTTAAAAAAAATCTTAATGCAATAGCTGCATTATCTTACGTGACAATTGGATTCTCGTAGATATTCTTTATTATTGGGCCGCAACGACCTTTGTAAGGGAGGGGGTTGAACCTAACCCATGGCTACGCTCTTGCAATGTGTCCACAAGTTTTGCTTCGTATTCTTACTTGGAGAGTTTGGA
Organism: Biomphalaria sudanica; assembly: GCA_036873155.1. Classification (NCBI taxonomy): domain Eukaryota; kingdom Metazoa; phylum Mollusca; class Gastropoda; family Planorbidae; genus Biomphalaria; species Biomphalaria sudanica. The sequence continues at coordinate 419,166 of JAZGLO010005211.1, read as the reverse complement.
ACAACTCAAAACATCCCATCACTTCTTAGAATTAACTTAGTTTCGATGTTGTTGTTTTTACCCCAGCTCCTCCCCCAGGGCTACGCTCATGGGTGGCAGTATTTTTATTTTTAGCGCCCCCCGAAAGGGGAAAAGACGCTATTAAGTTTTGTGTGGTCTGTTTGAAGCGAAAACAATCTATTTATATGTATATAAGTGGAACATAATTTAACATAACAATTAGTAAGTAGTTTTTCATATTATCGCATGAACGGCAGAGCTGCACTGTAGCCATGGAACACTTAACTAAAGGAATTTTTAAAATGTTTTTTTCTTTCTTGAGGCTTTTAATAAGAGATTGACCCTTTACAAAACAATTAGATAATCATTATAAGACATCCGTTAGGCCATGTTCATATTTAACTACACATTCACCTATCTTTCACTGTTGTGGCGTTACACAAGATCTGTCAACCTTCTTTCTCCATTCTTCTCTGTCGCATGCCTTTGATAGAATTTCATTCTGATAATCTTTCCAAAATACTGAAAGCTGCCTTGGTGGACCACTTCGGACCAATTTTAAATTTCCACACAAACTGTCTTTGTCACCTTGTTTTAATTTGGGGAGGGGGGTTAAACCTAAAAATTCCTCTTGAAGGTTTAACCTCAACACCTCCCATAGAATTTTGTGCCTAGTTTGATTTCGTTTTCTCAGTGTGTAAAATATATCTGAAGGGGGAGAGGGGTTGAACTTCAACCCACACCTGGCTACGCTCATGAATATACTTTTTAACTTCTATTCAATTAAAGTACTAATTTCATTTTGCAATTTATTTGACGATCCACATGACGTTTATATACAAAAGACAAATCTAGAATAATAGACTATATCATTTTAATTATATTATAATACTTACATACAATAAGACAAGAATTCAAGCTTATAAAATGATTCCAGTTTATCCATATCATACTTTCGTGCACAAATCCTTATGTCTGGACATATGTTTGCAATTTGTATAATCTCACTAGCTGTAAATAATATTGAAAAATTTTTTTTTTATTTATAATAATTATTTTTTTATATATGAGGCTTAATCTTGATTTAAAGACATCAATAACTATGCACCGTACTCCTAAAAGTATTGAGCAAGCAATTTGTGTAACAATGATTTAAATGATCCGATTCACCAAATCGATTTGTTAATATAAAGAATCTTTAAAACCCCATACTGTTAGATAGCTGATGTAATATCTTTGATTAAATCCAGAAGAGGATCGTCGCCGCCATTTTCCCGATTGATCGCTGGAAAAGATTTTATCCAGCAAATATGCTCTTCACCTTTTGTCTTGTCTTAGAGTTCCAGGAACAACAAAGGCCACAAATATGCTCTTCACCTTTTGTCTTGTCTTAGAGTTCCAGGAACAACAAAGGCCACAAATATGCTCTTCACCTTTTGTCTTGTCTTAGAGTTCCAGGAACAACAAAGGCCACAAATATGCTCTTCACCTTTTGTCTTGTCTTAGAGTTTCAGGAACAACAAAGGCCACAAATATGCTCTTCACCTTTTGTCTTGTCTTAGAGTTCCAGGAACAACAAAGGCCACAAATATGCTCTTCACCTTTTGTCTTGTCTTAGAGTTCCAGGAACAACAAAGGCCACAAAGGGTCCTGATTGCTATAAGCAGCAGAGGGCAGCGCTAACCATGGGGGGTTTGCCTCCTATTCCTAGACTGTAACCGAACAAACTCCGTGACCACCACTCCTATTCTCTCTCTCGGAAGAAGCTATGTTAAATTCCAGTTCTTAGCCTATCTAGTTCCACAACAAGACATTTACACGGAGGCGCCACGCTGAGGCTACTGGGTCTGAATTCTTCGGGTGTGAATGATGAAACACAGACTGGGCAACTATGTACCATCAAGTCTTCAATTTACTGTTTTATTTAGAGATCAAAACTTGTGTTTTGTAAGTGATGATGTTAAATTGATGCTCTAGATTATGAGAAGGTTTATGAGCCATAAAGTAATGATGCTAAATTGATGCTCTAGATTATGAGAAGATTTCAGAGCCATAGAAGAAATAGACAATAAATAATTTAAAGTTTACTCTTATACTCTCAATAAACTTTTATTTTACCTTTAGAAATAGATATATCTGGTAATGGTAGCAGTCTGAGCTCAGCTGTCACTGGGTCTTAAAGGAATAGACATTATAATTACTTTATGAGGAGAAACTTGTTTGCATAACCGATGTATTTAAAACCTATTATATATATTGTATTATATAGTTCATATTTTTCTTCTAACATGTTCAAACTGAAATCTACATTGTATCTTTTATGAATAGAGAATATAAGCGCCAAATACCACTTACTGGCTGACTTTTGTATTAAAAGATCTCATCAACTGTTCTATGGATTTGCATGAAATGTTTGCACATGTTCCTTTTACCTCTAAGTTTCTCACTAAGACGAGGTTTTAACACATTCGCAGTTTCAACTCCGCCATTTGCGAAATAGCATAAGCTTTCTATTCAACGTTTATATTTTATTTTTGCTATTTTCCCAGAAGGCCGCATTCTACTATCAAGCATAAACAAATAGAAAAGAATCAAGGACTACCGTATTTTGAAAGCACATTTTTCTTCTTTTTTCTCTAGTTTGACTTCATTGGAATTGGCCTTACATCATAGTGTTTTGTTGTTTCATTTCAATTGTCTTTGAGTCAAGAAAGGGAGCAGGGCGTAGATTAATTGTTCCATAGTAAATTAAGAAGCCGATGAAAAACAATTTGTAAAAAAAATTGCTAATCGTACATATTTATTATTGTTATTCTAGATGTAGTACAGATCTAATTACATTACTCATCCAGACTCATTGATACAATTACGTTTAATGTTAGCTATTTTTTTAAAGTATTTTTTTTTTAATTGTTTTTGTGTAGAGCAATTTCATGCTTTCAGCTTTCTCGATGCGCTATGTTGAGAAATAGGGAGGAGGGAAGAAGGGGGTATCTGTGTAATGTTACGATGATCGCTTTTTTAATGTACTTTAAAAAGTTGTAAGACTTGATTTTGAACTCAGGGCTCAAGCCTTCTCGGGGGACTAATTTAACTAATACCACCACATCTATCAAGTACAATGTCTTTCCCTTGTTCTATACAAACAAAATGATTATTTACATATAACTAATTGGTTAAATTATTTTATTGATTATTGTTTTGTTAGGTACAAGCAATAATTGACCAAATGTCAACTTGATCCTTGGTGGGGTGAGGGAGAAAAAAGTGTACAGACATTTATCAGCAAGACAGACACAAGAATGTGATATAATCTTTATAAGACAGACAGAGACAGGAATGTGATATCTTTATAAGATAGACAGACACAAGAATGTGATATAATCTTTATAAGACTAACAGAGACAAGAATGTGATATAATCTTTATAAGATAGACAGACACAAGAATGTGATATAATCTTTATAAGACAGACAGACACAAGAATGTGATATAATCTTTATAAGACAGACAGACACAAGAATGTGATATAATCTTTATAAGACAGACAGACACAAGAATGTGATATAATCTTTATAAGACAGACAGACACAAGAATGTGATATAATCTTTATAAGACAGACAGACACAAGAATGTGATATAATCTTTATAAGACAGACAGACACAAGAATGTGATATAATCTTTATAAGACAGACAGACACAAGAATGTGATATAATCTTTATAAGACAGACAGACACAAGAATGTGATATAATCTTTATAAGACAGACAGAGACAGGAATGTGATATAATCTTTATAAGACAGACAGAGACAGGAATGTGATATAATCTTTATAAGACAGACAGAGACAAGAATGTAATATAATCTTTTTTAAGATAGACAGACACAAGAATGTGATATAATATTTATAAGACAGACAGAGACATGAATGTTATATAATCTTTATAAGACAGACAGACACAAGAATGTGATATAATCTTTATAAGACAGACACAAGAATGTGATATAATCTTTATAAGACAGACAGAGACAAGAATGTGATATAATCTTTATAAGATAGACAGACACAAGAATGTGATATAATCTTTATAAGACAGACAGAGACATGAATGTGATATAATCTTTATTAGACAGACAGACACAAGAATGTGATATAATCTTTATAAGACAGACAGACACAAGAATGTGATATAATCTTTATAAGACAGACAGACACAAGAATGTGATATAATCTTTATAAGACAGACAGACACAAGAATGTGATATAATCTTTATAAGACAGACAGACACAAGAATGTGATATAATCTTTATAAGACAGACAGAGACAGGAATGTGATATAATCTTTATAAGACAGACAGACACAAGAATGTGATATAATCTTTATAAGACAGACACAAGAATGTGATATAATCTTTATAAGACAGACAGACACAAGAATGTGATATAATCTTTATAAGACAGACAGACACAAGAATGTGATATAATCTTTATAAGACAGACAGACACAAGAATGTGATATAATCTTTATAAGATAGACAGACACAAGAATGTGATATAATCTTTATAAGACAGACAGAGACAGGAATGTGATATAATCTTTATAAGACAGACAGAACATGAATGTGATATAATCTTTATAAGACAGACCGACACAGGAATGTGATATAATCTTTATAAGACAGACAGACACAAGAATGTGATATAATCTTTATAAGACAGACAGACACAAGAATGTGATATAATCTTTATAAGACAGACAGACACAAGAATGTGATATAATCTTTATAAGACAGACAGAGACAGGAATGTGATATAATCTTTATAAGACAGACAGAGACAGGAATGTGATATAATCTTTATAAGACAGACAGACACAAGAATGTGATATAATCTTTATAAGACAGACAGACACAAGAATGTGATATAATCTTTATAAGACAGACAGAGACAGGAATGTGATATAATCTTTATAAGACAGACAGAGACAGGAATGTGATATAATCTTTATAAGATAGACAGACACAAGAATGTGATATAATCTTTATAAGACAGACAGAGACAGGAATGTGATATAATCTTTTTAAGACAGACAGAGACAGGAATGTGATATAATCTTTATAAGACAGACAGAGACAGGAATGTGATATAATCTTTATAAGACAGACAGAGACAGGAATGTGATATAATCTTTATAAGACAGACAGACACAAGAATGTGATATAATCTTTATAAGACAGACAGAGACAGGAATGTGATATAATCTTTATAAGACAGACAGAGACAGGAATGTGATATAATCTTTATAAGACAGACAGAGACAGGAATGTGATATAATCTTTATAAGACAGACAGACACAAGAATGTGATATAATCTTTATAAGAAAGACAGAGACAGGAATGTGATCTAATCTTTATAAGACAGACAGAGACAGGAATGTGATATAATCTTTATAAGACAGACAGAGACAAGAATGTGATATAATCTTTATAAGACAGACAGAGACAGGAATGTGATATAATCTTTATAAGACAGACAGAGACAGGAATGTGATATAATCTTTATAAGACAGACAGAGACAAGAATGTGATATAATCTTTTTAAGACAGACAGAGACAGGAATGTGATATAATCTTTATAAGACAGACAGAGACAGGAATGTGATATAATCTTTATAAGACAAACAGAGACAGGAATGTGATATAATCTTTATAAGACAGACAGAGACAGGAATGTGATATAAGCTTTATACGACAGACACAGGATTGTGATATGCGTTTTATAAGACAGACAGATACAGGAATGTGATATAAGCTTTATAAGACAGACACAGGAATGTGATATAAGCATTATATGACAAACACAGGAATGTGATATAAGCTTTATAAGACAGACAGACATTTGAATATGATATAAGCTTTAAACGACAGACACATGAATGTGATATAAGTTTTATAATACAGACAGATACAAGAATGTGATATAAGCTTTATAAGACAAACAGACACAGGAATGTGATAAAAGCTTTATAAGACAGACACAGGAATGTGATATAAACTTTATAAGACAGATACAGGAATGTGATATAAGCTTTATAAAACAGACAGACACAGAAATGTGATATAAGATTTATAAGACAGTCACAGGAATGTTATATAAGCTTTATAAGACAGATACAGGAATGTGATATAAGCTTTATAAGAGAGAGAGACACATGAATGTGATATCAGCTTTATTATAAAATAACACCAACCCCCTACCCCGAAAAGACATTCAATAATCCAACAGTGACTTATAAGCTCAAAATCTATGTCTAGATTAAAATACTGCTAGTCTTATCTACAGTTTAAACAAATCTATGCCTTCAATAAATCTATCTAATTGATTCAATCAATTTTCAATAGATCTATCTGCTTGATTATATTAGTCTTCAATAGATCTATTTGCTTGATTCTATTAGTCTTCAATAGATCTATCTGCTTGATTCTATTATTCTTCAATAGATCTATCTGCTTGATTCTATTAGTCTTCAATAGATCTATCTGCTTGATTCTATTAGTCTTCAATAGATCTATCTGCTTGATTCTATTAGTCTTCAATAGATCTATCTGCTTGATTCTATTAGTCTTCAATAGATCTATCTGCTTGATTCTATTAGTCTTCAATAGATCTATCTGCTTGATTCTATTAGTCTTCAATAGATCTATCTGCTTGATTCTATTAGTCTTCAATAGATCTATCTGCTTGATTCTATTATATATAGACTGTGGCCTTTTGGAAACATACCGAAAATAAAATTGGAAAGGTTTAAAAGAAAGATTGCAGTTGTTCCCAAATTGCGACGTTTAGGTTTATTTGTCTATATGAGCACCTTAGAGAGAAAAGAAACTTGTTTACCAAATTTCATGCGAATACGTTTCATAGTTTCAGATCTCTAATTAGGTATATAAATGAGTGGTTTTTAATACATATAAGATTACATTTTCACTTAAATTACGGAATATGCATTTATGAAAAGGTTCACCATAAAATAATCAAATTGAACTTACTAAAACATTGGAAGTTTTGATTATATATGACTTCTGGAATGGTTACAAAAACCTGACTTAGTGCTGAAACAAAAATTGTTTTCAAAATTTTGATTTTCTTATAATAGTAATCTAGTAATTCATTTGTTTAGTTAACGATTATTTTTATTTACATACCATCTGTGCAATTGTTAGCTGCAAAAAGTCGATAATTAATCTTGGCCAAGTTGATAAACACTAAATCTGTTCTGTTTGCAGTTGGAGCAGGTATTAATTGACATGTGCATGCCATATCTTGAGCACACTTGATATAATTCACCCAGTCACTGGAACAAAGAGATATATTAACAAAAAGAACATTGGAACAAAAAGAACACTGGAACAAAGCAAAATAATATTTTGCGATAGTCTGGGAGTATGGCATACTTGGAATTAAAAGACAATAAAATAGTAAACTGTGAGAGGATTCTGAGCTGCTACAACAATGCAGACCATTCAGCGATGGAAAATTATGCTGTGAAAAGAGACTTCTGCCCAGCAGTGACAACTCCAGTCCACCAAGGAGATGAAAGCCAATGAGACAAAGTCATCAGAAAGAACCAGAGACTAGTAAGGTCATTTTAAAATGGAGTCAGGCAAGTGAGTGGTGTAGTGTTTTAGCAGACCTTACTGTAAGTGGTCTAGTATTGTAGAAGACATTCCTGGCAAGTGAGTAGGCTAGTGTACGGACAGATACAGACAATATAGCAGCATTCATCTCAATTCATAGTGAACGCACTGGAAACAAGTGTAACATTAATTACTTCATTACTTAACCCTACTTAAATTCTTCATTATAATTTGGTGGGAAGCGTGGTCGAGAGGCCAAGTGCGCTCGAGGTTCGACACCCGACTCTGGCAGAGTTGTGTTTACTGAGCGCCTAAAGGCAGCACGGAAAACCAACTCCTAGATACCCCTTCCCCACCACTGGTCCACAAATGTGATTGGACCAAAAACGCTCTAAGCATGAAAGTAGCGCTATATAAAAGCTATAATATATATAATCATAATAATCAAAGTTCAAGAAATATACAATTTCCTGATTCCTAATTGCGATCCTAATTGTTTACCTTCAGGAGCTTCACATTTGCTTCTTTTCACTATTTTTTATTGCCAAGACACAGTGTTTGTATTTGTGGATAAGGTCTCGGCCTACGTTTTTAGATTGCTTCGATAATAGCATTCATTATTATTGCATGATGCGAGATCTTAAAACTTTGTGCAATTTGAAATATTATTGAGTCCCCCCCTCTCCCCGGAAGTCATTCACATTCATTCTCAGCTGCCATGGGCTAGGACGTAAAGAATGTATAGGAGAATACTCATCAAAGTTTAATAAATTACTTTGCCATTTTCAAAACATGAACAACTTACTAGCATTTACTAGCAAGACTATTATTTCCATTAGCCAGCTGAGTAAAGCAAATGTCATTTAACTGTGCTTGTTGGCAAAGTTCTGTTTCTGTGGGAAAATAGAAAACAAGACACTAGATAAAAAATTGTCAGTTGTGAAATATTATATAGTTTTATATTACTATATTTTTATACAGGATTTTTATTGTAATATATATATACTAGTCGACCAGCGGCGTAGCATACGCCGCTATTTTAAAGGGCCGACCTTAGGCCACTACAGCCTATGAAACCGCAGCCGCAGTGGGCTCCGAACATTCATAGCACCCGCACTTTTATAGGACCCGCGCTAATTCAAGGTGTATAAATGATTAAATTAAACATTTTATAACTTAAAACAGATTTCCCGCGCCCTCCTGTCGATTTACCAAGAGCTCCTGGAAATCTCCCGACAAAATATACGAAAAAGTCCTTAAAATATACTGAAATAGACAAAAATTGTCATTTTGGGGTGTCATTAAATATGGAAAACGCAAATCCTAAGCGCGATAAATAAAAACAGCATTATGCATTAGCCGTAATTGTGTAATCTGGTGAAAGAAGCTTCTGGCGCCTCAAACTAATGAAGAATTACTTGAGGTCAATAATTCTCAAAGATAGATTGGATCTATTTAACATTGATCTATATATGAAACAGAATTATCATGATATACTATATGACTTTGCTACACGCAAGGCTCGTAAAGTAATTCTTCAGAAATATCCGCAGAAATAAGAGAGTGATCTTTCCTTTACTTCTAGCTCGTCCAAACTGTTGAGGCAAGAAGTGAACTATAGGTTGCCATTGCCGGAAGTGGTAATGGATGTAAGAACTCCACTACCTATAAAATGCTTCCTAATGGCATGCGTCTCAAATAGCCTCTGACAACCAGTCCAACTCCTGGCCTTCACGTGTGGGTCAGATATTGAGTCCGGCGGAACTGTTCTCACTAACAGGAGAAGGGACAAAGGCGAGTAACTGGCGCCTTAACCGGTTAGCTTCGGGCAGAAGGGGCTCGATAGCCATAACCTAGGAGAAGGAAAACTCTTAATTCAAACCGCTGTTGCCTTGCAGCTATACCCAATCATGGGAAAGGCTTCGGGAGTCAACCCTGAGGAAAAATCAGGAGCTGGCGACCCTAAGGCAGTTTGCAGCACCCATTGCTACACTCCAGCAGAACCTGCGACGCCGCTGACCCCAAACTGTATCGGCGCTGCCGTTCATTTGGATACATTAGCTGCCTGGAGAGGGGGTAACTGATGTGTGGGAGACATCGTTCCAACCACAGCTAATGCCCAGGCATTCATCTCATTTCCATGAGATGATCCATTAGTCGCTTCGCGACCGAAGGAGGCCATATAGAAATGGATATTGAGTGTAAGGTCTCTTCGACGGAAATGAAAACCAGGCATCAACGTACGTTCCTTAGATACTATCAGTGATTCTAAAATATGTAACGTAGCCCTGCTACAAACGGAAGACCCTAAACAAAATGCTGAACTCTGAGAAATAGACTTTATTGGATCTAAGTCGAATATATTGACATAGATATTATCAGCTCCATTCTTAATAACGCGCGCAGGTTACATATACTATTGTTATGACTCCGCCATGCGCACCACCATCCAGGCTAGTGCAGAGGTGCGCACTTCTAGTAACCAGGCTAGAACAGGATGTTGATATTAGGAGACAAACGATTTCCGCCAAAGTCTAGAGAGCCATTATGGAGAGACCGTGCTAAGAGAAGCTGTTGCTTTTGTGTAACTGTGATGTCTTGTGAATAAACATTATGTCTCGTTGAGTTGCCTCCCTTCAGTTATTACAATAAATAAAACAACATCTTCCTTTAGTATAGTCTCTTCATATCGGCTCTAGACTTGGGCGGAACTCTTCTTCCTAATGTCGACATCCTTTTCATGACAGGATTATAACAATAGTAACACAAAATTATTAATTGATAAGCTTATGTGCACATCCGTTCACTCTTCAAGCAATACATTGTTCAGTGAAAGTAGAATGTATTTCACGCAACCTAAACAAATGAATGCAATGGAAATCTAGGCCTACAACTTATATTTGGCCTATAACTTTAATCAAAAGTCTTTATTTCAGTTATTGTAGACTTCTCAGTTTAGAACTGGATGTAGGGCAAAACGAGTTCATTAGCTACTATGAATATTTCTTAGATTCTAAATTTAAATCTGCATAAAATTATCACATTTTTGATTCAATGTTAGATTCACGCCTTCAGTTTAGTTGTCTCTGTGAGAACGGATCACATCTCTGTTGACCATAATCTAAACAAAGGAGTGTAACTGAACTCAGCATTGCGCGCCCAGTCATCACTTATTGTGAGCTCCAAAAAATGAGGCCCACCTTAAAATATTTTTTTAATTTAAAAAATGAATATTTTATATAGGCCTATTTCAAGTCGATGTACATCTATAATCTGTGTTCATTCATTCTATTTTGAAAGAACATAAGCACAGTATCCAGCTCATACATTTCAGTCTCCACCTTGCACACTTTTCCTCTTGGTGGTGAAAAAAAAACAACGTTTGTATAACTATGGAAAAACAAAAGTCAGTCTCAATGTTGAAGAAACTTGCTACGAATATGAAGCTTTTCCTAAACACGACCGCAGTAGGCCAGTAGGCCTATAGCTCACATTTTCTCACCAGGATAGAAAAACGCGATTGCTGTAATGTTATGTCACTCTAATTAATTCAATAACTCACAAAATAATGCTTTGATTTGACTTGCAAGCATTTTTTTTTACGAATGATTAAAACAGCATAGATGCCTTTTATATATAAGCAAACAAAAAAAAAACAGAATTAAAAAAAAACAACCTCGAGCAAAGCCATGTCAAATCATAGATAATTTTTGTAGAATGGGCTCCGAAAAGTTGCTGTGCAGTAAAGTGCAGTTTGTGTTGTAGACACTTTGCAGAATGTGTTCCATAATATGCAGCGTCGTATGCTGGACATGTCTTCGCGGGACACTTTTAACATTTACTGTAGATTGTTCTTACCTATGTATTACAATTCTGATGAATTATACATAAAATCAGAATGTTAAGTCACTGCACATCAACTTTTTGAATACCTAATAGTTAATAGTCATTTTTACCATTACAGGTCAGTGGCATTCCATACGGTGCATCTGTGATTTGCAGAATAAAAAAGAGAAATAAAACTTCAAATTCTGAAGACTAAGAAACAATGTTATAGTTGAGGATAGATACAAATTGAAACAAAAGTCTACAGACCTTCCATACAATTTAGTGCTACTTCAAAATTTAAGATGTGAGGTGTAAGAGGAACCAATTTGAGTTCTAGTTATTTTAAACTCAGGATGCTTGCGATTGTGTTAGCCACATAGCCCCTTCATATAGTAGTAACAAGGCAATTGGGATTTTCAAATTGTATTCTTGCAAATTAAGTGAAAGATTTTTTTCTGATGTATTAAATAAGATTATTATGTAAAACTTGTAATAATTATAGGCAAACACATATTCATAACATTAAAATCAAAATTTACAATAACAATTTTTATGCAAACAAAAAAAAGCTGTCTTAAAATTTTATGGAAAAGTATTATTTTTAAATTAACATAAAACTTTCAGGCAACGCAGTATAGATAATAATGTAGTTACATTTGGAACACTTGCTATTATGTAGTGTTATTTCTTTCTGAATATCCACATTTATTGAATCAAACAAACCACAGCGACAGAAACTTTTCACCACACACTTGAGATAATTCAGCCCATTGCTAAAGGATTTTAGGCGGAAGAGAGTTAAAATATATATATATATTTGAATAAATAAGTATATAGATGTATTTACAATTAGAACATTAAAAAGAATATTTATATATATATATATATATATATATATATATATATATATAGAGAGAGAGAGAGAGAGATCTAGATATATATATATATATATATATATATATATATATAGAGAGAGAGAGAGAGAGATATCTAGATATTGTGGTAACTCTGCTCCCGCGCCACACTGAGAGCACCATTCAACACAAGCAATAGAAGACATGTTGATACTAGGGAGGAGGACTGTTGTAGATCCGGCTAGAGTAATCTGCAAGTTATGGGAGTCTGGGCTGTCTTGGATCAAGAGCCGTCCTTTGTGCTATCTTGGTGGTCTGTACTGGTAATTAGATAGAAAAGGACTGGTGTCACTTTAGATAGGACACTCTGGGAGTTAATAGATGTCCATGTCTGTTTGTTTATACTAGCTGTAAATAAATACCTCGACTATTATTACCTCCTGCCTTTCGATGAGTGATTGCCTTAGATTTACAACAATATATGTATAATAATTTTAATATACTAACACAGCGCCCCTATAGATTTCCTGGTTTTAACATGGGAGCGGGGACGAGTAGATCAATTTGTTTTCAAGGGAGAAAACAAAGAGAGTGTATTTTCATCTGTGTTTGAATATTAAGCAAGTAAAATAACATTATTACCATTGTTTCAATAATTAAAATAACTGACGCCGTTTATTAGTTCTATGTAGAATCTTTCAAAACATAGACCATTGAATGTGTGTGCATCAATACGAACTCTAAACGTTTGAAGAAGACATTTCCAAACGTCTACGCTCACGTGATGTTTCTCGACCTAACACGTGACAGAACACCCAGAGCCTTTTGTTCATCGTTCTGGTCTGGACTTGAGGATCAAAACTCTGAACAGGTCAACACGTCTTATGTCTTCTTAGGTTAGGACAATCACACCCATTCAATCACACCCTTCAATCACACCCATTCAATCACACCCATTCAATCACACCCATTCAATCACACCATTCAATCACACCCATTCAGTCACACCAATTCAACCACACCCATTCAATCACACCCATTCAATCACACCCATTCAATCACACCCATTCAATCACACCCATTCAATCACACCATTCAATCACACCCATTTAATCACACCATTCAATCACACCCATTCAATCACGCCCATTCAATCACACCATTCAATCACACCCATTCAATCACACCCATTCAATCACACCCATTCAATCACACCCATTCAATCACACCCATTCAATCACACCCATTCAATCACACCATTCAATCACACCCATTCATTCACACCCATTCAATCACACCCATTCAATAACACCCATTCAATCACACCCATTCAATCACACCCATTCAATCACACCCTTTAATCACACCCATTCAATCACACCATTCAATCACACCCATTCAATCACAACCTCAATCACACCCATTCAATCACAGCCATTAAATCACACCATTCAATCACACCCATTCAATCACACCCATTCAATCACACCCATTCAATCACACCCATTCAATCACACCCATTCAATCACACCCATTCAATCACACCATTCAATCACACCATTCAATCACACTCATTCTATCACACCCATTCAATCACACCCATTCAATCACACCATTCAATCACACCGTTCAATCACACACATTTAATCACACACATTCAATCACACCCGTTCAATCACACACATTCAATCACACACATTCAATCACACCAGTTACAGACATACGTGCGTTATACGTTCCTAGAATGTCCCTGGCATATTATTAGACTTAATTGGACGAGTATCTTTGTATTGAATAGTGTGCTCTGACTGCAAGAAAACACTCGGCACACTCCACCTTGTAAGAAAAAGAATTTCGGAGGTTCAGAATGCAGGAATACGCATGGCGCAGGGCTCTCACAGGATCCCGCTGGGAGGGGACTCTCAGGAACAAACATTTCAAATCCAATACTATCTCCAGGAACAAACATTTAAAATCCAATACTATCTCCAGGAACAAACATTTCAAATCCAATACTATCTCCAGGAACAAACATTTCAAATCCAATACTATCTCCAGGAACAAACATTTCAAATCCAATACTATCTCCAGGAACAAACAGTTCAAATCCAATACTATCTCCAGGAACAAACATTTCAAATCCAATACTATCTCCAGGAACAAACATTTCAAATCCAATACTATCTCCAGGAACAAACATTTCAAATCCAATACTATCTCCAGGAACAAACATTTCAAATCCAATACTATCTCCAGGAACAAAAATATTCTAGTAAACAAAACACTTAATTCTAAACAAAGTGAAAACATTTTCACTAATTAGAATTAGATGTGCTTAAGTGTCTTATCTTTTTCATGACATACTTAAAACCATCCCGGATGCACTGTGGGAGCCTACTGCGCTCTTCGAGATACCAATCAACGTAAGGGGGCGCGAACGTATTTTGTTTCCATATAGGAAGCGCCACTGGTAAAAGTTTGAGAACCACTTGACTAGCATGTGTTTCTTCATTGGAAACAATGTACATTCAATAAAAACAAACTGGTGCTATTTGTTTTCATCTAATACTTAAGTTTGATACTTTTTAAAAACTACTCACCGGCACAAACGTTTTGCATCTAAAGTATATAAAGATTCCGCCTCAACAGAATCCCTCTGATCATAACACACCTTCACTGTTGGACAAGCATTGGCAAAGTGTCTTTTTTCTGCCGCTGATAAAATAATAATTGAATTATTTGAATTGAAAAACTATTTCTAGAACGAATAGTGAATTGTATACAATTAGACTTACATTGGGTCCAATTCAGCACAAGTGTTGGTTGAGATAGATCTGTTTTAGTGCCAGGGCAAACAAAACCGATTGGGTCAGTCGGAATACCTGTAACTACATACACAATTATTCTGATTATTTTAAGAATTTAAATATCCCGTATTAAAATTAATAACGTGCTAATAAGTAATGTATCAAGTGAATAATTAACTAACCTGTTGAACAACCAAGAACATTATACTGAAGAATATTATCTGTTAAGATTGTATAGACCGTGTAAGCTGTAGATGATGATCCGTTATCTACCATAGCACATCTACAGCTTATTTCTTTCATGCAAACATCCCTGTCTAAGATGTTCCTGGCAATAGAAGGTAGAAAATAATTTTATTTATAAAGTAAATAATGATCTTAACAATTTCCAATATGGTGATCATTTTAGGAGTAGCTAAACAAATTGTTATAGAGAAAGTATTTATTATCTTATCTTATCTTATATAATACAGACGTTACTTCAAAAAAGAAAATTATTACGTCCTACGCGTCATGCATTTAGTCATGCATATTAACCAATGACTTAAATTCTGCCAAGTCACTAGTTTTCTGGCTAGCTCAGGCAATCCATTCCATGCTCTAATAGCACTAGGGAAGAAGGAGTATTTGTACAAATTTGTCCTAGCATATGGGACGAGGAATGTGCCTTTATCTTTGTGTCTTTCAGAGTATTTTATTAAATTTTGTTTTTGTATTTGAAGATTATGGTTCAGTGTTTTATGTATAATTGTTACTTTACTTTTGAGTCTTCTGTCCTGAAGGCTTTCTAAATTTAGTGATTTTACAAAAGGTGTTTCTCTAGTCAAATGTGAATATTCATTTGTTATGAATCTCACTGCTCTATTTTGTGTCTGTTCCAGTTTCTTAATGTTTTCTTGAGTTGAAGGGTCCCAAACGGAGGATGCCTATTCTAATATTGGCCTAACCAAGGTTAAATAACATTTTAGTTTTATGTTCTTATTTGATTTATTGAAATTTCTTTTGATAAATCCTAATACTTTGTTTGATTTTTTTATAGTTTCATCAATATGTGGTTTCTCAACCTCTGGTCTCATAGTCATTTTGTGTGGTGATCAAACAATTGTTTGCATAGTAGATTGAGTTCAGATGAGATGTGGATGTTAGGAACAGATGAGCTAGATGTTCATGTAAATAAAGTAGAAAGTAATGCGTATGTATGTATGTATGTATGTATGTATGTATGTATGTATGTATGTATGTATGTATGTATGTATGTATGCTTGTCTGTATGTCTGTTTGTCTGTTTGTATGTCTGTATGTCTGTATGTATGTATGTATGTATGTATGTATGTGTGACACATGAAAATGCAAAATATAGTCTATTGATTTCATTATGTAATAAAATTAACCTTCAAATTTGTGTTTCAAAAGCATTTTTACATAAATTCGTTCCTTATATCTGCGAATTTAGAATTCCTGAAGAACATTCATTAGACATTACGCGAAATGTTACACATCTCTCCTAGGTCTAAAACTCTAATTCAACTTTAAGATGATAAGAACTTCTCTTCGCAAAAATAGTTTTATACTTAAACACTTGAACATACTAATTATAGTTCATTCATTTCAAATTTTAATCAAATTAACATTCAAATTTGTTTTTCTAAAGCATTTTTCATACATTTGTTCGCTAGAGCTGCGAAGCCGTATTGAGATATATTTTAATAGTTTTATTTATGAATCTAATTATAGAAAAGGTCATGCAGAGCGAAGCCTTCACAGGCAGAATGAACTCTAGACTCTAGATTAGTCTAGATATAGATCTATGTCTAACTCAAGATCTAGATCTACTTTGTACTTTATAACATGAACATACACAATTAAGTCTATTCATTTCAAATTGTAATCAAATATATGTAGGCCTACAAGCAAATGTTTTTATTTGAAAAAAAATTAATTTAAATCCATTAGCTATTTAGATAGATCCATTCATTCTATTTTTACATTCACGCATTCCCTTTACTTATAAAATTATTATTTCGATTAGTTGTTTACAAAGCACTCTCAGTGACTATAACGAAAGTGATACGCAAATTAAGACCCGAAGGCCGCGGTAAATTATGTCTAGTCTACTTTATAAAGTAGAATGTGAGGTGTATGTATGTATGTATGTTATGAATAGAAATCAAAACCGCTTGACCAATCTTGATAAAACATGTCAAAACTGTTCCTTGGGTGCTAACTTAGACCGTGGTGTATGTATTGTAGCCCTAAAACAAACTAAAGACCCTCAATAAAAAATTGTCCAACTCTATGCAAGAAAGTAACTTATAAATCTAGGCCATGTTTACATGATGTGTCAAAATGATGAGACAAGACGAAGAGGTCACGCATGCGCAGAGATAAAAATTTCTTAGATCTAAATTAGCCCTAATTCAAGAAAACATATTTTTTTACTTTTAAACATGAACATACAAATTAGTGTATATTCATTTCATTATTTAATAAAAATTAACCTTCAAATTTGAGTTTACAAAACATTTTGTCATAAAATCGTTCGCTCTAAATGCGAAAATAGCTTTACTATTAGCCGCATTGACACACTTTTCCAGAACTCGTGCGCACCATTACTTGCGATGCGTAGTGATACGAATGAAATTAACGTCAGAGGTCAAAATATAAAGGCATGTTATTAAACTAATAAACTATTAACATAATACAATTTACTTTCCATTGTGTTTTTAAAGTATTTTACCCTACAACTACCGATTAGGTTTAATTTTAAATCTTTATTTTCGATTTACTTTTTTCTTTCACGTTTACTTATGCGGATTTAGACCTATTAACAACGTAGCTACACATATACATTAGCCGTGTCGACATACATTTTATTCATCATAGCACGGTTTCTAGGTCGACACTGTAACCTACTGTACTTAAGCTATTTTCTAGGGCAACACAAAGTGTATAAACTTTTACTATAATAGGCTCAAAGTTTTTTTTATTGACTAGACTACTGTGGCATTGAAATTGTTTACATTCTAGATCTAGATCTAAATAAAATTAAACTAACAATGTTATATAAACAATTACATTCGCGCGTTCGATTTGATTATCTATACTATCTATACTATAAAGTAGAATGTTTGGCGTTTGTATGTATGTGACGAATAGAAATAAAAACCGCTTGACCAATCATGATAAAACTAGGCAGGAATGTTCCTTGGGTACTAACTTAGACCGTAGTGTATATATTGAAGCCCTTACACAAACTTACGACCCTAAAAAAAAAATATAGTTGTCCGACTCTATTAAAGAAATACACTTTGCGCAGATAGTTTATTACTTTGACACATGAAAATACAAAAGAAGATCCATTGATTTCATTATATAATAAATTTAACCTTCAAATTTGTGTTTCAAAAATTTTTTTTACATAAATTAGTTCCTTATATCTGTGACTACAATTTCCTGACGAACATTCTTTCATTAGACAATACATCCTTCCATCCCTAGATCTAAAACTCTTATTCAACTCTAAGATGATAAAACTCAAGATAAAGATCCTCAAGATCTACTTTATACTTTAACACATGAACATACAAAATTAAGTCTATTCATTTAAAATTTTAATTAAATATATATAGGCCTACAAGCAAATGTTTTAATTTGAAAAAAAATGGATTTAAGTATATTAGCTATTTTGATTTGATGGCTTCATTCATACTATTTTTACATTTACACATTCGCTTTATTTATGACATTATTATATCGTTTAAATGTTTTAAAAAAACTCTCAGTGACTATATCCACAGTAATACGCAAATAAAGACCCGAAGGTCGCGGGCAAATATGTCTAGTTAAATATATTTTTTTTGCTTTTTGTAACCTACAGTTATTCACCAAGGCAACTCGTACTGAGGTCATGAACTTTAGGTTCTAAGCAAAATTTTGATTTATGATTAAATAAACTCTATTTTGCGTTATTTTTAGATTTAAATCATTGAGAGTACAATATTTTACTCTCTTAAATATACGTTTGACTATACTTTTAATGAAGAATACACATTTTAAAAATAAATCTAAAACCTACTTTCATTTATAAAACGTAAAGAAGACAGCGAGATCTTTACTAGATTTAGATCTATATCTTTACTAATTATAGATCTACACTGTTATACAGAAAACATTCAATTCTATTTGTCTACATATAGCTTTCATAATTGAAACAAAAACAAACAAAAACTTATTATTTTACAAGTAGATCTAGGTCTAGAATATATATCTGTACACAATCTTTCTCCGCTAGAGTAAACCATCTATCTTAGTCATCGATGTAGCCTTTAGATGATACTTATACTAGAAATATTTATACATAATAATTTTAAAAAATGCATTCTTCAATAGCAGTCTACACCAAGACAAATGCCCTGACGCCACAGATGAACTGGTACAAAATAAAGTTTATTCATTTCATACTTTAATCAAATATATGTAGGCCTACAAGCAAATGTATTTATTTGAAAAAATGGATTTAGGTCGATTAGCTAATTTGATAGCTCCATTCATACTATTTTTACATTCACGCATTCCGCATTCGCTTTACTCATAACATTATTATTTCATTTAATTGTTTAAAACATACTCAGTGCCTCCATCGACAGTGATACGCAAATTAAGACCCGCGGACCGAGGGTAACATATGGCTAGTATAGTTATATAGTAAGGAGCAGATGAGATAGATGTTCATGTAAATATAGTTATATAGTATGGAACAGATGAGATGATGTTAATCGTGCACTAGCGGATCCAGAATTTTGGAGGGGGGAGGGGCGATTTTTTTTTCAAAACCCTAACTGCATAAAGGTGCGTATATATATATATATATATATATATATATATATATATATATATATATATATATAAGAGAATAAACAAAAAAATCAGTGTTTCTTAACCTTATGCGAAAAATAAAAAAGCCTTGTTGAGGCCTTTCCCTTGACAGCTAGTGTGTCTGGGAAAGTGCTACAAGCTCCCCCAGTGGGGTCCGGGTCCACTCGAACGTTTATGGTGGGGGGGGGCCGGGATTGATGCCATCGTCACCTCCCCATCCCACCAACTCGGCCAACATACTAGAGGAGGGGGGGCGAAATAATCTAAAAATAGGTTGAAATATAAATAATTAGTATATATTATTAACATAACTAATAAATGTGTATACAAGTTGTGTGATTTTTTTATGACAATTCGTGGCCCCCTCCCCCGGTACCTAATAACTCGTACATTAGTGATAGATATAGTTTTAATGGCGGAGTTCTTCCCTTTTATATAAGCTTTGTTTTGTTATTGGGTAAAGATTTATTTTTTATTTTGCTTGTTATTTGTTTCTGTTTATGTATTTCTAAATTGTGGTTCAATGTTTATGTATTTCTAAATTGTGGTTCAATGTTTATGTATTTCTAAATTGTGGTTCAATGTTTATGTATTTCTAAATTGTGGTTCAATGTTTATGTATTTCTAAATTGTGGTTCAATGTTTATGTATTTCTAAATTGTGGTTCAATGTTTATGTATTTCTAAATTGTGGTTCAATGTTTATGTATTTCTAAATTGTGGTTCAATGTTTATGTATTTCTAAATTGTGGTTCAATGTTTATGTATTTCTAAATTGTGGTTCAATGTTTATGTATTTCTAAATTGTGGTTCAATGTTTATGTATTTCTAAATTGTGGTTCAATGTTTATGTATTTCTAAATTGTGGTTCAATGTTTATGTATTTCTAAATTGTGGTTCAATGTTTATGTATTTCTAAATTGTGGTTCAATGTTTATGTATTTCTAAATTGTGGTTCAATGTTTATGTATTTCTAAATTGTGGTTCAATGTTTATGTATTTCTAAATTGTGGTTCAATGTTTATGTATTTCTAAATTGTGGTTCAATGTTTATGTATTTCTAAATTGTGGTTCAATGTTTATGTATTTCTAAATTGTGGTTCAATGTTTATGTATTTCTAAATTGTGGTTCAATGTTTATATATTTCTAAATTGTGGTTCAATGTTTATGTATTTCTAAATTGTGGTTCAATGTTTATGTATTTCTAAATTGTGGTTCAATGTTTATGTATTTCTAAATTGTGGTTCAATGTTTATGTATTTCTAAATTGTGGTTCAATGTTTATGTATTTCTAAATTGTGGTTCAATGTTTATGTATTTCTAAATTGTTATTCAATGTTTATGTATTTCTAAATTGTGGTTCAATGTTTATGTATTTCTAAATTGTGGTTCAATGTTTATGTATTTCTAAATTGTGGTTCAATGTTTATGTATTTCTAAATTGTGGTTCAATGTTTATGTATTTCCAAATTGTGGTTCAATGTTTATGTATTTCTAAATTGTGGTTCAATGTTTATATATTTCTAAATTGTGGTTCAATGTTTATGTATTTCTAAATTGTGGTTCAATGTTTATGTATTTCTAAATTGTGGTTCAATGTTTATGTATTTCTAAATTGTGGTTCAATGTTTATGTATTTCTAAATTGTGGTTCAATGTTTATGTATTTCTAAATTGTGGTTCAATGTTTATGTATTTCTAAATTGTGGTTCAATGTTTATGTATTTCTAAATTGTGGTTCAATGTTTATGTATTTCTAAATTGTGGTTCAATGTTTATGTATTTCTAAATTGTGGTTCAATGTTTATGTATTTCTAAATTGTGGTTCAATGTTTATGTATTTCTAAATTGTGGTTCAATGTTTATGTATTTCTAAATTGTGGTTCAATGTTTATGTATTTCTAAATTGTGGTTCAATGTTTATATATTTCTAAATTGTGGTTCAATGTTTATGTATTTCTAAATTGTGGTTCAATGTTTATGTATTTCTAAATTGTGGTTCAATGTTTATGTATTTCTAAATTGTGGTTCAATGTTTATATATTTCTAAATTGTGGTTCAATGTTTATATATTTCTAAATTGTGGTTCAATGTTTATGTATTTTTGCTACTTTAATTTTTAGTGTAGAAGTGTCTCTGCCTTGTTGATTTAACTAATTATTCTATTCAAATGTCAATATTCATGTTCTAAACCTAAGGCCCAATGTGGGGTCTGTTCTTTATGATTTCTTAAGTAAAGGGGATCCATCCTAAACAGAGGATTAGTCAAATATTGGTCTTCACCTATCCCTTAGTCTATTGGGGCACCACACAAGATTTTCGACCGTCCTTCTCCATTCCTCTTTGTCTTTTGTCTTGGATAGAAACTTTTCCAAAGGCAGGCCTGTCCATTCTTTAATGTTTATCATCATCTTTCCTTTGCATTAATTATCTATGAAACAGTAAAAAAAAAAAACGGCTATCATCGTTCTCTTGCTAGTTTTTAATGGCTTCCCAGCTCTTTCCTGTCCTCTCGACTTCATCTAGTACACTGCGTCGCCACGTTCCTTTTGGTCTTCCTCTACGTCTTGCTCCCTGGGGGTTCCACCCTAAGGCCTGTCTAGCTATGTTGCTGGCATCTTTTCTAAGGGTGTGACCAATCCATCTCTATTTTCTCTCTAAGATCTGCCCCATTTGTATTTATGCTCAAAGAGAAAAAGCTGTCCGACCCAAAATACGCCCACAAATACAAAAGTGTCAAAAACACGGATTAAAAATAAAATGAAAGAAGCGAAGAAGAAGTGGAAAGAGAAAAAGTGTCAAGAAATTAAACAGGGACTGAACAGATTACCAACTTGTAAATGACTTCGCTACCTCAAAGCATGGTAGAAGTCACACAATACAAGACAAAAACAAAACATGTTGAACTGATCGAAAGGATGTGATAAGAAGATAGACGGAATACTGTTCAGAGTTGTAGGCTATAACTTTGAAATCTCATAAGATTCAGAGTTACTAAATGTCCCATCAGTATTCAACACCAACGAATTTCTGTTCGCATCAGGAATGAAAGCCCCGAAAAAGCTAAAATCTGCCGGAGATGAAAACATTCCTGGTGAACTTCTTTCTACAGGCTGGAGGAGAACCCAACAAGATCTGTCAGTCAGCAGAATGTCCCAAACCCCTGTTCTTCCAAAGAATGGCAACTCTGTCTACCGTATCATCAGCCTCATAAGCCATCCCACCAAAGTCCTGTTCGAAATTTAATAAAAATTATATCAGAAGAACAAGTGGGTTTTAGACAAGATTGCAGCAAAACAGAACTAATTCTAAACTTCATAATACTGTGTGAGAAATACCTCCAACACTAAAAGAATCTTTCCCATGTCTTTGTTGATTTCAAGAAAGCTTTCAACGGCGTATGGCATAGTGCAATCTGAGCGACAATTGAAAAGTACATCAATTATAATAAAATTAATCCAGAACCTCTACAGGAAGGCCACAAGTGCGGTGTACTTCACCAAAACATTGGGGACTGATTTGAAAGGATAATGGAGAACGCTCTCGACGGCTATGAAAGTAGTATAGGTAGCATTGGAGGAAGAAGAATTACTAACTTGCGCTTCGCTGATGACATAGATGGTCTACCAGGGACAGAAGAAGAACTAGCTGACTTGGTGATGCGCATAGACAAGACTTCCGCAGCATATGGTATGCAAATAAATGCCGAAACAAAAATACTCAAATTGTGACAAAAAGCCAACATGGCTTTAAAAGAGGCATCATCATTAAAAATATTGGTCTAACAAAAGTTAAATAGCATTTTAATTTTAAGTTCTTGTTTCATTTTTTAAGACTTCCCTACCATTTTGTTTGATTTTTAATTATTTCATAAATATGGAGGTTTTCTTTTATTTCTTAGAACACCTAGATCTAGGTATTTTGAGTTTTGTGTCACTGGTTTACCATAAATAAGATGATTAGTTTTTGTCTTATTTACTCTTAATAATTCACTTTCTCTGGATGGAGCATATACTTAGATTTCATTTAGTTTTCTGTATTGAATCTCTCTTAGTAAATTCAGTAGTATTTTGAGTTGTTTTCATTGTTAAATGCATAATGCAATCATCTATAGTCAAACTTTTTCTCCTGAACAATTAGGTATGTGATCTAGAAACAGAAGTGTACCAGAGACTACCGCTAGAGATGCAGATCTAAATGCTATTTTAGCTTCACCTAGCAGTTCCAGCTGCTACCCTGTTATGCTTGCTCCACAAGTTTTATTTAAACGTAGATACCTAGAATTTCAAATAATTTTTGATGTATCAATAGAATTCATACAAACATAAGTTACAACATACAGGCATGTTCGTCCATGGGGAAGTTCTCCAATACTAGTTGTCTTATTTAATGCAGCATCACATTGTTGCAAAGGATTGCTTGAGTTACATTGTCTAAAATCTTGAAGGAAAGGAAACTGGTTAGGACATAGCTGTATGAAAATAAAGTATCATGACATTCCAAATAAGATGTAAGCTAATACAAAACGTGCAAAGTATTTTCTATATTCTATAGTTACTTACTATCGCAGACCAAGTCTGGAACAGGTGGGATAACTGAAGAAATAACAATAGATTGAGTTGTATTTAATTATACTAAGTAAGCAAGATTTCTTCATCTAAAAATATCAGTTTATTAAATTATGACATTTATACCAGGAAAATGATTTATTTAGTTATTCATTTTTATATATTACATCTTGATATCAGAGCATGCTTTAGGGTGCAGAATAATTGTGGGGGGAGAAATATTTGTGTAATCCTGAAATTCCTGAGCTCTATTGATTGGAGTATGAAGTGTTCTAGAAAGAAAAAGTCCATTCGAGCCAATGCATTCAAAGTAGTGCTAGTTGAAAACAATAGCTGTAATTTAAATGTAATTAGTAAGAGCTGTGACAGGACATAGCTATAACATGAGATCTTCAGACTTGACTTGACAGGACATAGCTGTAACTTGATATCTCTAGTTGAGACTTGACAGGACATAGCTGTAACTTGATATCTCTAGTTCAAAAATTTGATAGCAATGGACCACTATTAAAAATTTGATAGCACATAGCTGTTACTGGATATCTCGAGACTTGACAGGACATAGCTGTAACTCTATATCTTTAGTTGAGACTTGACAGGACATAGCTGTAACTGGATATCTATAGTTGAGACTTGACAGGACATAGCTGTAACTGGATATCTCTAGTTGAGACTTGACATGACATAGCTGTAACTGGATATCTCTAGTTGAGACTTGACAGGACATAGCTGTAACTTGATATCTCTAGTTGAGACTTGACAAGACATAGCTGTAACTTGATATCTCTAGTTGAGACTTGACTGGACATAGCTGTAACTTGATATCTCTAGTTGAGACTTGACAGCACATAGCTGTAACTGGATATCTCGAGACTTGACAGGACATAGCTGTAACTGGATATCTCTAGTTGAGACTTGACAGGACATAGCTGTAACTGGATATCTCTAGTTGAGACTTGACATGACATAGCTGTAACTGGATATCTCTAGTTGAGACTTAACATGACATAGCTGTAACTGGATATCTCTAGTTGAGACTTGACAGGACATAGCTGTAACTCTATATCTCTAGTTGAGACTTGACAGGACATAGCTGTAACTTGATATCTCTAGTTGAGACTTGACAAGACATAGCTGTAACTTGATATCTCTAGTTGAGACTTGACAAGACATAGCTGTAACTTGATATCTCTAGTTGAGACTTGACAGGGCATAGCTGTAACTTGATATCTCTAGTTCAAAAATTTGATAGCAATGGACCACTATTAAACATTTGATAGCAATGGACCACTATTAAAAATTTGATAGCAATGGACCACTATTAAACATTTGATAGCAATGGACCACTATTAAAAATTTGATAGCAATGGACCACTATTAAAAATTTGATAGCAATGGACCACTATAAAACATTTGATAATACAAAACAACAACAACAACAACAAAGAAAACATGATATATATAGACCTTAAGAGAAGGGTTGATTCTTGGGTCTTAGAGAAAGGGATCATTGGTTTCCCATGCAACAATCCCCTCTGACTGGCTGCACAGATTCACTCACTTGATCTTGCTGATGTTATACAAAGGATTTTCGTGAAATCTGTTTGGCGTCAATTTAGTAGCAAGAGCTGTTGAGGGGTATACAAGTTGACTCCTAAAACCTTAGCACTGCTAAGGATGCTTTTGGACATTATATTATGAACTGATCAGATTCTTAAAAATGAAACATACCGTTGTTGCAAAGGCTAGAGAACTCGTGATGTCTACGTGCCATTGTTTCTGATAACTTAAAAAGTACTAGTCCGCAAGAGCAAGTCACATTTAATAAACATTGTATTTGTGATGACATTACGCTGTAAGAAAAAAAAAATCCCATTAGAAATGATTGGAAAATAAATGTCATTGTGAGGGAGTAGAGTCTATACTTGAAGGGGGGGGGGGAGGGAATCATCACAAAAAGTGTTACTGATAACATGGTCACACAATTTTTAATTCAAGATCATGAAAATGTCTATGCATCATTTGTAATTCTTAGAGATAGTTTAGAGAATATAATATGACTACAATGAAGCGTACACTAAATGTGTTCAAGATGATCTTCAACTAGCAACAAGACGCCCGTAGTGCCCTGGTTTGAGTTTGAGTTTAGGCACATCGGCACAATTTATGCCATGTCGTGCCCGTAATCCTTTAAGGCTCACTTTCTCTTTATATAACAAGGGCTAAATTCTATACAGTTAAATCATTAAAAATAAGGTCTATTCACAGTTAACATAGTAAAGGTAGTAAAAATTTAATAATTTCGTAAAAATCTTATTTAAATATTATATGTTCACAATTCATAAATCAGATCTTCGTAGACAACCCCACCTCCCGGACTAAGCCCAGTACCTTCACAGGGTCGACATTGTCGAATAATGTTTTTAAGTTGTGTGCTCTGAAAAAGTCCTCCCTGACATCCTGGTATCTGTGGCAATCAATGAGGATATGTTCTACGGTGAGGCGAGGTCACAGTACTCAGTTGTCACAGTACACAGTAGTGCCCTGGCAAAAATTAATTGTACGACCTATTGGCCTCATTACTCTCATGAAGGTCGCTGACACTGCAGATCATGGGCGTACTACACTGCAGATCATGGGCGTACTACACTGCAGATCATGGGCGTACTACACTGCAGATCATGAGCGTACTACACTGCAGATCATGGGCGTACTACACAGCAGATCATGGGCGTAGCCAGGGAATTTGTTTAGGGGAAGGAGGTTGGGGGTATTTTGTTTTCTATCTCCCCCCACCATATCTATATATTTGTCTTGTCTTCGAGTCCGAAGATTATAGGAAGACATTTATTGTACCCTGGAGTAGGTTCTTCCCAGGGGAGAGCGCTGTGAGCTACCTCTACGGGGCTCGGGGCGTCGCCAAGTACTACTTCCGGTATTTAAAAAAAAAATCTTATTCTGAGGTATCTTCAGTGCATTATCAGTTCATTTAGTTCAAAACCGAAATCTGTTATTCAGTAATGGAGCCCAATGAATGGTAGAAATTTGTAACCCCTCTTGGCAACGCTCGTAAAATTTGGTTTGCTTTAGATTCTATATCGAAAAGGGAAGTTTTGTCGTCAAAACCATCTGTTGGGGGTGGGGTTTTAAACTAAAAAATCTCTATAGAGTTTTTTTTTTAAAACAAACGGAAAAGTGAAAACCCACTTTGCTACCCTCGTAGCATAGTGCGTGTGTTTGCTTTAATTGTATATTGAAGAGGTGGTTTTTAGCTTCAGACCCCGCACGGGTTTAAACTCAAAACCCTCTAGAAAGGGATTTTAACTTATATATATATATATATATATATATATATATATATATATATATATATATATATATATATATATATATATATATATATATATATATTGTTCTGTTGTCACATATAAATAAATAACATAATGTATTTCACTTTGCTTCTCATCTGTACTTCTTTTAGTAATGTCTCTGCATTTTCAGCTATCTATGGTTCCCTAAGTCTTCTACTCATCAGCATTTGTGATGGTGAATACGGCAAATCTGCTTATTCGAGTATTTCTATACTCAAGCATAGCGAGATATGGATCTTTCCCACTTTGGTATGCTTTGTTAAATATTTGCTTTACGATACCAACATACACCTCCTTTGACCATTTGTCACAGATAAATAAATAACATACTGTAGACATCAATGAATAATTACTATAATAATAACAGAGACTTTGTGTTTCTACAAGTAGACATAGAAGACTAACTTCTTTTATTCCTCAGTTCCTGTTACGTATTTTCTCAAAAACATTCACAACAAACAATGACGCAATATACACATATTTGCACATATATCACTTGCGAATCCAGAGGTGGCGGTAGGGTCAATGGTTCTTCTTCTTCTTCTAACCAGCTTTTTGCTGCTGAGCTGTCAGCTCTTTTGCAGACTGTGCCAATGAAAAATAGTGTGCTGTTTTCTTCAGTTGTTCAGCTTTGCCGTACAGAGTGTTGGTTATGTTGAGCTGTAGTGGTAGTAGAGTTTTCCTAAGGTGGATTAGGAAGGTGTTTCATAAGGGTGGCCGCAGTGTCTACAAATGGGGTGTTGTGTGGAATTTATTTGATTAAGGTGGTAATTTTACAGAGGTGTGTGTCCTGTCCTTAGTTGGAAGATTGTAGATTGTTCTTTGCGGGGCAGGAAGTTAATACTGTCCAGTTTGTAAGGCATGTTCATTTCTTTGTACATGGCTCTGCCTGTGTTTCCTGTTGCCCATTGGTAGAGACACTCCTCTTTGTTAATTTACATTGACCTTAGGGTGAGGTAGTTAACAGGTCTATCTGGTTGTTCCATAGATGATCCTGCCGTTGAAAGCTTATCTGCCCTGTCATTTCCCATGAAGCAAATGTGTCCAGGGATCCACTGTTATGTATATTATCACTATTAGTGTTGTCAACTCTCTTGGGCTTTTTGAGGTGCTGCTGTTAAGTGCTTGAAGAGTGGACTGGGAGTCTGTAAAGACGACAATATCCTTATATAATTTGTTCTCGACTGTCTGTAGTGCTATGGTAATTGCCTCAATTTCGGCTTGGAAGTTTGAGCAGTAATTGCCACATAGTACACTTATTTCAGAGTGTTTATTTTTGGGGAAGACCAGGAAGGCACCAAGACCAGCATTGATGATGTCTTTGAAGGCTGATCCGTCGGTGTATATATGGATGGCTGTTTTTGGATATCTTTCAATTATTTCGAGCGTACCTACATTGACGTCCAGTGGATTTGATTCTTTTATTAGAGTATTATTTTATAAATGTTTTTTAATGGTTAGTTGTTTATAGTTAAGTCCAGGAGTTATTTTTGAAAATCTGGTACCTAGGGCACAGTCCACCTTAAATTTCTACTAGAAAAATAGTTCCATTTGGAGAGCTCTGTGGATGGCGGAGAATCGATTGCCCAACCCCACCTTGTCCCATGGATATTCCAGTTAAAGTTTCAGACCCAGTTGTTCTTTTAACTCAGTGTTGGAGCAAATTGCCAAGACCGAAAACTTCTTTAAAATACGGGGATTAAATTATATATATATATATATATATATATATATATATATACGACGTATATAAAGCCTGAGAAAACACACAGCCGACACTAAATGCCAAGCAAAATTAAGAAAAAAATTCATACGAACTCAGACGTCGCCTCGTAAAAGATCTACGCAAGGCAGTTTCTTTTCTTCATGGGCGTTGGTTAAGAATTACGAAACTTTTACAAAATAGTTTGTCACTAATATAAGTTATATATGTTATAAATTATATTTTTATATCGAATCCCCAACCCTTATTCTTTAATTCCATAATGCAGCATATATATGCGTTTTTTATATATACATAGGGTTAGGTCTCATTGGGAGTTAGTGTTAGGGTTTTAAAATAATATCAATATCACACTCCTTGAAGAAGTTCTTTGAAACACAAAATCTCTCTTAGCTAAGCTTATAATATCCGGTGACTGTTGTCATACTTTAATCTTATATTGAAGAGGCGGTTTTATCATACGAAAATTTCGGATGGGGTTTTAAACTCATTGGCTTTCCTGGCTGACTCAGGCAACCCAGTCCATGCCCCTTTAACTGCTAAATGAAGAGTTACAGTGTGCCATCTAGACATTGTGCCAACTAGACATAGTGCATACTAAAAATTGTGCCAGCTAAAGATTGTGGCATCTAGACATTATTCCAACTAGACATTGTGCCTACTAGACATTGTGCCTACTAGACATTGTGTCAACTAAACATTGCGCCAACTAAACATTGCGCCAACTAAACAGAAGCGGAAATGTGTGTGTGTGTGTGTGTGTCTGGAGGGGGAGAGAAATGATAATAGAATTCAATGGACACATTTAGGTGTGAGGAGGAGGAGGGGGGGGCGATATAAATTGGATCGTTCCAGTTGAATGGAACCAGAGACTTCATCCGGGCAGTTTCATTGGCAACGAATTAAAAAAAAAAATGGGGGGTCCTACCAAAAATTCATGTGCGAGTGGAAAGATGCAAAGAAATGCAAATAATTAAAAAGAGGGAGAAATCGTATTTTTTTTTACAGTAGATGATAAAAATAAGGGGGGGGGTATTAATAAAAAGAAACAATATTTACCCATGAAACAAATCAACTGATGTACCCGGTGTTGATTACTTTTATATTAGCGTTTAGATCGCAGAAACTAGAAAAGATATTGAAAATCCAACATCGAAAATGTGAGATGAAGGCCTACTGCCCCCCCCCCCCCCCTGTGGTCGTGTTTAAAAAAAGCTTCAAATTCATGGCACGTTTCTTCAACATTAATACTCTGACTTTTTTTTTTTATTTCCATTAGTTATACATTGTTTTTAGCAGCAAATTTAAAGAAATATGGGCAAGGTGGAGAGTGTTTTTAAGTTATTTTAAAATCTATATATATAATTCTCTTCTTCCATCAAGAGTTTGGACGAGAAGCAGGAAGTAGAGGAAGATCACTATCTTATTTCTGCGGATAGTCAACGCACGAAAAAAACTACGGATGGCTGCACGCTGGACTGTCAAACCCTGCCCGCTCCCATCCCCCTTCGTCCTGCGGGAGGTTTTGACTAGGAAGTAAACTATCGTCAACTCTGAAGGAACATCCGAAACATGTGAAACATTTTACAAACAAACATTTTACAAACACTAAATAGCAACGTCATAGCTAAGCATTGTGACCAAGAAGTCATGGAAAGAGAACAGTTATTCTACTATGTATATTTACAGGTCACTAAATAGCAGGGCCGGACTTAAGCATTTGTGTGCCCTATGCGAAACGGATGCGAAGTTTTAGTAGGGAAGCGGATAAGTGACATTTAAGAGTTTGTATTAGAAAATAAATTCGTCTCTGCATTTTATTCATTCTTTACTACGTACAGAATTACTTTACGA
The DNA here is from genome assembly GCA_036873155.1 of Biomphalaria sudanica. Taxonomy (NCBI): domain Eukaryota; kingdom Metazoa; phylum Mollusca; class Gastropoda; family Planorbidae; genus Biomphalaria; species Biomphalaria sudanica. Next base: position 387,649 of record JAZGLO010005211.1, on the reverse strand, counting down.
GCCTTGCGTGTAGCAAAGTCATATAGTATATCATAATAATTCTGTTTCCTACATAGATCACGCTCAAAAGCAAGAATTACCAAATTTTTCAATCTATCTTTGAGAATTGTTGACTGCAAGTAATTCTTCATTAGCTTGAGGCGCAAACCATATTACACAACAACGGCTAATGCATAATGCCTTTTTTTATTTATTGCGCATAGGATTGGCGTTTTCCATATTGTATGACACCCCAAAATGACAATTTTTATGTATATATTTCGTATATTTTAAGGACTTTTTCGTATATTTTGCGATTTCAGGAGATTTCCATGAGCTCCCGGTAAACCGACAGGAGGGCGCGGGAAGTCTGTTTTAAGTTATAAAATGGTTTAATTTAATAATTTATACACCTTTAATTAGCGGGGGTCCTATGAAATTGCGGGTCCTATGAAAGTGTGGGGCCTATTGCGGTCACATAGGTTGCAGTGGCTTACGGCCGGCCCTGCAAAATGGCGGCGTAGAATACGCCGCCGGTCGACAAGTATTGTTATAAACCTGATGATGACACAGATGGGAGTTGCTTTGTGTGTGTTACTAGACGAGAGGTCAATCGTAACGAGTACACGCCAGTTCGGGAAGGATCTGTGTTGTAAATAGTACCCACTCACATCAAGTCCAATGTAGTCATGTGATCAACCAGGATGGTCAAGTGACGTTCCATCCGGTTCTAGAAGCCCTATATAACATCGAATGTGTCAGAGTCAAGTCCTTCACGTTACCTCGCAATGTCACCAGTACGAGGCGAAGTCAGAACTAATATGGTGTGAAGTCGGTCCGGAACAGAGACAAGGTTTTTGTACTCAGTGTTAGGTTGTTGCTCATTATCCAGTATTGGCTGTGATTTATTGGACATTAAACTGTTACGTTATTTTGGAGCCCTGAGTTGTCAAGCTCTTTGAGTCGGTTGTGTCGTTTGGTGCAGTTAACAGAGAGCCTGGACGGTGAGAAACGCTACATATAATTAAAGAGCATATAGTATAGATCATGGGCGTAGCCAGGATTTTTTTTCGGGGGGGGGGGTTAATTTTGTATGGATGGATGTGTGTATGTGTGTACACAATTAATCTCTATTACATTCTGACCCTTCATTCTTTTGAAAGACTTTTATTGCGTCCCAGAATAGGTTCTTCCTGGAGTTAGTGAAAAAAGTGTAGACTACTCGCTCTTGCCATCAAGGGGTCTGGGGTAGCGCTAAGAGCTCCCTTAGCGCGGGGCGAAGCCAAGCACTATTTCTGGTATTGAAAACCAACTAAATGCATATTCTGAGGAATCTATAGTGCATTATTTTGCTATCAAAAAGTTTTATTTCAAAAACCTAATGTGCTATTCTTACTGACTTAGACCCTCCCTCGCCGTTCGGCGCATTTGCTGGCAAGCTGTTTCCACAAAAATCTGTCACTGGCAATGTCTGAAGCCTCTTCCCACCTGCTCTGAGGACCTCCGCCAAGTTGTACTAGATGTAATCGCAACTCTTTTTATGCGTAATTCATTTAGTCGGAGAACATGTCCCGCAAACCTCATGCGACGCTCTGTCTCAACCTTACTAAGGGGTCGACTCCCACTTCGGCATAGGCTTTCCTTGATTTAGACCCGATCTCTATAACTGACTCCTAAAATCCGTCTTAGCCATCTTTGTAGTGACACATTTAGTGCTTTTCAATTTCATTGCACTTTAGTAATGCAGTCCACTGGTAGACATGTGTAACTTCTCTTGACTACGATCTTGGAATTAGGTTACTATTTTGCTTTAGATGTTATATCGAAATGGGAAATTTTATCATCAAATCACCTGTTGGGGGGATTTAAACTAAAATATATCTGGAGTTGTTGTTGTTGTTTTATTCAAAACCACATTTAGCTACGGTCATACAATTTCGGTGACTGTAGTTTGCTTTAGAAATAAAACCTTAAAACCTTAAAACTCTCTGTAGGATTTTAAACTCAAAACTATCTTAAGAGTTTTAAACTTTTAAAAAAGCCATATGGAGGAGAGGGGTTGAAACTCAAAACCCCCATTGGCTTGGCTATACTCAAAGAATTTTAGTGTGTAATTTGCTTTTTTTTTATATTGAAGAGTATTTTTTTAACATCAAACTCCTCTGAAGGGAAATTTAAACTCAAAACACCCAATAGGCTTGGCTACGCCCAAAGCATTTTGATTGCGAAATATTTTTTTTTTAATTTGAAGATTTATTTTTTAGCTTCAAACCCCGCTGGCGGGGGTTTAAACTAAAAACCCTTTGGCTATGCTCATAGCATGTTGAGTGTGTAATTTGCTTTTTATATTGAAGAGGGGTTTATCTTAAATTTTGGACAAGGGTTTAAAATAAAAAAAATCTTCCTTAGATGTGCTCATGGATTTTTGTTTGCATTTTTTTTTGTTTTATAGGTAGGGTGTTTTAAACTCAAAACCCCTGGTAGGGGTTTTAAATTTAAAACCCCCTGGTAGGGATTTTCAAACTCAAAACCCCTTGGTAGGTGGTTTTAAACTCAAAACCCCAGGGAGGGGTGTTTAAACTCAAAACACCCTGGTATGGGGTTTCAAACTTAAAACCCCATAGTAGGGGGGTTAGAACTCAAAACTCCTTGGTAGAGGGTTTTACACTAAAAACCCCCTTGGCTGTGCTAGGGCAAGTGATGGTTTAGTATTAAAATTTCACCTAAAATAAACAAAATTAAAGCAAAAGATCAGTCACTTAACTCCGACACCCCCCCCCCCGTAGGGAGGGGGATTTCAGTTTGGAAGGGGGGGTTTGAACCCCAACCCCCTCCCCGGCTACGCCCATGGTACAGATGTAGATCTACTTAAAATAGGCCTAATAATTTTTTTTTAAATAAGTGGATCTTATTTTCGTGACTAGACTTAAATTATAAGCATGATATGTTGCTACGTCATACAGAAGTGTGACGTGGCAACGAGCTATTGGTCTAAACCAGGGCTGGCGAACCTTTTTCAGTCCCAGTGCCAATTAATTTTAATTTAAAAACAATGAAGATTGTTGCGTGCCCAGTAGGTCTACTAGTGACGCCGCTGTATAAAAGAAGTGCTACAGCCAGTAAGTCAACTGCATGTATAAAAACAGCTTAGTAACAATATTACTTGTTTATTCAATTTTTATTATCCTGACCTACAGATTTGAAGTCTTTAGGCAGGTCAATCAGTGCGACTTCTGCTGTTGTGTGGTAGACGATAACAGTTTGATATCTGGTGTATACCGTGTATTCTTCAAAGTTACACACGCCACACTTAGTTCATCGGTCAAGCAATTTCTGGCATCTGATTTAATATAATTCATTGTAGAAAATAAAGATTCGCATGAGTAAGTAGACGAGAAAATTGACAGAATGGATGTTGCTACCTATATCAGAGAATTGAAAGTTTTAGGCAGGTCATTCCAAACTTGAAGAATCTCATGTTCTGCTAATATCTGAGGTTCTAATGATCCATTTAACCGTTCACGTTCAATTAATTCAAGTCGTATTCGTAAGTCAATAAATTTCTGTCTCCAATTTGCGCTGGACTGAAACTCAACAAGTTGCATTTAAAAGTCGTGTTATCCCATCCAAGAAAACATGGTCAAATCCAGAGTTTCAAAATCTACTGTATCTGGATATTTTATAAATTTGGAGGTGTACTCGAATTTTCGAAATGGTTCAAAACGCAGTGAAAATTGTTTAGCAGTTGTGTCAATTATCTCCAAAAACAATCTTTACTGATAAATCTTTTCCGGTAGTAAAATTTCTTCAGTTTTTTTTTTTTATATTTTAATTCTTCCTTCTCTATGTCACGTTTGTAAATCTTCCACTTTTTCACAAATGCTGTCAAGATGTCAAATGCCTGATCGACAGATTTTTCGAAACCTTGCAACTTCGTATTAAGTTCATTTAAATGGGATGAAAAATCGGTAAAAAACATTAATCTGATAAGCCAGTCAACATTTGTCAATTCTGTGCAATTTTGTTTGCTTATCATCCATAAAGATTCGAATTTCATCAAGGCATTCCACAAACCGTTCCAGAACGTGACCTCGGCTTAGCCAACGTACGTTGTTGTACATTAATAAGTCAGAGTAACTGGACTGAACTTCCTTTAGCAGTTGTTCCAATTTTCTCTTATTCAAAGCATGGGCAGTAAAAAAGTTTACGGTTTTTGTTACACATTTCATAATGTCTTCAAAACCCTTTAAGCCGTTTTTTTGAACATAGGGCTAGTTGGTGCACAATGCAGTGAAAAGTGATTAGTGGGTGTCCAACATGTCCTGTGAACAAAGTAACGAAAACTGCATCTTTTCCAGTCATACTTGGAGCACTGCATGTTGTAACAGAAACTATTTTTTTTAGATCTACACCTGCATTTCTGAGTTCAGTCACAACAATTAGACATATATATCTGCACCTGTATTTCTGAGTTCGGTCACAACAGTTGGACATATATCTGCACCTATATTTCTGAGTTCAGTCACAACAGTTGGACATATATCTGCACCTGTATTTCTGAGTTCAGTAACAACAGTTGGACATATATCTGCACCTGTATTTCTGAGTTCAGTCACAACAGTTGGACATATATATCTGCACCTGTATTTCTGAGTTCAGTCACAACAGTTGGACATTTATATCTGCACCTGTATTTCTGAGTTCAGTCACAACAGTTGGACATATATCTGCACCTGTATTTCTGAGTTCAGTCACAACAGTTGGACATATATCTGCAGCTGTATTTCTGAGTTCAGTCACAACAGTTGGACATATATCTGCACCTGTATTTCTGAGTTCAGTCACAACAGTTGGACATATATCTGCACCTGTATTTCTGAGTTCAGTCACAACAGTTGGACATATATCTGCACCTGTATTTCTGAGTTCAGTCACAACAGTTGGACATATATATCTGCACCTGTATTTCTGAGTTCAGTCACAACAGTTGGACATTTATATCTGCACCTGTATTTCTGAGTTCAGTCACAACAGTTGGACATATATCTGCACCTGTATTTCTGAGTTCAGTCACAACAGTTGGACATATATCTGCAGCTGTATTTCTGAGTTCAGTCACAACAGTTGGACATATATCTGCACCTGTATTTCTGAGTTCAGTCACAACAGTTGGACATATATCTGCACCTGTATTTCTGAGTTCAGTCACAACAGTTGGACATATATCTGCACCTGTATTTCTGAGTTCAGTCACAACAGTTGGAAATATATATCTGCACCTGTATTTCTGAGTTCAGTCACAACAGTTGGACATTTATATCTGCACCTGTATTTCTGAGTTCAGTCACAACAGTTGGACATATATCTGCACCTGTATTTCTGAGTTCAGTCACAACAGTTGGACATATATCTGCAGCTATATTTCTGAGTTCAGTCACAACAGTTGGACATATATCTGCACCTGTATTTCTGAGTTCAGTCACAACAGTTGGACATATATCTGCACCTGTATTTCTGAGTTCAGTCACAACAGTTGGACATATATCTGCACCTGTATTTCTGAGTTCAGTCACAACAGTTGGACATATATATCTGCACCTGTATTTCTGAGTTCAGTCACAACAGTTGGACATATATATCTGCACCAGTATTTCTGAGTTCAGTCACAACAGTTGGACATATATCTGCACCTGTATTTCTGAGTTCAGTCACAACAGTTGGACATATATCTGCAGCTGTATTTCTGAGTTCAGTCACAACAGTTGGACATATATCTGCAGCTGTATTTCTGAGTTCAGTCACAACAGTTGGACATATATCTGCACCTGTATTTCTGAGTTCAGTCACAACAGTTGGACATATATCTGCACCTGTATTTCTGAGTTCAGTCACAACAGTTGGACATATATCTGCACCTGCATTTCTGCGTTCAGTCACAACAGTTAGACATATATCTGCACCTGCATTTCTGAGTTCAGTCACAACAGTTGGACATATATATCTGCACCTGTATTTCTGAGTTCAGTCACAACAGTTGGACATATATATCTGCACCTGTATTTCTGAGTTCAGTCACAACAGTTGGACATATATCTGCACCTGTATTTCTGAGTTCAGTCACAACAGTTGCACATATATCTGCACCTGTATTTCTGAGTTCAGTCACAACAGTTGGACATATATCTGCATCTGCATTTCTGAGTTCAGTCACAACAGTTGGACATATATCTGCACCTGTATTTCTGAGTTCAGTCACAACAGTTGGACATATATATCTGCACCTGTATTTCTGAGTTCAGTCACAACAGTTGGACATATATCTGCACCTGTATTTCTGAGTTCAGTCACAACAGTTGGACATATATATCTGCACCTGTATTTCTGAGTTCAGTCACAACAGTTGGACATATATATCTGCACCTGTATTTCTGAGATCAGTCACAACAGTTGGACATATATCTGCACCTGTATTTCTGAGTTCAGTCACAACAGTTGGATATATATCTGCACCTGTATTTCTGAGTTCAGTCACAACAGTTGGACATATATCTGCACCTGTATTTCTGAGTTCAGTCACAACAGTTGGACATATATATCTGCACCTGTATTTCTGAGTTCAGTCACAACAGTTGGACATATATATCTGCACCTGTATTTCTGAGTTCAGTCACAACAGTTGGACATATATCTGCACCTGTATTTCTGAGTTCAGTCACAACAGTTGGACATATATCTGCATCTGTATTTCTGAGTTCAGTCACAACAGTTGGACATATATCTGCAGCTGTATTTCTGAGTTCAGTCACAACAGTTGGACATATATCTGCACCTGTATTTCTGAGTTCAGTCACAACAGTTGGACATATATCTACACCTGCATTTCTGAGTTCAGTCACAACAGTTAGACATATATATCTGCACCTGTATTCTTGAGTTCAGTAACAACAGTTGGACATATATCTGCACCTGTATTTCTGAGTTCAGTAACAACATTTGGACATATATCTGCACCTGTATTTCTGAGTTCAGTCACAACAGTTGGACATATATCTACACCTGCATTTCTGAGTTCAGTCACAACAGTTGGACATATATCTGCACCTGTATTTCTGAGTTCAGTCACAACAGTTGGACATATATCTGCATCTGCATTTCTGAGTTCAGTCACAACAGTTGGACATATATCTGCACCTGTATTTCTGAGTTCAGTCACAACAATTGGACATATATCTGCACCTGTATTTCTGAGTTCAGTCACAACAGTTGGACATATATCTGCACCTGTATTTCTGAGTTCAGTCACAACAGTTGGACATATATATCTGCACCTGTATTTCTGAGTTCAGTCACAACAGTTGGACATATATATCTGCACCTGTATTTCTGAGTTCAGTCACAACAGTTGGACATATATCTGCACCTGTATTTCTGAGTTCAGTCACAACAGTTGGACATATATCTGCACCTGTATTTCTGAGTTCAGTCACAACAGTTGGACATATATCTGCACCTGTATTTCTGAGTTCAGTCACAACAGTTGGACATATATATCTGCACCTGTATTTCTGAGTTCAGTCACAACAGTTGGACATATATATCTGCACCTGTATTTCTGAGTTCAGTCACAACAGTTGGACATATATCTGCACCTGTATTTCTGAGTTCAGTCACAACAGTTGGACATATATCTGCATCTGTATTTTTGAGTTCAGTCACAACAGTTGGACATATATCTGCAGCTGCATTTCTGAGATCAGTCACAACAGTTGGACATATATCTGCACCTGCATTTCTGAGTTCAGTCACAACAGTTGGACATATATCTGCACCTGCCTCTCTGAGTTCAGTCACAACAGTTGGACATATATCTACATCTGCATTTCTGAGTTCAGTCACAACAGTGTGACATATATCTACACCTGCATTTCTGAGTTCAGTCACAACAGTTGGACATATATTTACACCTGCATTTCTGAGTTCAGTCACAACAGTTGGACATATATCTGCACCTGCCTCTCTGAGTTCAGTCACAAAAGTTGGACATATATCTGCACCTGCCTCTCTGAGTTCAGTCACAACAGTTTGACATATATCTGCACCTGCCTCTCTGAGTTCAGTCACAACAGTTTGACATATATCTGCACCTGTTGTTGTCGTTTGTAAAGTTGCTTATTTTATTAGTTCTTCGTGTTGTTTTTTTATTTCCTTTGCTATATTTGGCAATGATGGCCAGTCTAGCGGACGATGTCACATCAGAACTTTCATCAAGGCAAATAGGATAGGCTTGACATGCATTAATATCCTTCCTTACTTGTTCTTGAATATTAACGTACAATTTCATAACTCTCGCTTTAACCGTGTTTCAGCTTATTTTCAAATCCTTTATTCTCTGAATGACTTTATCCTTGTTTTGAAAGTCTTCAAACAAATAAGACGCACATTCTAACATTGCTTCCTTGATATAATCACCGTTACTTAAAGGTTTTCCATGCTTAGCTATAATTTTTGAAACTTCAAAACTTGCAGCCACTAAGTTAGAAGAACTTTTAACAAAGTTTACAAAAAAACTGGATTGTGAAATCGCTTTTTTTAACTCACGCGATATATGTTCTTTTAGCTCATCCTCGCTTTTGCCTAAAAGCCAGCTGTGATTGGACTCATAATGACGTTTTACTGATGATGTCCGACAAACAACACTTTCCAAACATATGGCATATGAGGCCTTGTTTTCTCTGTGAATCATTCCATATCTTTCAGTCCACCACTCTTGAAAAGGTCTGCCACTTCCTTCTTCTTCATTAAGTTTTTTATTTTTATTTTTGAGAATGACATGTTATGGTAATTATTCTGATAAAAATTTATTGATGGCAACTCTAGCATTCGATGTAAGACCGACACGTTTTCAGTATCAACAAAATGGCGGACGCTAAGGAGATCTCGTTCAAATACGAGATTTGTCTTGAGAAAAAATTATTATGCCCTATGCTCCCCAAATGAAACACAGTCATATGAAAAAATTATATGGAATATGATCCACTAGCGCTTCTTCCATATTATTTACAGTTCTCGGAAATAATTGAACGTTATTAATTATGGTAATTTGAGATATCCGTGATTTTTCCAAAAAACACATTTCTTAATATCATCGTCGTCGCGTGCCACACAAAATTGTTTTGCGTGCCACCTTTGTGCACGCGTGTCATAGGTTCGCCAGCTCTGGTCTAAACTGTCCCACAAGTTGTGACGCTGCAAGTAAGTGTTCTGGCCTTCTGTAACGATTGGTATCGCTCAAATCGACATTGCTGATACACCTTTTGACGTTTTTACGTTCGCTTACATACATAAACAATGAAATACGCTCCAAAGACTGCAGATGCAGCAAAATTAAAGACTGTTTTTGCTGAAAACTATATAGATCTAGAATGTAAGGAATATTTATTAATTGCAGTCAATGGCTAAACCATTTGAACTGTAGCAGTTTTCTCAACACACACTCGCGCGCTTTTATACTGATGTTTCGTGGACAATTCCTCAAATTCACTTTGACAATTATGTGGATTCGTAATTCTAACCAAGATCTAGAGGAGAATTAGAGTAATGTCTAGATCTGTTTAGAAATATACATTTTAAAAAAACTGGAAAGAAAGATGATTACGTTTCTAAAAAAAGTTAAATTAGTGCTTAGAGCAGATCGGTGTACTTTAGACATTTAAATGACGACTTTAAAAAACATAGTTGGGTCGAAATTGCAATATATCGTTTTGGGAAAATAAACGGCTGGGGTTTCTATCATGAAAATGGCTTAGTTGTTCTAGTCTTAAGCTAATTAATTAAATAATAACAGATACAGATATTTTCGTATTTATCATCCACGTAAGTGGTAGTTAGTGATTATCAGTGAGTTATCTGAGACAAGGATTTTATATTGTTATATATCTGTGATGGGCTGAGATTGCAGAAAAAAAATCGTTTCAGGGTAAATGTAACTGCTGAGGTTTCAATTAAAAAATATCTTAATTGTTGTAAAACAAAGGTAAGGAGTAACAGGTTAAAGTTTTTATCGTCCACCGCAAGTTGGAGAATTTGTAATAAATGAATGAGGCTTTATATAACCTTCTTCGTCCTGACCACTCATTCATTCAGTCAGAATCACTTCATCTCCCAGAACCAGGGGATCAAACCTCGCTCTGAGAAATTATTTATTAAGGAAAAATATTTACCCGAACTTATTTTAGAAACTTTTTTTTTAAAGATGAAAATGAGCGATCGGGTAAAGACTACTAATCTGTAGTGTTGCTTTATGTTCTTTTAGTTTTAAATGACATTGTACATGCAATCCATGGCGATTCGAAGAGAAAGTCCCCCAGTAGTCTCGAAAAACCACAGTTTACATTGAATCTTTGTCGTAAAACTATTGGCTTGATAGAAAGTCTTTGCAGAGTAACTTCTCAAACGGTTACGTTCAGACATTTAATATTGTCATTAGTATATTCATTATCAAGTGATATCTCTACGTTGTTGGGTAAAACATACACATTGTATTAAAATAAAATAGCGCAATTTTCATTAGAAACTTAAAAGCATTAGTTAGTATTGTAAAGAAGTGTTTCCCTTCGAGCACCTCTGTTATGCTGAACACAGTTAAGCTCACTAAAAAGCCTTTGGCAGATGTTAGAGCCCCATACGGAATACGTGCCCTGCCCAGCTTGACTGTCGGGAAATTCATATCGGCGTTCGCTAGAACATTGCTGTTTGTAGTGCGGTCTAGCCACCGTATGTCCATGATGGTGTGCAAAAATCTTTGGTGAAAGTGTTCAAGAAGTCTTAGTTGCTTTCTGTCAAGTACCCATGTCTCAGATTCACATAGAGATGTAAAGAGAACCACTGCTTGGTAGACACATTTTTTAGGTAGACGGAACGATTTATATTGCCACACTCTTGCTTGGCGGCGACCACAAGTATTACTGGCCCTGATCAGACGCTTACAACCTCCTTTAAAGACTATCAATCTGAAGAATTGCTTTTTCTTTCCGCTAGTTCTCAATATAAATGTACATGGCAATTAGAATAGAAAATCTCTTAAGTCCCCTCAACAGTGTAGAAAAACCACATTTCACGTCGTGCCGTTTTACATTGCATCTGTTGCGTCAAATTATTGGGCTATTATTGGCTTGGAAGAAACGTTTCCGTGGGGCACCTCTGTTACGCCGAACAATATGTTCGTCCCCACTTCCCAGCCTGACTGTCGGACTATAAGAAGTTCATACCGGCTTTTGTCATCCATCCATCCATCCCAGTGGTGCTACAGCCCGTGGAGGGATATGACCTGCTTTTACAGATCCTTCCATTCAGATCTCTCCTGGGCCTTCTGTCAACACGCCCTAACCCCAAGCTTTTACCGAGGTTTATAGTTAAATCAAAAGAGGCTGCAACGTACGCAAACTCGATGACCACTAGATGGATATTATGTATAGTGTGAGCAAGTAAGGCGTAGAGAAGCTGTGTTACGACCGTTTCCTTTGTTTTTGTACGGGACAGTAGACACCGAAGCATGAACACATGGTAATAATTCACAAGCAAAAGAATATTAATAATAAGGCTTGTCTTCGAGTCCGAAGATTAATGAGGATTGCAGTATTCTCCGTGGCTACGCAGCCCCAGCTGTGACTTACATATTTTGCCACATTCAGGGCAAGCATAAGCATTGTCCGCGGTGCTCGATTAAGATTTTCTTTTAGCGTCTGCGTCTGTCCTCAGCAGCAGATTTTCTTTTGGTCTCAAATGTGTATGGCTTTGGTAAGAATCATCAAGTGATGCGCAATCTCTACGTTATAGTGTACAACGTGCACCTAGTAACAAAGTAAAATTGCGCATTTTTTCCTAAGAGACTTAAAAACATCGCGTTAGTATTCTAAAGAAGCGTTATTAAGAGTCATCTCTGTTACTCCGACAACCTTTCAGCTTACTAAAAAAAAAGATTGCCAAAAATATATTCGTTCCCCATACGGAATAAGTACCCTGTCGGATTATAAGAAGTTCATAACATTTTGCAAGAATATCGCTGTTTGTATTGCGGTCTTTGGTGAAGTCGTTCAAAAAGTCTTAGTTGCTTTCTATAAAGTACTCATGTCTCAGATCCACATAGAGGGGTTGAGAGAATCACTGGTTGACACTGATTTTTGTAGACAGGCGGAGCGATTTATTTCGCCACACTCTCGCTTGGAGGCGTCCAAAAGCAAGACTATCCCTGATAACATATCAACCTCTTTAAAGCAATGCGTCATTTGATACTATGCTTCCCAGATAATGTGAAGTTATCTACCACTTTAAGGGATGTCTATGCGCGGTGATCTTTGGGCTGGGTAGATTTTATTGGGTGACTTCTGGAACATGACTTCTGTTTTACCGAGGTTTAGAGGTGAACCAAGAAAAGCAGCAGCGTGATGAAAATTCGTTGACTGCGAGCTGGATATTATCAGGGCCAGCTTTAGGCCTATGCTGCCGCAGTGGACCCCGAAGGTTCAAAAGTCCCGCGATAATTCTAGGTGTAAATTATTAAATTAAACCATTATAATTTATAATAGGGTTCCCGTGGTCTCCTTGTTTTCAAGGAGCTCTTGGAAATCTCGTGAAACTCATAAAAATGTCCTTAAAAAGACAAAATTGCTATTTTGGGGTGTTAATCAATATGGTAAACGCCAGTCCTACGCGTGATATAAAAAAACGGCATTGTCAGCTTTCATTTAATAAAAATGTAATGCAAATACGAATTTATTTTCTAATACAAAATCTTTATTTTCACTTATTATCCTTATCCATATCCTTACTGGTCCGCGCGCAATAGATAAGCTGTGTTATGACCATTTCCTTTGTTTTGGTATGGGACAGTAGACTTTGAAGCTTAAACACATTGCAATAATTCACCAGCAAAATAATAACAAAGTAAAAGCTACCTACGGGTGTACGCAATTAAAATGTAAACAATTTATAAAGCCTTTAAAACACAATTACTAATCATGCATAAAGATATTTCATTTCATTATTTTTCTTCCATAGTTTCATTATGGATCAATGTACAATGTGATGGTGCGCAAATGTTTAATTACGCCAATTGAAGCATTAAAACTTGTTCTTGTTTGCGAAGAAATATCTTAATGTACTGCTGTGAGCCAGTGACGTAAGCGGTGAAAGTTTTTTTTCCCCATTGACGTCATATAGAAAATTTCATTCATAAAACATTCTAGCCAAAATTATTTTTTCGATAATGAGCCATTTTCAAACCGATAAAAACGGTCGACTTCGAGTTTTTCCGATGTGGCCAATGAGTTGAGAATTTTTTTTCTCACTATTACGCACATACCGTGAAATTTTAAAGAAAATCGTTAGAGCCGTTTTCGAAATTAAATTTATATATATATATATAAATATATATATATACATACATACATACATACAAGAATTGCTCGCTTAAGAGTATAGGATATACATACAAGAAATGCTTGCTTAAGAGTATAGGATATACATACAAGAAATGCTTGCTTAAGAATAAGAGTACCAGGAATTACTCGCTTAAGCGTATAGGATTGTCTGTGAACAATAAAATACACAAATTTAACATTTTCTTTCTTTTACTTAAGCTTAGGACCCATAAGCCATTTTCAAGGTTGAAACCGCAGCTGTTAAGTTTACCAAAAATGATTTTCATTCGCAATCTCTACCAAATAGGTCTTTAAAAGCCGACATTACAATGATATAAGTACAAAACTATAATTTCTTCCACTTTCAGCGCTTCTAAACACTTTTTAGGTGCGTTACTTTCTTTAGTTCTATTTGTTCTGTAGTTCTTCCTAGATCTTGATCCTAAATGAATTGCTCTTCTCTTCTTGGTGCAGAAAACTGTCGAAGTGAATGAGTGAAATTCTCCTAGGGTCTGTATGAGATCGTGTGTTTGTGTAGAAAATGTGTACTATTTGAAATGTAAAAATTGTTGTTAATGAAAATGCGTAGAACAATTTTAAAACGACTAAATCTAGAGCTACACGTAGGCCTCTATTAAATCTAGAGCTACACGTAGGCCTCTATTAAATCTAGAGCTACACGTAGGCCTCTATTAAATCTAGAGCTACACGTAGGCCTCTATTAAATCTAGAGCTACACGTAGGCCTCTATTGAATCTAGAGCTACACGTAGGCCTCTATTGAATCTAGATCTACACCTAGGCCTCTATTAAATCTAGAGCTACACGTAGGCCTCTATTAAATCTAGATCTACACCTAGTCCTCTATTCTAAATAAAAAATTATAAGTCCAAAAAACTGTTCAGTGACTATAAAGGCCTATTCAAAGGGTTTGTTTTTTTTTGGGTGGGGGGTTGCTAAGATGGTTATTCTAAATAAGCTGACTCTAATAAAAAAATAAATATGTCAAGAGTGGACTTAGTTGCCGATAGAGATATAATTGTAATAATGGCTGTTCCACAAGGGTCAAAAGTGTAGGTTGTTTGGGGTGGGGGGTTCATTAAGATTAGTGTGTACATTTAAAAAACAGGCACAAATCAAGTTGACTTCTAAAAACACCAATATTTTATATTAACAGGCTTATTAATCAAGCAGATAAAAAGAAGTGATGCTCATGTTTGTGTAGAAATTAAATTCGCTGAGAATTTTAAACAATAATAAAGAACAATACATACATGCAAATATCTGGTAAGTTCTTTTTGTTAAATGCAACAGAACCATCTTGATCAAATTGTGAAAGACATGATGTTATGGCAGGGCATTGGACAATTTCATTCCTAATAGAATGATCTATTTCTGTAATAAAAAAAACATGTTTAAATGTGAATAGTACAGAAGAAAACATAAGAACAACATAATAACAACACAAATTGGTTACATTATTTTTGTAAAAAAAAATTGCAGGTACACATGTTTATTTTATTTTAAATTTATATTTGTTTTAAATTTGCAATATAGATCTATATTATCAATATAAAGTTTGGGAACAAATCATGCCTCGTAACCGGTACGGTATGCAATGCTAATATTAATGAAATGATCACCCAATGATATAAATCAACTAAAAAGCAATAAACCGCTGCACTCATTCACTTAAATCCAATGTAGAGACGCACTTTAGGTGCTGATAGTGAACGCATAATTGTGACGATATAAATGAACAGCGAGACTGTAGCTTAGATTAACAGAGAGATGAGGCTAGGCTTTCATAGAGGTATCATCGTACGCGATAGTGACTGAGACTAGACTGCTCCCGTTGTGAATTAAACAGTTCTTCATTAGCCTGTTGGTTGTTCACTCTGTTTGTGGAGTTGTAGTATTCGTCTGCAAGTCTGTAACCATGAACTCGCCAGTAATTTGACACGTACAGAAACACGCAACCAATTTGCTGAACAGAACAATGTATACAGACGCAGATTAGACATTACATCTCTACAATGCGTATTCTATTCTAATGTCCATCCCATGCACTATCTCAAGACTTTTGTTTCTAATCTTCTACACACTTGGACTCCGCCTACTACCAGGTTCTCTGTATGTGTACAGAGTGGATATCTTGGTAAACTTACTCATTGCATTCTACATTCATCTGAGCTGTCAACTTCTGAGTGATTCACTTAGAGTTAGAGCATTTGGTGAATTCAAAAAGTAAGCAATACATTTTCTAGGTTCTAATTCTAATGTCAAAGAACAAATTTAGGACTAATTTCAAAATTATTGTCTATCGGTGTAAATATTTTTTAGCATTTACATTACTACAATAATGTTACTAAACTTGACTTGTTTATAAAAGTATGAAAGCACATAATTATTCTTCTGTATCAAAGTAACATAATATATACTTTTACACATATAGCACATACCTTGACTAGTGTTTAATGTTAATGTTTTCTTGTCTGCAGTAATCTGTTGATCATCTGACAGAAACAAAAACTTTTAGTGCGATTATTTTTCTCTTAATCACTAATAAATGTTAGATTTTAAAACAAGAGAACAAATAATACCTCTTTTATAGAAAGATTATTTGGCCTCTAATAACTAATGAAAGTTAGATTAGAAAGAAAAATATAACAATACTTACCTTGCCCATCCCCCCCCCCCAACTCGGAGAAAAAAATCCTTAAGTGAATGTATAAATAGCTTGACTTCAAATACAAAAAAAAAAATCTAATAAAATACTCAGAAAGACACAAAGATAAAGGCACATTCCTCGTTCCCTATGCTAAGACAAATTTGCGCAAATGCTCCTTCTTCCCTAGTGCTATTAGAGCATGGAATGGGTTGCCTGAGCCAGCTAGGAAAACAAATGACTTGGCAGAATCTAAGTCATTGGTTAACACGTATGACTAGATGCATGACGCGTAGGACATAAGTCTTCTTCTTTTTTGAAGTAACGTCTGTAGTTTATAAGATAAGATATATTCCAATGAGAGTCCTTTAGATCTAGACTTAGACGGTTTGCAAAAAATGTTCTGGAACATGAATTGATTAAACTCTTGAATGGATAGGACCTATATTCGGAACTGAGTTTAA
This sequence comes from Biomphalaria sudanica, assembly GCA_036873155.1. NCBI lineage: Eukaryota > Metazoa > Mollusca > Gastropoda > Planorbidae > Biomphalaria > Biomphalaria sudanica. The sequence continues at coordinate 371,121 of JAZGLO010005211.1, read as the reverse complement.
ATAATTGCGGGTTCATTGGTTGAAGTTGTACTAGTTGTTGTATCATTTAGGGTTTCAGTACTAGTAGAAGAAGGTTTCATACTATCAAGAGATTTCAGTCAAGTTAATATTAATTTGAAAGTCTACATACATGTTTAGTCTGAAGAAGTTTAATACAGAAGAATGAAAGAATGAAAAAATAAAGTAGGTCTGTATTAGATTACTTACTAAACTACCTAATAGTTAGCTTATGTCAGCTCCATTCTACCTACTTTACTAAAGATTTGCAACTTTTGACGAATTATTAAAGCAAGAATATCCGTTTTGAACTATTTTTTTGTTCTAATCACTACTTAAGTCATCTAATCACCAAGTCAGTTAAGTCATCTAATCACCAAGTCAGTTTAAAAGACTACAGAGTCCATACAATGATGTTATGTTTTGTTGACTTAACTAAGTGTATGTCAGATTGAGACTACTTACCTGGGCAGGGGAAACCAATCTGAGAGGATGAAAATGTTAGGCCTAAAATGATATAAGTAAGTGAGAGGTATTATACTAGACTAAATCATTTTAATGAAGAGTTTCTTCATAGCTTATGAAATAAGAAAGTAAAACATTTATTCACAAAACTACATGAACTAATAGCGTAGCAAAAGTAATTCTAACAAGATTACAATACAAACAGAATTTGTGTTTTATTGCAGTTTTACACAAACTCGGATGCTCAGGAAGTCATCTATTTGATAAACAATGGAATATATATACTAGAATTATCCACCGGCTACGCCCGATGATTGTTCTCATGCTATATCTTGTTTATTTTACCATGGACCCATTCCTTTTTTTTCTTATTTATAACAGTAAAATATAAAAGGTCCACTAGTTAACTCTCCCCCATAGATTCCATAGAATTCTAGTATATATTGTGTTGAATTGGACTGGCCCATAAGTTCACTTCTTCCTCCTCTTTAACTCCGCCTTAACAAATAGTTTAATTTACACACTGCACTATTCTTCTGCATTTCAGTTCTTCATTAAAATAATTGAACTAGGCTGGATGAGGAGTTTGGCTTTCACCCTTTTTTTTATTACATCCTGCAAATCGTAATTTTCAGAGACTACTTTGGTCGTACCGCACCGAGTATTTCAACAATCTCACTTTCGGACAGTGTATTCTAGTACTTATATGTGATGTTGAATTGGAACACGGCCACGCCTTCTCTAACACACTTCTTTCTGGACTGGGACATTCTAAATAAAAAAACTGCCCACTTTACAACGCTACCCCTCCCAAATATGTTCTTTTTGCCCTAGAATACCAGTACCGGTATGACTTATTCCCCCCCCCCAGCCTACATACTTTTCTTGTATACTATTTCTCACATCCCCCTGCCACAACCCCTAAAAAATAATTTATCAATCCCTGACTTTTCTACGGCTTCTCTATTCAATATTAAAGCATTTTGTAAGATCTGTTTTAGCGGCCCCCAAAGGGGGAAAAGACGCTATTAGTTTTGTATGGCCTGTCTGTCCGTCCGTCCCGTTTAGATCTCAGAAACTAGAAGAGAAAATGAAAATCGGACATCATGATATATTAGATCATTCAAAGTTCTGATGCAACGGCTACTTTTTTCTTTTCCAAAATGAACCATCTAATTTTTAAAACGATATATGCAAGCAGATTTTTTAAAAAATTACACCACTTTTTAATGAAAAACTTCAGGGAAAGTAACTCTTATTAAAAAGTTCACAAGCTTCTTCATTAATAAATCAAGCTTCATTCATAGATTCGCGCATTGGTACAAAAAATGCATCTAAGGTCACGATTGAAAAAGTATCAATGGATCATTTTAAAAAAGATTATCGATTTATTAACTAACTCATGGAATAGAATACTGATTCGAATGTTGTTTTTAAAAAGAATTTTAATACGAACTTCTTTTCAATTGTAAGTTTAAAAAAAAAACAAAAAAAAACTACTTTTACCCCGCAGTTTTCACACATCCTCATTAGAGGCCAGATCTACATAGATCTACATAGGAGTTCTAGTCTAGATTCTATAGTAGATTCTATATCAAGATTCTAGATCTAGACATAGACTTAGAGTCTTACATCTAACTCTAGATCTAGATGTAATAGATATAGACTTAGAATGACTGAAAGAATAAGGAAAATTTCAAATATATTGATTATAATTTAGATATGTGTTTCCATAGTGTAGTGGTTATCACATCTACCTAATATGCAGAAGGTCCTGGGTTTGAAACCCAGTTGAGTTTTTTTTTGGTTTTTTTTTTAGTTAATAAATATTTCCACAAATTTTTGTGAGTCACATCCTGTAAAATAGATATGCATTTTTTAAAATGATTATTTAAAGTATTTTTTTTTTACAGCCTAATATGTTTTATCCTCTATCAATGTCTAGATCTGTCCGTCTTTCTCTAGGTGGACCACTTTGGGGGCCGATTTTAAGTTTGTGTCCACACAAACTGTCTTTGTAACCTTGTTGTTTTTTTTTTGTTGGACTATATTTTTTTAATCACTGTCACGTAACATAAGCAGCAGTTGCATTAAATTTATTTTTAGATTTTATTTTCTGCAGCGCATGGTCATGGAACGGAAGCTGGATTGGCATAGAACAAGATGGTAGGTGTAACAACTGAAGGAGCCTGTGCTTTGACAGAGAAAAAGTTGTTATTTTATTAAATCAAAGAAAAATATCCCAACCATAAAGTCTACACGAGAAAGTTTGCACAAAACTGCATTGAATATTAATCATATTATTTATTGGTCGAATTACTGATCTTAATGATTAAACCTAACAGAGCTTGGGATCTTAACCACAGGCAGCAGGGACGGACTGGATATCAAAATCGGCCCGGGCATTACCATATAAACCGGCCCACAAATGGCATGTCCAATCATGAGAGTAGCCAGGATTTTTTCGGTGGGGGGGGGGGGATTTTTTTACCCCCCTCTCCAAATATATAGACAAATAAAGACAGTGCTTTTTTGTGACGGTACGCACCGGTACGCGCACTGCACCTTTTTCAATGTGGGGGGAAATATTACTTTTCTTGTATTTTAACGTTTCTGATTAATTTTTAGCAGTTAAAAGTTAGGTAATTCATCACTGAGTACCGGCATCTATTTCTCTACAAAAAAGCACTGTATTTATATATATACTAGACATATGTTACCCGCGACCCGCGGGTCTTTATTTGCGCATTACTGTCGATATAGTCACAATTAAACGAAACAATAATGTAATAAGTAAAGCGAATGTGTCAATGTAAAAATAGTGTGAATGAAGCTATCAAATAAAAATAGCTAGTAGGCTTAAATCCATTTTTTCAAATAAAACATTTGCTTGTAAGCCTACATATATTTGATTAAAATTTGAGATGAATAGACTTAATTTTGTATGTTCATGTGTTAAAGTATAAAGTAGATCTTGAGGTAGACATAGATCTAAATCTACACTAATCTAGAGTTTACAAAATTGGCTTTTATAGAGTTCATTCTGTGTTGCGCATGCGTGACCTTTTTTCATGAGTGAATATAGGCCTATCTCAACATGGCTACGCAACTTTAGCGATTAGCGAACAAATGTATTAAAAATGCTTTAGAAAAACAAATTTGAATGTTAAATTGATTAAAATATCAAATGAATGGACAATAATTAGTATGTTTATGTGTTAAAGCACAAAACTATCTTTGCGAAAAGAAGTTTTATCATCTTAGACTTCCATTAGAGTTTTAGACCTAGACCTAGGAATAGACTCAGTAGAGAGATGTGTTAATGTGTAACCAATTGGTAATGTCTAAGGAAAGAATGTTCGCCAGGAAATCTGTAGTCACAGATATAAGGAACTAATTTATGTAAAAAATGCTTTTGAAACACAAAATTGAAGGTTAATTTTATTATATAATGAAATCAATGGATCTTCTTTTGTATTTTCATGTGTCAAAGTAAAAAACTATCTGCGCAACGTGCATTTCTTAAAATTAGATCTAGGCCTATATCCTTTCGATCTTTTCTCATGTCAACATTGTTAACCATGGCCTAAATCCATAAAATACTATAGCTGTAATAGAGTCGGACAACTTTATTATTTTTTTGAGGGTCTTAAGTTTGTTTTAGGGCTACAATACATACACTACGGTCTAAGTTAGTACCCAAGGAACATTCCTGCCTAGTTTTATCAAGATTGGTCAAGCGGTTTTGATTTCTATAAGTAACATAAATACATACATACATACACCTCACATTCTACTTTATAATATAGATAATGAGTGTGTGTGTTTCAATTAATTTTCATTACATTCCGACCTTTCATTCTTTCGGAGGTTTTTTTTTAGCCTAGAATAGGTTCTTCTTTTAGTTAGTGGAAAGACAGTACTCACAGACAAGGACAGTTAGGGAGTCTGGGGGAGCGATGTGAGCCCCGAATCCAAGCATTATTTCTGTTATTTTAAGCTTTAAAAAATGCGTATTCTACAGTGCAATTAGCTTGCTTGCTACTCTTCCGCTAAAAAATACAAAAAACCAAATCTGCTATTCACTGCACTTAATTAGTGGAGTCCAGCGACTGGTAGAAAATGGTAACATTAGTTTTGCTTTAGTTTTTGTATTGGATGGGGAGGGTAACCACAAAACCCATTTTGGCTACGCTTAAGAAATTTGGTGACTGTAGTTTGCTTAAGTTGGCTGCACTCGGGCATTAAGTAAAGTTTCCCTTTCAGAAAATGTGGGCTGAGGCAAGTGATGGTTTTACCCCTCCTCCTAGCTACGCCCATATTGTCAAATTATAGGTGTAAGCCTAATTCTCTTCAAAATATATACAATTGGATAACGCATCGAAAACTGGATGTATGTTTGCGTAGGATTACATAATGTTATTTATTTATACATGTATTTAGTCTGAAAACTATAAGCAATACAATAGCAGCTTTAATGAGTTTGAAACGTTTTGGTATTACAGACGTTTCTTCAAAAAAAAAAAAGATAGCTACGACCTACACATTTCATGTGTCAATCTAGTCATGCATGTTGATCTTTGACTTAAAATATGCTAAGTCATTGGTTAGTACATTCTCAAAAACGCGAATTGCATATGAATATATCATGACCCATTATTTAAAAAAATATAAACCTCATTTCATTAAAAGCGGATGTGACAGCGCTATAAAACTTATTATAAGTATTATAAAATTTTCCATCATGAATGACTTCATACTAAGCATAAGTTTGCCATTAATTATAATAGTAAAAATGATTTAGATCTAGATTTGTTTTATTTTTAAATTGAATAATTTTTTTGTAAGCCTTAAGTGTAGTATTTTTAGATCTATGTTTTTAAAAATAAACGAAAACTTACTTTTTCTGTACAAAGCACAGAAAGTAGAATTCGATACCTATATTGAGCTAGGAATAAGTTGGGTGGTTTGCAATTTCGTGGCTGTGTGATTGTTAAAGTTAATTTCTGTTAAGTATTATTAAAGAGCTTCTTCTTCTTCCTCGTTCTCATTTTTATGTTGGAGCGTTCAGATGACTAGACTAATACATGAGATGAACTGCGCAGTGGTTTCCAAATCAGGGAGCTCTCTATATAGTTTTCTTTCTATTGGGGTGTTTTGGGGCCAGTGTCTTTTACGGGTCTCATTATAAAGAGAATAGTTTGAAGGACATGGTCAGCATTCTTTGCTGAAACTCCACATGAGCAGATTTCACTGGTTCCAATTTTGAGCTTCCGGTACATATGTTGTATCATTCTGTTGTGTCCGGTCCTGAACCGAATGATGAGACGTTGACCTTGTCGGGACAGCTTATAAACACTAGCGAATCCAGAAATTTGGATTGGGGTGGCGATTTTTTACCAAACCCTAACCCTAACGCAAAGTAAACCCTAACTCTATGCATAAACGTGCTAACAGCATATACATATATATATATTATATATATATATATATATATATATATATATATATATATATATATATATATATATATATATATATATATATATATATATATATATATATATATATATATATATATATATAGTGTTATAAACCTGGTGGTGGCACAGATGGGGGTAGTGGTGTGAGTGTAGTCAGCCGACGCAAATCGCCCCAGGCCAGCGCTAGACGAGCGGTCAACCGTGACGAGTTACGACGGTCAGCCTAGTCGAGTGTCAACAGGACTGTTCGGGAAGGATCGCCGTCGTGAACAGAGCTCAGGAGCGTCACGAGGGATGTAGTCATGTGACGAAGCTAGAAACGTCGAGCTATGTTCCGTCCGGTTCTAGAAGGCCAGCAGGGACCCTATACAAAGAGCGGAGGTGTCCAGTCAAGACGGTTCACGACAGAAGGTTCACGGCAGGGGTTCAGAACACGGTCGACTACAGCACAGTTCAACGGTGTGGTTCTGTACGGAGGATTACGACGGTTCAGTGCAGAGTACTGTCAAGTACAGTTGAGACGACTGGCGTCTTGATCTTGGTCTGCGATCGAGTCCGACACAACAAGCCTAGTGTGTGAAGTCAGTCTTGAACTGTTGAGCCCAGTGCAAGCCCGGAACGAGACGGAGAGGCCAGTGCAAGAGTTGATACGGCGGAACGGTGTTATCGGAGAGATATTTGTACAGTGTACGTGTTGCCAATTGTACAGTATTGGCTGTTATTTATTCAACTATTAAAGCGTCACGTTACTTTGGAGCCCTGAGTTGTCAAGTTCTTTAAGTTGGTGGTGTATGGTGCAGTTTGCAGAGAGCCTGGATAGTGAGATTCGTAACAATATATATATATATATATATATATATATATATATATTTATATATATACATATATATATATATATATATATATATATATATATATATATATATATATATATATATATATATATTTATATATATATATATATATATATATATATATATATATATATATATATATATATATATATATATATATATATATATATATATATGTGTGTGTGTGTGTGTGTGTGTGTGTCTGTATATATGAGACTTTAAAAAACAGTGTTTCTCAACTTTCGGCAAAAAAAAACCCCAGTCATGTTGAGCCCTTTCTTTTGATAGCTTGGGGTCAGGTGTGCGCTGTGGGGTTCGGGCGACGCCAAAAGCGTTTTCTTCACTGCTGAAACGCTTTCTCCTGACAGTTCCTCATTAATTAGTGGGGGTCGGGGCTTCGGCGACGCCAAAAGGGTTTACTTGCATTTTTCACAGCAGAAATGCATTCTCCTGACATCTACAGTTCATTTTTCATCCTATTAAATGTCTTTTTTTTTCAATAATGTTTTACTTAAAAAATATTCTAATATGAATTTATAGGCCCTTACTACATTGCAAATAAAACGATTTGAAGATATCGCCGCCAAAAAAAAAGAATATTCGAAAAATAACAAGATTACAAAGACAGTTTGTTTGGAAACACAAACTCAAAATCGGCCCCCGAAGTGGTCCACCCAGGAAGGCTTCAATATTTTCAGAAAGAACATCCAAATGAAATTATATCAAAGACAAATGAGAGATAAGAATGGAGAAAGAAGGTTAACAGATCTTGTGTAGTGCCTCAACGGTCCCGTAGAGCAAAGGATAGGTGCAAGTGACTGCAAAGTTAGATGTGAACCTGGCGTAACTAGTTCCCCTTTCAGACCTTGTGGTCTATAGGGCAGATGATGTAAAGTTCATCTGTTTTTGTGGCCTACGGTTAACGAGGGTGTCATGAAGCCAGCACAACGACCAACCGCCTTTACTTTTCCCCAACTAATATCAGGTACCCATTGGAGCTGGGTGGACTCAGAGGCACCTGAGGATTCCGAAGTTGAAAATCCCAGTCTTCGAACCCGGGGCTCCCGGTTCGGAAGCCAAGCGCTTTACCACTCAATTACCGCGGCTCTCCTGGCCTAACTGAAGTCTTATAATAGATGTAATTGTTTTGAAAAAGATCAATCTCTTATTCGAATGCAAAAATTACCAAAATGTTTCCGCAATAAAAAATTGTTCACGAAAATGACGTTTACTATCCTTTTTAATTTAGGTCTAACTTATAATGCATACTAATTAGCTTTTTCTCTTTAAAAAACTGCTTGCATAACTGATTTTAAAAATAAGATTTTTTCGCTTTCAGAAAAAAAAAGTAGCCTTTGCATCAGAACCTTTAATGGTCTAAAATATTGTGATACGTAGCTTATATTATATCGATATTGAACTAATTTTGTTCACAAACTATGATTTTTCCATAAAAATAAAACCTCCCCCCCCACTCAAAGGTCTAGAGTGGGGAGGGCAGTAGATGCAATCGCCCCCCACCCCACCCCTTACCCCACTGAATCGGCCAAGATACAAGAATGGGAGCAATAGAATATATAAATTATAATTTAATTCAACTAATTTTGTTCACAAACTATGATTTCCCCATAAAAATAGGACCGCCCCCAATCAAAGGGTTTAGGTGGGAAGGGCAGTAGAGGAATTCTCCCCCCCCCCTCTTACTCAATCAGTCAACAGGGAACGATATAATATAAAGATCGGTTAACACCAATAACAGGTTTTAATCATATAGATAATTAATTGATTCTGTTAGCAAGTTGTGATATCTACAAATAAATTTGACCGCCCCCACTCGAAAGTTTAATGGGGGGGGAGGGGCGGGATTGATGCCATCGCCCCCTCCTGACCACACCATATCGGCCAACATACTAGAGGGGGGGGCGAAATAATCCAAAAATAGGTTGAAATATAAATAGCTAGTATATATTATTAACATAAGTAATAAATTCGTATACAAATTGTGTGAATTCTATACTAAAATTCGTCCGCCCCCCCCCTCAGGGCGGGGGGTGGTCAGCCGAGTGGAGGGGTGCGATCGCCCCTACCGCCCCCTCCCTGGATCCGCCAGTGCTTATAATAGGCATCATCTTCCGTATGATTCGGATGAGAGCGTGTCCATTTATCGTTTATTTTATTCACTATTAGTTTTTTCATTTCTTCTGGATAGAGTACAATATTTAATTGTGAGTTTGTTCTGCCACTTTTGGCGAGTATGTCACCCTTCTCATTTCCTTCTAGTTCTATATGTTCTGGTATCCATTGTATCCTTTAAAGAGCTAATTGTCGCCCCTATTTTTTTCTGCGTCATATCAATATTTTCTAACTTAACCTCTCTCATCCCTCTTTTTCGTTGACATTGTCAATGAAACCATCAAAAGACGGGGAAGAGAAGGAACAAAAACAAATGGGAGTGTCATCAAACGTTCTAGCCGACCAGCAAAATAATTAGGCCAAAAACTACCTCGAAGACATCAAAGCAGTGTTGAAGACCATGCCTCTCGTGCATAGCAAAAAATACGGTCTAACGTTTTGCAAATTATAATACGTAAAGTGTATAGTGTACATTAAAAAAATATTTTTGTTGAATTTCAAACAAAATTAAGTGTAATAATAATAATAATTTTTAAAAAAAAAAACGTGTTCGGGCATCTTTGTCTTGTTGGTGTTTATTAAAAAAAAAAGTTGTCTGTATTGAAAAAAATTTTTTTTTGGTCGCGACCAGACCGACCCATATGGTACCGGCCCACCGTGCCCGTTTGCCCATATAGCCAGTCCGCCCCTGACTGGCAGAGATGTTCTTGAAGAGTTCGAAACTAAACCTTAAGATGTTAGGTAGCAGAGTAGTATCCGCTGACTTAGCATGGGCAATGTATTGAGAAGAATGGGGGATTTCAAGGAATAAATTATGTTTCTTGAAAGACGTTAACTGTGACTTTGTTACTAATATTTCTAATCAAGAGTGGAAAACAGACTTTACATTTTGCATTGTATGTGCCACAGGGTTGTTTGGACAAGAATTGTATGAGCATGCTGATACAAAACTTTCCCATTTCTCCAGACATTTCATTTTCCTTGGCGGAAACTGATAGGTGAAACTATTTCTAGTGAAATGATTGAAATGTTCAGACTTTTTCCTTGATTGTGGAATTTGAAAGTAAATTTTAAGACGTCAGTTTTCAAATATAATCACCATTTAGTCAGAAGCTTTTTCAACTCTAGAGGACATACCTTCAAGCAATTCGACCTAAAAGAGAGGTTTCAGTCAGTTTTATGGGTGTCAGAAGCTGTATTTCACACTTTAAAAAATTTAAGTGCTAAACCTTCACATTATTTGGGTCCACATACATCTGTGAACAAGTAATGTTTTTGTTTGAAAAAAAAACAAGTGCAAGAACAGTTCGATGGTGACTGTCTGTAATTTGACTGTCACAAAGGTAACAATTAGTAAGCTTGTTCCACAGTGGGGGCACGGTGGCTGAGTGGTTAAGCGCTTGGATTCTGAACCTGGGGTCCTGGGTTCAAATCTCGGTAAAGACTGGGATTTTGTATTTCGGGATTTTTAGGGCGCCTCTGACTTTAATAAAGTAAAGTAAAGGTGGTTGGTCGTTTTGCTGGCCACATGACACCCTGCTCGTTAACCGTTGACCATAGAAACAGATGACCTAACATTATCCACAGTTCCGGAACGTTATGTGCGTGTGTAGACAGTTAAATACTTCACATTAACTACAACTGTATATGTGCAATTATGATGAAATGTTGTGATGGGAAAGGACAATAACTAAAGACATACACAGTTAACTAACGTATATTTCTTTACTTGAAGTCCAGAACTAGATGTAGGACATTATTTTCTGTGATGAATAGAATTCACTGGTCAAAATTAGGTGTGGTTGGGGAGATTTCAAATGTAGGCTGTTCCATTTGAGGATAGCGGGTCTAGACATTTCGTGCCAGATGAATAAATGAATGAGTAGAGCAATGTATATAAATAAAACTCAACTAAAGATAATGAAATGCTATAATGTGTCCGAATGTGTCCTAACTAGAAGGACAAAAAGTAGACGATTTACCTTGAAATATTGAACAGTTTTGTTTGATATTAAATGTAAACTTGGCTATAGCTACAGCGGAATAATATTCCTTTCTTTGATAAAAACCACATTGGCATACAATGTCCTCAAAACATTTCCCATAGGTTGACATATGACTGAAAAACAAAATAGAGTAAATGTTATAAACAAAGTAAAAATGATATATTGACATTGACACTATATAAATGCTTGAGTAAACTTGCTCATTAAATCCACAACTGATATACCATAAATCAAAATGTTCGTACTGTAAGGCTTGTATTTTATGTGTCAATTCATCTCTTTAAGTTTCCGTCATTTTGACAATGTCTTCTATGATTCTGTTGATTTGTTTTCTTTGTTGTTGTCTATTTCATGGGAAGCTAATTAGTATCAGGAATACTTCTGTCCCAATCTCTACTGTACAATGTTTCTCCCTCGATGATAGCAATCGTAATGAACCTTTTTCCCAACGACATGAAAAGCAATTCTAGGACTGGGCTGGGATGCTATATTGGTAAAGAAGACCTGAACTATTGCTTCGGTCTTTCATATCCTTTAGTTGCAGAGCATGATAAAGACCAGATCAACTGGAACATATTCTTTAACACTAGTTTCCATTAGGTTTTGTCCGGGGATGTTAATGTAATGGCTTTTCAAGAAATTCACTTTAATCTCTCTACCTACCCCATTTCTTCGGTTTCTTCATTTTCTTAATTTTTTTTCACAAAGTTTCAACTCAGTCTCTACGTCTGTCTGTCTGATAAAAGTTTTGAACAAATTATCTCTCCCACACCCAATCTCGGATCAAGTTGATACTTTGTTATTCATTAACGTGGACAAGCAGACAACACAAAAATCAATAAAACAAAATGTTTAACCAATAAGTCAATTAATTTACCTCACCGTGCAATTAAAATTACATTCATCATTATTTACAAATATGGTTCTAAATGTCGGGTTTTGTTCCCTTAAACATATTGTACATATTGTAATGTTATTTTTTCCACACCCATTCTTGGATCAATTTCAAATTTTAAACGTTTATTGTACCTAACAAAACATGAATCAATTATTAAACTATTGGAAATTATTTTGTTTGATATCGAAAAAGAGAAGTAACTTCTACTTTTTTTTAGAAATATAGTTGTAAGTGCAGAGTTCTTTCCATTAGATATACTTTGTTTTTTGTGTGTGTGTTTTTTGTTAAAGAATTTTTAGCGCCCCCGTAAGGGGAAAAGCCGCTATTAGGTTTGTGCAAAATGTCCGTCTGTCCGTCTGTTACACTCAGATCTCGAAAACTAGAACAGAAATGAAAACTATTTTTTCACCATGCGATGCAGCTTCTTCTTCTTCTTCTAGCCAGCTTTAATGCTGCTGAGCTGTGAGCTCTTTTGCAGACTGTGCCAAGGAAAAAAATTGGGCTGTTTTCTTCAGTTGTTCAGCACTGCCGTACAGGGTGTTGGATATGTTGGGCTGTAGTGGAAGTAGGGTCTGCCTAAGGTGGATTAGTGTCACGTCAGTTTTAGAACCCCTGTAATATTTTGTGACTAGTAATCACTGAACCATTCCGTACACGATTCGCACGAGATTTTGTTTTTTGGGCGGAAGCTGACCACGAGGTGGACAGTCAGTTGATTTATAGACTCTGGTAAGAGAGGAGTGTTTTTGATATTAAAGGTACAAGTAGAGTGTCATTGAATTGATTTGTATTCAGGACTAATTTTCTTGGATGTATTTTGTGATGGCTGAAGTCGCCAATATATTATGATTCATTATTTTATGTAATAAAAACCATGTCTGCTACAAGTGAGTCCATTAATTATTATAAGTATTGTGGTCAAAGAGTTCAGTATATTAGTATTCTCACGCACTGGCAAATCTAGTGCGTGTGTGAAAGTACTTAGTTATCAGTAAAGAGCATTGTAGAGATATCTACAACACAGAGACATTCGCGTCATCACGCCTATAACGAAACCAGGCTGTGACATATGGCGGCCAGTATGTCTTAAATGACAGAACGAACCTACACTCTTTAACAAGTAAATCGTCGATCGTCTACATATAATCTGGCGTAGAAGTACAAAGGACTATTTTTTTTCCAGTATGGCGGCAAAAACAATTGAACGGAACTTAGAAGCCTAACAAACGTTTCTGCAACAACAAGAAATTAACTCAGGTGCCCTGGCTCCAGCAGGATCTCAAATCGATTCCTAGATCTAATTACGTTACCATAGATCTAAAATATAACCAACTAGACTCATAATACAATATCAAGTTGAAGGTAACTTAGCTAGAAACTTCAGCTTACAGACTCATTTTGAACCAAGATTGGATGCAGATTGATGAAAAACACTAGGCTCATGCATCTTAACTTATATAGATCTACTACTTCAACATCATACACATAATAGTCCATTTAATTAATGTGTATGACACTGAATACAGTTATGCCTGATGAACCGCAATCTGGGTGAAAAATTACTGTAGCAATCTCAGAATCTGTCTGTGCTACAACCTGATGAGCCGCAATCTGGGTGAAAATTACTGAAGAAAATCCGAAGCAACCTGTCTGTACTAATCAAGTCCGAGGTCATTCAAGTCGACTATTCATCGTGGTGTACGTCATTTGAGACTCATCTAATTATTTGTTCACTGTTCCAGTAACAAATAGTGGTACACTTGGGCACGTGATACCACCATATCGTCTTAACTGACTCCTATCAACATCTTCTGTAAAGAACTCTTCCTAGCTTATACTGCTATTTGAGTCAGTCATTCACTGTTGGATTATTTTCTAGAAGCTCAAGTACTTTGGAGTATATATATATACTATTTGTCATTCTAGTCATTGTTGCCCATATGATTTGTACTAAGCCTTTATTGGATTACTAGTTACCAGTGTAATTAATTCTGTTTGGATTATTGAGCTCACTATTGGATATATTACCTTACTTATTTAAATGATTTATTCGATGATTGGAGTATCACTGGACAATGGATCTACACTAAGAGGATTGAACTTATCTACATCAGACTACACTAGAAAGCTCCTGTAAGTTTGAATAATAATTGTATGTACTGGTTATATATTGACATAATTTAAAAGTATCCAATAAATTGATGTTGACTATTGAAGATAGTCACTAGTGAGTACATTTTTCATTTTTCTAAGTATTTGTAAGGGTGGCTGGAGAGGGACTATTTTATGATCTATCATAATAATAGGATCTATTAGGGGATATCCTATCTGTTCTTTTACCTTCAATAAGACCCAACGCGTTTGAGGTCATCCTTGTTGGTAGGGAGGTACTAGATCATATTGGGAAATATTTATTAGCTGTTTTAGTCTTGTTTGTGTATTTTGTCAAAGTATTCTATTGGTATTTATATTGTTGTTTGTGTAAATCTTTGTATCTACATATCTAATTCTCCTGTCCTATTTCTTCTTTTTATTGATTTTTTTTATAGCAGACTGTGTCGTCATTCATAGTGTTTCTGTGTTTGTTTTTCTTTATACATTGTACATATATTTTTTACTTCTTATTAATTTAAATTTTTTTTTCTATTATAACTGGCATAAACAATAGCCATACATACTTCATATTGAAACATACTTGAACTATTGCATTTGTGAAAAGTATTCATTTAATACATATAATTATTTGAATATATGATTATTAGGAGAGTTCATTGATCTTATATTTATTTTGTAAAAATATAGTGCATCATAACACACTCATTCTCCCAGTGTAATATTTGTAACATATAATATAATACTTGTAACATATTTTTTTTTGTGCAACTGTATATTTTGATTTACTTCTTTAACTACTACATTGATACATTAAGATTAACCATGGCATCATATGATAAAATTCTAGAACTTGTAAAAGTCATGGAACTAGAAGGTGATAAAAAGAGACAATTTATAGAAAAAGAATTAGAAAAGGCTGAAAAGAAAGAAAGGGAGGAAAAAGATAGAATAGAAATGAAAGAAAGGGAGGAAAGGGAAGAAAAGAAACAAATTAGAGATAGGGAAGAGAGAGCTGCGGAAAGAGCTCATCAAAAAGATATAAAAGAACTAGAGACTAAGCAAAAAGAATTAGAGGCAAAACAAAAAGAAAGTCAGGACAAAGTAGAGTTAGCTAAATTAGAAGCAGCCAAAATTAATCCCAACATTATTACCCAGCAAACTACTAACAAACCATTTATTTCCAAATTTCATAAATTTAATATTAAGGAGGAGACATTGGAAAATTACCTAGTTCAGTTTGTACATATTTCATCCACTTACAACTTAAATAATGAGGATATGGCAAAACATCTACTGGCTAATTTATCTGGAGAACCCCTAAACATAATAAGCACACTCACAACTGAACAAAAAAAAGACTACCTTGCTGTTAAAACTAGACTTTTGGAACATTTTGGAAAAAGTGAAGAATATTATAGAAAACTCTTTAAAAAAATTAAACTAAATAAAGATGGAGACTTCAATAGAATTTAAAAAATTAAACTAAATAAAGATGGAGACTTCAATAGAATTATATTTGACATGAAAGCAAATATGCTTAAGTGGTTAGAACTAGCTAAATGTGACATTAAAGATCCAATTCAAATTTTAGACATGATCCTAATTGACAATGTACTATCTAATGTAACAGACTTAGTGTTTACTTTTCTTAAAGAAAAGAAGGTAAAAACAGAAACTGATCTCATTACTAATTTAAACCTTTTTAAAGATAGCCATCCTGGTCATACCATGGATAAAAGAGACCTACATCAATTAGCCGCAACAATCAGTACATCAAACAGTAATACTAATGATAGATATGATAGATTTAAATTTTCTAACTCAAAAACTTGCTTTAATTGTGGCAAGAAGGACCATGTTAAAAGCCAATGCAGACAAACTAATACTAGCAACTTTAGATATAGAAGTTACACTAATTACCATAACCCTAGCAACTACAATAAAAATTATTACAACAATCCTAGTAACAATAATAACCAATATACAAACTACAGATCAAACCAGAGTGCAAGCCCTAGAGAAAGAAGAAGCCTTAGAAATAACAACTTCTATTACAATAATTATAATACTAACAGACAATCAAGGAGGGACACATACAACCATCAGTCTAATTACAATACTAACTATCAAAACAGAAACAGAAATAGAGGCAATAACAATAACAACATTATTAGAGTAGGAAATTTATCAGGATATACTAGATGGCAAACTATCATGAGAGAATTTAGTAATGTTGCACATGTTAAATGGGTAGATATAAGAACTCAAGATAGATCAAATAAAATTGCATTTGTACACTTAAACACAGTAGAAGATTGTTATAGACTTATTAAAGCATTTGATAACAAGTTATTTAGAGGAAGATATATTACTGTAAACACTGTAAACTATGAAAATGTTTAACTTCACAATATAATTAGAAACAACTTGACATTTTTCAATCAGGTCAAGCTGACATTTTTTTCTAGTTATCATGTAACTAGGTCATGACATATTTTTGTTACACTTGTATCATTTTATTGGGTCATGATGACATTTTTCATTTCATTGATGCTATTGTACTATCATTTTTTATTAACTGTGCATTACATATTTATTTATAACAATTTAACAATAACATAGAATATTACAATAACTAGATGTGCTAATAGTTTATATAGTTAGTAAACACAGTAATGTAAACAAACACATTGTAAACAACAGTAAACTACTTGAACTGTTGACCTAAATTTTTTTTTGGAAACTCACAAATGTAAATATGGTTGATTTTTTTCCAAGTGGTACACATTTGAATGTTATCATTTTTTATGCTATTCTACTTTAAATACCACATGTGTGTGCTAGCAATAGCAATTATAGACAATGTCATAGTAACCTTGTATAATGATGACAGAACTTAAAGTAATACTGAACATAAATATACTTGTATAGATGTATGTAAAAATTATTTTTTTTTGAACTTCAATAAATTCATTTAGTGTGTCAAATGATACACATTGGTTGTGGTATATCATAGAAATAATTTGATGTAAAATGACTTTAAAATTTTATTTTTTCTTCTCTTATAATTGAGATGTCAATGTATGTTAACAGGAGGATCACATAGCAATTAAACATGCTCATGCAAAACATTTAAATATAATGTAACTTTACTTCAGGAGAATAAAGTCTTAACTTGTATTGATATTTTTTTCAATAACATACTTGTACAGTAGATGTAATCATAATAATGTATATTTTTCTAAGCAAACATTTTGAAAGTTGAACAATGCATTTGTTAATTAGTATATGGAACCATTCATAATTAGAATGAATGACATAACATTAATATTTATGTATAATTGAGTAAGCAGTATTGAGATGATTAATTAGATCAGCTTCACATGATAGATTAAGCTAATAGACATATATGTATGGAACAATAATATCATATGTACTTTTGTAAAAGATTTTTTTCAAAAATCTTTTCTAGGGGAAGGGGCGTATGTCACGTCAGTTTTAGAACCCCTGTAATATTTTGTGACTAGTAATCACTGAACCATTCCGTACACGATTCGCACGAGATTTTGTTTTTTTGGGCGGAAGCTGACCACGAGGTGGACAGTCAGTTGATTTATAGACTCTGGTAAGAGAGGAGTGTTTTTGATATTAAAGGTACAAGTAGAGTGTCATTGAATTGATTTGTATTCAGGACTAATTTTCTTGGATGTATTTTGTGATGGCTGAAGTCGCCAATATATTATGATTCATTATTTTATGTAATAAAAACCATGTCTGCTACAAGTGAGTCCATTAATTATTATAAGTATTGTGGTCAAAGAGTTCAGTATATTAGTGTTCTCACGCACTGGCAAATCTAGTGCGTGTGTGAAAGTACTTAGTTATCAGTAAAGAGCATTGTAGAGATATCTACAACACAGAGACATTCGCGTCATCACGCCTATAACGAAACCAGGCTGTGAAAATTAGGGAGGGGCATTAAAAAAGGATATGGTTTACAGTTTCATAAGGGTGGGCGCAGTGTCTGCAAAGGGGGAGTTGTGTAGAGTTTATTTTGTTCAGGTGGTAATTTAATAGCGGTGTGTGTCCTTTTCTTAATTGGAAAATTGTAGATTGTTCTTTGCGGGGGAGGAAATTAATACTGTCCAATTTGTTAGGCATGGTATTACTTTGTACATGGCTCTGCCTGTGTTTCCTGATGCCCATTGGTTGAGCCACTCCTCTTTGTGATTGTTGACTAACATTGACCTTAGGGTGAGCTAGTTGACAGGTCTATCTGGTTGTTCCATAGATTAACCTGCCTTTCATAGCTTATCTGCCTTTTCATTTCCCATGATGCCAATGTGTCCATGGAGCCATTGTAATGTGACATTGATGGATTATCACAATTAGTGTTGTCAACTCTCTTGGTCTGTTTGAGGTGTTGCTGTTAAGTGCTTGCAGAGTGGATTGGGATGTTGTAAAGACAACAATATCTGATGGTGGTTGCACTTCTTCATATAATTTGTTTTCCACTGTCTGTAGTGCTATGGTAATTTCCTCGATTTCGGCTTGAAAGTTTGAGCAGTAATCACCACAAGGTGCACTTATTTCAAAGTGTTTATTTTTAGGGAAGACCAGTAAGGCACCAAGACCAGCATTGATGGTGGCTTTGAAGGCCGATCCGTCGGTATATATATGCAGCTTGAAAAGTTTAGGTGCAACGGCTACTTTTGGTTTTCTCAAAAGCAAACCGTTTAATTTATAAAATTAATTATGCAAGCGATTCTAAAACAATTACATAAATGTAAGGGAGGTAATGTTACACTATATTAACAAAGAAAGATAATTTTTTGTGTATTTTCGGTATCACCAAGTCGAATATATTTATAAAATGTACAAGAAATGTTCACAACAAATATAAATATTTATTAAAGGTGTCTTTTTCTGGACAACTAGCTGTTAAAATTAAAATAAAACATGTATGTTTGTTTATAAAGGCTAGGAATGCACTTTATATGTAAATATCACGCACATTTTTTTAAAATGGACTATTTATTCAGTGACTTTCGTAAAGTAGCGTAGCCAGTAACTGCGAATACTGTGCAGACCAGTTTCCTAAGAATTTCAAAAAATTAACAGATTATATGTATTATTTGTTTAGTGCCTACATAATGATGAAAGACGCTTATTTTTGTGCGTTTTGTTTACAGGTCGGTCTGTCTGTCACGTTTAGATAACACAAAATGTGATTTAACCGAAACATCTCAAAAGTTTTAGGTATATATAATAGATTGTTCCGGATGTTTTTGTCAAAAAAAAAATTCAATGCCAACCAATGTTTGTTTGCTCTTCTAACTTATATTACGTTTAATTTCCATGCTTAAACGTTGCATTATCAATAATGTTGTTCCGGGTTTCTTTTTATGTAAATAGCATATAAATTCTAAATGAAAATCTCTATACTGACTTATATAAAGTTGTTCCGGATATTGTTTTATAAAAATAATTGTGTCAAATGATTGTTTGATATCGTATAATTGACTAATATTACACTTATAGTCTTTGAAACATGACAAAAGTTGTTCACTACTACAAAATGTTCCTGGAGTTTGTTTTGAAACAAAAAATCGACCTACATTACTTACATTTTCTTACAAATCGTCACCAGAAAATGTTTAACTGACGTCCCAAATAACTGCTTGAAATTCTTCTTATAATAAATAAAACAGATAATCTTCTTCTTATTTACGAAAATTGGTTGGTCCGGATTTTTTTGAATTTTTTTTTAACTTTATTCACTTTAAGTAACTTTAATTAAGTAAATTAACTTTAACACTTCTCTCTTACACTACATTTCATTTTCTAGCTAAAACGTTAGAAAATCTAATTATCGTTAATATTATGTTCCGATTTTTAAGAAAAACAACTTCCTAACACCAAAGTATAGTTTGAAAATCTCTCCACAAGGCTATGGTAGATCTAATTTTCATACGAGACCTTCCCAAAAATGTAATTAACGGTATTTGAATTATCTGGAATTCTTATTTTCTCTCACTATATATATTCTCGCGCCTCTATGTAGGAAACAGAATTATTATGATATACTCAAGGCTCGTAAAGTAATTCTATACGTAGTAAAGAATGAATAAGATGCATAGACGAATTTATTTTCTATTTGAAAACTCTTAAATTTCACTTATTATCCGCTTCCCTACCCAAACTTCGCATAGGGCCACAATTGTTAAGTCCCGCCCTGCTATTTAGTGACCTGTAAATATACATAGTAGATTACTTGTTCTCTTTCCATGACTCCTTGGTCACAATGGTTAAGTCCGGCGCTGCTATTTAGTGGTTGTAAAATGTTTTTCATGTTTCGGATGTTCCTTCAGAGTTGACGATAGTTTACTTCCTAGTCCAAACCTCCCGCAGGACGAAGGAGGATGGGAGCGGGCAGGGTTTGACAGTCCAGCGCGCAGCCATCCGTAGCGAGCTGTGAAAACGTATTCTCCCCCCCCCCCCTCTTGTTTTTCTTTCGTGCCAATCCTACGCGCGATAAATAAAAACGTGAGGTAGAAATAAAAAAAAAGAGTGATCTTTCTTGGTCACAACGGTCCGGCCCTGCTATTTAGTGAACACTTGTTCTCCCCCCCCCCCCCTCTTGCTTTTTTACGCAGAACTAAGAGAGTGATCTTTCCTTTACTTCTTTTTCTCGTCCAAACTGTTGAGGGAAGAAGAGAATTATATGTATCGACAATAGCAAGATTTAGATCTAATCTAGATTTTTACACTAGATCTAGCTTTTTTTTTACACTAGAGCTAGATTTTTAAAACTAAATTAATTAAAATTATTGTAGATTCTAGATATAGAATTTCTAGGTCTAGTTCAGAATGTTTGTTGTTTTACATGTTTCGGATGTTTCTTCAGAGTTGAAGATGTTTACTTCCTAGTCCGAACCTCCCGCTAGACGACGGGGGATGGGAGCGGGCAGGGTTTGAACCTGGGACACTCGATAAATCCAAACGACAGTTCAGCGAGCAAATTGCACGACCAGACAGCCATGATTTAGACTAGTTCAAGATCTATAATTTCAATTTCTAGACTTAAACAGTAGATTTTTATTTCCAAATTTATAGATCAATATTGCTATGCTATAAAGTACTAAAACTAATCTGCTATTTTTAAATTTTAAATTTAATATTGGATTTAGTCTATTAATAGATTATCTAGGCCTTTTTTTTAACATAAATCTTATCTATATTACAGCTACATTATTGCAAATTTATATTTTAGATCTAGATCTAGTAGATATAGATCTGTAGAGGGATAAATCAGAAGTTTAATTTAGATAGAGCTACATTCTCATTCTAGTTCCATTTTAATGAAAATGACAATAGCTCTGTTGGTAACTGTGATGGAACATCGAGCAGACGTTGCCGAAGTACAAGCTTGTTGCCTTGTTCTTTTCTTTTTTTTTTTCAATTACAAATCAATATCAGTTAACGCGCTTGACTGATTATCTCGACGGTCCCGGTTTCATACCCTGTTCCTGCCATCCCCCGTCGTCCAGCGGGAGATTTGGATAAGGAAGTAAATTATCTTTAACTTTGACAGGGATCCGACTACGACGGGGGCCGACTCTGAGTTTGTGTGACAACACAAACTCTCTTTGTAATCTTGTTAAATATTTTGCTTGTTTTAATTGCACCACATACCATTACTCATTACTCGTTTCTGTTTCCGCAGATTCACCAATACTGGTAATTCAGTAGGAAAAAAAAAAGCTCTCGAGACGTAAAACACTGTCTTTTATAAATCTCTACTTAGGGTTACGTCAAGCTAAATATGGGCAATTCCATTATTTTTTTGGTCGCATCCTCCGCCTTCCAGCCAGTGGCGCAGCAATGTGGCTCTAAACCCTCCGCCTTCCAGCCAGTGGCGCAGGGGCTCTCAACCCTCCGCCTTATAGCCAATGGCGCAGCGGCTCTCAACGCTCCGCCTTCCAGCCAGTGGCGCAGCGGCTCTCAACCCTCCGCCTTCCAGCCAGTGGCGCAGTAATGTGACTCTCAACCCTCCGCCTTCCAGCCAGTGGCGCAGTAATGTGGCTCTCAACCCTCCGCCTTCCAGCCAGTGGCGCAGCGGCTCTCAACCCTCCGCCTTCCAGCCAGTGGCGCAGCAATGTGGCTCTCAATTCTCCGCCTTCCAGCCAGTGGCGCAGCGGCTCTCAACCCTCCGCCTTCCAGCCAGTGGCGCAGCGGCTCTCAACCCTCCGCCTTTAAGCCAGTGGCGCAGCGGCTCTCAACCCTCCGCCTTCCAGCCAGTGGCGCAGCGGCTCTCAACCCTCCGCCTTCCAGCCAGTGGCGCAGCGGCTCTCAACCCTCAGCCTTTCAGCCAGTGGCGCAGCGGCTCTCAACCCTCCGCCTTCCAGCCAGTGGCGCAGCGGCTCTCAACCCTCCGCCTTCCAGCCAGTGGCGCGGCGGCTCTCAACCCTCCGCCTTCCAGCCAGTGGCGCAGCGGCTCTCAACCCTCCGCCTTTCAGCCAGTGGCGCAGTGGCTCTCAACCCTCCGCCTTCCAGCCAGTGGCGCAGCGGCTCTCAACCCTCCGCCTTCCAGCCAGTGGCGCAGCAATGTGGCTCTCAACCCTCCGCCTTCCAGCCAGTGGCGCAGCGGCTCTCAACCCTCCGCCTTACAGCCAGTGGCGCAGTAATGTGACTCTCAACCCTCCGCCTTCCAGCCAGTGGCGCAGTAATGTGGCTCTCAACCCTCCGCCTTCCAGCCAGTGGTGCAGCGGCTCTCAACCCTCCGCCTTCCAGCCAGTGGCGCAGCAATGTGGCTCTCAACCCTCCGCCTTCCAGCCAGTGGCGCAGCGGCTCTCAACCCTCCGCCTTCCAGCCAGTGGCGCAGCAATGTGGCTCTCAACCCTCCGCCTTCCAGCCAGTGGCGCAGGGGCTCTCAACCCTCCGCCTTCTAGCCAGTGGCGCAGCGGCTCTCAACCCTCCGCCTTCCAGCCAGTGGCGCAGGGGCTCTCAACCCTCCGCCTTCTAGCCAGTGGCGCAGCGGCTCTCAACCCTCCGCCTTCCAGCCAGTGGCGCAGCAATGTGGCTCTCAACCCTCCGCCTTCCAGCCAGTGGCGCAGGGGCTCTCAACCCTCCGCCTTATAGCAAGTGGCGCAGCGGCTCTCAACCCTCCGCCTTCCAGCCAGTGGCGCAGCGGCTCTCAACCCTCCGCCTTCCAACCAGTGGCGCAGCGGCTCTCAACCCTCCGCCTTCCAGCCAGTGGCGCAGCGGCTCTCAACCCTCCGCCTTCCAGCCAGTGGCGCAGCGGCTCTCAACCCTCCGCCTTCCAGCCAGTGGCGCAGCAATGTGGCTCTCAACCCTCCGCCTTCCAGCCAGTGGCGCAGCGGCTCTCAACCCTCCGCTTTCCAGCCAGTGGCGCAGCGGCTCTCAACCCTCCGCCTTCCAGCCAGTGGCGCAGCGGCTCTCAACCCTCCGCCTTCCAGCCAGTGGCGCAGCAATGTGGCTCTCAACCCTCCGCCTTCCAGCCAGTGGCGCAGCGGCTCTCAACCCTCCGCCTTCAAGCCAGTGGCGCAGCGGCTCTCAACCCTCCGCCTTCCAGCCAGTGGCGCAGCGGCTCTCAACCCTCCGCCTTTCAGCCAGTGGCGTAGTGGCTCTCAACCCTCCGCCTTCCAGCCAGTGGCGCAGCGGCTCTCAACCCCCCGCCTTCCAGCCAGTGGCGCAGCAATGTGGCTCTCAACCCTCCGCCTTCCAGCCAGTGGCGCAGCGGCTTTCAACCCTCCGCCTTACAGCCAGTGGCGCAGTAATGTGACTCTCAACCCTCCGCCTTCCAGCCAGTGGCGCAGTAATGTGGCTCTCAACCCTCCGCCTTCCAGCCAGTGGCGCAGCGGCTCTCAACCCTCCGCCTTCCAGCCAGTGGCGCAGCAATGTGGCTCTCAACCCTCCGCCTTCCAGCCAGTGGCGCAGCGGCTCTCAACCCTCCGCCTTCTAGCCAGTGGCGCAGAAATGTGGCTCTCAACCCTCCGCCTTCCAGCCAGTGGCGCAGGGGCTCTCAACCCTCCGCCTTCTAGCCAGTGGCGCAGCGGCTCTCAACCCTCCGCCTTCCAGCCAGTGGCGCAGGGGCTCTCAACCCTCCGCCTTCTAGCCAGTGGCGCAGCGGCTCTCAACCCTCCGCCTTCCAGCCAGTGGCGCAGCGGCTCTCAACCCTCCGCCTTCCAGCCAGTGGCGCAGTGGCTCTCAACCCTCCGCCTTCCAGCCAGTGGCGCAGTGGCTCTCAACCCAACTCACCTATAAGCTATGTGACAAGCGCTTTCTTTAGTCAATGTTCCAGTTCAGATATTTCTCGTTATTTCCCCTTGTCCTCTGTTCCAATGGACCATGTGGCCAGTCCTACTGAGTGTTCCCATCTTGAAGGCTATTTACTATTTCCCCTTGTCTGTTCCAATGGACTACGAGGCCAGTCCTACTTAGTGTTCCCATCTTGAAGGCTATTTACTATTTCCCCTTGTCTGTTCCAATGGACCACGTAGACAGTCCTACTTAGTGTTCCCATCTTGAAGGCTATTTACTATTTCCCCTTGTCTGTTATAATGGACCACGTGGCCAGTCCTACTTAGTGTTCCCATCTTGAAGGCTATTTACTATTTCCCCTTGTCTGTTATAATGGACCACGTGGCCAGTCCTACTTAGTGTTCCCATCTTGAAGGCTATTTACTATTTCCCCTTGTCTGTTCCAATGCACCACGTGGCCAGTCCTACTTAGTGTTCCCATCTAATATTTCCTTGTCAGAGACAGCACGTTGGCTAAGTAGGTACCATCAACTAGTTCAATGTCATAGACTGAAACTGGCGCTCGGCAGCGTTGACATACAGACCCCTTGATACTCATCAGACACTACGGAATTTCCAAGAAAATTACTAGAGTCATTTAAAGGGATGACCTGTATAGTATTTACTATGTGATAAGTGGCCGAAGCATTAGGAGCAGGAGTTAAGTAGGGCTGCAGACTAAGAACGTAAACAAGGCTTTATTTGGCTAGAACCAGACAGAAATGGACGAAAGAGCACACTAAATCAGTGATCTCACTAGGGTGGCTGTCACCTGGTGCCAGTGGCGTAGCTGGGCTATTCGATGCCCTGTGCGGCAGTTCCTCGTGATGCCCTCCAAAAAAAAAATTGTGTACAACAGCGAAAAGTTTCTAATTTCTAAATAAAGTGTATTCATTTTTTAAGCATTGCTATTTCACAAGGTATCAATTTTACAAAAAAAGATAATGCAAGTGAATCTCGCGAGCCTTCTATTGCAAACTATTGATAATTTCATCGAAATCAGTTTTTTTTCACTAATTATTGACATTGCAAAATTGTCATTTAATTCGTCATCGTAGATTCTATGTATTTCTTTGTCAAAGGAAGTTTGGAAAAATTTCTCTTGCATGTAAGCCACACTTACCACAATAGTAAAAAAAAATATGCGAATCAAGATGGCAATATTCGGGGACTGACATTTTTGTTTATAGAACTCTAAAGCTCAACAGATTCTTGTTTTGGAAGTTCAGAAACTTCCAGAGAAATGCGACAATTACCTGAAGCCCCCAGAAAAATTCGTTTTTGTCTATGTCACTGGGAGAACCATCGAGATTGATTTCCATCTGATGAATCAATAAAGGTGACCAAAATTCATATTATCATGACGTTGTTCTTATAGGGTTATTATTTCATGAACAATGTGGTCCAAGGAAGGTATTTTCATCAGTACCTCTTTCTTATGTGTCGATAGAAAATCTAATTTCATCTTTTTTTCCTGGCATTTATTTCTTGTGGCCAGTACGTCTTTGAAGCTCTGCAAGACAATGTACCATAAAACATTGATCCAGATTTTTTAAGTGTACTGTGGAAAATAATCGAGAAATATTTGCTTTTTATACTTTCTGTTAGATTTTTTTTTCGTGAGTACTTCTATGACAATAAATTTGTTTTTATTTTGTTGGGACATTTACGTATTCGGTCTCTCGAGAATGGATCGTACTTTGGATGTCACTCCATGATAGTTCTTTAATTTGGTACTGCGAATTCTTCTATAACTCGTTCGCGATGCCCACATACTGCCAGATTCTGCTTTCTGCTCTCCACATTTTCCCCTCTTGCTTATTTAAATCTTGAGCCTTACTGTCATTATTATTGTCACAGACAAACTTCAAGTTTCCTCCAATCAAGTGATCTGTGGCCGAGAGGCTGAAACCACTTGGTTACGGCTTGACCACCTAACAACTCATTCGAATCCCGACTCTAGCAGGGTTGTGTTTGCTGAGCGGTTGTAAACAACTTCTCCCTGATTCCCCCTCCTCACTGGTCCACAAAAGAGATTGGACCATTACAAATGAGTCATTTAAAACAACAACAACAACACTATTAAAAACGTTCATCAGGGCATTGAACAATGAAGTAACATCATGTAAGGCTTCCAAAATAAACGTGTAAAAGTTCTTTGCCTTCAGAGATTTAAACACATCTGGTAAACTTAGATTCAAGATGGTCTACAGTTTACATTTAAATAGGATTTTGGACATAACTAATTACCAAAACAAATAAATGTGTCTTTTGATTTATGGAATTAAAATGTATAGCTTTACTGAGAAAGTTTGTCCTCAGTTTGATGTCCCCCACCACTTCATTCCCCGTGCGGCCCGCAACACCCCCACATAGCTAGCTACGCCACTGCCTGGTGCCGTCAGCTCAGGGTGTCACCCGGTTCAACCGAATCAGAAACCCCATTAGAAACGAACCATGCTGAGAATTACTCCCTTAGAGCAGGAACCCGGTTCAACCAGCTCGATTGTCACCTGGTGCCGTCAGCTCAGGGTGTCACCACTTCGTTCCTCCACTAAAAAAAATGTTTTTTTTCGTGTTTTTTTTTTGTTGAGCTGTAATACATCGCGTTTAGAATTACCTACGTTACCTACATACATCGCGTTTAGAATTACCTACGTTACCTACATACATCGCGTTTAGAATTACCTACGTTACCTACATACATCGCGTTTAGAATTACCTACGTTACCTACATACATCGCGTTTAGAATTACCTACGTTACCTACATACATCTAGTTTAGAATTACCTACGTCACCTACATACATCGCGTTCAGAATTACCTACGTTACCTACATACATCGCATTTAGAATTACCTACGTCACCTACATACATCTAGTTTAGAATTACCTACGTTACCTACATACATCGCGTTTAGAATTACCTACGTTACCTACATACATCTAGTTTAGAATTACCTACGTTACCTACATACATCGCGTTTAGAATTACCTACGTTACCTACATACATCTAGTTTAGAATTACCTACGTTACCTACATACATCGCGTTTAGAATTACCTACGTTACCTACATACATCGCGTTTAGAATTACCTACGTTACCTACATACATCGCGTTTAGAATCACCTACGTTACCTACATACATCACGTTTAGAATTACCTACGTTACCTACAAACATCTAGTTTAGAATTACCTACGTTACCTACATACATCTAGTTTAGAATTACCTACGCTACCTACATACATCGCGTTTAGAATTACCTACGTTACCTACATACATCTAGTTTAGAATTACCTACGTTACCTACATACATCTAGTTTAGAATTACCTACGCTACCTACATAAATCACGTTTAGAATTACCTACGTTACCTACAAACATCTAGTTTAGAATTACCTACGCTACCTACATACATCGCGTTTAGAATTACCTACGTTACCTACATACATCGCGTTTAGAATTACCTACGTTTCCTACATACATCTAGTTTAGAATTACCTACGCTACCTAGATACATCTAGTTTAGAATTACCTACGCTACCTACAAACATCTAGTTTAGAATTATCTACGTTTCCTACATACATCTAGTTTAGAATTACCTACGTTTCCTACATACATCTAGTTTAGAATTACCTACGTTACCTACATACATCTAGTTTAGAATTACCTACGTTACCTACATACATCTAGGTTAGGGTTAGGGTTAGGTTATTTGATTATTGAACAACTTCAAAATGTATGGTAAAGAAAGTGTACAGACTGAATGTATGGTAAAGAAAGTGTACAGACTGAATGTATGGTAAAGAAAGTGTACAGACTGAATGTATGGTAAAGAAAGTGTACAGACTGAATGTATGGTAAAGAAAGTGTACAGACTGAATGTATGGTAAAGAAAGTGTACAGACTGAATGTATGGTAAAGAAAGTGTACAGACTGAATGTATGGGAAAGAAAGTGTACAGACTGAATGTATGGTAAAGAAAGTGTACAGACTGAATGTATGGGAAAGAAAGTGTACAGACTGAATGTATGGGAAAGAAAGTGTACAGACTGAATGTATGGTAAAAAAAAATGTTTTTTTCCTTTACTATTTCAAACTTCAAAAATTATCATAGGATAGAATTGTCATAAAATTAATGTCTTTTAACGATTTCAGTTATGAATGTGTCTGTTCCTTTGTCTGTAAAATATTTTTTTAAATTTAAAAAATCCTTTTCACATGAAGGTTAAATGGATTTAGAGATATTCTTTAAGGTTTTAGTGGCACATGAATCATGCACTCTAAATTTTTCATATTTTTCAAGAATAACTTTTACTGCCTTTAGATCTCTTCTCAGTCATGGTATTTCTGTTTGAATGTCGCCTTTTGAAAAATCATCATATTTCACTTCTATACAATTAGTTGAATATAGTTGACAGCAAAAGAATATATTCTAAATCATCCAAGGAATCATGAGAACCATTGTTTTGACAATTGGCGTACTTTTCCTTTGGGCTGTGGACAATTTCCTTTGCAAATCATGTGAAACTGGCACACGCCATAAAAACAAATCCCCTAAAATATTCACCCAAGTAAATAATGCACTTTGGGAATAACTGATAATTAAAAAGAAAATAAACCACAGTGGCTAAATATTGAAACATGTTATTCACAATTCGACTGACAATTCGACTGACACATTATAAAGTTATCTTCAACCTGTCTAGAGCTTCTTTAACAGAAAATGAAATAACATCTCAATGGCCACTTTTTGACTTTTCAATAATATTTAATGCCTGAAAAATGTCGTCATTTGTTTAATAGTGACTATTGGCTGGCATCCTGATGTTACGGTGCTAGCTATAAGTTCAATAGATTCGATTTAAACATGATAAACATATGAAAGTATGGTTTCACGTTTTCCTTGATATATTGAGTATGATATAACATTTTAAACCTTTTGAAAGAATTTTAATAAAAAAAATTAAAATATGTTTGGTTGAAATGAAAAGTATTTAGATATATTTAGACATTACACAAAGATCTGTCACTGGCAATGTTTGAATTCTCTTCCCACCTAGTGTCCACTGCTCTGAGATCCTCTATGAATTTGTGGCGCCAAGTTATAGGAGGACGCCCTGTTTGCGCTTTCCTGGTATTGGCCTCCATGTCATTGTGACTCTTGGTATGCGTAGTTCATTTTGTCGCTCTGTCACAACCTCACTAAGTGGTCGACTTCGGCATAGGATTTCCTTGTTTGAGGACCGAGCTATATAACTGACTCTTAAAGTTCGTCTTAGCCATATTTGTTGAGCCACATTTAGTTTTTTCTCAATGTTGACAAATGACCTCCATGTCTCACATGTATATTTTGATTTTGGGATGACGATTGTATTAAAAAGGTGTATTTTGGTCCAATGGCTTGGCTTGTCCAAATAGGCCGCAGTTTTTTGGAAAATGTCCCTTGCCTTTCCTATTCGGCACGCTACTTCATTGGAGACATCCCCACCGTTTGTTATAATACTGCCAAGGTATGTGAACTTGTCCAACTTTTCAAGCTCTGACACGCTCAGTCTGACCCTTTAGATTTGTTTAGTGAAGAACATGTTCCAATATTTAGACACAGTCGTTTTTTTTTTATTTAAATTTTCAGTTATTCCCAAAGTGCATGTCTTTTAGTTGGGTGTCACCCCCAACGGCTGTCACTTGGTACGGACCGCACCTCCCGTATTCCCTAGTGACGCCACTGCACAAAAGTCAATGTTGTTAACATATTCTCAAGACGTTACACAGACATAAATAAGTGTTAACTATTTCACAAAATTCACAGCGTCTAATATTAAAATAGTAAACAACGTAATATAATAGCCCGTAGTACAAATAAATAATAACACTAGTATCTGTAATACAATAGATATACTAGTTTCTGTTGTAAACAATAGCTCATAGTGTAACACGTAAACATACACGCTAGTATTAGTAGTAGGATTGATAAACAGTACTAGTTTATGTAGTCAATATAAGTAGTATACTAGATAAACAAAACTACATTGTAGTTCGTCTGGTTTCTCTCTCCGTTTAGTTGTAACGGGGTTGACTACCCTGTTCTACGGTTTCAGTCATGAGTGAGTACCTGAGGCCCGGTGGGATAGGATGTTTCTGTATATTCTCAAGAGGAAGCACTCAGAGGTCCGCAGAGCCTCGGCAGTTCCAGCTACTACCTCAAAGTAGTTGTCACTGAACATGATGGCCAAGAAAATCTGGTTTTGGGTTCGGTTTTAAAAACCAAATGGCCAATGTAAAATTAGCCACAGGACACCGCCTCCAGCATGTGGGATAACATGGCAAGTAACCCCCTGCATCAGACTCACAAAGTTAGGTATGGAGTCTAAAGGTCTGGAGTCTGGATGCGCTAGAGGTAACAGTGTGTTATTAACGTTGAGAGGTCTCGGGGGCCAGTGTTTCCGGAAACATCTGCATTGCACAAAGCCGACACGCTGACGCACTGGTTTTGACTACCATCTGTAGTACCAATCTCGTACCGTGGGAATAGTTCTTACTAACGGTAGAACGCCAGGATGTGGGACAGGTGGTCAGGTGGCACGACGCTCGGGCTCAGTCCATTTCTACAGAGTGCCGCGACGGCCTCGTGCACGAACGTGGGAGTCGTACCCCCCCCCCAAAAGAAAAAAACACTGAAAGATGACCGCACCAAGAGGCAAGGCTAAAGGGGGGTAGTGGTGCAGCCCCACCTGGTAACGACCGTAGCAAATAGCTTCGAATAGTCAACCTTAATCTGAATCGGCAGTTCGCGCTCAAACAGATAGAGGTGCAAACAATTGCCGAGTGTTACGAGGTTGGTGTCTTTATGTCAGGAAACTCTACCCCTTCTTTATGGTGTCATTGCTCGCCAGCTGAACTAATACTGACACACCAAAAACTTTGCCAATATTGAGAGGCCCTTTTCTGATCAAAGAGAAATGCCGCAGATAATAAAGATTTCTGATTATACTGTTACGAATATCACTATCCAGGCTCTCTGTAAACTGCAACATACACCACCAACTTAAAGAACTTGACAACTCAGGGCTCCAAAGTAACGTAACACTTTAATAGTTGAATAAATAACAGCCAATACTGTTCAATTGGCAACACGTACACTGTACAAATATCTCTCCGATAACACCGTACCGCCGTATTATTTCTTGCACGGGCCTCTCCGTCTCGTTCCGGGCTTGCACTGGGTTCAACAGTTTAGGACTGACTTCACACACTAGGCTCGTTGTGTCGACTCGATCACAGACCAAGATCAAGACGCCAGTCGTCTCAACTGTACTTGACAGTACTCCGCACTGAACCGTCGTAATGCTCCGTACAGAACCACACCGTTGAACTGTGCTGTAGTCGACCGTGTTCTGAACCCCTGCCGTGAACCTTCTGTCGTGAACCGTCTTGACTGGACACCTCCGCTCTTTATATAGGGTCCCTAATGGCCTTCTAGAACCGGACGGAACATTGCTCGACGTTTCCAGCTTCGTCACATGACTACATCCCTCGTGACGCTCCTGAGCTCTGATCACGACGGCGATCCTTCCCGAACCTTCATGTTGACACTCGTCTGGGCTGACCGTCGTAGCTCGTCACGGTTGACCGCTCGTCTAGCGCTGCCCTATGGCGATTTGCGTCGGCTGACTACACACACACCACTACCCCCACCTGTGCCACCACCAAGATTATAACAATACTATAAAAACACATGTGTAACACACATATCATATACCTAACCCTTGAAAGGGGTCAACATCTCAAAAACATTATTTTAGAAAGTTATGCATTTTAAAGCATTGGTGAAAAAGGAGAATGACTTAAAATTTAAAAGTACTCTCTTTCTCTGCAAATATGGTATACATTTAGATCTATGCTGCTGCATTATTCTTACTTTTGTGGCATTGACAATGTATAAGTTTATGTGTGAACACCATCTATTATTTACATCGTCGATTCATGGTTTAAAACATTTTTAGATGCAATAACAACAATAAAAATATACTAAATAAAAACTACAACTAACCGGCACATTTGTTCCTGGTCACCAGCAGCAGTAATAAGATTTAAGCGTAGCTCCTCTTCACACTTGCTAGCAGGTTGTTTTAAAGAACAAAGTCCGTCACAAGCGATCTCAGGTAATGGCGGTACAAATCCAGCTACTATTTGATGTAATTATAGATTTCAATTGTTTAAATTTCTTAATGGAAGCACAAAATGCTTGATGGAATTAAATTGAGAGACGTAATGAGTACAAGCACTAAAGAGTCACATTGGAACAAATGGATAAGACATGGTCAACATCTACTCAATGAATCAAGTCGAACCTAGTCATTGAATTGTTCTCAGTTTTAAGAACAAGTCGATATTTCGTATAAATCTCCAATCATTATTTTGCTATTTTCTTACCCTATAAAGAAATGTCTCAATGCATAGAGACAACAAAGTTTAAATATTCCCTACATGGGACGTCACAACAATAATTGAGTCCACCACTATAAGTCACAACATGTATTCATTATTTCAAGTGATAAATGTTATTCTCACCTCCTCCTTTCCCCTTTGAATACTTTGGTGGGTCACAGAAACAGATGACCTTTACATCATCTGCCCTATAGAGCTCAAGATCTGAAAGAGGAGCTTTACTTTTTTTTTTACTTTTACTCTGGTCACATTGAAATAAGTAGCCTCGCCCCCCCCCCTTTATTTTTTCCTGTTTAGTTTTAAACTTACTCTGGTCACATTGAAATAGGTAGTCTCGTTTTTCAAATTCATTGACTGGATAAATGTTGACATCGTTTTGAAGTTGGCATTCACATGTCGATTTCTCAAAAGCATTCAAAAAACTTGAGAATGTTCTTGAAAGATAAAAGCAATAAAATAATATATATATATAATATATATAATATAAATAATATATATAAAATAGTAGTATACTAGCCATAATATTTATGCCATATGTTACCCGTGGAATGCGGGTCTTAATTTGCGTATCACTATTGATATAATTATTGATAGTATTTTGTAAACAATTAAGCAAAATAATAATGTCATAAGTATAGTGAATGCGTGAATGTAAAAAAAAAGTATGAATGGAGCTATCAAAATAGTTAATCGACCTAAATCCATTTTATGTCAAATATAAACATTGCTTGTAGGCCTACATATATTTGATTAAAATATGAAATGAATAGACTTTATTTTGTATGTTCATGTGTTAAAGCATAAAGTAGATCTATCATCTTGAAATAGAGATAGCCTAGATCTAGACTAATCTAGAGTTAGATATTGGCTTAAATAGTGTTCTTTCTAAGCGTGAGTGGAGGCTTCGCTCTGCGCATGCGTGACCTTTTTTGTTAGATGTACGGAATCATGAATGGAACTATTAAAATGTATGTCAATTCGACTTAGCAGCTATAGCGAACGAATGTATGAAAATGCTTTTGTGTAACAAATTTGAATGTTAATTTGATTAAAATATGAAATAAATGGACTGTAATTAGTATGTTTGAGTGTTAAAGTATAAAACTATCTTTGCGAAGAGAAGTTCTATCATCTTAGAGTTGAATTAGAGTTTTAGACCTAGGAATCTAGGAATAGAGAGATATGTAACATTTCGGTCTTGTCTAATGAAAAAATGTACGTCAGGACTTCTAAATTCGATGATATAAGGAACGAATGTATGTAAAAATGCTTTTGAAACACAAATTTGAAGGTTAATTCTATTAAATATGAATAGACTATCAATAGACTATATTTAGTATTTTCATGTGTCAAAGTAAAAAATATCTGTGCAAAGTGTAGTTTCGATCTAAACATAGAAAACCTGGCCTTGATTCATCAAATACTAATACTTTCATAGAGTTGGGCAACTTTTTTTTAGGGTCTTTAGTTTGTTTTAGGACTACTATTCATACGTCACGGTTCCAGTTAGCACCCAAGGAACATTTTTGCAAAGTTTCATCAAGATTGGACAAACGATTAGACCTTACATTCTACTTTACATTCTACTTATATATATATATACACGAGCCAGATATGACCAGCGGGCCTTAGTTTGTGTATCGCTGATTTAGTGCCAAGTACTCCTACATTTTAGCCGACCTATTGATATCTATAACATAAAGCAGAAAGTAAGGTGTATGTAGACCTATGCATGAATGTGTGTATGTCCCGAATAGAAATCAAAACCGTTTGAACAATCTTGATAAAACTTACAAAAAACTTAAGACCCTAAAAAAAATAGCCCAACTCTATGAAAGTATTACTATTTCATGGATCTAGGTCATATAGCCATGTTTACATAAGACAAGACCGAAAGGTCACGCAATCGCGGAACAGAAAATCTCTCGAACCCTAGATCTACATCAATATCTATTTCTAAGATGATTGATCCGCTCTTCGCAAGATAGTTTTTTACTTTAACACATGAATATGCAAAATATAGTTCATTAATATTGGTTAGGCCAATAATATAATATGCATCCACTGTTTGAGACCTCTCAACTCAAGAAAACATTAAGAAACTGGAACAGACACAAAATCGAGAAGTGAGATTCATAACAAACAAATATTCACATTTGACTAGAGTAACACCTTTAGTAAAATCACTAAATTTAGAAAGCCTTCAGGACAGAAGACTCAAAAGTAAAGTAGCAATTATACATAAAACACTGAACCATAATCTTCAAATACAAAAACAAAATTTAATAAAAATACTCTGAAAGACACAAAGATAAAGGTATATTTCTCATCCCATATGCTAGGACAAATTTGTACAAATAGGCCTACTCCTTCTTCCCTAGTGCTATTAGAGCATAGAATGGGTTGCCTGAGCTAGCCAGGAAAACAAGTGACTTGGCAGAATTTAAGTCATTTGCATGACTGAATGCATGACGCGTAGGGCGTAATTATCTTCTTTTTTGAAGTAACGTCTATATAATATAAGATAAGATATATTCATTTCATTAATAAAATTAACCATCAAATTTGTGTTTCAAAAGCATTTTTACAAAATTCGTTCCCTATTGTTACGACTTATTCGTCTTGACCTACATTTAATAGCAATTCATGATATTGTGTTATTAGTCTAGCGAAAGGTCTTGCATGCGCAGCAGGATATAACATTAGTAATGGGTGATTAGTGCCTTACCTTATTCTAAATATATTGGTTTAATGTTTGAGAGCGACTCTTTCAATTGAACAAAAAAAGGGGGTGGGGAGGAGAATTTGAATGGGATGTTTCGATGTTCCAGTGTAAGAGACAAAACAAATACAGTTCACCTTTGCAGGCTAGAACTGATGACTTCAAGAAGTTGTGTGTGTGACCGGGATAAAGTTGTGTGTGTGACGGGGCTAGGAATGTGTGTGTGTGTGTATGACGTGGCTTAAGTTGTATGTGTAACGGGGCTAAAGTTGTGTGTGAGACCGGGCTAAAGTTGTGTGTGTGACCGGGATAAAGTTGTGTGTGTGAGTGACCGGGCTAGGGTTGTCTGTGTGTGTGTATGACGTGGCTAAAGTTGTATGCGTAACGGGGCTAAAGTTGTGTGTGTGATGGGGCTTAAGTTGTATGTGGTGTAACAGGGCTAAAGTTGTGTTTGTGTGTGATGGAACTTAAGTTGTTTGTGTGATGGGGCTTAATTTGTGTGTGTAATGGGCTTAGGTTGTGTTCGTGTGTGATGGGGCTTAAGTTTTGTGTGGGATGGGGCTCAATATGTATGTGTGTAACAGGGCTAAAGTTGTGTTTGTGTGTGATGGGGCTTACGTTGTGTGTGTGATAGGGCTTAAGTTGTGTATGTGATGGGCTTAAGTTGTGTGTGTGTGCTGGAGCTTAAGTTGTGTGTGTGATGAGCCTTAGGTTGTGTGTGTTGCTGTAAAAAGGGTTAGATCACGAACACGGCCTCCATTTATGTGACAAGTCAAAAGCTTGCTGTCAGAGTCACTCAAATTTTATCACAGCATTAATTATTATTTATTTATTATTTATTTATTTTCTCTTAATTATTTTCCATTTTAATCCCGATTTTACTACCAACCCCTTCCCTTGTCTCTTCTCGCTAGACTTAGTCCACCACCTTGGTGAAAACTAGGCCGCGTCTTTTCACTTATCTCCCCTTGACCGGGGGAAACTAAACATTAAGTGGCGTACTCTGGTCTTAGGCGCCAGATGTCCGGCTTGAAAGTCGAAGCCACCTTTGATGGAACACGCTTCATTATTTGTTCTACCCCAGCCACGTCTCTCTTTGATCAAGGAGATTATTCGTGTCACCACGCCTCTTGGCCCTTCCAATGTGCGACTTTTGTCGGACTTTACCCACGTGAGAGATAATCCTTAGCCTAGGACATTTCCTGTTTCCACCCACCTCTTCCAGACCTTTATAAGGTAGAATAAGGCGGGACAGACACTCTCTCATTTCTCATTCTTGCTGAACAGTCGAGTCTGTACTATTTCATTTATTCTTACTCTTAGAGGAATACCTGGTGGTAAGCCGAACTTAATCACAGTTCCACTTAATTACTTTGTGTATATTTCTCACTGGATATTATCATGTTCATTTTATTATTTTATTTATATTTAATTAGTGCATTGTGTATTTCTCACTGTCGTAAGTAGAAAACATAAACATGGCATATGTATGTATTTATGTATTGTATTAATCTATTAATGCTACGTTGCTCAATTGATCGTTGATGCAACCGTGTATATCTTATTCTATATCTTATTTTATTCCCTTTACATCGGCTGACCGCCTTGATAATTTTACTAGCACACTAATACTGCGCTTAGAGAAAATACATGAATTATCTCCTCTTTACTCATTTTACTCGAACGAGAGTTTCGCCCCTTGAAGGGACACCCTCTCCATTCACGCGCGCTCCGTTGTTCTTGGCCGACGGACATATGTAAACAAACCGTCATGGTCGCTGACCACCACCCATTTCTCCCCCCCCCCGTTTTTGTCTCTTCCAACTTATGTTGTTTTATTGAGATTATTATCTCCCTTACTATGTACATTTTACATTGTTACTATCAGCCATTTATTTTCCAATCCAATTTGTCATCATCTCCCCATTGTACTCTAAAGCAATTTCACCAATCTGACGAATGCCCCTCAGTCGAGGGCATCGATAAGATGCATGAGAGACATGTCCTAACTTGTCTTTATTTATCCTCAGCCTCCCTCAGGTGTCTGCCTATTTGTTTGGATCACATGCCTACTTATTCGGCATTGTCTGACAGCCACTCGTCAACCTACTCAATTGCCAATGTACTTAGTGCTATTCAGCACGGCACTTCTGCCTACTTATTCCACATCTATCAACTACTTTATTAGGTGCTAGTCAGCATTGCGATCTACTACTTGGCGCTATCGGCTCTACTCGCCTGCCTATTCGACAGTCCACTTGCATCCTATTAGGCACGACGTCCCTATAGATCACGTGTCTTTGCGAGACGTCATAGCCCTGCCAGATCTCCGCAACTTATCCTGCTAACTACGCTGCCCACGGCAGATCAGCTCTGCCCGCAGTACACGTGTGCCCACGGTAGCCGGCCACCCACACTTCTGTGCCCACTACAGATATCAGAACTTTGGATTGAGACTCCACAAGAACTGTATCACCGGCGTCCTTCTATCCGCTAGAGCGCCACCTCCAGCTGCAGAACCTCAAGCTAGGACACAGCTAGCTGCGACCCAAGCAGGACAATCATCTAAGTTCAGAAGACAAAATGTTTATGTAAATTGCTTGTCTCGTTGCGTGCCTGCTCCCGATTTATATGCTGATGGGTCGGTGTGTGATAACTTCAAAAATAATCATCCCCTAGATATTAAACAAGCCAAACACACGTCACACGCGAAAACCTGTCACATAAATGGGGGCCCGTCAGCTTACGTTGTGTGTGTAAATGATTGTGCTTAAGTTGTTGTGTATATGATTGTGCTTAAGTTGTGTGTGTTTGATGGAGCTTAATTGTGTGTGTGATGGGGCTAAAGTTGTGTGAGTGTGACGGGGCTTAAGTTGTGTATGTGATTGGGCTAGGGTTGTGTGTGTGTGTGACAGGGCTAGGGTTGTGTGTGTAATGGGGCTAAAGTTGTGTGTGCATGACGGGGAGTAAGGTATATGTGTTTGTCACGGCGCTAAAGTTGTGTGTGTGTATGATGGAGCTAAAGTTGTGTGTGTATGTATTATGGGACTTAAGTTGTCTGTGTGTGTGTGTTTGACGGCCTAAGTTGTGTGTGTGTGTGTGTGACGGGGCTTTAGTTGTGTGTGTGTTTGTATGATGGGGCTTAAGTTGTGTATGTGTTTGTATGATGGGGCTTCAGTTGTGTGTATGTGTGACTGGGCTAAAGTTGTGTGTGTGACGCTGCTAAAGTTGTGTGTAAGTAGTTCTCCTTTCAGACCTTGCGATCTATAGGGCAGATGATGTAAAGGTCATCTGTTTCTGCAGCCCATGGTTTACGAGGGTGTCATGTGGCCAGCATAACGACAAACATTCTTTACTTTTCCCCAACAAATGTCAGGTACCCATTAGAGTTGAGTGGACTCAGAGGCGCCCAAATATCCAGAAATTAAAAATTCCAGTCTTCACCAGGATTCGAACCCGGGACCTCGGTTCGGATACCAGGCGCTTTACCGCTAGGCCACCGGGGCTAAAGTTGTGTATGTAACGGTACTAAAGTTGTGTGTATATGTGTAATGGGCTAAAGTTGTGTGTGTGACGGAGCTTAAGTTGTGTGTGTTTGTGTAACAAGACTAAAGAATGTAACGAATCTAAAGCCCAAAGGGCTACTACAATTTACGATGGCATGATTGATGTTATCTATTCTCCTCTACTCCCCTAGATGTCTCTAGTAATGATACCCAACAGAGATGTGCAGAGAACTCTACTTACGTGCAAAACTTTATATAGTTGAAGCTATTTAAAGCGAGTGTAGATTCAGTATCTCTGGTAGTAAATATTAACTTGTAGGCAGGACATTTCGTCATTAAACTTTGTATTATTGGAGCTACAGAGTTCAGAGATCAGAAAGACAAAGATAAGATTTCAATAATACTGTAGAGCCCATAAAACATTATGGCAATTACATTGAATGTTGATGTCATGTCCAAGTTTTATCGCAAATAATATGTCGATGTAATGTATACAAATAGTTTGGCTTAAAAATAGGATTAATTATAAGAAGAAATAAAAGGACGAGATTGTTTGTATGGCAATCTCCTAGCTTGTGAGGGAAGATGTCACATTCTTTATTTTATTAGACGTTTTCACAGGAACAATTAGAGAGTGTAAACAAAGACACACCCATTATAATTAGAGTCGACATTTTTGTTTTGGAAGGTAAGTAGAGTGCTAGGTTTCATTCTTTCTGACTGACAAGAAAGTTGTAGCAATACTGGTGTTAACAGACTTTTTAGACTGACTACAAAGGTTGCCTAAACCCAGGTCCGATTTAAGGAAGGGCAGGAGGGGTTACTGCTCTGGAACCTCCACAAGAGAAGGACCCCACAATAGAGAGTTTTGCCTACACGAGTTGGTTGACTACACAAGTTGCCTAGTTACCTACACGAGTTGCCTACACGAGCAACCTACACGAGTTGCCTAGTTACCTACACGAGCAGCCTACACGAGTTGCCTAGTTACCTACACGAGTTGCCTAGTTACCTACACGAGTTGCCTAGTTACCTACACGAGTTGCCTAGTTACCTACACGAGTTGCCTAGTTACCTACACGAGTTGCATACACGAAAATATTCGAATTTCGAGACGGGTCAATAGCATTTCAGTTTCTTGAACAATGTGTTATGTTACTAACGAAACTTTCCATCTCACTGCAGGCAACTCGTGTAGGCAACCAACTCGTGTATCAACTTGTGTAGGCTGCTCGTGTAGGCAACTTGTGTATGTAACTAGGCAACTCGTGTAGGCTGCTCGTGTTGGCAACTCGTGTAGTCCACCAACTCGTGTAGTCCACCAACTGGTGTAGTCCACCAACTCGTGTAGTCCACCAACTGGTGTAGTCCACCAACTCGTGTAGTCCACCAACTGGTGTAGTCCACCAACTCGTGTAGTCCACCAACTCGTGTAGTCCACCAACTCGTGTAGTCCACCAACTGGTGTAGTCCACCAACTCGTGTAGTCCACCAACTCGTGTAGTCCACCAACTCGTGTAGTCCACCAACTCGTGTAAGCTGCTCGTAGTGCTGCAGCTCCTTATTTACGTCCATGCGTCAGGGACTTCACAAACACAAAACTATTGTTTACTTCTCAAATCTTCATATTAAAATATTTAAAAAAAAGAAGGAAAATAAGATAGTTGTTGAATAGTTTCTGTCTTCTTCCTCTGGCGGCCATGTTTTACTCAGAATTAGTTTTAGTCAAGCTTTCAAAAAGTGGGGTGTGCTGACCTCATCAGCGTGATGTTTAAGGGAGACAGATTACATACCTGCACTAGTGTTGACACTAACACGTTCAGATAAACTTTGTCCAGAACACTTGACCTCATTAGTAACTGCATAGTTTGAATTATCTGTGTAAATGAAATAGACAATCTGTTACTATTGGACTCTAAATTGAAAAACATTGCATCCCTTCAGATTTATTCCGAGGTGCAATCCTGAGCCTTAGATGAATGTTTGTAAAATGTTTTACATGTTTCAGATGTTAAAGATAATTTACTTCCTAGTCCAAGCCACCCGCAGGACGACGGGGGATGGAAGCGGGCAGGATATGAACCCGGAATCTCGATAGGCTAAGTCCAGTGCGTAAACCGCACGACCATGCAGCCATTCAAGAGAAAGGGATCATGTGTTGCACATGCGTAGCTGTTCTTCTCTCGACTTGCCCGAGTCATTGAAAGCAACGCATTGAATCATTAGCAGGAGCTGTTGGGCCAAAGCAAATAGCTTCACTCATGATTTGTGAAGGTTTCAAAATGAAAGTAGCTTTTCCTAGAGCGTTCTATCCCCACATTGATCTCCTTGTAGGGGACGTTTGAAACCCTAAGAGAGAGTTCAAGAAATAAAACATAATCTCTAATCAATGCATAACTAGGATTGTATTTACATTGTTCGCAGTTGTCCTTCTTGATCCCAAACGCAATCTTGCTGATATCTTTGAAGGCTTGCGACAGATATAAAGTATCCCGAGGGTAGTTACAAAAACATAAAGCTTCTTGTGTGCAGTTGACAAACTCCCATCTTGTCCTAATAATGAAAAAGTGATATCTTTTTTTTTTCAGTTTTATGAACACACACATGCTAGAGTCTGTTGACTGATTATGTTGAGAATGTAATTATGTGA
The DNA here is from genome assembly GCA_036873155.1 of Biomphalaria sudanica. NCBI lineage: Eukaryota > Metazoa > Mollusca > Gastropoda > Planorbidae > Biomphalaria > Biomphalaria sudanica. The sequence goes on along the minus strand of JAZGLO010005211.1, from coordinate 329,514 downwards.
ATTATTAAAACAGTCATGTTTCCTAGCCTTGAAGGTGTGCCTACGTTACAAAGAAATGAGTAACAAAATGTGAACTCTGGCAATAGTAAGATCAGCGTTAATGTTTTATAATTTTACAAGCACCAGTGACAGTGTAATAACGCAATCAAAATTTGAAGCTATCAACCTCTGTTGTGATTCCAAAACTGTTTGCACCCGAAGAGTAGGTATTTCCGAGACCCGTGTTAATGAAAAAATGACCACATAAAGTCCGATGGCAGTGTGGCTAGACACTATCTGAATGTTTACATGTACATAAAATGTTTAACAAAAAGAAAGGTACATTGTAAAGCGTTGATTTTTTAAAATTGGGAATTCATTTCTTCCTTGTCAAACAAAGCAGTTGCCTAAGTGACCTTTTTTATTGATGATATGAAACTAATTATACTGGAGGTTCATTTAAGACAATGCAATCCTGATAAAAAGATACAAGTTGGAAAAAGATTAAAAGTCCAGAATAGACCCTTTACAATTTCTGTTCAACATCGATAGAGAAGATGATGGTTTGTGAGAGTCTTACAATATCTCTTTACTTATGACCAAAAAGGGAAAATAATATATGTAAAACCAGCCGTTGAAGTAGTTTTAAAAACTTGTTTAACAATAACCTACATTTGATATTAAGGGCACATCGGTGGTATAAGTTATAACATTAAAAGCTTCTTATGTGATTCTTAGCTAATCAATACGATACAGTCTACACATAACTGCCTATTAAATCTAAAAATCTTAATTGTATATCGTCCATACCGGCGTTCGTAAGGGCATCACTGTTTGTAGAGCGGTCTTGCCACCGTATGTCCTTGATGGAGCGCAAGTATCTTTGGGGAAAGCGCTCAAGTAGTCTTAGTTGCTTTCTGTATAGTACCCATGTCTCAGATCCATATAGAAGGGTTGAGAGAACCACCGCTTGGTAGATACTGATTTTTAGTAGGCAGGCGGAGCGATTTATTCCGCCAAACTCTCGCCTGAAGGCGTCCAAAAGCGCAACTGGCCCTGGCCAGAGGGTTATCAGCTTCCCTTGAAAGTGAGGCGTCATTTGATACTTTACTACCTAGATATGTGAAGTCTACCATGATAAGGAGCTGCCCATTTACTGTGATCCTTGGGGATGAGTAGGTTTTATTGGGGGACTTCTGTTTTCCCGAGGTTTATAGATAAACCGAAAGAAGCAGCAGCGTTTGCAATTTCGTTGAACGCGTTCTGGAGATCATGTTCATTGTGAGCTAGCAGGGTGCAATCATCCGCATAGAGAAGCTCCGTTATGGTCCGAAAGTTACGCTGGGAGACGAACGCGTGCCAAAAGCAGTATTTTTTGTGAGCTTAAAGGTGGTCGACGTAACAGAGGTGATAACTTGCCTTAGCTGACATAGAAGAGAGCACCTGGTTGCATGTGGCCTCAGAACGAGACAGCTGGAGGTCACTCACAAAGGCCGCGGGATACACATTTGAGACCAAAAGAAAATCCGCTGCCGAGGACAGAAGCAGACGGCGAAAAGAAAATCTAAATCGACCACCTGCTGATAATGGTTATGCTTGTCCTGGATGTGGCAAAATATGAAGATCACAGCTGGGGCTGCGTAGCCACGGGAAAAACTGCATTCCTCGAAGACAAGCATTGTTAAATCTTAATTCTAAATGATGTGTGTAAATGTGTGAATATACTTAGTTTTATCAAATTAACGTCATCATTTTCGATATAGCGCAAATGCCTGAAGGCTAGTTGGCAGACAAGTATGCAGGTAGAACTAGACAGACAAATATAAGTATGCAGGTAGAACTGGAGAAAAAAACATGAAATCCAAAGCATTTTAGTTGTATGTTTCTGTCTGATTTGTACACATTTCTTGAAATAAATCCTGATGCTTTTGTTTGATGTTTTAATAATTTCCTGCTACAGGGTTAGTTAGTAGCCATTATAGTGGCTCTAATTCCTTAGGACTTAGTGTGACGTCAACTGCCGGATGGTAAAGGGCTGAAGGGGATTTCGGTTTGAGTCTCGTGTCAGGTGTGACAGGTGAACATTCAGTACTGAGTAGCGCTGGTGTGGGTCCAGCGGGGAAATGTACATCTAGAAACAGGTTCGTTCGTCCAATCAAGAAGCTGCAACGTAGGAAGTTAAGAAAACAACACCAAGGTTACAAAGACAGTCTGTGTGGAAACAAACTCAGATCGGCTCCCGAAGGGAAGTAGGTAAAACGGCAGGTTTCAATATTGTCAGCATTCAGCATGAATATTAGAAACTGTGAACTGCAAGCTATCAACAACCACAACACTATCTTCCCCAATATATAAACAAGAGACGGACAGGGTGTACCACAACGTCGCGAAGCCTATCAAAAGAACATAGTGTAAAGGATCTCGTCTCAAGACATACAACGCCGGTTAGGAATGTTTTATCAATGATAACAACAGAAGTGGTCTCAAGACATACAACGCCGGTTAGGAATGTTTTATCAATGATAACAACAGAAGTGGTCTCAAGACATACAACGCCGGTTAGGAATGTTTTATCAATGATAACAACAGAAGCTGTCTCAAGACATACAACGCCGGTTAGGAATGTTTTATCAATGATAACAACAGAAGTTGTCTCAAGACATACAACGCCGGTTAGGAATGTTTTATCAATGATAACAACAGAAGTGGTCTCAAGACATACAACGCCGGTTAGGAATGTTTTATCTATGATAATATAACTAATACAACAGAAGTGGTCCGCATGGAAGATAGGGCAACAATCATTTGATTCAAAATAATACATTTGTAGCGAGTACTTACCTACATAAATCAAGCGTATTATTGATTGAAGTAGATCTCAAAGTGGTGTCCAGAATGTTTCTACACTTAACTAAGATTTCAGCATTTGAACAAGGTGGGATTTGGTAAGGAGGGCCTTCAAAATCCTTCAGCTGACAGTGTATACAACCTGTAGTTAAATTGTACAAACATTAATGAGATTATACAACCTGTAGTTAAATTGTATAAACATTCATTAGATTATACAATCTGTAGTTAAATTGTTTAAACATTAATGAATCTGTACAGAGTCATTTATTTCGAGTGATTTATTCATGTTGGTCTCTTTCACTTGTAAAACGAAAATGATTAATCTCGTTGAGTAGGGCTTTGAATAACGAGATGAAAGCCTGAGCATTTGTTATGGTCGGAACAATGTCACCCACACAGCCAATGGCGTAGGTGGGGGGATCCAGGCTCCTAAGTTGGGTTATTATGAATGTTTGTTTGTTTCATTGTTGTTGTTTTTTTTTTGGTTTAATTAATGTTGCCCTGGTGGGGGGGGGATTTTAAGTGTGCCTGATAAAGAAAAAACTTCTGCCCACAAAGTACAGGTAGTTGGGATCAAACCCGATAGAGGTTATAGAAAGAAAAGACCTGAAACAAGCGCCTGAAACTTTTACATTTACAGTACTTTATTTGACGAGTCTTTTACCTAAAATCTTTGTATTTTTTTTAGGACTAGCTTACTTCAAGTACCCGACATTTTACAAAATTTCACACACAAAAATAATTGTAGAAATAATTTTTGTTCTGTGATTTTAAAACTTTTAATGATTTTTTAAAAGGTGCTACTGTAATAAATTGTGAATATTCATTTGTTACGAATCTCACTGTCTATTTTGTGTCTGTTTTAATTTCTTAATGTTTTCTTGAGTTAAGGGGTCCTCGTGTTTTCTCCTGATGTTAATATATGATTTCTTTTATCAGCCGTTATGAAACATTGGTCCAAAATAATGCTAAGCTTATAAATATTTTTAAAAGTCGCATGTGAATATATGAATGAACTTGTTTTAGATGAAGTCCATTAATTATAGTTGCTTTGAAAAATTGATCTCACACATGCCATGGACCTTGTCATAATAGTCATAGATCTATACAATCTAGTTATAATCTGTAATCTATATAATCGTAAATATTCAAGCTGAATTTAAATTGTAACTATAGAATCAGTATAGATCTACTTCTAGAATATATATCTAGATTATAAATATAGTAGAAATAGAATCTAAGATAATCAGAATTTACTCTAGACCAGTGGTCTTCAACCTTTTTTGGCCTACCGCCCCCTTTTCGTATTTTTTCTTTTAAAAAATCCGCCAGCGCACTCCCCCCCCCCAACCCTGTAAGAAAAACAATAATAAAGAAGCGTGAGAAGGCGAATTTGCATAACATATCATTTATTTATTAATTTTTATGCTGTTAATAACACTTATCCCGCATGGGAGGCGACCGCATGCCAAAGGCTATGTTCTTTAGCGAGCGTAAAGGAGGACGGCGTTACAGAAGTGCCCTTCGTAAGCGCTGTAAAGATAAACTGAGGCGCCATTTCGCCCTCACTGGCTTAAGGAAAGTACCTGGTAGCAGATGGCTTCTGAGATAGACAGTTGGAGAGCTCTCACAAAAGCTGCGGGACAAACATTTGTGACTCATTATTGAAATTAGACGGAAAGAAAACTTAAAAAGAGCGCATGCGGTCAAAGGCTTTGTCTACAGTCTACAGGAAATTCGGAAAATATGCAGGATACAACTGGGTTTGCGTAGTTATGTGAAATACTGCACTCAGCCTTATCATTCTAAAAAAATATGCCAAATAATCTGCAGTGATTACATAAAAAAATTAATCTCATTGTCATGAATTTCTTTCAAATCCTAAGAATAGTTCCTTGAATATTTAAGCAATCTTTTTTTTATATTATTTTTTTTTGTAAATTTAGTTTTATTTTTAATACAAACATAATTATTGCTGATTTCAGTGCAAAATGAAATTAAGCCAATGGGAAGCTTGTGCCTCCTGCAGTCTGACAATGTTAGAAATGTCCGGCTTGAAATGATCCAAAGCCAAGGCTAAAGGTGATGGACAAGCGAACAAAATGCCATTGTCGACCACAGTTTTAAAATTGTACTCAAACATATTAAGTGCAGCCATAGCTCTGGTGTGCCTCCTATTTTAACTTTTTTTAAAACTGAAGACATAATTTTGTCAATCTATTTTTTCCCGCAATTTGAAAATCAGTAACTGATGCTTAATAATTGTCATTTATCTTTAATTTTTTAAAATTTATTTACATCCTAGAAGCGAATCGTTATTTCTTCATAGAGCATTGTTAGGTGAATTGCGTAGACATCGATGTCCTTAAGCAATAATTCATTTGTTTACAAACAAGTTATGTAAGATTGTAAAACCCTTTATAAAGTAGATTTAATATCTCGATAAAAGAGAAAATGAAAGTCAATTTCTTTCCTTCCAGTCCGAGCTTTGTTGCATTTGTTTATGTCAGATGTCTACCATGTAAAACAATGTTTTTAGCCTGCTTTAAGTCATTGCCAAACGTTGAATATTCCTGTTTCTCAAACAAAAAATCCAAAATTGTATCTTAGAGCTTAGAAAAATGAGCCATAACAACTTCCTTTCGAAATCCAGCAAACTTCAGTTTACAATAAGAGTTTAACAAGTTGCTTATTATTTGTTTCACAAAACTGTTGTGCCCAGTGCCCCCTACCGCCCCTTTGGCCCTCAGCGCCCCCCCCCCAATTTTACGAAAACGCGATAGCGCCACTGATCTAGACTGTAACTCTAGAGTAGACTAGATCTTACTAGAGTAGACTACACTAGACTAGATCTCACTAGAGTAGACTAGATCTCACTAGAGTAGACTAGATCTCACTAGAGTAGACTAGATCTCACTAGACTAGATATCACTAGAGTGCTCTAAGCTGATAATTGTGCCCTGCAAGCCCACAATGAGCATGATATAAAGAACGCGGTCAACGAATTCGCGTACGCTGCCACCTCTTTCTGTTTATCTATAAACCTTGGGAAAACATAAGTCATGTTCCAGAAGTGACCCAATAAAACCTACCCAGCCCCAAAGATCACCTTAAATGGAAGTCCCCTTAACGTGGTTGACCACTTCACATATCTAGGAAGCATAGTATCGAATGACACTTCGCTTTCAAGGAAGCTGATAACCGTCTGGCCATGGCCAGTAGTACTTTTGGACGCCAGGACTGAGTTGGTGGAACAGATCGTTCCACCTGTCTACAAAAAAAAAAGTGTCTAGCAATCAGTGGTTCTCTCAGCCCTGGCTCAGAGACATGGGTATTAGACAGAAAACAACTAAGACTACTTGAACGCTATCACCAAAGATGCTTGCGCTCCATCAAGAACATACGGCTGCAAGACAGCAATACAAGCAGCGATGTCCTTGCAAACGCCGGTATGGACAGTATAGACTAGTATAGAGGGACTTCTTATGGTCCGACAGTTACGCTGGGTAGGGCACGTATCCCGAATGGGAGACGAACGCATTCCAAAAGCAGTCTTTTTTGGAGAGCTAAAAGGTGGTCGACTTAACAGGGGTGCCCCACGGAAAGACCAGCTTACTTGCCATAGCAGACGTATAATAGAGCCCCTGGTTGCATGCGGTCTCAGAACGAGACAGACAGCTGGAGGTCACTCTTGAAGGCCTCGAGGTGCACATTTGAGACCAAAAGGAAATCTGCTGCCAAGGACAGACGCAGACGGCGAAAAGAAAATCTTAATCGACCATAGGCGGACAATGGTCATGCTTGCCCTGGTTGTGGGAAGATATGTAGGTCACAGCTGGGGCTGCATATCACTGGATATATTGCATTCCTCGTTAATCTTCGGACTCGATGACAAGCCTTATTATTATTATATTGGTATATTGATCTCTAAGTAGAAGTGTATTCAATATTGTGGTAGATATCGTTATTAGATCTCTAATATCATTTCTGTACGTTCTGTTGCTCGAGATGTTGCCTAATGAGATATTCCCTTCCATAACATGGACTCTTCCGACTCAAAAGGTTGCCGACCCCACTATGTGACTATGGCAATATCTCTTTATTTTTTAGTATGTCACCCCCACTTTGTATTTTATTTAATAGACACCCGACGATCGTTTCATAATTTGGTTACTGATATATAGATTTGAGTAATGTCCCTTTACTCTAAATATTACATACTAAATGTAAACGACCCACGCCTACTTACTGCTAGAAACAACACAGTTAAACAGAAAACTTCCGATGATAAATAGACGAGATATCCAAATTTCCAATAGTCTTAGGCGACCCCTGGGAAATGGTTATTAGAACCCCAAAGAGGTCGTGATCTACAGGCTGACAACCCCTGCCTTAGATGCAAGCTGTTAGCATCAATGCGCGAATCCACGAATGGAGCATGAGTTATTAAAGGAGAGGTCTGTGACCTTTTTTTTAAGGTTTTTCATTTAAAAGTGATGTATTTTTTATGGAAAAATCTGCTTGCATAGTTAATTAAAAAAATTAAATGGTTCATTTTCGGAAAAGAGAAGAGTAGCCGTTGCATCAGAACTTTGAATGATCTCAAATATCAAGATGTCCGATTTTGAATTTCTTTTCTAGTTTCTGAAATCTAAACGGGTAGGGCCGCCAGGGCGAACAGACAGTGCACACAAAAACTTATAGCGGCTTTTTCCCTTTGCGCTCAAAACTGTTTGTCTCCACTCTTCACTAAAACTGTTTGTCTCCACTCTTCACTAAAACTGTTTGTCTCCACTCTTCACTAAAACTGTTTGTCTCCACTCTTCACTAAAACTGTTTGTCTCAACTCTTCGCTAAAACTGTTTGTCTCCACTCTTCACTAAAACTGTTTGTCTCCACTCTTCACTAAAACTGTTTGTCTCCACTATTCACTAAAACTGTTTGTCTCCACTATTCACTAAAACTGTTTGTCTCCACTATTCACTAAAACTGTTTGTCTCCACTCTTCACTAAAACTGTTTGTCTCCACTCTTCACTAAAACTGTTTGTCTCCACTATTCACTAAAACTGTTTGTCTCCACTATTCACTAAAACTGTTTGTCTCCACTCTTCACTAAAACTGTTTGTCTCCACTCTTCACTAAAACTGTTTGTCTCCACTCTTAACTAAAACTGTTTGTCTCCACTCTCACTAAAACTGTTTGTCTCCACTCTTCACTAAAACTGTTGTCTCCACTCTTCACTAAAACTGTTTGTCTCCACTCTTACTAAAACTGTTTGTCTCCACTCTTCATTAAAACTGTTTGTCTCCACTCTTACTAAAACTGTTTGTCTCCACTCTCCATTAAAACTGTATGTCTCCACTCTTAACTAAAATTGTATGTCTCCACTCTCCACAAAAACTGTTTGTCTCCACTCTTCACTAAAACTGTTTGTCTCCACTCTTCACTAAAACTGTTTGTCTCCACTCTTCACTAAAACTGTTTGTCTCCACTCTTCACTAAAACTGTTTGTCTCCACTCTTACTAAAACTGTTTGTATCCACTCTTCACTAAAACTGTTTGTCTCCACTCTTCACTAAAACTGTATGTCTCCACTCTCCACTAAAACTGTTTGTCTCCACTCTTCACTAAAACTGTTTGTCTCCACTCTCACTAAAACTGTTTGTCTCCACTCTTCACTAAAACTGTTTGTCTCCACTCTTCACTAAAACTGTTTGTCTCCACTCTTCACTAAAACTGTTTGTCTCCACTCTTCACTAAAACTGTTTGTCTCCACTCTTCACTAAAACTGTTTGTATCCACTCTTCACTAAAACTGTATGTCTCCACTCTCATTAAAACTGTTTGTCTCCACTCTTCACTAAAACTGTTTGTCTCCACTCTTCACTAAAACTGTTTGTCTCCGCTCTTTACTAAAACTGTTTGTATCCACTATTCACTAAAACTGTTTGTCTCCACTCTTCACTAAAACTGTTTGTCTCCACTCTTCACTAAAACTGTTTGTCTCCACTCTTCACTAAAACTGTTTGTCTCCACTCTTCACTAAAACTGTATGTCTCCACTCTTCACTAAAACTGTTTGTCTCCACTCTTCACTAAAACTGTTTGTCTCCACTCTTCACTAAAACTGTTTGTCTCCACTCTTCACTAAAACTGTTTGTCTCCACTCTTCACTAAAACTGTTACTCTCCACTATTCACTAAAACTGTTTGTCTCCACTCTTCACTAAAACTGTTACTCTCCACTATTCACTAAAACTGTTTGTCTCCACTCTTCACTAAAACTGTTTATCTCCACTCTTCACTGAAACTGTTTGTCTCCACTCTTCACTAAAACTGTTTGTCTCTACTCTTCACTAAAACTGTTTGTCTCCAATCTTCACTAAAACTGTTTGTCTCCACTCTTCACTAAAACTGTTTGTCTCCACTATTCACTAAAACTGTTTGTCTCCACTCTTCACTAAAACTGTTTGTCTCCACTCTTCACTAAAACTGTTTGTCTCCACTATTCGCTAAAACTGTTTGTCTCCACTCTTCACTAAAACTGTTTGTCTCCACTCTTCACTAAAACTGTTTGTATCCACTCTTCACTAAAACTGTTTGTCTCCACTCTTCACTAAAACTGTTTGTCTCCACTCTTCACTAAAACTGTTTGTCTCCACTCTTCACTAAAACTGTTTGTCTCCACTCTTCACTGAAACTGTTTGTCTCCACTCTCACTAAAACTGTTTGTCTCCACTCTTCACTAAAACTGTTGTCTCCACTCTTCACTAAAACTATTTGTCTCCACTCTTCACTAAAACTGTTTCTCTCCACTCTTCACTAAAACTGTTTGTCTCCACTCTTCACCAAAACTGTTTGTCTCCACTCTTCACTAAAACTGTTTGTCTCCACTCTTCACTAAAAATGTTTGTCTCCACTCTTCCCTAAACCTTTTTGTCTCTACTCTTCACTAAAACTGTTTGTCTTCACTCTCACTAAAACTGTTTGTCTCCACTCTTCACTAAAACTGTTTGTCTCCACTCTTACTAAAACTGTTTGTCTCCACTCTTCACTGAAACTGTTTGTCTCCACTCTCACTAAAACTGTTTGTCTCCACTCTTCACTAAAACTTTTTGTCTCCACTCTTCACTAAAACTGTTTGTCTCCACTCTTACTAAAACTGTTTGTCTCCACTCTTCACTAAAACTGTTTGTCTCCACTCTTACTAAAACTGTTTGTCTCCACTCTCACTAAAACTGTTACTCTCCACTCTTCACTAAAACTGTTTGTCTCCACTCTTCACTAAAACTGTTTATCTCCACTCTTCACTGAAACTGTTTGTCTCCACTCTTCACTAAAACTGTTTGTCTCTACTCTTCACTAAAACAGTTTGTCTCCAATCTTCACTAAAACTGTTTGTCTCCACTCTTCACTAAAACTGTTTGTCTCCACTATTCACTAAAACTGTTTGTCTCCACTCTTCACTAAAACTGTTTGTCTCCACTCTTCACTAAAACTGTTTGTCTCCACTATTCACTAAAACTGTTTGTCTCCACTATTCACTAAAACTGTTTGTCTCCACTCTTCACTAAAACTGTTTGTCTCCACTCTTCACTAAAACTGTTTGTATCCACTCTTCACTAAAACTGTTTGTCTCCACTCTTCACTAAAACTGTTTGTCTCCACTCTTCACTAAAACTGTTTGTCTCCACTATTCACTAAAACTGTTTGTCTCCACTCTTCACTAAAACTGTTTGTCTCCACTCTTCACTAAAACTGTTTGTATCCACTCTTCACTAAAACTGTTTGTCTCCACTCTTCACTAAAACTGTTTGTCTCCACTCTTCACTAAAACTGTTTGTCTCCACTATTCACTAAAACTGTTTGTCTCCACTCTTCACTAAAACTGTTTGTCTCCACTCTTCACTAAAACTGTTTGTATCCACTCTTCACTAAAACTGTTTGTCTCCACTCTTCACTAAAACAATTTGTCTCCACTCTTCACTAAAACTGTTTGTCTCCACTCTTCACTAAAACTGTTTGTCTCCACTCTTCACTGAAACTGTTTGTCTCCACTCTCACTTAAACTGTTTGTCTCCACTCTTCACTAAAACTGTTGTCTCCACTCTTCACTAAAACTATTTGTCTCCACTCTTCACTAAAACTGTTTCTCTCCACTCTTCACTAAAACTGTTTGTCTCCACTCTTCACCAAAACTGTTTGTCTCCACTCTTCACTAAAACTGTTTGTCTCCACTCTTCACTAAAAATGTTTGTCTCCACTCTTCCCTAAACCTTTTTGTCTCTACTCTTCACTAAAACTGTTTGTCTCCACTCTCACTAAAACTGTTTGTCTCCACTCTTCACTAAAACTGTTTGTCTCCACTCTTACTAAAACTGTTTGTCTCCACTCTTCACTGAAACTGTTTGTCTCCACTCTCACTAAAACTGTTTGTCTCCACTCTTCACTAAAACTTTTTGTCTCCACTCTTCACTAAAACTGTTTGTCTCCACTCTTACTAAAACTGTTTGTCTCCACTCTTCACTAAAACTGTTTGTCTCCACTCTTACTAAAACTGTTTGTCTCCACTCTCACTAAAACTGTTTGTCTCCACTCTTCACTAAAACTGTTTGTCTCCACTCTTCACTAAAACTGTATGTCTCCACTCTCCACTAAAACTGTTTGTCTCCACTCTTCACTGAAACTGTTATTCTCCACTCTCACTAAAACTGTTTGTCTCCACTGTTCACTAAAACTGTTTGTCTCCACTCTTCACTAAAACTGTTTGTCTCCACTCTTCACTAAAACTGTTTGTCTCCACTCTTCACTAAAACTGTTTGTCTCCACTCTTCACTAAAACTGTTTGTCTCAACTCTCACTAAAACTGTTTGTCTCCACTCTTTACTAAAACTGTTTGTCTCCACTCTTCACTAAAACTGTTTGTCTCCACTCTTCACTAAAACTGTTTGTCTCCACTCTTCACTAAAACTGTTTGTCTCCACTCTTCACTAAAACTGTTTGTCTCCACTCTTCACTAAAACTGTTTGAATCCACTCTTCACTAAAACTGTTTGTCTCCACTCTTCACTAAAACTGTTTGTCTCCACTCTTCACTAAAACTGTTTGTCTCCACTCTTACTAAAACTGTATGTCTCCACTTTTCACTGAAACTGTTTGTTTACACTCTCACTAAAACTGTTTGTCTCCACTCTTCACTAAAACTGTTTGTCACCACTCTCACTAAAACTGTTTGTCTCCACTCTTCACTAAAACTGTTTGTCTCCACTCTTCACTAAAACTGTTTGTCTCCACTCTTCACCAAAACTGTTTGTCTCCACTTTTCACTAAAACTGTTTGTCTCCACTCTTCACTAAAACTGTTTGTCTCCACTCTTCCCTAAACCTTTTTGTCTCTACTCTTCACTAAAACTGTTTGTCTCCAATCTCACTAAAACTGTTTGTCTCCACTCTTAACTAAAACTGTTTGTCTCCACTCTTACTAAAACTGTTTGTCTCCACTCTTCACTGAAATTGTTTGTCTCCTCTCTCACTAAAACTGTTTGTCTCCACTCTTCACTAAAACTTTTTAACTCCACTCTTCACTAAAACTGTTTGTCTCCACTCTTCACTAAAACTGTTTGTCTCAACTCTTCACTAAAACTGTTTGTCTCCACTCTTCACTAAAACTGTTTGTCTCCACTCTTCACTAAAACTGTTTGTCTCCACTATTCACTAAAACTGTTTGTCTCCACTATTCACTAAAACTGTTTGTCTCCACTCTTCACTAAAACTGTTTGTCTCCACTCTTCACTAAAACTGTTTGTCTCCACTCTTCACTAAAACTGTTTGTCTCCACTATTCACTAAAACTGTTTGTCTCCACTCTTCACTAAAACTGTTTGTCTCCACTCTTCACTAAAACTGTTACTCTCCATTTTTCACTAAAACTGTTTGTCTCCACTCTTCACTAGAACTGTTTATCTCCACTCTTCACTGAAACTGTTTGTCTCCACTCTTCACTAAAACTGTTTGTCTCTACTCTTCACTAAAACTGTTTGTCTCCAATCTTCACTAAAACTGTTTGTCTCCACTCTTCACTAAAACTGTTTGTCTCCACTATTCACTAAAACTGTTTGTCTGCACTCTTCACTAAAACTGTTTGTCTCCACTCTTCACTAAAACTGTTTGTCTCCACTATTCGCTAAAACTGTTTGTCTCCACTCTTCACTAAAACTGTTTGTCTCCACTCTTCACTAAAACTGTTTGTATCCACTCTTCACTAAAACTGTTTGTCTCCACTCTTCACTAAAACTGTTTGTCTCCACTCTTCACTAAAACTGTTTGTCTCCACTCTTCACTAAAACTGTTTGTCTCCACTCTTCACTGAAACTGTTTGTCTCCACTCTCACTAAAACTGTTTGTCTCCACTCTTCACTAAAACTGTTGTCTCCACTCTTCACTAAAACTATTTGTCTCCACTCTTCACTAAAACTGTTTCTCTCCACTCTTCACTAAAACTGTTTGTCTCCACTCTTCACCAAAACTGTTTGTCTCCACTCTTCACTAAAACTGTTTGTCTCCACTCTTCACTAAAAATGTTTGTCTCCACTCTTCCCTAAACCTTTTTGTCTCTACTCTTCACTAAAACTGTTTGTCTCCACTCTCACTAAAACTGTTTGTCTCCACTCTTCACTAAAACTGTTTGTCTCCACTCTTACTAAAACTGTTTGTCTCCACTCTTCACTGAAACTGTTTGTCTCCACTCTCACTAAAACTGTTTGTCTCCACTCTTCACTAAAACTTTTTGTCTCCACTCTTCACTAAAACTGTTTGTCTCCACTCTTACTAAAACTGTTTGTCTCCACTCTTCACTAAAACTGTTTGTCTCCACTCTTACTAAAACTGTTTGTCTCCACTCTCACTAAAACTGTTACTCTCCACTCTCACTAAAACTGTTTGTCTCCACTGTTCACTAAAACTGTTTGTCTCCACTCTTCACTAAAACTGTTTGTCTCCACTCTTCACTAAAACTGTTTGTCTCCACTCTTCACTAAAACTGTTTGTCTCCACTCTTCACTAAAACTGTTTGTCTCAACTCTCACTAAAACTGTTTGTCTCCACTCTTCACTAAAACTGTTTGTCTCCACTCTTCACTAAAACTGTTTGTCTCCACTCTTCACTAAAACTGTTTGTCTCCACTCTTCACTAAAACTGTTTGTCTCCACTCTTCACTAAAACTGTTTGTCTCCACTCTTCACTAAAACTGTTTGTCTCCACTCTTCACTAAAACTGTTTGTCTCCACTCTTCACTAAAACTGTTTGTCTCTTCTCTTCACTAAAACTGTTTGTCTCCACTCTCACTAAAACTGTTTGAATCCACTCTTCACTAAAACTGTTTGTCTCCACTCTTCACTAAAACTGTTTGTCTCCACTCTTCACTAAAACTGTTTGTCTCCACTCTTACTAAAACTGTATGTCTCCACTTTTCACTGAAAATGTTTGTTTACACTCTCACTAAAACTGTTTGTCTCCACTCTTCACTAAAACTGTTTGTCACCACTCTCACTAAAACTGTTTGTCTCCACTCTTCACTAAAACTGTTTGTCTCCTCTCTTCACTAAAACTGTTTGTCTCCACTCTTCACCAAAACTGTTTGTCTCCACTCTTCACTAAAACTGTTTGTCTCCACTCTTCACTAAAACTGTTTGTCTCCACTCTTCCCTAAACCTTTTTGTCTCTACTCTTCACTAAAACTGTTTGTCTCCAATCTCACTAAAACTGTTTGTCTCCACTCTTCACTAAAACTGTTTGTCTCCACTCTTACTAAAACTGTTTGTCTCCACTCTTCACTGAAATTGTTTGTCTCCACTCTCACTAAAACTGTTTGTCTCCACTCTTCACTAAAACTTTTTGTCTCCACTCTTTACTAAAACTGTTTGTCTCCACTCTTCACTAAAACTGTTTGTCTCAACTCTTCACTAAAACTGTTTGTCTCCACTCTTCACTAAAACTGTTTGTCTCCACTCTTCACTAAAACTGTTTGTCTCTACTATTCACTAAAACTGTTTGTCTCCACTATTCACTAAAACTGTTTGTCTCCACTCTTCACTAAAACTGTTTGTCTCCACTCTTCACTAAAACTGTTTGTCTCCACTCTTCACTAAACCTATTTGTCTCCACTATTCACTAAAACTGTTTGTCTCCACTCTTCACTAAAACTGTTTGTCTCCACTCTTCACTAAAACTGTTACTCTCCACTATTCACTAAAACTGTTTGTCTCCACTCTTCACTAAAACTGTTTATCTCCACTCTTCACTGAAACTGTTTGTCTCCACTCTTCACTAAAACTGTTTGTCTCTACTCTTCACTAAAACTGTTTGTCTCCAATCTTCACTAAAACTGTTTGTCTCCACTCTTCACTAAAACTGTTTGTCTCCACTATTCACTAAAACTGTTTGTCTCCACTCTTCACTAAAACTGTTTGTCTCCACTCTTCACTAAAACTGTTTGTCTCCACTATTCGCTAAAACTGTTTGTCTCCACTCTTCACTAAAACTGTTTGTCTCCACTCTTCACTAAAACTGTTTGTATCCACTCTTCACTAAAACTGTTTGTCTCCACTCTTCACTAAAACTGTTTGTCTCCACTCTTCACTAAAACTGTTTGTCTCCACTATTCACTAAAACTGTTTGTCTCCACTCTTCACTAAAACTGTTTGTCTCCACTCTTCACTAAAACTGTTTGTCTCCACTCTTACTAAAACTGTATGTCTCCACTTTTCACTGAAACTGTTTGTTTACACTCTCACTAAAACTGTTTGTCTCCACTCTTCACTAAAACTGTTTGTCACCACTCTCACTAAAACTGTTTGTCTCCACTCTTCACTAAAACTGTTTGTCTCCACTCTTCACTAAAACTGTTTGTCTCCACTCTTCACCAAAACCGTTTGTCTCCACTCTTCACTAAAACTGTTTGTCTCCACTCTTCACTAAAACTGTTTGTCTCCACTCTTCCCTAAACCTTTTTGTCTCTACTCTTCACTAAAACTGTTTGTCTCCAGACTCACTAAAACTGTTTGTCTCCACTCTTCACTAAAACTGTTTGTCTCCACTCTTACTAAAACTGTTTGTCTCCACTCTTCACTAAAATTGTTTGTCTCCACTCTCACTAAAACTGTTTGTCTCCACTCTTCACTAAAACTTTTTGTCTCCACTCTTCACTAAAACTGTTTGTCTCCACTCTTACTAAAACTGTTTGTCTCCACTCTTCACTAAAACTGTTTGTCTCCACTCTTACTAAAACTGTTTGTCTCCACTCTCACTAAAACTGTTACTCTCCACTCTTCACTAAAACTGTTTGTCTCCACTTCTCACTAAAACTGTTTATCTCCACTCTTCACTGAAACTGTTTGTCTCCACTCTTCACTAAAACTGTTTGTCTCTACTCTTCACTAAAACTGTTTGTCTCCAATCTTCACTAAAACTGTTTGTCTCCACTCTTCACTAAAACTGTTTGTCTCCACTATTCACTAAAACTGTTTGTCTCCACTCTTCACTAAAACTGTTTGTCTCCACTCTTCACTAAAACTGTTTGTCTCCACTCTTCACTAAAACTGTTTGTCTCCACTATTCACTAAAACTGTTTGTCTCCACTATTCACTAAAACTGTTTGTCTCCACTCTTCACTAAAACTGTTTGTCTCCACTCTTCACTAAAACTGTTTGTCTCCACTATTCACTAAAACTGTTTGTCTCCACTCTTCACTAAAACTGTTTGTCTCCACTCTTCACTAAAACTGTTTGTATCCACTCTTCACTAAAACTGTTTGTCTCCACTCTTCACTAAAACTGTTAGTCTCCACTCTCCACTAAAACTGTTTGTCTCCGCTCTTCACTAAAACTGTTTGTCTCCACTCTTCACTAAAACTGTTTGTATCCACTCTTCACTAAAACTGTTTGTCTCCACTCTTCGCTAAAACTGTTTGTCTCCACTCTTCACTAAAACTGTTTGTCTTCACTCTTCACTAAAACTGTTTGTCTCCACACTTCACTGAAACTGTTTGTCTCCACTCTCACTTAAACTGTTTGTCTCCACTCTTCACTAAAACTGTTGTCTCCACTCTTCACTAAAACTATTTGTCTCCACTCTTCACTAAAACTGTTTGTCTCCACTCTTCACCAAAACTGTTTGTCTCCACTCTTCACTAAAACTGTTTGTCTCCACTCTTCACTAAAAATGTTTGTCTCCACTCTTCCCTAAACCTTTTTGTCTCTACTCTTCACTAAAACTGTTAGTCTCCACTCTCACTAAAACTGTTTGTCTCCACTCTTCACTAAAACTGTTTGTCTCCACTCTTACTAAAACTGTTTGTCTCCACTCTTCACTGAAACTGTTTGTCTCCACTCTCACTAAAACTGTTTGTCTCCACTCTTCACTAAAACTTTTTGTCTCCACTCTTCACTAAAACTGTTTGTCTCCACTCTTACTAAAACTGTTTGTCTCCACTCTTCACTAAAACTGTTTGTCTCCACTCTTACTAAAACTGTTTGTCTCCACTCTCACTAAAACTGTTTGTCTCCACTCTTCACTAAAACTGTTTGTCTCCACTCTTCACTAAAACTGTATGTCTCCACTCTCCACTAAAACTGTTTGTCTCCACTCTTCACTGAAACTGTTATTCTCCACTCTCACTAAAACTGTTTGTCTCCACTGTTCACTAAAACTGTTTGTCTCCACTCTTCACTAAAACTGTTTGTCTCCACTCTTCACTAAAACTGTTTGTCTCCACTCTTCACTAAAACTGTTTGTCTCCACTCTTCACTAAAACTGTTTGTCTCAACTCTCACTAAAACTGTTTGTCTCCACTCTTCACTAAAACTGTTTGTCTCCACTCTTCACTAAAACTGTTTGTCTCCACTCTTCACTAAAACTGTTTGTCTCCACTCTTCACTAAAACTGTTTGTCTCCACTCTTCACTAAAACTGTTTGTCTCCACTCTTCACTAAAACTGTTTGTCTCCACTCTTCACCAAAACTGTTTGTCTCCACTCTTCACTAAAACTGTTTGTCTCCACTCTTCACTAAAAATGTTTGTCTCCACTCTTCCCTAAACCTTTTTGTCTCTACTCTTCACTAAAACTGTTTGTCTCCACTCTCACTAAAACTGTTTGTCTCCACTCTTCACTAAAACTGTTTGTCTCCACTCTTACTAAAACTGTTTGTCTCCACTCTTTACTGAAACTGTTTGTCTCTACTCTCACTAAAACTGTTTGTCTCCACTCTTCACTAAAACTGTTTGTCTCCACTCTTACTAAAACTGTTTGTCTCCACTCTCACTAAAACTGTTACTCTCCACTCTTCACTAAAACTGTTTGTCTCCACTCTTCACTAAAACTGTTTATCTCCACTCTTCACTGAAACTGTTTGTCTCCACTCTTCACTAAAACTGTTTGTCTCTACTCTTCACTAAAACTGTTTGTCTCCAATCTTCACTAAAACTGTTTGTCTCCACTCTTCACTAAAACTGTTTGTCTCCACTATTCACTAAAACTGTTTGTCTCCACTCTTCACTAAAACTGTTTGTCTCCACTCTTCACTAAAACTGTTTGTCTCCACTATTCACTAAAACTGTTTGTCTCCGCTATTCACTAAAACTGTTTGTCTCCACTCTTCACTAAAACTGTTTGTCTCCACTCTTCACTAAAACTGTTTGTATCCACTGTTCACTAAAACTGTTTGTCTCCACTCTTCACTAAAACTGTTTGTCTCAACTCTTCACTAAAACTGTTTGTCTCCACTCTCACTAAAACTGTTTGTCTCCACTTTTCACTAAAACTGTTTGTCTCCACTCTTCACTAAAACTGTTTGTCTCCACTCTTCACTAAAACTGTTTGTCACCATTCTCACTAAAACTGTTTGTCTCCACTCTTCACTAAAACTGTTTCTCTCCACTCTTCACTAAAACTGTTTGTCTCCACTCTTCACTAAAACTGTTTGTCTCCACTCTTCACTAAAACTGTTTGTCACCACTCTCACTAAAACTGTTTGTCTCCACTCTTCACCAAAACTGTTTCTCTCCACTCTTCACTAAAACTGTTTGTCTCCACTCTTCACCAAAACTGTTTGTCTCCACTCTTCACTAAAACTGTTTGTCTCCACTCTTCACCAAAACTGTTTGTCTCCACTCTTCACTAAAACTGTTTGTCTCCACTCTTCACTAAAACTGTTTGTCTCCACTCTTCCCTAAACCTTTTTGTCTCTACTCTTCACTAAAACTGTTTGTCTCCACTCTCACTAAAACTGTTTGTCTCCACTCTTCACTAAAACTGTTTGTCTCCACTCTTACTAAAACTGTTTGTCTTCACTCTTCACTGAAACTGTTTGTCTCCACTCTCACTAAAACTGTTTGTCTCCACTCTTCACTAAAACTTTTTGTCTTCACTCTTCACTAAAACTGTTTGTCTCCACTCTTACTAAAACTGTTTGTCTCCACTCTCCACTAAAACTGTATGTCTCCACTCTTCACTAAAACTGTATGTCTCCACTCTCCACTAAAACTGTTTGTCTCCACTCTTCACTAAAACTGTTTGTCTCCACTCTTACTAGAACTGTTTGTCTCCACTCTTCACTAAAACTGTTTGTCTCCACTCTTCACTAAAACTGTTTGTCTCCACTCTTCACTAAAACTGTTTGTCTCCACTCTTCACTAAAACTGTGTGTCTCCACTCTTCACTTAAACTGTTTGTCTCCACACTTACTTAATTTTTTGTCTCCACTCTTCACTAAAACTTTATGTCTCCACTCTTTACTAAAACTGTTTGTCTCCACTCTTCACTAAAACTGTATGTCTCCACTTTTTACTAAAACTGTTTTTCTTCACTCTTCACTAAAACTGTTTGTCTCCACTCTTCACTAAAACTGTTTGTCTCCACTCTTCACTAAAACTGTTTGTCTCCACTCTTCACTAAAACTGTTTGTCTCCACTCTTCACTAAAACTGTTTGTCTCCACTCTTCGCTAAAACTGTTTGTCTCCACTCTTCACTAAAACTGTTTGTCTCCACTCTTCACTAAAACTGTTTGTCTCCACTCTTCACTGAAACTGTTTGTCTCCACTCTCACTTAAACTGTTTGTCTCCACTCTTCACTAAAACTGTTGTCTCCACTCTTCACTAAAACTGTTTGTCTCCACTCTTCACTAAAACTGTTTGTCTCCACTCTTACTAAAACTGTTTGTCTCCACTCTTCACCAAAACTGTTTGTCTCCACTCTTCACTAAAACTGTTTGTCTCCACTCTTCACTAAAAATGTTTGTCTCCACTCTTCCCTAAACCTTTTTGTCTCTACTCTTCACTAAAACTGTTTGTCTCCACTCTCACTAAAACTGTTTGTCTCCACTCTTCACTAAAACTGTTTGTCTCCACTCTTACTAAAACTTTTTGTCTCCACTCTTCACTAAAACTGTTTGTCTCCACTCTTACTAAAACTGTTTGTCTCCACTCTTCACTAAAACTGTTTGTCTCCACTCTTACTAAAACTGTTTGTCTCCACTCTCACTAAAACTGTTTGTCTCCACTCTTCACTAAAACTGTTTGTCTCCACTCTTCACTAAAACTGTATGTCTCCACTCTCCACTAAAACTGTTTGTCTCCACTCTTCACTGAAACTGTTATTCTCCACTCTCACTAAAACTGTTTGTCTCCACTGTTCACTAAAACTGTTTGTCTCCACTCTTCACTAAAACTGTTTGTCTCCACTCTTCACTAAAACTGTTTGTCTCCACTCTTCACTAAAACTGTTTGTCTCCACTCTTCACTAAAACTGTTTGTCTCCACTCTCACTAAAACTGTTTGTCTCCACTCTTCACTAAAACTGTTTGTCTCCACTCTTCACTAAAACTGTTTGTCTCCACTCTTCACTAAAACTGTTTGTCTCCACTCTTCACTAAAACTGTTTGTCTCCACTCTTCACTAAAACTGTTTGTCTCCACTCTTCACTAAAACTGTTTGTCTCCACTCTTCACTAAAACTGTTTGTCTCCACTCTTCACTAAAACTGTTTGTCTCCACTCTTTACTAAAAATGTTTGTCTCCACTCTTCCCTAAACCTTTTTGTCTCTACTCTTCACTAAAACTGTTTGTCTCCACTCTCACTAAAACTGTTTGTCTCCACTCTTCACTAAAACTGTTTGTCTCCACTCTTACTAAAACTGTTTGTCTCCACTCTTTACTGAAACTGTTTGTCTCTACTCTCACTAAAACTGTTTGTCTCCACTCTTCACTAAAACTTTTTGTCTCCACTCTTCACTAAAACTGTTTGTCTCCACTCTTACTAAAACTGTTTGTCTCCACTCTTCACTAAAACTGTTTGTCTCCACTCTTACTAAAACTGTTTGTCTCCACTCTCACTAAAACTGTTACTCTCCACTCTTCACTAAAACTGTTTGTCTCCACTCTTCACTAAAACTGTTTGTCTCTACTCTTCACTAAAACTGTTTGTCTCCAATCTTCACTAAAACTGTTTGTCTCCACTCTTCACTAAAACTGTTTGTCTCCACTATTCACTAAAACTGTTTGTCTCCACTCTTCACTAAAACTGTTTGTCTCCACTCTTCACTAAAACTGTTTGTCTCCAATATTCACTAAAACTGTTTGTCTCCACTATTCACTAAAACTGTTTGTCTCCACTCTTCACTAAAACTGTTTGTCTCCACTCTTCACTAAAACTGTTTGTATCCACTCTTCACTAAAACTGTTTGTCTCCACTCTTCACTAAAACTGTTTGTCTCCACTCTTCACTAAAACTGTTTGTCTCCACTCTTCACTAAAACTGTTTGTCTCCACTCTTCACTGAAACTGTTTGTCTCCACTCTCACTTAAACTGTTTGTCTCCACTCTTCATTAAAACTGTTGTCTCCACTCTTCACTAAAACTATTTGTCTCCACTCTTCACTAAAACTGTTTCTCTTCACTCTTCACTAAAACTGTTTGTCTCCACTCTTCACCAAAACTGTTTGTCTCCACTCTTCACTAAAACTGTTTGTCTCCACTCTTCACTAAAAATGTTTGTCTCCACTCTTCCCTAAACCTTTTTGTCTCTACTCTTCACTAAAACTGTTTGTCTCTACTCTCACTAAAACTGTTTGTCTCCACTCTTCACTAAAACTGTTTGTCTCCACTCTTACTAAAACTGTTTGTCTCCACTCTTCACTGAAACTGTTTGTCTCCACTCTCACTAAAACTGTTTGTCTCCACTCTTCACTAAAACTGTTTGTCTCCACTCTTCACTAAAACTGTTTGTCTCCACTATTCACTAAAACTGTTTGTCTCCGCTATTCACTAAAACTGTTTGTCTCCACTCTTCACTAAAACTGTTTGTCTCCACTCTTCACTAAAACTGTTTGTATCCACTCTTCACTAAAACTGTTTGTCTCCACTCTTCACTAAAACTGTTTGTCTCAACTCTTCACTAAAACTGTTTGTCTCCACTCTCACTAAAACTGTTTGTCTCCACTTTTCACTAAAACTGTTTGTCTCCACTCTTCACTAAAACTGTTTGTCTCCACTCTTCACTAAAACTGTTTGTCACCATTCTCACTAAAACTGTTTGTCTCCACTCTTCACTAAAACTGTTTCTCTCCACTCTTCACTAAAACTGTTTGTCTCCACTCTTCACTAAAACTGTTTGTCTCCACTCTTCACTAAAACTGTTTGTCACCACTCTCACTAAAACTGTTTGTCTCCACTCTTCACCAAAACTGTTTCTCTCCACTCTTCACTAAAACTGTTTGTCTCCACTCTTCACCAAAACTGTTTGTCTCCACTCTTCACTAAAACTGTTTGTCTCCACTCTTCACCAAAACTGTTTGTCTCCACTCTTCACTAAAACTGTTTGTCTCCACTCTTCACTAAAACTGTTTGTCTCCACTCTTCCCTAAACCTTTTTGTCTCTACTCTTCACTAAAACTGTTTGTCTCCACTATCACTAAAACTGTTTGTCTCCACTCTTCACTAAAACTGTTTGTCTCCACTCTTACTAAAACTGTTTGTCTTCACTCTTCACTGAAACTGTTTGTCTCCACTCTCACTAAAACTGTTTGTCTCCACTCTTCACTAAAACTTTTTGTCTTCACTCTTCACTAAAACTGTTTGTCTCCACTCTTACTAAAACTGTTTGTCTCCACTCTCCACTAAAACTGTATGTCTCCACTCTTCACTAAAACTGTATGTCTCCACTCTCCACTAAAACTGTTTGTCTCCACTCTTCACTAAAACTGTTTGTCTCCACTCTCCACTAAAACTGTTTGTCTCCACTCTTCACTAAAACTGTTTGTCTCCACTCTTCACTAAAACTGTTTGTCTCCACTCTTCACTAAAACTGTTTGTCTCCACTCTTCACTAAAACTGTGTGTCTCCACTCTTCACTTAAACTGTTTGTCTCCACACTTACTTAATTTTTTGTCTCCACTCTTCACTAAAACTTTATGTCTCCACTCTTTACTAAAACTGTTTGTCTCCACTCTTCACTAAAACTGTATGTCTCCACTTTTTACTAAAACTGTTTTTCTTCACTCTTCACTAAAACTGTTTGTCTCCACTCTTCACTAAAACTGTTTGTCTCCACTCTTCACTAAAACTGTTTGTCTCCACTCTTCACTAAAACTGTTTGTATCCACTCTTCACTAAAACTGTTTGTCACCACTCTTCGCTAAAACTGTTTGTCTCCACTCTTCACTAAAACTGTTTGTCTCCACTCTTCACTAAAACTGTTTGTCTCCACTCTTCACTGAAACTGTTTGTCTCCACTCTCACTTAAACTGTTTGTCTCCACTCTTCACTAAAACTGTTGTCTCCACTCTTCACTAAAACTATTTGTCTCCACTCTTCACTAAAACTGTTTCTCTCTACTCTTCACTAAAACTGTTTGTCTCCACTCTTCACCAAAACTGTTTGTCTCCACTCTTCACTAAAACTGTTTGTCTCCACTCTTCACTAAAAATGTTTGTCTCCACTCTTCCCTAAACCTTTTTGTCTCTACTCTTCACTAAAACTGTTTGTCTCCACTCTCACTAAAACTGTTTGTCTCCACTCTTCACTAAAACTGTTTGTCTCCACTCTTACTAAAACTTTTTGTCTCCACTCTTCACTAAAACTGTTTGTCTCCACTCTTACTAAAACTGTTTGTCTCCACTCTTCACTAAAACTGTTTGTCTCCACTCTTACTAAAACTGTTTGTCTCCACTCTCACTAAAACTGTTTGTCTCCACTCTTCACTAAAACTGTTTGTCTCCACTCTTCACTAAAACTGTATGTCTCCACTCTCCACTAAAACTGTTTGTCTCCACTCTTCACTGAAACTGTTATTCTCCACTCTCACTAAAACTGTTTGTCTCCACTGTTCACTAAAACTGTTTGTCTCCACTCTTCACTAAAACTGTTTGTCTCCACTCTTCACTAAAACTGTTTGTCTCCACTCTTCACTAAAACTGTTTGTCTCCACTCTTCACTAAAACTGTTTGTCTCAACTCTCACTAAAACTGTTTGTCTCCACTCTTCACTAAAACTGTTTGTCTCCACTCTTCACTAAAACTGTTTGTCTCCACTCTTCACTAAAACTGTTTGTCTCCACTCTTCACTAAAACTGTTTGTCTCCACTCTTCACTAAAACTGTTTGTCTCCACTCTTCATTAAAACTGTTTGTCTCCACTCTTCACCAAAACTGTTTGTCTCCACTCTTCACTAAAACTGTTTGTCTCCACTCTTCACTAAAAATGTTTGTCTCCACTCTTCCCTAAACCTTTTTGTCTCTACTCTTCACTAAAACTGTTTGTCTCCACTCTCACTAAAACTGTTTGTCTCCACTCTTCACTAAAACTGTTTGTCTCCACTCTTACTAAAACTGTTTGTCTCCACTCTTTACTGAAACTGTTTGTCTCTACTCTCACTAAAACTGTTTGTCTCCACTCTTCACTAAAACTTTTTGTCTCCACTCTTCACTAAAACTGTTTGTCTCCACTCTTACTAAAACTGTTTGTCTCCACTCTTCACTAAAACTGTTTGTCTCCACTCTTACTAAAACTGTTTGTCTCCACTCTCACTAAAACTGTTACTCTCCACTCTTCACTAAAACTGTTTGTCTCCACTCTTCACTAAAACTGTTTGTCTCTACTCTTCACTAAAACTGTTTGTCTCCAATCTTCACTAAAACTGTTTGTCTCCACTCTTCACTAAAACTGTTTGTCTCCACTATTCACTAAAACTGTTTGTCTCCACTCTTCACTAAAACTGTTTGTCTCCACTCTTCACTAAAACTGTTTGTCTCCAATATTCACTAAAACTGTTTGTCTCCACTATTCACTAAAACTGTTTGTCTCCACTCTTCACTAAAACTGTTTGTCTCCACTCTTCACTAAAACTGTTTGTATCCACTCTTCACTAAAACTGTTTGTCTCCACTCTTCACTAAAACTGTTTGTCTCCACTCTTCACTAAAACTGTTTGTCTCCACTCTTCACTAAAACTGTTTGTCTCCACTCTTCACTGAAACTGTTTGTCTCCACTCTCACTTAAACTGTTTGTCTCCACTCTTCATTAAAACTGTTGTCTCCACTCTTCACTAAAACTATTTGTCTCCACTCTTCACTAAAACTGTTTCTCTTCACTCTTCACTAAAACTGTTTGTCTCCACTCTTCACCAAAACTGTTTGTTACCACTCTTCACTAAAACTGTTTGTCTCCACTCTTCACTAAAAATGTTTGTCTCCACTCTTCCCTAAACCTTTTTGTCTCTACTCTTCACTAAAACTGTTTGTCTCTACTCTCACTAAAACTGTTTGTCTCCACTCTTCACTAAAACTGTTTGTCTCCACTCTTACTAAAACTGTTTGTCTCCACTCTTCACTGAAACTGTTTGTCTCCACTCTCACTAAAACTGTTTGTCTCCACTCTTCACTAAAACTTTTTGTCTCCACTCTTCACTAAAACTGTTTGTCTCCACTATTACTAAAACTGTTTGTCTCCACTCTTCACTAAAACTGTTTGTCTCCACTCTTACTAAAACTGTTTGTCTCCACTCTCACTAAAACTGTTTGTCTCCACTCTTCACTAAAACTGTTTGTCTCCACTCTTCACTAAAACTGTATGTCTCCATTCTCCACTAAAACTGTTTGTCTCCACTCTTCACTGAAACTGTTATTCTCCACTCTCACTAAAACTGTTTGTCTCCACTGTTCACTAAAACTGTTTGTCTCCACTCTTCACTAAAACTGTTTGTCTCCACTCTTCACTAAAACTGTTTGTCTCCACTCTTCACTAAAACTGTTTGTCTCCACTCTTCACTAAAACTGTTTGTCTCAACTCTCACTAAAACTGTTTGTCTCCACTCTTCACTAAAACTGTTTGTATCCACTCTTCACTAAAACTGTATGTCTCCACTTTTCACTGAAACTGTTTGTTTACACTCTCACTAAAGCTGTTTGTCTCCACTCTTCACTAAAACTGTTTGTCTCCACTCTTCACTAAAACTGTTTGTCTCCACTCTTCACTAAAACTGTTTGTCTCCACTCTTCACTAAAACTGTTTGTCTCCACTCTTCCCTAAACCTTTTTGTCTCTACTCTTCACTAAAACTGTTTGTCTCCAATCTCACTAAAATAGTTTGTCTCCACTCTTCACTAAAACTGTTTGTCTCCACTCTTACTAAAACTGTTTGTCTCCACTCTTACTAAAACTGTTTGTCTCCACTCTTCACTGAAACTGTTTGTCTCCACTCTCACTAAAACTGTTTGTCTCCACTCTTCACTAAAACTTTTTGTCTCCACTCTTCACTAAAACTGTTTGTCTCCACTCTCCACTAAAACTGTTTGTCTCCACTCTTCACTAAAACTGTTTGTCTCCATTCTCACTAGAACTGTTTGTCTCCACTCTTCACTAAAACTGTTTGTCTCCACTCTTCACTAAAACTGTTTGTCTCCACACTCACTGAAAATGTTTGTCTCCACTCCTTACTAAAACTGTTTGTCTCCACTCTTCACTAAAACTGTTTGTCTCCACACTCACTGAAAATGTTTGTCTCCACTCCTTACTAAAACTGTTTGTCTCCACTCTTCACTAAAACTGTTTGTCTCCACTCTTCACTAAAATTGTTTGTCTCCACTCTTCACTAAAACTGTGTGTCTCCACTCTTCACTAAAACTGTTTGTCTCCACACTTACTTAATTTTTTGTCTCCACTCTTCACTAAAACTGTATGTCTCCACTCTTCACTAAAACTGTTTGTCTCCACTCTTCACTAAAACTGTATTTCTCCACTTTTTACTAAAACTGTTTTTCTCCACTCTTCACTAAAACTGTTTGTCTCCACTCTTCACTAAAACTGTTTGTCTCCACTCTCACTAAAACTGTTTGTCTCCACTCTTCATTAAAACTGTTTGTCTCAACTCTCACTAAAACTGTTTGTCTCCACTCTTCACTAAAACTGTTTGCCTCCACTCTTCACTAAAACTGTTTGTCTCCACTCTTCACTAAAACTGTTTATCTCCACTCTCACTAAAACTGTTTGTCTCCACTCTTCACTAAAACTGTTTGTCTCAACTCTTCACTAAAACTGTTTGTCTCCACTCTCACTAAAACTGTTTGTCTCCACTTTTCACTAAAACTGTTTGTCTCCACTCATCACTAAAACTGTTTGTCTCCACTCTTCACTAAAACTGTTTGTCACCATTCTCACTAAAACTGTTTGTCTCCACTCTTCACTAAAACTGTTTCTCTCCACTCTTCACTAAAACTGTTTGTCTCCACTCTTCACTAAAACTGTTTGTCTCCACTCTTCACTAAAACTGTTTGTCACCACTCTCACTAAAACTGTTTGTCTCCACTCTTCACTAAAACTGTTTCTCTCCACTCTTCACTAAAACTGTTTGTCTCCACTCTTCACCAAAACTGTTTGTCTCCACTCTTCACTAAAACTGTTTGTCTCCACTCTTCACCAAAACTGTTTGTCTCCACTCTTCACTAAAACTGTTTGTCTCCACTCTTCACTAAAACTGTTTGACTCCACTCTTCCCTAAACCTTTTTGTCTCTACTCTTCACTAAAACTGTTTGTCTCCACTCTCACTAAAACTGTTTGTCTCCACTCTTCACTAAAACTGTTTGTCTCCTTTCTTACTAAAACTGTTTGTCTCCACTCTTCACTGAAACTGTTTGTCTCCACTCTCACTAAAACTGTTTGTCTCCACTCTTACTAAAACTGTTTGTCTCCACTCTACTAAAACTGTTTGTCTCCACTCTTCACTAAAACTGTTTGTCTCCACTCTTCACTAAAACTGTATGTCTCCACTCTCCACTAAAACTGTTTGTCTCCACTCTTCACTGAAACTGTTATTCTCCACTCTCACTAAAACTGTTTGTCTCCACTGTTCACTAAAACTGTTTGTCTCCACTCTTCACTAAAACTGTTTGTCTCCACTCTTCACTAAAAACTGTTTGTCTCCACTCTTCACTAAAACTGTTTGTCTCCACTCTTCACTAAAACTGTTTGTCTCAACTCTCACTAAAACTGTTTGTCTCCACTCTTCATTAAAACTGTTTGTCTCCACTCTTCACTAAAACTGTTTGTCTCCACTCTTCACTAAAACTGTTTGTCTCCACTCTTCACTAAAACTGTTTGTCTCCACTCTTCACTAAAACTGTTTGTCTCCACTCTTCACTAAAACTGTTTGTCTCCACTCTTCACCAAAACTGTTTGTCTCCACTCTTCACTAAAACTGTTTGTCTCCACTCTTCACTAAAAATGTTTGTCTCCACTCTTCCCTAAACCTTTTTGTCTCTACTCTTCACTAAAACTGTTTGTCTCCACTCTCACTAAAACTGTTTGTCTCCACTCTTCACTAAAACTGTTTGTCTCCACTCTTACTAAAACTGTTTGTCTCCACTCTTTACTGAAACTGTTTGTCTCTACTCTCACTAAAACTGTTTGTCTCCACTCTTCACTAAAACTTTTTGTCTCCACTCTTCACTAAAACTGTTTGTCTCCACTCTTACTAAAACTGTTTGTCTCCACTCTTCACTAAAACTGTTTGTCTCCACTCTTACTAAAACTGTTTGTCTCCACTCTCACTAAAACTGTTACTCTCCACTCTTCACTAAAACTGTTTGTCTCCACTCTTCACTAAAACTGTTTGTCTCCACTCTTCACTAAAACTGTTTGTCTCCACTCTTCACTAAAACTGTTTGTCTCCACTATTCACTAAAACTGTTTGTCTCCACTCTTCACTAAAACTGTTTGTCTCCACTCTTCACTAAAACTGTTTGTCTCCAATATTCACTAAAACTGTTTGTCTCCACTATTCACTAAAACTGTTTGTCTCCACTCTTCACTAAAACTGTTTGTCTCCACTCTTCACTAAAACTGTTTGTATCCACTCTTCACTAAAACTGTTTGTCTCCACTCTTCACTAAAACTGTTTGTCTCCACTCTTCACTAAAACTGTTTGTCTCCACTCTTCACTAAAACTGTTTGTCTCCACTCTTCACTGAAACTGTTTGTCTCCACTCTCACTTAAACTGTTTGTCTCCACTCTTCATTAAAACTGTTGTCTCCACTCTTCACTAAAACTATTTGTCTCCACTCTTCACTAAAACTGTTTCTCTCCACTCTTCACTAAAACTGTTTGTCTCCACTCTTCACCAAAACTGTTTGTCTCCACTCTTCACTAAAACTGTTTGTCTCCACTCTTCACTAAAAATGTTTGTCTCCACTCTTCCCTAAACCTTTTTGTCTCTACTCTTCACTAAAACTGTTTGTCTCTACTTTCACTAAAACTGTTTGTCTCCACTCTTCACTAAAACTGTTTGTCTCCACTCTTACTAAAAACTGTTTGTCTCCACTCTTCACTGAAACTGTTTGTCTCCACTCTCACTAAAACTGTTTGTCTCCACTCTTCACTAAAACTTTTTGTCTCCACTCTTCACTAAAACTGTTTGTCTCCACTATTACTAAAACTGTTTGTCTCCACTCTTCACTAAAACTGTTTGTCTCCACTCTTACTAAAACTGTTTTTCTCCACTCTCACTAAAACTGTTTGTCTCCACTCTTCACTAAAACTGTTTGTCTCCACTCTTCACTAAAACTGTATGTCTCCACTCTCCACTAAAACTGTTTGTCTCCACTCTTCACTGAAACTGTTATTCTCCACTCTCACTAAAACTGTTTGTCTCCACTGTTCACTAAAACTGTTTGTCTCCCACTCTTCACTAAAACCTGTTTGTCTCCACTCTTCACTAAAACTGTTTGTCTCCACTCTTCACTAAAACTGTTTGTCTCCCACTCTTCACTAAAACTGTTTGTCTCAACTCTCACTAAAACTGTTTGTCTCCACTCTTCACTAAAACTGTTTGTATCCACTCTTCACTAAAACTGTTTGTCTCCACTCTTCACTAAAATTGTTTGTCTCCACTCTTCACTAAAACTGTTTGTCTCCACTCTTCACTAAAACTGTTTGTCTCCACTCTTCACTAAAACTGTTTGTCTCCACTCTTCACTAAAACTGTTTGTCTCCACTCTTCACTAAAACTGTTTGTCTCTTCTCTTCACTAAAACTGTTTGTCTCCACTCTCACTAAAACTGTTTGAATCCACTCTTCACTAAAACTGTTTGTCTCCACTCTTCACTAAAACTGTTTGTCTCCACTCTTCACTAAAACTGTTTGTCTCCACTCTCACTAAAACTGTTTGTCTCCACTCTTCACTAAAACTGTTTGTCTCCACTCTTACTAAAACTGTATGTCTCCACTTTTCACTGAAACTGTTTGTTTACACTCTCACTAAAGCTGTTTGTCTCCACTCTTCACTAAAAACTGTTTGTCTCCACTCTTCACTAAAACTGTTTGTCTCCACTCTTCACCAAAACTGTTTGTCTCCACTCTTCACTAAAACTGTTTGTCTCCACTCTTCACTAAAACTGTTTGTCTCCACTCTTCCCTAAACCTTTTTGTCTCTACTCTTCACTAAAACTGTTTGTCTCCAATCTCACTAAAATAGTTTGTCTCCACTCTTCACTAAACTGTTTGTCTCCACTCTTACTAAAACTGTTTGTCTCCACTCTTACTAAAACTGTTTGTCTCCACTCTTCACTGAAACTGTTTGTCTCCACTCTCACTAAAACTGTTTGTCTCCACTCTTCACTAAAACTTTTTGTCTCCACTCTTCACTAAAACTGTTTGTCTCCACTCTTACTAAAACTGTTTGTCTCCACTCTCCACTAAAACTGTATGTCTCCACTCTTCACTAAAACTGTATGTCTCCACTCTCCCACTAAAACTGTTTGTCTCCACTCTTCACTAAAACTGTTTGTCTCCATTCTCACTAGAACTGTTTGTCTCCACTCTTCACTAAAACTGTTTGTCTCCACTCTTCACTAAAACTGTTTGTCTCCAACACTCACTGAAAATGTTTGTCTCCACTCCTTACTAAAACTGTTTGTCTCCACTCTTCACTAAAACTGTTTGTCTCCACTCTTCACTAAAATTGTTTGTCTCCACTCTTCACTAAAACTGTGTGTCTCCACTCTTCACTAAAACTGTTTGTCTCCACACTTACTTAATTTTTTGTCTCCACTCTTCACTAAAACTGTATGTCTCCACTCTTCACTAAAACTGTTTGTCTCCACTCTTCACTAAAACTGTATTTCTCCACTTTTTACTAAAACTGTTTTTCTCCACTCTTCACTAAAACTGTTTGTCTCCACTCTTCACTAAAACTGTTTGTCTCCACTCTCACTAAAACTGTTTGTCTCCACTCTTCATTAAAACTGTTTGTCTCAACTCTCACTAAAAACTGTTTGTCTCCACTCTTCACTAAAACTGTTTGCCTCCACTCTTCACTAAAACTGTTTGTCTCCACTCTTCACTAAAACTGTTTATCTCCACTCTCACTAAAACTGTTTGTCTCCACTCTTCACTAAACTGTTTGTCTCAACTCTTCACTAAAACTGTTTGTCTCCACTCTCACTAAAACTGTTTGTCTCCACTTTTCACTAAAACTGTTTGTCTCCACTCATCACTAAAACTGTTTGTCTCCACTCTTCACTAAAACTGTTTGTCACCATTCTCACTAAAACTGTTTGTCTCCACTCTTCACTAAAACTGTTTCTCTCCACTCTTCACTAAAACTGTTTGTCTCCACTCTTCACTAAAACTGTTTGTCTCCACTCTTCACTAAAACTGTTTGTCACCACTCTCACTAAAACTGTTTGTCTCCACTCTTCACTAAAACTGTTTCTCTCCACTCTTCACTAAAACTGTTTGTCTCCACTCTTCACCAAAACTGTTTGTCTCCACTCTTCACTAAAACTGTTTGTCTCCACTCTTCACCAAAACTGTTTGTCTCCACTCTTCACTAAAACTGTTTGTCTCCACTCTTCACTAAAACTGTTTGTCTCCACTCTTCCCTAAACCTTTTTGTCTCTACTCTTCACTAAAACTGTTTGTCTCCACTCTCACTAAAACTGTTTGTCTCCAATCTTCACTAAAACTGTTTGTCTCCTTTCTTACTAAAACTGTTTGTCTCCACTCTTCACTGAAACTGTTTGTCTCCACTCTCACTAAAAACTGTTTGTCTCCACTCTTCACTAAAACTTTTGGTCTTCACTCTTCACTAAAACTGTTTGTCTCCACTCTTACTAAAACTGTTTGTCTCCACTCTCCACTAAAACTGTATGTCTCCACTCTTCACTAAAAACTGTATGTCTCCACTCTCCACTAAAACTGTTTGTCTCCACTCTTCACTAAAACTGTTTGTCTCCACTCTCACTAGAACTGTTTGTCTCCACTCTTCACTAAAAACTGTTTGTCTCCACTCTTCACTAAAACTGTTTGTCTCCACACTCACTGAAAATGTTTGTCTCCACTCCTTACTAAAACTGTTTGTCTCCACTCTTCACTAAAACTGTTTGTCTCCACTCTTCACTAAAACTGTTTGTCTCCACTCTTCACTAAAACTGTGTGTCTCCACTCTTCACTAAAACTGTTTGTCTCCACACTTACTTAATTTTTTTGTCTCCACTCTTCACTAAAACTGTATGTCTCCACTCTTCACTAAAACTGTTTGTCTCCACTCTTCACTAAAACTGTATGTCTCCATTTTTACTAAAACTGTTTTTCTCCACTCTTCACTAAAACTGTTTGTCTCCACTCTTCACTAAAACTGTTTGTCTCCACTCTTCACTAAAACTGTTTGTCTCCACACTCACTGAAAATGTTTGTCTCCACTCCTTACTAAAACTGTTTGTCCTCCACTCTTCACTAAAACTGTTTGTCTCCACTCTACTAAAACTGTTTGTCTCCACTCTCACTAAAACTGTTACTCTCCACTCTTCACTAAAACTGTTTGTCTCCACTCTTCACTAAAACTGTTTGTCTCTACTCTTCACTAAAACTGTTTGTCTCCAATCTTCACTAAAACTGTTTGTCTCCACTCTTCACTAAAACTGTTTGTCTCCACTATTCACTAAAACTGTTTGTCTCCACTCTTCACTAAAACTGTTTGTCTCCACTCTTCACTAAAACTGTTTGTCTCCAATATTCACTAAAACTGTTTGTCTCCACTATTCACTAAAACTGTTTGTCTCCACTCTTCACTAAAACTGTTTGTCTCCACTCTTCACTAAAACTGTTTGTATCCACTCTTCACTAAAACTGTTTGTCTCCACTCTTCACTAAAACTGTTTGTCTCCACTCTTCACTAAAACTGTTTGTCTCCACTCTTCACTAAAACTGTTTGTCTCCACTCTTCACTGAAACTGTTTGTCTCCACTCTCACTTAAACTGTTTGTCTCCACTCTTCATTAAAACTGTTGTCTCCACTCTTCACTAAAACTATTTGTCTCCACTCTTCACTAAAACTGTTTCTCTTCACTCTTCACTAAAACTGTTTGTCTCCACTCTTCACCAAAACTGTTTGTCTCCACTCTTCACTAAAACTGTTTGTCTCCACTCTTCACTAAAAATGTTTGTCTCCACTCTTCCCTAAACCTTTTTGTCTCTACTCTTCACTAAAACTGTTTGTCTCTACTCTCACTAAAACTGTTTGTCTCCACTCTTCACTAAAACTGTTTGTCTCCACTCTTACTAAAACTGTTTGTCTCCACTCTTCACTGAAACTGTTTGTCTCCACTCTCACTAAAACTGTTTGTCTCCACTCTTCACTAAAACTGTTTGTCTCCACTCTTCACTAAAACTGTTTGTCTCCACTATTCACTAAAACTGTTTGTCTCCGCTATTCACTAAAACTGTTTGTCTCCACTCTTCACTAAAACTGTTTGTCTCCACTCTTCACTAAAACTGTTTGTATCCACTCTTCACTAAAACTGTTTGTCTCCACTCTTCACTAAAACTGTTTGTCTCAACTCTTCACTAAAACTGTTTGTCTCCACTCTCACTAAAACTGTTTGTCTCCACTTTTCACTAAAACTGTTTGTCTCCACTCTTTACTAAAACTGTTTGTCTCCACTCTTCACTAAAACTGTTTGTCACCATTCTCACTAAAACTGTTTGTCTCCACTCTTCACTAAAACTGTTTCTCTCCACTCTTCACTAAAACTGTTTGTCTCCACTCTTCACTAAAACTGTTTGTCTCCACTCTTCACTAAAACTGTTTGTCACCACTCTCACTAAAACTGTTTGTCTCCACTCTTCACCAAAACTGTTTCTCTCCACTCTTCACTAAAACTGTTTGTCTCCACTCTTCACCAAAACTGTTTGTCTCCACTCTTCACTAAAACTGTTTGTCTCCACTCTTCACCAAAACTGTTTGTCTCCACTCTTCACTAAAACTGTTTGTCTCCACTCTTCACTAAAACTGTTTGTCTCCACTCTTCCCTAAACCTTTTTGTCTCTACTCTTCACTAAAACTGTTTGTCTCCACTATCACTAAAACTGTTTGTCTCCACTCTTCACTAAAACTGTTTGTCTCCACTCTTACTAAAACTGTTTGTCTTCACTCTTCACTGAAACTGTTTGTCTCCACTCTCACTAAAACTGTTTGTCTCCACTCTTCACTAAAACTTTTTGTCTTCACTCTTCACTAAAACTGTTTGTCTCCACTCTTACTAAAACTGTTTGTCTCCACTCTCCACTAAAACTGTATGTCTCCACTCTTCACTAAAACTGTATGTCTCCACTCTCCACTAAAACTGTTTGTCTCCACTCTTCACTAAAACTGTTTGTCTCCACTCTCCACTAAAACTGTTTGTCTCCACTCTTCACTAAAACTGTTTGTCTCCACTCTTCACTAAAACTGTTTGTCTCCACTCTTCACTAAAACTGTTTGTCTCCACTCTTCACTAAAACTGTGTGTCTCCACTCTTCACTTAAACTGTTTGTCTCCACACTTACTTAATTTTTTGTCTCCACTCTTCACTAAAACTTTATGTCTCCACTCTTTACTAAAACTGTTTGTCTCCACTCTTCACTAAAACTGTATGTCTCCACTTTTTACTAAAACTGTTTTTCTTCACTCTTCACTAAAACTGTTTGTCTCCACTCTTCACTAAAACTGTTTGTCTCCACTCTTCACTAAAACTGTTTGTCTCCACTCTTCACTAAAACTGTTTGTATCCACTCTTCACTAAAACTGTTTGTCACCACTCTTCGCTAAAACTGTTTGTCTCCACTCTTCACTAAAACTGTTTGTCTCCACTCTTCACTAAAACTGTTTGTCTCCACTCTTCACTGAAACTGTTTGTCTCCACTCTCACTTAAACTGTTTGTCTCCACTCTTCACTAAAACTGTTGTCTCCACTCTTCACTAAAACTATTTGTCTCCACTCTTCACTAAAACTGTTTCTCTCTACTCTTCACTAAAACTGTTTGTCTCCACTCTTCACCAAAACTGTTTGTCTCCACTCTTCACTAAAACTGTTTGTCTCCACTCTTCACTAAAAATGTTTGTCTCCACTCTTCCCTAAACCTTTTTGTCTCTACTCTTCACTAAAACTGTTTGTCTCCACTCTCACTAAAACTGTTTGTCTCCACTCTTCACTAAAACTGTTTGTCTCCACTCTTACTAAAACTTTTTGTCTCCACTCTTCACTAAAACTGTTTGTCTCCACTCTTACTAAAACTGTTTGTCTCCACTCTTCACTAAAACTGTTTGTCTCCACTCTTACTAAAACTGTTTGTCTCCACTCTCACTAAAACTGTTTGTCTCCACTCTTCACTAAAACTGTTTGTCTCCACTCTTCACTAAAACTGTATGTCTCCACTCTCCACTAAAACTGTTTGTCTCCACTCTTCACTGAAACTGTTATTCTCCACTCTCACTAAAACTGTTTGTCTCCACTGTTCACTAAAACTGTTTGTCTCCACTCTTCACTAAAACTGTTTGTCTCCACTCTTCACTAAAACTGTTTGTCTCCACTCTTCACTAAAACTGTTTGTCTCCACTCTTCACTAAAACTGTTTGTCTCAACTCTCACTAAAACTGTTTGTCTCCACTCTTCACTAAAACTGTTTGTCTCCACTCTTCACTAAAACTGTTTGTCTCCACTCTTCACTAAAACTGTTTGTCTCCACTCTTCACTAAAACTGTTTGTCTCCACTCTTCACTAAAACTGTTTGTCTCCACTCTTCATTAAAACTGTTTGTCTCCACTCTTCACCAAAACTGTTTGTCTCCACTCTTCACTAAAACTGTTTGTCTCCACTCTTCACTAAAAATGTTTGTCTCCACTCTTCCCTAAACCTTTTTGTCTCTACTCTTCACTAAAACTGTTTGTCTCCACTCTCACTAAAACTGTTTGTCTCCACTCTTCACTAAAACTGTTTGTCTCCACTCTTACTAAAACTGTTTGTCTCCACTCTTTACTGAAACTGTTTGTCTCTACTCTCACTAAAACTGTTTGTCTCCACTCTTCACTAAAACTTTTTGTCTCCACTCTTCACTAAAACTGTTTGTCTCCACTCTTACTAAAACTGTTTGTCTCCACTCTTCACTAAAACTGTTTGTCTCCACTCTTACTAAAACTGTTTGTCTCCACTCTCACTAAAACTGTTACTCTCCACTCTTCACTAAAACTGTTTGTCTCCACTCTTCACTAAAACTGTTTGTCTCTACTCTTCACTAAAACTGTTTGTCTCCAATCTTCACTAAAACTGTTTGTCTCCACTCTTCACTAAAACTGTTTGTCTCCACTATTCACTAAAACTGTTTGTCTCCACTCTTCACTAAAACTGTTTGTCTCCACTCTTCACTAAAACTGTTTGTCTCCACTCTTACTAAAACTGTTTGTCTCCACTCTTCACTGAAACTGTTTGTCTCCACTCTCACTAAAACTGTTTGTCTCCACTCTTCACTAAAACTTTTTGTCTCCACTCTTCACTAAAACTGTTTGTCTCCACTATTACTAAAACTGTTTGTCTCCACTCTTCACTAAAACTGTTTGTCTCCACTCTTATTAAAACTGTTTGTCTCCACTCTCACTAAAACTGTTTGTCTCCACTCTTCACTAAAACTGTTTGTCTCCACTCTTCACTAAAACTGTATGTCTCCATTCTCCACTAAAACTGTTTGTCTCCACTCTTCACTGAAACTGTTATTCTCCACTCTCACTAAAACTGTTTGTCTCCACTGTTCACTAAAACTGTTTGTCTCCACTCTTCACTAAAACTGTTTGTCTCCACTCTTCACTAAAACTGTTTGTCTCCACTCTTCACTAAAACTGTTTGTCTCCACTCTTCACTAAAACTGTTTGTCTCAACTCTCACTAAAACTGTTTGTCTCCACTCTTCACTAAAACTGTTTGTATCCACTCTTCACTAAAACTGTATGTCTCCACTTTTCACTGAAACTGTTTGTTTACACTCTCACTAAAGCTGTTTGTCTCCACTCTTCACTAAAACTGTTTGTCTCCACTCTTCACTAAAACTGTTTGTCTCCACTCTTCACTAAAACTGTTTGTCTCCACTCTTCACTAAAACTGTTTGTCTCCACTCTTCCCTAAACCTTTTTGTCTCTACTCTTCACTAAAACTGTTTGTCTCCAATCTCACTAAAATAGTTTGTCTCCACTCTTCACTAAAACTGTTTGTCTCCACTCTTACTAAAACTGTTTGTCTCCACTCTTACTAAAACTGTTTGTCTCCACTCTTCACTGAAACTGTTTGTCTCCACTCTCACTAAAACTGTTTGTCTCCACTCTTCACTAAAACTTTTTGTCTCCACTCTTCACTAAAACTGTTTGTCTCCACTCTCCACTAAAACTGTTTGTCTCCACTCTTCACTAAAACTGTTTGTCTCCATTCTCACTAGAACTGTTTGTCTCCACTCTTCACTAAAACTGTTTGTCTCCACTCTTCACTAAAACTGTTTGTCTCCACACTCACTGAAAATGTTTGTCTCCACTCCTTACTAAAACTGTTTGTCTCCACTCT
This sequence comes from Biomphalaria sudanica, assembly GCA_036873155.1. Classification (NCBI taxonomy): domain Eukaryota; kingdom Metazoa; phylum Mollusca; class Gastropoda; family Planorbidae; genus Biomphalaria; species Biomphalaria sudanica. The sequence continues at coordinate 291,291 of JAZGLO010005211.1, read as the reverse complement.
TCACTAAAACTGTTTGTCTCCACACTCACTGAAAATGTTTGTCTCCACTCCTTACTAAAACTGTTTGTCTCCACTCTTCACTAAAACTGTTTGTCTCCACTCTTCACTAAAATTGTTTGTCTCCACTCTTCACTAAAACTGTGTGTCTCCACTCTTCACTAAAACTGTTTGTCTCCACACTTACTTAATTTTTTGTCTCCACTCTTCACTAAAACTGTATGTCTCCACTCTTCACTAAAACTGTTTGTCTCCACTCTTCACTAAAACTGTATTTCTCCACTTTTTACTAAAACTGTTTTTCTCCACTCTTCACTAAAACTGTTTGTCTCCACTCTTCACTAAAACTGTTTGTCTCCACTCTCACTAAAACTGTTTGTCTCCACTCTTCATTAAAACTGTTTGTCTCAACTCTCACTAAAACTGTTTGTCTCCACTCTTCACTAAAACTGTTTGCCTCCACTCTTCACTAAAACTGTTTGTCTCCACTCTTCACTAAAACTGTTTATCTCCACTCTCACTAAAACTGTTTGTCTCCACTCTTCACTAAAACTGTTTGTCTCAACTCTTCACTAAAACTGTTTGTCTCCACTCTCACTAAAACTGTTTGTCTCCACTTTTCACTAAAACTGTTTGTCTCCACTCATCACTAAAACTGTTTGTCTCCACTCTTCACTAAAACTGTTTGTCACCATTCTCACTAAAACTGTTTGTCTCCACTCTTCACTAAAACTGTTTCTCTCCACTCTTCACTAAAACTGTTTGTCTCCACTCTTCACTAAAACTGTTTGTCTCCACTCTTCACTAAAACTGTTTGTCACCACTCTCACTAAAACTGTTTGTCTCCACTCTTCACTAAAACTGTTTCTCTCCACTCTTCACTAAAACTGTTTGTCTCCACTCTTCACCAAAACTGTTTGTCTCCACTCTTCACTAAAACTGTTTGTCTCCACTCTTCACCAAAACTGTTTGTCTCCACTCTTCACTAAAACTGTTTGTCTCCACTCTTCACTAAAACTGTTTGACTCCACTCTTCCCTAAACCTTTTTGTCTCTACTCTTCACTAAAACTGTTTGTCTCCACTCTCACTAAAACTGTTTGTCTCCACTCTTCACTAAAACTGTTTGTCTCCTTTCTTACTAAAACTGTTTGTCTCCACTCTTCACTGAAACTGTTTGTCTCCACTCTCACTAAAACTGTTTGTCTCCACTCTTACTAAAACTGTTTGTCTCCACTCTCACTAAAACTGTTTGTCTCCACTCTTCACTAAAACTGTTTGTCTCCACTCTTCACTAAAACTGTATGTCTCCACTCTCCACTAAAACTGTTTGTCTCCACTCTTCACTGAAACTGTTATTCTCCACTCTCACTAAAACTGTTTGTCTCCACTGTTCACTAAAACTGTTTGTCTCCACTCTTCACTAAAACTGTTTGTCTCCACTCTTCACTAAAACTGTTTGTCTCCACTCTTCACTAAAACTGTTTGTCTCCCACTCTTCACTAAAACTGTTTGTCTCAACTCTCACTAAAACTGTTGTCTCCACTCTTCACTAAAACTGTTTGTCTCCACTCTTCACTAAAACTGTTTGTCTCCACTCTTCACTAAAACTGTTTGTCTCCACTCTTCACTAAAACTGTTTGTCTCCACTCTTCACTAAAACTGTTTGTCTCCACTCTTCACTAAAACTGTTTGTCTCCACTCTTCACCAAAACTGTTTGTCTCCACTCTTCACTAAAACTGTTTGTCTCCACTCTTCACTAAAAATGTTTGTCTCCACTCTTCCCTAAACCTTTTTGTCTCTACTCTTCACTAAAACTGTTTGTCTCCACTCTCACTAAAACTGTTTGTCTCCACTCTTCACTAAAACTGTTTGTCTCCACTCTTACTAAAACTGTTTGTCTCCACTCTTTACTGAAACTGTTTGTCTCTACTCTCACTAAAACTGTTTGTCTCCACTCTTCACTAAAACTTTTTGTCTCCACTCTTCACTAAAACTGTTTGTCTCCACTCTTACTAAAACTGTTTGTCTCCACTCTTCACTAAAACTGTTTGTCTCCACTCTTACTAAAACTGTTTGTCTCCACTCTCACTAAAACTGTTACTCTCCACTCTTCACTAAAACTGTTTGTCTCCACTCTTCACTAAAACTGTTTGTCTCCACTCTTCACTAAAACTGTTTGTCTCCACTCTTCACTAAAACTGTTTGTCTCCACTATTCACTAAAACTGTTTGTCTCCACTCTTCACTAAAACTGTTTGTCTCCACTCTTCACTAAAACTGTTTGTCTCCAATATTCACTAAAACTGTTTGTCTCCACTATTCACTAAAACTGTTTGTCTCCACTCTTCACTAAAACTGTTTGTCTCCACTCTTCACTAAAACTGTTTGTATCCACTCTTCACTAAAACTGTTTGTCTCCACTCTTCACTAAAACTGTTTGTCTCCACTCTTCACTAAAACTGTTTGTCTCCACTCTTCACTAAAACTGTTTGTCTCCACTCTTCACTGAAACTGTTTGTCTCCACTCTCACTTAAACTGTTTGTCTCCACTCTTCATTAAAACTGTTGTCTCCACTCTTCACTAAAACTATTTGTCTCCACTCTTCACTAAAACTGTTTCTCTCCACTCTTCACTAAAACTGTTTGTCTCCACTCTTCACCAAAACTGTTTGTCTCCACTCTTCACTAAAACTGTTTGTCTCCACTCTTCACTAAAAATGTTTGTCTCCACTCTTCCCTAAACCTTTTTGTCTCTACTCTTCACTAAAACTGTTTGTCTCTACTTTCACTAAAACTGTTTGTCTCCACTCTTTCACTAAAACTGTTTGTCTCCACTCTTACTAAAACTGTTTGTCTCCACTCTTCACTGAAACTGTTTGTCTCCACTCTCACTAAAACTGTTTGTCTCCACTCTTCACTAAAACTTTTTGTCTCCACTCTTCACTAAAACTGTTTGTCTCCACTATTACTAAAACTGTTTGTCTCCACTCTTCACTAAAACTGTTTGTCTCCACTCTTACTAAAACTGTTTGTCTCCACTCTCACTAAAACTGTTTGTCTCCACTCTTCACTAAAACTGTTTGTCTCCACTCTTCACTAAAACTGTATGTCTCCACTCTCCACTAAAACTGTTTGTCTCCACTCTTCACTGAAACTGTTATTCTCCACTCTCACTAAAACTGTTTGTCTCCACTGTTCACTAAAACTGTTTGTCTCCACTCTTCACTAAAACTGTTTGTCTCCACTCTTCACTAAAACTGTTTGTCTCCACTCTTCACTAAAACTGTTTGTCTCCACTCTTCACTAAAACTGTTTGTCTCAACTCTCACTAAAACTGTTTGTCTCCACTCTTCACTAAAACTGTTTGTATCCACTCTTCACTAAAACTGTTTGTCTCCACTCTTCACTAAAATTGTTTGTCTCCACTCTTCACTAAAACTGTTTGTCTCCACTCTTCACTAAAACTGTTTGTCTCCACTCTTCACTAAAACTGTTTGTCTCCACTCTTCACTAAAACTGTTTGTCTCCACTCTTCACTAAAACTGTTTGTCTCTTCTCTTCACTAAAACTGTTTGTCTCCACTCTCACTAAAACTGTTTGAATCCACTCTTCACTAAAACTGTTTGTCTCCACTCTTCACTAAAACTGTTTGTCTCCACTCTTCACTAAAACTGTTTGTCTCCACTCTCACTAAAACTGTTTTGTCTCCACTCTTCACTAAAACTGTTTGTCTCCACTCTTACTAAAACTGTATGTCTCCACTTTTCACTGAAACTGTTTGTTTACACTCTCACTAAAGCTGTTTGTCTCCACTCTTCACTAAAACTGTTTGTCTCCACTCTTCACTAAAACTGTTTGTCTCCACTCTTCACCAAAACTGTTTGTCTCCACTCTTCACTAAAACTGTTTGTCTCCACTCTTCACTAAAAACTGTTTGTCTCCACTCTTCCCTAAACCTTTTTGTCTCTACTCTTCACTAAAACTGTTTGTCTCCAATCTCACTAAAATAGTTTGTCTCCACTCTTCACTAAAACTGTTTGGTCTCCACTCTTACTAAAACTGTTTGTCTCCACTCTTACTAAAACTGTTTGTCTCCACTCTTCACTGAAACTGTTTGTCTCCACTCTCACTAAAACTGTTTGTCTCCACTCTTCACTAAAACTTTTTGTCTCCACTCTTCACTAAAACTGTTTGTCTCCACTCTTACTAAAACTGTTTGTCTCCACTCTCCACTAAAACTGTATGTCTCCACTCTTCACTAAAACTGTATGTCTCCACTCTCCACTAAAACTGTTTGTCTCCACTCTTCACTAAAACTGTTTGTCTCCATTCTCACTAGAACTGTTTGTCTCCACTCTTCACTAAAACTGTTTGTCTCCACTCTTCACTAAACTGTTTGTCTCCACACTCACTGAAAATGTTTGTCTCCACTCCTTACTAAAACTGTTTGTCTCCACTCTTCACTAAAACTGTTTGTCTCCACTCTTCACTAAAATTGTTTGTCTCCACTCTTCACTAAAACTGTGTGTCTCCACTCTTCACTAAAACTGTTTGTCTCCACACTTACTTAATTTTTTGTCTCCACTCTTCACTAAAACTGTATGTCTCCACTCTTCACTAAAACTGTTTGTCTCCACTCTTCACTAAAACTGTATTTCTCCACTTTTTACTAAAACTGTTTTTCTCCACTCTTCACTAAAACTGTTTGTCTCCACTCTTCACTAAAACTGTTTGTCTCCACTCTCACTAAAACTGTTTGTCTCCACTCTTCATTAAAACTGTTTGTCTCAACTCTCACTAAAACTGTTTGTCTCCACTCTTCACTAAAACTGTTTGCCTCCACTCTTCACTAAAACTGTTTGTCTCCACTCTTCACTAAAACTGTTTATCTCCACTCTCACTAAAACTGTTTGTCTCCACTCTTCACTAAAACTGTTTGTCTCAACTCTTCACTAAAACTGTTTGTCTCCACTCTCACTAAAACTGTTTGTCTCCACTTTTCACTAAAACTGTTTGTCTCCACTCATCACTAAAACTGTTTGTCTCCACTCTTCACTAAAACTGTTTGTCACCATTCTCACTAAAACTGTTTGTCTCCACTCTTCACTAAAACTGTTTCTCTCCACTCTTCACTAAAACTGTTTGTCTCCACTCTTCACTAAAACTGTTTGTCTCCACTCTTCACTAAAAACTGTTTGTCACCACTCTCACTAAAACTGTTTGTCTCCACTCTTCACTAAAACTGTTTCTCTCCACTCTTCACTAAAACTGTTTGTCTCCACTCTTCACCAAAACTGTTTGTCTCCACTCTTCACTAAAACTGTTTGTCTCCACTCTTCACCAAAACTGTTTGTCTCCACTCTTCACTAAAACTGTTTGTCTCCACTCTTCACTAAAACTGTTTGTCTCCACTCTTCCCTAAACCTTTTTGTCTCTACTCTTCACTAAAACTGTTTGTCTCCACTCTCACTAAAACTGTTTGTCTCCAATCTTCACTAAAACTGTTTGTCTCCTTTCTTACTAAAACTGTTTGTCTCCACTCTTCACTGAAACTGTTTGTCTCCACTCTCACTAAAACTGTTTGTCTCCACTCTTCACTAAAACTTTTTTGTCTTCACTCTTCACTAAAACTGTTTGTCTCCACTCTTACTAAAACTGTTTGTCTCCACTCTCCACTAAAACTGTATGTCTCCACTCTTCACTAAAACTGTATGTCTCCACTCTCCACTAAAACTGTTTGTCTCCACTCTTCACTAAAACTGTTTGTCTCCACTCTCACTAGAACTGTTTGTCTCCACTCTTCACTAAAACTGTTTGTCTCCACTCTTCACTAAAACTGTTTGTCTCCACACTCACTGAAAATGTTTGTCTCCACTCCTTACTAAAACTGTTTGTCTCCACTCTTCACTAAAACTGTTTGTCTCCACTCTTCACTAAAACTGTTTGTCTCCACTCTTCACTAAAACTGTGTGTCTCCACTCTTCACTAAAACTGTTTGTCTCCACACTTACTTAATTTTTTGTCTCCACTCTTCACTAAAACTGTATGTCTCCACTCTTCACTAAAACTGTTTGTCTCCACTCTTCACTAAAACTGTATGTCTCCCACTTTTTACTAAAACTGTTTTTCTCCACTCTTCACTAAAACTGTTTGTCTCCACTCTTCACTAAAACTGTTTGTCTCCACTCTTCACTAAAACTGTTTGTCTCCACACTCACTGAAAATGTTTGTCTCCACTCCTTACTAAAACTGTTTGTCTCCACTCTTCACTAAAACTGTTTGTCTCCACTCTTCACTAAAACTGTTTGTCTCCACTCTTCACTAAAACTGTTTGTCTCCACTCTTCACTAAAACTGTTTGTCTCCACACTTACTTAATTTTTTGTCTCCACTCTTCACTAAAACTGTATGTCTCCACTCTTCACTAAAACTGTTTGTCTCCACTCTTCACTAAAACTGTATGTCTCCACTTTTTACTAAAACTGTTTTTCTCCACTCTTCACTAAAACTGTTTGTCTCCACTCTTCACTAAAACTGTTTGTCTCCACTCTTCACTAAAACTGTTTGTCTCCACTCTTCACTAAAACTGTTTGTATCCACTCTTCACTAAAACTGTTTGTCTCCACTCTTCACTAAAACTGTTTGTCTCCACTCTTCACTAAAACTGTTTGTCTCCACTTTTCACTAAAACTGTTTGTCTCCACTCTTCACTGAAACTGTTTGTCTCCACTCTCACTTAAACTGTTTGTCTCCACTCTTCACTAAAACTGTTGTCTCCACTCTTCACTAAAACTATTTGTCTCCACTCTTCACTAAAACTGTTTCTCTCCACTCTTCACTAAAACTGTTTGTCTCCACTCTTCACCAAAACTGTTTGTCTCCACTCTTCACTAAAATTATTTGTCTCCACTCTTCACTAAAAATGTTTGTCTCCACTCTTCCCTAAACCTTTTTGTCTCTACTCTTTACTAAAACTGTTTGTCTCCACTCTCACTAAAACTGTTTGTCTCCACTCTTCACTAAAACTGTTTGTCTCCACTCTTACTTAAACTGTTTGTCTCCACTCTTCACTGAAACTGTTTGTCTCCACTCTCACTAAAACTGTTTGTCTCCACTCTTCACTAAAACTTTTTGTCTCCACTCTTCACTAAAACTGTTTGTCTCCACTCTTACTAAAACTGTTTGTCTCCACTCTTCACTAAAACTGTTTGTCTCCACTCTTACTAAAACTGTTTGTCTCCACTCTCACTAAAACTGTTTGTCTCCACTCTTCACTAAAACTGTTTGTCTCCACTCTTCACTAAAACTGTATGTCTCCACTCTCCACTAAAACTGTTTGTCTCCACTCTTCACTGAAACTGTTATTCTCCACTCTCACTAAAACTGTTTGTCTCCACTGTTCACTAAAACTGTTTGTCTCCACTCTTCACTAAAACTGTTTGTCTCCACTCTTCACTAAAACTGTTTGTCTCCACTCTTCACTAAAACTGTTTGTCTCCACTCTTCACTAAAACTGTTTGTCTCAACTCTCACTAAAACTGTTTGTCTCCACTCTTCACTAAAACTGTTTGTATCCACTCTTCACTAAAACTGTTTGTCTCCACTCTTCACTAAAATTGTTTGTCTCCACTCTTCACTAAAACTGTTTGTCTCCACTCTTCACTAAAACTGTTTGTCTCCACTCTTCACTAAAACTGTTTGTCTCCACTCTTCACTAAAACTGTTTGTCTCCACTCTTCACTAAAACTGTTTGTCTCCACTCTTCACTAAAACTGTTTGTCTCTTCTCTTCACTAAAACTGTTTGTCTCTACTCTCACTAAAACTGTTTGAATCCACTCTTCACTAAAACTGTTTGTCTCCACTCTTCACTAAAACTGTTTGTCTCCACTCTTCACTAAAACTGTTTGTCTCCACTCTCACTAAAACTGTTTGTCTCCACTCTTCACTAAAACTGTTTGTCTCCACTCTTACTAAAACTGTATGTCTCCACTTTTCACTGAAACTGTTTGTTTACACTCTCACTAAAGCTGTTTGTCTCCACTCTTCACTAAAACTGTTTGTCTCCACTCTCACTAAAACTGTTTGTCTCCACTCTTCACTTAAACTGTTTGTCTCCACTCTTCACTAAAACTGTTTGTCTCCACTCTTTACTAAAACTGTTTGTCTCCACTCTTCACTAAAACTGTTTGTCTCCACTCTTCACTAAAACTGTTTGTCTCCACTCTCACTAAAACTGTTTGTCTCCACTCTTCACTAAAACTGTTTGTCTCCACTCTTCACTAAAACTGTTTGTCTCCACTCTTCACCAAAACTGTTTGTCTCCACTCTTCACTGAAACTGTTTGTCTCCACTCTTCACTAAAACTGTTTGTCTCCACTCTTCCCTAAACCTTTTTGTCTCTACTCTTCACTAAAACTGTTTGTCTCCAATCTCACTAAAACTGTTTGTCTCCACTCTTCACTAAAACTGTTTGTCTCCACACTTACTTAATTTTTTGTCTCCACTCTTCACTAAAACTGTATGTCTCCACTCTTCACTAAAACTGTTTGTCTCCACTCTTCACTAAAACTGTATTTCTCCACTTTTTACTAAAACTGTTTTTCTCCACTCTTCACTAAAACTGTTTGTCTCCACTCTTCACTAAAACTGTTTGTCTCCACTCTCACTAAAACTGTTTGTCTCCACTCTTCATTAAAACTGTTTGTCTCAACTCTCACTAAAACTGTTTGTCTCCACTCTTCACTAAAACTGTTTGCCTCCACTCTTCACTAAAACTGTTTGTCTCCACTCTTCACTAAAACTGTTTATCTCCACTCTCACTAAAACTGTTTGTCTCCACTCTTCACTAAAACTGTTTGTCTCAACTCTTCACTAAAACTGTTTGTCTCCACTCTCACTAAAACTGTTTGTCTCCACTTTTCACTAAAACTGTTTGTCTCCACTCATCACTAAAACTGTTTGTCTCCACTCTTCACTAAAACTGTTTGTCACCATTCTCACTAAAACTGTTTGTCTCCACTCTTCACTAAAACTGTTTCTCTCCACTCTTCACTAAAACTGTTTGTCTCCACTCTTCACTAAAACTGTTTGTCTCCACTCTTCACTAAAACTGTTTGTCACCACTCTCACTAAAACTGTTTGTCTCCACTCTTCACTAAAACTGTTTCTCTCCACTCTTCACTAAAACTGTTTGTCTCCACTCTTCACCAAAACTGTTTGTCTCCACTCTTCACTAAAACTGTTTGTCTCCACTCTTCACCAAAACTGTTTGTCTCCACTCTTCACTAAAACTGTTTGTCTCCACTCTTCACTAAAACTGTTTGTCTCCACTCTTCCCTAAACCTTTTTGTCTCTACTCTTCACTAAAACTGTTTGTCTCCACTCTCACTAAAACTGTTTGTCTCCACTCTTCACTAAAACTGTTTGTCTCCTTTCTTACTAAAACTGTTTGTCTCCACTCTTCACTGAAACTGTTTGTCTCCACTCTCACTAAAACTGTTTGTCTCCACTCTTCACTAAAACTTTTTGTCTTCACTCTTCACTAAAACTGTTTGTCTCCACTCTTACTAAAACTGTTTGTCTCCACTCTCCACTAAAACTGTATGTCTCCACTCTTCACTAAAACTGTATGTCTCCACTCTCCACTAAAACTGTTTGTCTCCACTCTTCACTAAAACTGTTTGTCTCCACTCTCACTAGAACTGTTTGTCTCCACTCTTCACTAAAACTGTTTGTCTCCACTCTTCACTAAAACTGTTTGTCTCCACACTCACTGAAAATGTTTGTCTCCACTCCTTACTAAAACTGTTTGTCTCCACTCTTCACTAAAACTGTTTGTCTCCACTCTTCACTAAAACTGTTTGTCTCCACTCTTCACTAAAACTGTGTGTCTCCACTCTTCACTAAAACTGTTTGTCTCCACACTTACTTAATTTTTTGTCTCCACTCTTCACTAAAACTGTATGTCTCCACTCTTCACTAAAACTGTTTGTCTCCACTCTTCACTAAAACTGTATGTCTCCACTTTTTACTAAAACTGTTTTTCTCCACTCTTCACTAAAACTGTTTGTCTCCACTCTTCACTAAAACTGTTTGTCTCCACTCTTCACTAAAACTGTTTGTCTCCACTCTTCACTAAAACTGTTTGTATCCACTCTTCACTAAAACTGTTTGTCTCCACTCTTAGCTAAAACTGTTTGTCTCCACTCTTCACTAAAACTGTTTGTCTCCACTCTTCACTAAAACTGTTTGTCTCCACTCTTCACTGAAACTGTTTGTCTCCACTCTCACTTAAACTGTTTGTCTCCACTCTTCACTAAAACTGTTGTCTCCACTCTTCACTAAAACTATTTGTCTCCACTCTTCACTAAAACTGTTTCTCTCCACTCTTCACTAAAACTGTTTGTCTCCACACTTCACCAAAACTGTTTGTCTCCACTCTTCACTAAAATTGTTTGTCTCCACTCTTCACTAAAAATGTTTGTCTCCACTCTTCCCTAAACCTTTTTGTCTCTACTCTTTACTAAAACTGTTTGTCTCCACTCTCACTAAAACTGTTTGTCTCCACTCTTCACTAAAACTGTTTGTCTCCACTCTTACTTAAACTGTTTGTCTCCACTCTTCACTGAAACTGTTTGTCTCCACTCTCACTAAAACTGTTTGTCTCCACTCTTCACTAAAACTTTTTGTCTCCACTCTTCACTAAAACTGTTTGTCTCCACTCTTACTAAAACTGTTTGTCTCCACTCTTCACTAAAACTGTTTGTCTCCACTCTTACTAAAACTGTTTGTCTCCACTCTCACTAAAACTGTTTGTCTCCACTCTTCACTAAAACTGTTTGTCTCCACTCTTCACTAAAACTGTATGTCTCCACTCTCCACTAAAACTGTTTGTCTCCACTCTTCACTGAAACTGTTATTCTCCACTCTCACTAAAACTGTTTGTCTCCACTGTTCACTAAAACTGTTTGTCTCCACTCTTCACTAAAACTGTTTGTCTCCACTCTTCACTAAAACTGTTTGTCTCCACTCTTCACTAAAACTGTTTGTCTCCACTCTTCACTAAAACTGTTTGTCTCAACTCTCACTAAAACTGTTTGTCTCCACTCTTCACTAAAACTGTTTGTATCCACTCTTCACTAAAACTGTTTGTCTCCACTCTTCACTAAAATTGTTTGTCTCCACTCTTCACTAAAACTGTTTGTCTCCACTCTTCACTAAAACTGTTTGTCTCCACTCTTCACTAAAACTGTTTGTCTCCACTCTTCACTAAAACTGTTTGTCTCCACTCTTCACTAAAACTGTTTGTCTCTTCTCTTCACTAAAACTGTTTGTCTCTACTCTCACTAAAACTGTTTGAATCCACTCTTCACTAAAACTGTTTGTCTCCACTCTTCACTAAAACTGTTTGTCTCCACTCTTCACTAAAACTGTTTGTCTCCACTCTCACTAAAACTGTTTGTCTCCACTCTTCCCTAAAATTTTTTGTCTCCACTCTTACTAAAACTGTATGTCTCCACTTTTCACTGAAACTGTTTGTTTACACTCTCACTAAAGCTGTTTGTCTCCATTCTTCACTAAAACTGTTTGTCTTCACTCTCACTAAAACTGTTTGTCTCCACTCTTCACTTAAACTGTTTGTATCCACTCTTCACTAAAACTGTTTGTCTCCACTCTTTACTAAAACTGTTTGTCTCCACTCTTCACTAAAACTGTTTGTCTCCACTCTTCACTAAAACTGTTTGTCACCACTCTCACTAAAACTGTTTGTCTCCACTCTTCACTAAAACTGTTTGTCTCCACTCTTCACTAAAACTGTTTGTCTCCACTCTTCACCAAAACTGTTTGTCTCCACTCTTCACTAAAACTGTTTGTCTCCACTCTTCACTAAAACTGTTTGTCTCCACTCTTCCCTAAACCTTTTTGTCTCTACTCTTCACTAAAACTTTTTGTCTCCAATCTCACTAAAACTGTTTGTCTCCACTCTTCACTAAAACTGTTTGTCTCCACTCTTACTAAAACTGTTTGTCTCCACTCTTCACTGAAACTGTTTGTCTCCACTCTCACTAAAACTGTTTGTCTCCACTCTTCACTAAAACTTTTTGTCTCCACTCTTCACTAAAACTGTTTGTCTCCACTCTTACTAAAACTGTTTGTCTCCACTCTCCACTAAAACTGTATGTCTCCACTCTTCACTAAAACTGTATGTCTCCACTCTCCACTAAAACTGTTTGTCTCCACTCTTCACTAAAACTGTTTGTCTCCATTCTCACTAGAACTGTTTGTCTCCACTCTTCACTAAAACTGTTTGTCTCCACTCTTCACTAAAACTGTTTGTCTCCACACTCACTGAAAATGTTTGTCTCCACTCCTTACTAAAACTGTTTGTCTCCACTCTTCACTAAAACTGTTTGTCTCCACTCTTCACTAAAATTGTTTGTCTTCACTCTTCACTAAAACTGTGTGTCTCCACTCTTCACTAAAACTGTTTGTCTCCACACTTACTTAATTTTTTGTCTCCACTCTTCACTAAAACTGTATGTCTCCACTCTTCACTAAAACTGTTTGTCTCCACTCTTCACTAAAACTGTATTTCTCCACTTTTTACTAAAACTGTTTTTCTCCACTCTTCACTAAAACTGTTTGTCTCCACTCTTCACTAAAACTGTTTGTCTCCACTCTCACTAAAACTGTTTGTCTCCACTCTTCACTAAAACTGTTTGTCTCAACTCTCACTAAAACTGTTTGTCTCCACTCTTCACTAAAACTGTTTGCCTCCACTCTTCACTAAAACTTTTTGTCTCCACTCTCACTAAAACTGTTTGTCTCTACTCTTCACTAAAACTGTTTGTCTCAACTCTTCACTAAAACTGTTTGTCTCCACTCTCACTAAAACTGTTTTTCTCCACTTTTCACTAAAACTGTTTGTCTCCACTCTTCACTAAAACTGTTTGTCTCCACTCTTCACTAAAACTGTTTGTCACCATTCTCACTAAAACTGTTTGTCTCCACTCTTCACTAAAACTGTTTCTCTCCACTCTTCACTAAAACTGTTTGTCTCCACTCTTCACTAAAACTGTTTGTCTCCACTCTTCACTAAAACTGTTTGTCACCACTCTCACTAAAACTGTTTGTCTCCACTCTTCACTAAAACTGTTTCTCTCCACTCTTCACTAAAACTGTTTGTCTCCATTCTTCACCAAAACTGTTTGTCTCCACTCTTCACTAAAACTGTTTGTCTCCACTCTTCACCAAAACTGTTTGTCTCCACTCTTCACTAAAACTGTTTGTCTCCACTCTTCACTAAAACTGTTTGTCTCCACTCTTCCCTAAACCTTTTTGTCTCTACTCTTCACTAAAACTGTTTGTCTCCACTCTCACTAAAACTGTTTGTCTCCACTCTTCACTAAAACTGTTTGTCTCCACCTTTACTAAAACTGTTTGTCTCCACTCTTCACTGAAACTGTTTGTCTCCACTCTCACTAAAACTGTTTGTCTCCACTCTTCACTAAAACTTTTTGTCTTCACTCTTCACTAAAACTGTTTGTCTCCACTCTTACTAAAACTGTTTGTCTCCACTCTCCACTAAAACTGTATGTCTCCACTCTTCACTAAAACTGTATGTCTCCACTCTCCACTAAAACTGTTTGTCTCCACTCTTCACTAAAACTGTTTGTCTCCACTCTCACTAGAACTGTTTGTCTCCACTCTTCACTAAAACTGTTTGTCTCCACTCTTCACTAAAACTGTTTGTCTCCACACTCACTGAAAATGTTTGTCTCCACTCCTTACTAAAACTGTTTGTCTCCACTCTTCACTAAAACTGTTTGTCTCCCCTCTTCACTAAAACTGTTTGTCTCCACTCTTCACTAAAACTGTGTGTCTCCACTCTTCACTAAAACTGTTTGTCTCCACACTTACTTAATTTTTTGTCTCCACTCTTCACTAAAACTGTATGTCTCCACTCTTCACTAAAACTGTTTGTCTCCACTCTTCACTAAAACTGTATGTCTCCACTTTTTACTAAAACTGTTTTTCTCCACTCTTCACTAAAACTGTTTGTCTCCACTCTTCACTAAAACTGTTTGTCTCCACTCTCACTAAAACTGTTTGTCTCCACTCTTCACTAAAACTGTTTGTCTCAACTCTCACTAAAACTGTTTGTCTCCACTCTTCACTAAAACTGTTTGCCTCCACTCTTCACTAAAACTGTTTGTCTCCACTCTTCACTAAAACTGTTAGTCTCCACTCTCACTAAAACTGTTTGTCTCCACTCTTCACTAAAACTGTTTGTCTCAACTCTTCACTAAAACTGTTTGTCTCCACTCTCACTAAAACTGTTTGTCTCCACTCTTCACTAAAACTGTTTGTCTCCACTCTTCACTAAAACTGTTTGTCTCCACTCTTCACTAAAACTGTATGTCTCCACTCTTCACTGAAACTGTTTGTTTACACTCTCACTAAAGCTGTTTATCTCCATTCTTCACTAAAACTGTTTGTCTCCACTCTCACTAAAACTGTTTGTCTCCACTCTTCACTTAAACTGTTTGTATCCACTCTTCACTAAAACTGTTTGTCTACACTCTTCACTAAAACTGTTTGTCTCCACTCTTCACTAAAACTGTTTGTCTCCACTCTTCACTAAAACTGTTTGTCACCACTCTCACTAAAACTGTTTGTCTCCACTCTTCACTAAAACTGTTTCTCTCCACTCTTCACTAAAACTGTTTGTCTCCACTCTTCACCAAAACTGTTTGTCTCCACTCTTCACTAAAACTGTTTGTCTCCACTCTTCACTAAAACTGTTTGTCTCCACTCTTCCCTAAACCTTTTTGTCTCTACTCTTCACTAAAACTGTTTGTCTCCACTCTCACTAAAACTGTTTGTCTCCACTCTTCAATAAAACTGTTTGTCTCCACTCTTACTAAAACTGTTTGTCTCCACTCTTCACTGAAACTGTTTGTCTCCACTCTCACTAAAACTGTTTGTCTCCACTCTTCACTAAAACTGTTTGTCTCCACTCTTCACTAAAACTGTTTGTCTCCACTCTTACTAAAACTGTTTGTCTCCACTCTTCACTAAAACTGTTTGTCTCCACTCTCCACTAAAACTGTATGTCTCCACTCTTCACTAAAACTGTATGTCTCCACTCTCCACTAAAACTGTTTGTCTCCACTCTTCACTAAAACTGTTTGTCTCCACTCTCACTAGAACTGTTTGTCTCCACTCTTCACTAAAACTGTTTGTCTCCACTCTTCACTAAAACTGTTTGTCTCTACACTCACTGAAAATGTTTGTCTCCACTCCTTACTAAAACTGTTTGTCTCCACTCTTCACTAAAACTGTTTGTCTCCACTCTTCACTAAAACTGTTTGTCTCCACTCTTCACTAAAACTGTGTGTCTCCACTCTTCACTAAAACTGTTTGTCCTCACACTTACTTAATTTTTTGTCTCCACTCTTCACTAAAACTGTATGTCTCCACTCTTCACTAAAACTGTTTGTCTCCACTCTTCACTAAAACTGTATGTCTCCACTTTTTACTAAAACTGTTTTTCTCCACTCTTCACTAAAACTGTTTGTCTCCACTCTTCACTAAAACTGTTTGTCTCCACTCTCACTAAAACTGTTTGTCTCCACTCTTCACTAAAACTGTTTGTCTCAACTCTCACTAAAACTGTTTGTCTCCACTCTTCACTAAAACTGTTTGCCTCCACTCTTCACTAAAACTGTTTGTCTCCACTCTTCACTAAAACTGTTAGTCTCCACTCTCACTAAAACTGTTTGTCTCCACTCTTCACTAAAACTGTTTGTCTCAACTCTTCACTAAAACTGTTTGTCTCCACTCTCACTAAAACTGTTTGTCTCCACTCTTCACTAAAACTGTTTGTCTCCACTCTTCACTAAAACTGTTTGTCTCCACTCTTCACTAAAACTGTATGTCTCCACTCTTCACTGAAACTGTTTGTTTACACTCTCACTAAAGCTGTTTATCTCCATTCTTCACTAAAACTGTTTGTCTCCACTCTCACTAAAACTGTTTGTCTCCACTCTTCACTTAAACTGTTTGTATCCACTCTTCACTAAAACTGTTTGTCTACACTCTTCACTAAAACTGTTTGTCTCCACTCTTCACTTAAACTGTTTGTATCCACTCTTCACTAAAACTGTTTGTCTACACTCTTCACTAAAACTGTTTGTCTCCACTCTTCACTAAAACTGTTTGTCTCCACTCTTCACTAAAACTGTTTGTCACCACTCTCACTAAAACTGTTTGTCTCCACTCTTCACTAAAACTGTTTCTCTCCACTCTTCACTAAAACTGTTTGTCTCCACTCTTCACCAAAACTGTTTGTCTCCACTCTTCACTAAAACTGTTTGTCTCCACTCTTCACTAAAACTGTTTGTCTCCACTCTTCCCTAAACCTTTTTGTCTCTACTCTTCACTAAAACTGTTTGTCTCCACTCTCACTAAAACTGTTTGTCTCCACTCTTCAATAAAACTGTTTGTCTCCACTCTTACTAAAACTGTTTGTCTCCACTCTTCACTGAAACTGTTTGTCTCCACTCTCACTAAAACTGTTTGTCTCCACTCTTCACTAAAACTGTTTGTCTCCACTCTTCACTAAAACTGTTTGTCTCCACTCTTACCAAAACTGTTTGTCTCCACTCTTCACTAAAACTGTTTTGTCTCCACTCTCCACTAAAACTGTATGTCTCCACTCTTCACTAAAACTGTATGTCTCCACTCTCCACTAAAACTGTTTGTCTCCACTCTTCACTAAAACTGTTTGTCTCCACTCTCACTAGAACTGTTTGTCTCCACTCTTCACTAAAACTGTTTGTCTCCACTCTTCACTAAAACTGTTTGTCTCTACACTCACTGAAAATGTTTGTCTCCACTCCTTACTAAAACTGTTTGTCTCCACTCTTCACTAAAACTGTTTGTCTCCACTCTTCACTAAAACTGTTTGTCTCCACTCTTCACTAAAACTGTGTGTCTCCACTCTTCACTAAAACTGTTTGTCTCCACACTTACTTAATTTTTTGTCTCCACTCTTCACTAAAACTGTATGTCTCCACTCTTCACTAAAACTGTTTGTCTCCACTCTTCACTAAAACTGTATGTCTCCACTTTTTACTAAAACTGTTTTTCTCCACTCTTCACTAAAACTGTTTGTCTCCACTCTTCACTAAAACTGTTTGTCTCCACTCTCACTAAAACTGTTTGTCTCCACACTCACTAAAAATGTTTGTCTCCACTCCTTACTAAAACTGTTTGTCTCCACTCTTCACTAAAACTGTTTGTCTCCACTCTTCACTAAAACTGTTTGTCTCCACTCTTCACTAAAACTGTGTGTCTCCACTCTTCACTAAAACTGTTTGTCTCCACACTTACTTAATTTTTTGTCTCCACTCTTCACTAAAACTGTATGTCTCCACTCTTCACTAAAACTGTTTGTCTCCACTCTTCACTAAAACTGTATGTCTCCACTTTTTACTAAAACTGTTTTTCTCCACTCTTCACTAAAACTGTTTGTCTCCACTCTTCACTAAAACTGTTTGTCTCCACTCTTCACTAAAACTGTTTGTCTCCACTCTTCACTAAAACTGTTTGTATCCACTCTTCACTAAAACTGTTTGTCTCCACTCTTCGCTAAAACTGTTTGTCTCCACTCTTCACTAAAACTGTTTGTCTCCACTTTTCACTAAAACTGTTTGTCTCCACTCTTCACTGAAACTGTTTGTCTCCACTCTCACTTAAACTGTTTGTCTCCACTCTTCACTAAAACTGTTGTCTCCACTCTTCACTAAAACTATTTGTCTCCACTCTTCACTAAAACTGTTTCTCTCCACTCTTCACTAAAACTGTTTGTCTCCACTCTTCACCAAAACTGTTTGTCTCCACTCTTCACTAAAATTGTTTGTCTCCACTCTTCACTAAAAATGTTTGTCTCCACTCTTCCCTAAACCTTTTTGTCTCTACTCTTTACTAAAACTGTTTGTCTCCACTCTCACTAAAACTGTTTGTCTCCACTCTTCACTAAAACTGTTTGTCTCCACTCTTACTTAAACTGTTTGTCTCCACTCTTCACTGAAACTGTTTGTCTCCACTCTCACTAAAACTGTTTGTCTCCACTCTTCACTAAAACTTTTTGTCTCCACTCTTCACTAAAACTGTTTGTCTCCACTCTTACTAAAACTGTTTGTCTCCACTCTTCACTAAAACTGTTTGTCTCCACTCTTACTAAAACTGTTTGTCTCCACTCTCACTAAAACTGTTTGTCTCCACTCTTCACTAAAACTGTTTGTCTCCACTCTTCACTAAAACTGTATGTCTCCACTCTCCACTAAAACAGTTTGTCTCCACTCTTCACTGAAACTGTTATTCTCCACTCTCACTAAAACTGTTTGTCTCCACTCTTCACTAAAACTGTTAGTCTCCACTCTCACTAAAACTGTTTGTCTCCACTCTTCACTAAAACTGTTTGTCTCAACTCTTCACTAAAACTGTTTGTCTCCACTCTCACTAAAACTGTTTGTCTCCACTCTTCACTAAAACTGTTTGTCTCCACTCTTCACTAAAACTGTTTGTCTCCACTCTTCACTAAAACTGTATGTCTCCACTCTTCACTGAAACTGTTTGTTTACACTCTCACTAAAGCTGTTTATCTCCATTCTTCACTAAAACTGTTTGTCTCCACTCTCACTAAAACTGTTTGTCTCCACTCTTCACTTAAACTGTTTGTATCCACTCTTCACTAAAACTGTTTGTCTACACTCTTCACTAAAACTGTTTGTCTCCACTCTTCACTAAAACTGTTTGTCTCCACTCTCACTAAAACTGTTTGTCTCCACTCTTCACTAAAACTGTTTGTCTCAACTCTCACTAAAACTGTTTGTCTCCACTCTTCACTAAAACTGTTATTCTCCACTCTCACTAAAACTGTTTGTCTCCACTCTTCACTAAAACTGTTTGTCTCAACTCTTCACTAAAACTGTTTGTCTCCACTCTCACTAAAACTGTTTGTCTCCACTCTTCACTAAAACTGTTTGTCTCCACTCTTCACTAAAACTGTTTGTCTCCACTCTTCACTAAAACTGTATGTCTCCACTCTTCACTTAAACTGTTTGTATCCACTCTTCACTAAAACTGTTTGTCTACACTCTTCACTAAAACTGTTTGTCTCCACTCTTCACTTAAACTGTTTGTATCCACTCTTCACTAAAACTGTTTGTCTACACTCTTCACTAAAACTGTTTGTCTCCACTCTTCACTAAAACTGTTTGTCTCCACTCTTCACTAAAACTGTTTGTCACCACTCTCACTAAAACTGTTTGTCTCCACTCTTCACTAAAACTGTTTCTCTCCACTCTTCACTAAAACTGTTTGTCTCCACTCTTCACCAAAACTGTTTGTCTCCACTCTTCACTAAAACTGTTTGTCTCCACTCTTCACTAAAACTGTTTGTCTCCACTCTTCCCTAAACCTTTTTGTCTCTACTCTTCACTAAAACTGTTTGTCTCCACTCTCACTAAAACTGTTTGTCTCCACTCTTCAATAAAACTGTTTGTCTCCACTCTTACTAAAACTGTTTGTCTCCACTCTTCACTGAAACTGTTTGTCTCCACTCTCACTAAAACTGTTTGTCTCCACTCTTCACTAAAACTGTTTGTCTCCACTCTTCACTAAAACTGTTTGTCTACACTCTTCACTAAAACTGTTTGTCTCCACTCTTCACTAAAACTGTTTGTCTCCACTCTTCACTAAAACTGTTTGTCACCACTCTCACTAAAACTGTTTGTCTCCACTCTTCACTAAAACTGTTTCTCTCCACTCTTCACTAAAACTGTTTGTCTCCACTCTTCACTTAAACTGTTTGTATCCACTCTTCACTAAAACTGTTTGTCTACACTCTTCACTAAAACTGTTTGTCTCCACTCTTCACTTAAACTGTTTGTATCCACTCTTCACTAAAACTGTTTGTCTACACTCTTCACTAAAACTGTTTGTCACCACTCTCACTAAAACTGTTTTGTCTCCACTCTTCACTAAAACTGTTTGTCTCCACACTTACTTAATTTTTTGTCTCCACTCTTCACTAAAACTGTATGTCTCCACTCTTCACTAAAACTGTTTGTCTCCACTCTTCACTAAAACTGTATGTCTCCACTTTTTACTAAAACTGTTTTTCTCCACTCTTCACTAAAACTGTTTGTCTCCACTCTTCACTAAAACTGTTTGTCTCCACTCTCACTAAAACTGTTTGTCTCCACTCTTCACTAAAACTGTTTGTCTCAACTCTCACTAAAACTGTTTGTCTCCACTCTTCACTAAAACTGTTTGCCTCCACTCTTCACTAAAACTGTTTGTCTCCACTCTTCACTAAAACTGTTAGTCTCCACTCTCACTAAAACTGTTTGTCTCCACTCTTCACTAAAACTGTTTGTCTCAACTCTTCACTAAAACTGTTTGTCTCCACTCTCACTAAAACTGTTTGTCTCCACTCTTCACTAAAACTGTTTGTCTCCACTCTTCACTAAAACTGTTTGTCTCCACTCTTCACTAAAACTGTATGTCTCCACTCTTCACTGAAACTGTTTGTTTACACTCTCACTAAAGCTGTTTATCTCCATTCTTCACTAAAACTGTTTGTCTCCACTCTCACTAAAACTGTTTGTCTCCACTCTTCACTTAAACTGTTTGTATCCACTCTTCACTAAAACTGTTTGTCTACACTCTTCACTAAAACTGTTTGTCTCCACTCTTCACTAAAACTGTTTGTCTCCACTCTTCACTAAAACTGTTTGTCACCACTCTCACTAAAACTGTTTGTCTCCACTCTTCACTAAAACTGTTTCTCTCCACTCTTCACTAAAACTGTTTGTCTCCACTCTTCACCAAAACTGTTTGTCTCCACTCTTCACTAAAACTGTTTGTCTCCACTCTTCACTAAAACTGTTTGTCTCCACTCTTCCCTAAACCTTTTTGTCTCTACTCTTCACTAAAACTGTTTGTCTCCACTCTCACTAAAACTGTTTGTCTCCACTCTTCAATAAAACTGTTTGTCTCCACTCTTACTAAAACTGTTTGTCTCCACTCTTCACTGAAACTGTTTGTCTCCACTCTCACTAAAACTGTTTGTCTCCACTCTTCACTAAAACTGTTTGTCTCCACTCTTCACTAAAACTGTTTGTCTCCACTCTTACTAAAACTGTTTGTCTCCACTCTTCACTAAAACTGTTTGTCTCCACTCTCCACTAAAACTGTATGTCTCCACTCTTCACTAAAACTGTATGTCTCCACTCTCCACTAAAACTGTTTGTCTCCACTCTTCACTAAAACTGTTTGTCTCCACTCTCACTAGAACTGTTTGTCTCCACTCTTCACTAAAACTGTTTGTCTCCACTCTTCACTAAAACTGTTTGTCTCTACACTCACTGAAAATGTTTGTCTCCACTCCTTACTAAAACTGTTTGTCTCCACTCTTCACTAAAACTGTTTGTCTCCACTCTTCACTAAAACTGTTTGTCTCCACTCTTCACTAAAACTGTGTGTCTCCACTCTTCACTAAAACTGTTTGTCCTCACACTTACTTAATTTTTTGTCTCCACTCTTCACTAAAACTGTATGTCTCCACTCTTCACTAAAACTGTTTGTCTCCACTCTTCACTAAAACTGTATGTCTCCACTTTTTACTAAAACTGTTTTTCTCCACTCTTCACTAAAACTGTTTGTCTCCACTCTTCACTAAAACTGTTTGTCTCCACTCTCACTAAAACTGTTTGTCTCCACTCTTCACTAAAACTGTTTGTCTCAACTCTCACTAAAACTGTTTGTCTCCACTCTTCACTAAAACTGTTTGCCTCCACTCTTCACTAAAACTGTTTGTCTCCACTCTTCACTAAAACTGTTAGTCTCCACTCTCACTAAAACTGTTTGTCTCCACTCTTCACTAAAACTGTTTGTCTCAACTCTTCACTAAAACTGTTTGTCTCCACTCTCACTAAAACTGTTTGTCTCCACTCTTCACTAAAACTGTTTGTCTCCACTCTTCACTAAAACTGTTTGTCTCCACTCTTCACTAAAACTGTATGTCTCCACTCTTCACTGAAACTGTTTGTTTACACTCTCACTAAAGCTGTTTATCTCCATTCTTCACTAAAACTGTTTGTCTCCACTCTCACTAAAACTGTTTGTCTCCACTCTTCACTTAAACTGTTTGTATCCACTCTTCACTAAAACTGTTTGTCTACACTCTTCACTAAAACTGTTTGTCTCCACTCTTCACTTAAACTGTTTGTATCCACTCTTCACTAAAACTGTTTGTCTACACTCTTCACTAAAACTGTTTGTCTCCACTCTTCACTAAAACTGTTTGTCTCCACTCTTCACTAAAACTGTTTGTCACCACTCTCACTAAAACTGTTTGTCTCCACTCTTCACTAAAACTGTTTCTCTCCACTCTTCACTAAAACTGTTTGTCTCCACTCTTCACCAAAACTGTTTGTCTCCACTCTTCACTAAAACTGTTTGTCTCCACTCTTCACTAAAACTGTTTGTCTCCACTCTTCCCTAAACCTTTTTGTCTCTACTCTTCACTAAAACTGTTTGTCTCCACTCTCACTAAAACTGTTTGTCTCCACTCTTCAATAAAACTGTTTGTCTCCACTCTTACTAAAACTGTTTGTCTCCACTCTTCACTGAAACTGTTTGTCTCCACTCTCACTAAAACTGTTTGTCTCCACTCTTCACTAAAACTGTTTGTCTCCACTCTTCACTAAAACTGTTTGTCTCCACTCTTACCAAAACTGTTTGTCTCCACTCTTCACTAAAACTGTTTTGTCTCCACTCTCCACTAAAACTGTATGTCTCCACTCTTCACTAAAACTGTATGTCTCCACTCTCCACTAAAACTGTTTGTCTCCACTCTTCACTAAAACTGTTTGTCTCCACTCTCACTAGAACTGTTTGTCTCCACTCTTCACTAAAACTGTTTGTCTCCACTCTTCACTAAAACTGTTTGTCTCTACACTCACTGAAAATGTTTGTCTCCACTCCTTACTAAAACTGTTTGTCTCCACTCTTCACTAAAACTGTTTGTCTCCACTCTTCACTAAAACTGTTTGTCTCCACTCTTCACTAAAACTGTGTGTCTCCACTCTTCACTAAAACTGTTTGTCTCCACACTTACTTAATTTTTTGTCTCCACTCTTCACTAAAACTGTATGTCTCCACTCTTCACTAAAACTGTTTGTCTCCACTCTTCACTAAAACTGTATGTCTCCACTTTTTACTAAAACTGTTTTTCTCCACTCTTCACTAAAACTGTTTGTCTCCACTCTTCACTAAAACTGTTTGTCTCCACTCTCACTAAAACTGTTTGTCTCCACACTCACTAAAAATGTTTGTCTCCACTCCTTACTAAAACTGTTTGTCTCCACTCTTCACTAAAACTGTTTGTCTCCACTCTTCACTAAAACTGTTTGTCTCCACTCTTCACTAAAACTGTGTGTCTCCACTCTTCACTAAAACTGTTTGTCTCCACACTTACTTAATTTTTTGTCTCCACTCTTCACTAAAACTGTATGTCTCCACTCTTCACTAAAACTGTTTGTCTCCACTCTTCACTAAAACTGTATGTCTCCACTTTTTACTAAAACTGTTTTTCTCCACTCTTCACTAAAACTGTTTGTCTCCACTCTTCACTAAAACTGTTTGTCT
The DNA here is from genome assembly GCA_036873155.1 of Biomphalaria sudanica. Classification (NCBI taxonomy): domain Eukaryota; kingdom Metazoa; phylum Mollusca; class Gastropoda; family Planorbidae; genus Biomphalaria; species Biomphalaria sudanica. The sequence goes on along the minus strand of JAZGLO010005211.1, from coordinate 267,569 downwards.
CCACTCTTCACTAAAACTGTTTGTCTCCACTCTTCACTAAAACTGTTTGTATCCACTCTTCACTAAAACTGTTTGTCTCCACTCTTCGCTAAAACTGTTTGTCTCCACTCTTCACTAAAACTGTTTGTCTCCACTTTTCACTAAAACTGTTTGTCTCCACTCTTCACTGAAACTGTTTGTCTCCACTCTCACTTAAACTGTTTGTCTCCACTCTTCACTAAAACTGTTGTCTCCACTCTTCACTAAAACTATTTGTCTCCACTCTTCACTAAAACTGTTTCTCTCCACTCTTCACTAAAACTGTTTGTCTCCACTCTTCACCAAAACTGTTTGTCTCCACTCTTCACTAAAATTGTTTGTCTCCACTCTTCACTAAAAATGTTTGTCTCCACTCTTCCCTAAACCTTTTTGTCTCTACTCTTTACTAAAACTGTTTGTCTCCACTCTCACTAAAACTGTTTGTCTCCACTCTTCACTAAAACTGTTTGTCTCCACTCTTACTTAAACTGTTTGTCTCCACTCTTCACTGAAACTGTTTGTCTCCACTCTCACTAAAACTGTTTGTCTCCACTCTTCACTAAAACTTTTTGTCTCCACTCTTCACTAAAACTGTTTGTCTCCACTCTTACTAAAACTGTTTGTCTCCACTCTTCACTAAAACTGTTTGTCTCCACTCTTACTAAAACTGTTTGTCTCCACTCTCACTAAAACTGTTTGTCTCCACTCTTCACTAAAACTGTTTGTCTCCACTCTTCACTAAAACTGTATGTCTCCACTCTCCACTAAAACAGTTTGTCTCCACTCTTCACTGAAACTGTTATTCTCCACTCTCACTAAAACTGTTTGTCTCCACTGTTCACTAAAACTGTTTGTCTCCACTCTTCACTAAAACTGTTTGTCTCCACTCTTCACTAAAACTGTTTGTCTCCACTCTTCACTAAAACTGTTTGTCTCCACTCTTCACTAAAACTGTTTGTCTCAACTCTCACTAAAACTGTTTGTCTCCACTCTTCACTAAAACTGTTTGTATCCACTCTTCACTAAAACTGTTTGTCTCCACTTTTCACTAAAATTGTTTGTCTCCACTCTTCACTAAAACTGTTTGTCTCCACTCTTCACTAAAACTGTTTGTCTCCACTCTTCACTAAAACTGTTTGTCTCCACTCTTCACTAAAACTGTTTGTCTCCACTCTTCACTAAAACTGTTTGTCTCTTCTCTTCACTAAAACTGTTTGTCTCTACTCTCACTAAAACTGTTTGAATCCACTCTTCACTAAAACTGTTTGTCTCCACTCTTCACTAAAACTGTTTGTCTCCACTCTTCACTAAAACTGTTTGTCTCCACTCTCACTAAAACTGTTTGTCTCCACTCTTCACTAAAACTGTTTGTCTCCACTCTTACTAAAACTGTATGTCTCCACTTTTCACTGAAACTGTTTGTTTACACTCTCACTAAAGCTGTTTGTCTCCATTCTTCACTAAAACTGTTTGTCTCCACTCTCACTAAAACTGTTTGTCTCCACTCTTCACTTAAACTGTTTGTATCCACTCTTCACTAAAACTGTTTGTCTCCACTCTTTACTAAAACTGTTTTTCTCCACTCTTCACTAAAACTGTTTGTCTCCACTCTTCACTAAAACTGTTTGTCACCACTCTCACTAAAACTGTTTGTCTCCACTCTTCACTAAAACTGTTTGTCTCCACTCTTCACTAAAACTGTTTGTCTCCACTCTTCACCAAAACTGTTTGTCTCCACTCTTCACTGAAACTGTTTGTCTCCACTCTTCACTAAAACTGTTTGTCTCCACTCTTCCCTAAACCTTTTTGTCTCTACTCTTCACTAAAACTGTTTGTCTCCAATCTCACTAAAACAGTTTGTCTCCACTCTTCACTAAAACTGTTTGTCTCCACACTTACTTAATTTTTTGTCTCCACTCTTCACTAAAACTGTATGTCTCCACTCTTCACTAAAACTGTTTGTCTCCACTCTTCACTAAAACTGTATTTCTCCACTTTTTACTAAAACTGTTTTTCTCCACTCTTCACTAAAACTGTTTGTCTCCACTCTTCACTAAAACTGTTTGTCTCCACTCTCACTAAAACTGTTTGTCTCCACTCTTCATTAAAACTGTTTGTCTCAACTCTCACTAAAACTGTTTGTCTCCACTCTTCACTAAAACTGTTTGCCTCCACTCTTCACTAAAACTGTTTGTCTCCACTCTTCACTAAAACTGTTTATCTCCACTCTCACTAAAACTGTTTGTCTCCACTCTTCACTAAAACTGTTTGTCTCAACTCTTCACTAAAACTGTTTGTCTCCACTCTCACTAAAACTGTTTGTCTCCACTTTTCACTAAAACTGTTTGTCTCCACTCATCACTAAAACTGTTTGTCTCCACTCTTCACTAAAACTGTTTGTCACCATTCTCACTAAAACTGTTTGTCTCCACTCTTCACTAAAACTGTTTCTCTCCACTCTTCACTAAAACTGTTTGTCTCCACTCTTCACTAAAACTGTTTGTCTCCACTCTTCACTAAAACTGTTTGTCACCACTCTCACTAAAACTGTTTGTCTCCACTCTTCACTAAAACTGTTTCTCTCCACTCTTCACTAAAACTGTTTGTCTCCACTCTTCACCAAAACTGTTTGTCTCCACTCTTCACTAAAACTGTTTGTCTCCACTCTTCACCAAAACTGTTTGTCTCCACTCTTCACTAAAACTGTTTGTCTCCACTCTTCACTAAAACTGTTTGTCTCCACTCTTCCCTAAACCTTTTTGTCTCTACTCTTCACTAAAACTGTTTGTCTCCACTCTCACTAAAACTGTTTGTCTCCACTCTTCACTAAAACTGTTTGTCTCCTTTCTTACTAAAACTGTTTGTCTCCACTCTTCACTGAAACTGTTTGTCTCCACTCTCACTAAAACTGTTTGTCTCCACTCTTCACTAAAACTTTTTGTCTTCACTCTTCACTAAAACTGTTTGTCTCCACTCTTACTAAAACTGTTTGTCTCCACTCTCCACTAAAACTGTATGTCTCCACTCTTCACTAAAACTGTATGTCTCCACTCTCCACTAAAACTGTTTGTCTCCACTCTTCACTAAAACTGTTTGTCTCCACTCTCACTAGAACTGTTTGTCTCAACTCTTCACTAAAACTGTTTGTCTCCACTCTTCACTAAAACTGTTTGTCTCCACACTCACTGAAAATGTTTGTCTCCACTCCTTACTAAAACTGTTTGTCTCCACTCTTCACTAAAACTGTTTGTCTCCACTCTTCACTAAAACTGTTTGTCTCCACTCTTCACTAAAACTGTGTGTCTCCACTCTTCACTAAAACTGTTTGTCTCCACACTTACTTAATTTTTTGTCTCCACTCTTCACTAAAACTGTATGTCTCCACTCTTCACTAAAACTGTTTGTCTCCACTCTTCACTAAAACTGTATGTCTCCACTTTTTACTAAAACTGTTTTTCTCCACTCTTCACTAAAACTGTTTGTCTCCACTCTTCACTAAAACTGTTTGTCTCCACTCTTCACTAAAACTGTTTGTCTCCACTCTTCACTAAAACTGTTTGTATCCACTCTTCACTAAAACTGTTTGTCTCCACTCTTCGCTAAAACTGTTTGTCTCCACTCTTCACTAAAACTGTTTGTCTCCACTCTTCACTAAAACTGTTTGTCTCCACTCTTCACTGAAACTGTTTGTCTCCACTCTCACTTAAACTGTTTGTCTCCACTCTTCACTAAAACTGTTGTCTCCACTCTTCACTAAAACTATTTGTCTCCACTCTTCACTAAAACTGTTTCTCTCCACTCTTCACTAAAACTGTTTGTCTCCACTCTTCACCAAAACTGTTTGTCTCCACTCTTCACTAAAATTGTTTGTCTCCACTCTTCACTAAAAATGTTTGTCTCCACTCTTCCCTAAACCTTTTTGTCTCTACTCTTTACTAAAACTGTTTGTCTCCACTCTCACTAAAACTGTTTGTCTCCACTCTTCACTAAAACTGTTTGTCTCCACTCTTACTTAAACTGTTTGTCTCCACTCTTCACTGAAACTGTTTGTCTCCACTCTCACTAAAACTGTTTGTCTCCACTCTTCACTAAAACTTTTTGTCTCCACTCTTCACTAAAACTGTTTGTCTCCACTCTTACTAAAACTGTTTGTCTCCACTCTTCACTAAAACTGTTTGTCTCCACTCTTACTAAAACTGTTTGTCTCCACTCTCACTAAAACTGTTTGTCTCCACTCTTCACTAAAACTGTTTGTCTCCACTCTTCACTAAAACTGTATGTCTCCACTCTCCACTAAAACAGTTTGTCTCCACTCTTCACTGAAACTGTTATTCTCCACTCTCACTAAAACTGTTTGTCTCCACTGTTCACTAAAACTGTTTGTCTCCACTCTTCACTAAAACTGTTTGTCTCCACTCTTCACTAAAACTGTTTGTCTCCACTCTTCACTAAAACTGTTTGTCTCCACTCTTCACTAAAACTGTTTGTCTCAACTCTCACTAAAACTGTTTGTCTCCACTCTTCACTAAAACTGTTTGTATCCACTCTTCACTAAAACTGTTTGTCTCCACTCTTCACTAAAATTGTTTGTCTCCACTCTTCACTAAAACTGTTTGTCTCCACTCTTCACTAAAACTGTTTGTCTCAACTCTCACTAAAACTGTTTGTCTCCACTCTTCACTAAAACTGTTTGCCTCCACTCTTCACTAAAACTTTTTGTCTCCACTCTCACTAAAACTGTTTGTCTCTACTCTTCACTAAAACTGTTTGTCTCAACTCTTCACTAAAACTGTTTGTCTCCACTCTCACTAAAACTGTTTTTCTCCACTTTTCACTAAAACTGTTTGTCTCCACTCTTCACTAAAACTGTTTGTCTCCACTCTTCACTAAAACTGTTTGTCACCATTCTCACTAAAACTGTTTGTCTCCACTCTTCACTAAAACTGTTTCTCTCCACTCTTCACTAAAACTGTTTGTCTCCACTCTTCACTAAAACTGTTTGTCTCCACTCTTCACTAAAACTGTTTGTCACCACTCTCACTAAAACTGTTTGTCTCCACTCTTCACTAAAACTGTTTCTCTCCACTCTTCACTAAAACTGTTTGTCTCCATTCTTCACCAAAACTGTTTGTCTCCACTCTTCACTAAAACTGTTTGTCTCCACTCTTCACCAAAACTGTTTGTCTCCACTCTTCACTAAAACTGTTTGTCTCCACTCTTCACTAAAACTGTTTGTCTCCACTCTTCCCTAAACCTTTTTGTCTCTACTCTTCACTAAAACTGTTTGTCTCCACTCTCACTAAAACTGTTTGTCTCCACTCTTCACTAAAACTGTTTGTCTCCACTCTTACTAAAACTGTTTGTCTCCACTCTTCACTGAAACTGTTTGTCTCCACTCTCACTAAAACTGTTTGTCTCCACTCTTCACTAAAACTTTTTGTCTTCACTCTTCACTAAAACTGTTTGTCTCCACTCTTACTAAAACTGTTTGTCTCCACTCTCCACTAAAACTGTATGTCTCCACTCTTCACTAAAACTGTATGTCTCCACTCTTCACTAAAACTGTTTGTCTCCACTCTTCACTAAAACTGTTTGTCTCCACTCTCACTGAAAATGTTTGTCTCCACTCCTTACTAAAACTGTTTGTCTCCACTCTTCACTAAAACTGTTTGTCTCCCCTCTTCACTAAAACTGTTTGTCTCCACTCTTCACTAAAACTGTGTGTCTCCACTCTTCACTAAAACTGTTTGTCTCCACACTTACTTAATTTTTTGTCTCCACTCTTCACTAAAACTGTATGTCTCCACTCTTCACTAAAACTGTTTGTCTCCACTCTTCACTAAAACTGTATGTCTCCACTTTTTACTAAAACTGTTTTTCTCCACTCTTCACTAAAACTGTTTGTCTCCACTCTTCACTAAAACTGTTTGTCTCCACTCTCACTAAAACTGTTTGTCTCCACTCTTCACTAAAACTGTTTGTCTCAACTCTCACTAAAACTGTTTGTCTCCACTCTTCACTAAAACTGTTTGCCTCCACTCTTCACTAAAACTGTTTGTCTCCACTCTTCACTAAAACTGTTAGTCTCCACTCTCACTAAAACTGTTTGTCTCCACTCTTCACTAAAACTGTTTGTCTCAACTCTTCACTAAAACTGTTTGTCTCCACTCTCACTAAAACTGTTTGTCTCCACTCTTCACTAAAACTGTTTGTCTCCACTCTTCACTAAAACTGTTTGTCTCCACTCTTCACTAAAACTGTATGTCTCCACTCTTCACTGAAACTGTTTGTTTACACTCTCACTAAAGCTGTTTATCTCCATTCTTCACTAAAACTGTTTGTCTCCACTCTCACTAAAACTGTTTGTCTCCACTCTTCACTTAAACTGTTTGTATCCACTCTTCACTAAAACTGTTTGTCTACACTCTTCACTAAAACTGTTTGTCTCCACTCTTCACTAAAACTGTTTGTCTCCACTCTTCACTAAAACTGTTTGTCACCACTCTCACTAAAACTGTTTGTCTCCACTCTTCACTAAAACTGTTTCTCTCCACTCTTCACTAAAACTGTTTGTCTCCACTCTTCACCAAAACTGTTTGTCTCCACTCTTCACTAAAACTGTTTGTCTCCACTCTTCACTAAAACTGTTTGTCTCCACTCTTCCCTAAACCTTTTTGTCTCTACTCTTCACTAAAACTGTTTGTCTCCACTCTCACTAAAACTGTTTGTCTCCACTCTTCAATAAAACTGTTTGTCTCCACTCTTACTAAAACTGTTTGTCTCCACTCTTCACTGAAACTGTTTGTCTCCACTCTCACTAAAACTGTTTGTCTCCACTCTTCACTAAAACTGTTTGTCTCCACTCTTCACTAAAACTGTTTGTCTCCACTCTTACTAAAACTGTTTGTCTCCACTCTTCACTAAAACTGTTTGTCTCCACTCTCCACTAAAACTGTATGTCTCCACTCTTCACTAAAACTGTATGTCTCCACTCTCCACTAAAACTGTTTGTCTCCACTCTTCACTAAAACTGTTTGTCTCCACTCTCACTAGAACTGTTTGTCTCCACTCTTCACTAAAACTGTTTGTCTCCACTCTTCACTAAAACTGTTTGTCTCTACACTCACTGAAAATGTTTGTCTCCACTCCTTACTAAAACTGTTTGTCTCCACTCTTCACTAAAACTGTTTGTCTCCACTCTTCACTAAAACTGTTTGTCTCCACTCTTCACTAAAACTGTGTGTCTCCACTCTTCACTAAAACTGTTTGTCTCCACACTTACTTAATTTTTTGTCTCCACTCTTCACTAAAACTGTATGTCTCCACTCTTCACTAAAACTGTTTGTCTCCACTCTTCACTAAAACTGTATGTCTCCACTTTTTACTAAAACTGTTTTTCTCCACTCTTCACTAAAACTGTTTGTCTCCACTCTTCACTAAAACTGTTTGTCTCCACTCTCACTAAAACTGTTTGTCTCCACTCTTCACTAAAACTGTTTGTCTCAACTCTCACTAAAACTGTTTGTCTCCACTCTTCACTAAAACTGTTTGCCTCCACTCTTCACTAAAACTGTTTGTCTCCACTCTTCACTAAAACTGTTTGTCTCCACTCTCACTAAAACTGTTTGTCTCCACTCTTCACTAAAACTGTTTGTCTCAACTCCTCACTAAAACTGTTTGTCTCCACTCTCACTAAAACAATTTGTCTCCACTCTTCACTAAAACTGTTTGTCTCCACTCTTCACTAAAACTGTTTGTCTCCACTCTTCACTAAAACTGTTTGTATCCACTCTTTACTAAAACTGTATGTCTCCACTCTCATTAAAACTGTTTGTCTCCACTCTTCACTAAAACTGTTTGTCTCCACTCTTCACTAAAACCTTTTTGTCTCCACTCTTCACTAAAACGTCTCAACATGAAACATATGTGAAGGGAACAAAGAGGGAGTGTCAGGTACGAAGCGCGCAACGACATAGTTATGTTGTAACCTAAGCATGTTTGAACCAAAGTTTGTGGTTATTTTTAACCTAGGCAAGCGTAGAATAGTAACGTATTAAAAAACCTTTTACAGACCTTGGGAAACTTAAAACGTTCTAGTGCTGCTTTTATTTTGTTTTTGAAGTAACACCATAAGCATTACATCTTATTGAAATATTGAAACTAGATTTCGTCGGTTGACGCAAACTATTTTTAGCAGAGAAAGTAAAATACACTAAATTGAATGATTAGTATAAATAACTTACTAAATGAAAAGTATAATAGACTTATAAATGGTATCCAATGCATTGTTGTTGTTGTTGTTGTTGTTTGCACACTATCAATCCGACTGAGTAAAGAGATCTGAATAAAGTAGTTCCTCGTTGTTGTTGTTTTTTTTTGTCCACCTGCACATAGACCAAGAGACTGAATCATGAAACTAGAAATCTATTTCTGGTCAACACCTAACTCATTATCATTTTGTTGAAAGCAACTCTCATTACAAAAACAGTTTATATATTCAGCCTTCCTGACTTACATAAATATGACCTGAAAGAAAACTTACTTGGTCTGAAGTACAGGACGAAATACCGTATATAAAATGTCGAATTGCTCCCTTAATATATTGCTATAGATAATCTTTTACTATAAAAACACAAATGAAACAACATGGATTGTTTTACAATGAATGCACAAAATTAATTATTTGAGACACAATAAAACTGATTCCCTATCGATCTCATTCAATGTTCAAACGGTCGAGACCAAAATAAAAATTGTAAAAAGTTTCAGTTGAAAAGTGAGGCACAAACTACTTCCTTTGTTCTGGACAAAACGATATGGTTGCAAGTAAAAAGAGATTGTCCAAGAAGGATACATTAAAGGACATTGTATTTTTAGTTAATCCTTTTTATTTCTCTAAATGGGCATCAAGGCAGAGCTGTTTGAAGATAAATATCTAGATAAAAAGTTATTTATAGGTCGCACTGAAAGGGAAGATGAACAAGATAACAAACAAATCTTCTTGTGAGATGTCGTGAGCATTGAAATGTTGCTTACAAATGGTTTCAGGTTGTCACTAAATCAGGTTACAAATAATGAGATGACTCGTTTGAAATGTGTTGTGAAGATGTACATTTGATGGTTTTATTCTACGTGGTGTTAGATACTAGCAGGAAGTTTGAACTAAATACGTAGTTGAAACTAATATTGAAATGCAAAGATGAGTAGGCTCCTATTGGTGACAAGATTTGGAGGAAATCATTTCATTCCTAAAAGCTTGGAGGGGCTGAGCATAATGTGTGAGATTAGTAGAAATTGGTAACAATTAGGATTTAGGGTTATGTAGCCTAATTGTGTCTGCTGAGATTATGTTGGTTAAGGCGCTGTGTTATCCATGATTATTTTTAAATAAAGTCGTTGTGTACAAATATGATGTACACTCCATTCATAGATTCAATAAATTGTACAGACCAGTCCGTTTGCAGACTAGTCAAAAACAGAGCTGTACAAATCAGTCAAAAATGAACGTCGGTGTCCACTCAGTCCAGTCAACAAAGTAGTGTGTGTATTGCTGCAATGACTATTTTATACATGCCAGTCAAAGGACGAATAATGCTGGATAACCTCAAGTGTGTGTGTGTATATATATATATATATATATATATATATATGTTCAGTTTGAGTCAAGGCAATGACCTACTTATATTTACACTAAACTTGACTATACAGTCTGTTTAAACTTGAGTTCAATACATCACAGAACAAAATAACATAGTCCAAGTCAGGTCACGACCAACAAACACACTTACAAATATGAACACGAATACAAAACATAGTTCAAGACAGGTCACGACCAACAAACACGCTTACAAATATGAACACGAATACAAAACATAGTTCAAGACAGGTCACGACCAACAAACACGCTTACAAATATGAACACGAATACAAAACATATGTGAGCTTGCGCTGCTCCCTGAGCTAGTTTTATATATATTTTTGTGTATTCTATTTTTTTATAGGCTAGTGCCAAATGTATTATTTGTACTTCCGCTTTTTGTGTAAGTTAGGGTGGGGTGTATAAAAAATTCGCCACGCTGTTTTAAAAAACAAGTTCAGTGTACAGTTGACCAGTGGTCAGGATAGTATGTCTGTGTGACAGCCGAAGATCTTTGTGGTCTGTCGTGTACTTATTTTTATTCCTGTACCTGGGACGGTCTGTAAGTTTGCTATTGTTACTGCTTTTAGCTGCATAAAGTAACTGCTGTTTTAACTGTTGATTTTAACTGTTCTAGCCAGGCTGCTGTTGTAGATTTAATTTGTTTCTGTAGGTAATACTAGATACTAGTGTAGTGTTGCCTTAGAGTTCTATTAGTAAACTTAGTTATAGTCTGTTTCTGTTCTTAGTGAATAGATCTACAAATACTATAGTAAAGTACTAACTAAGGTGTTCTTTTTTAGTTTTAGTTATGAGTTGGTAGTAGTAGAATATTGTAGATCAAGACTAGTTTATTGTAGTTTGTTAGTGTAGATCTAGGTCTAGACTAGTGTAGTAGTTTTAATGATTTAGTTAGATAGTTGGGTTGATCAGTTTGTGTTAGATAGTTGGTTAGTTTGTTAGTGTTTGTAGTGGTGTAGATTTAGAGGGTTTTAGTTAGTTGATGGGTTCAGTAGTAGTGGTTAGTCATTTTAGTGTATATATTTTATTATTGATTTATTTTTGCATATTATATGTAAATAAAGTTTCGTTTGTTTATTTATCCTAACTAAAGTTTCGTTATCTTGTTTTCCTTTAGTTTAGGTTAGTTATAGCTAGTTGTCTGGTTACTTAGGCGACTCTAGCCCCTTGGTCACCATACCGAGGTGCACAGATTGAGCCCACCCAGTAGCGCTAACATCTGCCTACTGTTGGTAAATTTTAATGTTGAGCAGAAGAGAATAGGTATCTCTCCCACTCGCGCCTGCCTGACCTGCTCACACATAGTTCAAGACAGGTCACGACCAACAAACACGCTTACAAATATGAACACGAATACAAAACATAGTTCAAGACAGGTCACGACCAACAAACACGCTTACAAATATGAACACGAATACAAAACATAGTCCAAGACAGGTCACGACCAACAAACACGCTTACAAATATGAACACGAATACAAAACATAGTTCAAGACAGGTCACGACCAACAAACACACTTACAAATATGAACACGAATACAAAACATAGTCCAAGACAGGTCACGACCAACAAACACACTTACAAATATGAACACGAATACAAAACATAGTCCAAGACAGGTCACGACCAACAAACACACTTACAAATATGAACACGAATACAAAACATAGTCCAAGACAGGTCACGACCAACAAACACACTTACAAATATGAACATGAATACAAAACATAGTCCAAGACAGGTCACGACCAACAAACACACTTACAAATATGAACACGAATACAAAACATAGTCCAAGACAGGTCACGACCAACAAACACACTTACAAATATGAACACGAATACAAAACATAGTCCAAGACAGGTCACGACCAACAAACACACTTACAAATATGAACACGAATACAAAACATAGTCCAAGACAGGTCACGACCAACAAACACACTTACAAATATGAACACGAATACAAAACAAAGTTCATGTCTACTCCATTTCCCCCTCCTTTTTTGTTTAATCTCTAGATCATTCGTAGGGCGGGGAGGGTTGCTGGCTACGTCTGGCGTATAATGTTCACCTGCCCTTTCCTGTTCCATGATTCATCACTTGCTTCTGTCATTTAGTAACTCCCCCTTGCAGGTTTTAACTTATAGGTTCAGGATTCACCTGCTTCTGGCATGTTGTGATTCCCCGTGAGGGACTATGTGCGTCACCGATAGCTTTAAGCAGGTTGCTGCTCTCTGGCTGAAGAATGTCACTTGTGGAACGTTTTTTTAGCCCAGGTGACACTGTTTCTTCCAGCTGTATGGAAATCGTATAAGAGAGTAATACGAGTTGCAATGAATTAGCTCCTGCATCAATAGGATCCTTGGATTCTGTAGCCATGTAGGCAAAGATGTTCCCATTGGCAATCTCCCATCGAAGCTGTTTCATTCGTATAAAAGTACAGTAAAGATCGAATATAAGTGCCTGATTCAACACAGATTCCCATTGTGACAGCATTAAAATAAATTGAAACTATAATGAACTTACACATAACCAGTACGTAAGACTTGACTATATTTCAATAAATACACGACAGAAATGCAACCTACATACAAATTATGTATTTACAAACAAATTTTAACCCCCCCCCCCCCCAGGTTCGAAAGCCAAGCGCTTTATCGCACAACTATTGCGCCTCCAGTCTAGAGTTAAATGTCCATTTATTGCTCAGCTAATCATCCATATAAAAGATTTTGTTTTTTCTATCTTATAGTAGATGTGAATTGGTCATGTCTATCTCAGCATAACTTCATGATGTGAAAACAAATTCTGTATTCACTTATTTAGAATACTGCAAGTCAACATCATACATCTCACCTGTCACCAAGCTGTGCTGCTGACACAAGGCGCGGGCCACGCACACACACTTTATACTCGAGTCAAACTAAAAATATGGGCAGCGAACACTGTGAAGGATGATTGAGTAGAGCAAAAACAAATGCAGTGACATTTGGACAGTAGCGTAGCAAGGGATTTAGGTGCCCGGTGGGCCTTGGCCTTTTTTGGGGGCTCCTGCATTTTGACATTTTACATCATGACATGAGATAATGGTGTGATATTTAATATTTAATGTAAAAAAAGTATTAATTTGGGGGCCCTCAAATAGGGGAATTTTCAGTATCTCCTCCCATCCCTCCATCATAGCTTCATAACTGCCTTTGGACAGTTTCATAAGTTTTTACTCTGTAGTGTATCTAAGATGTATTTGTAAATAATACTTTACTCATTAACTGGACTTGGTATTTATCTTGACTGTGCACCAAAACTTGGTATTTAACTGGACTGTGCACCAAAACTTGGTATTTAACTGGACTGTGCACCAAAACTTGGTATTTAACTGGACTGAGCACCAAAGCGTGATATTTAACTGGACTGTGCACCAAAACTTGGTATTTAACTGGACTGTGCACCAAAACTTGGTATTTAACTGGACTTTGCACCAAAACTTGGTATTTAACTGGACTGTGCACCAAAACGTGGTATTTGTCTGGACTGTGCACCAAAACGTGGTATTTGTCTGGACTGTGCACCAAAAAGTAACTAGGGGAGGAGTTCGGGTTCAACCCCCCCCCCCAAAATGAAATCACTCCCTGGGGAGAGGGAGGATTAGTGATTGTTTTTTTTTTGTGTTTTTTTTGGAGGAAAGATTTTTATTTTAAACTAATTTAAACCATCACTTGATCCAGCTTTGCCAATGGAAGGGGGTGGGATGAACCCCGAACTCCTCCCCTAGTTACGTTTTGGTGCACAGTCCAGACAAATACCAAGTTTTCATCATCAACACCAAACAGCGTAGCCAAGGAAAGTTTTGAGTTTAAAACCCCATCCATAGGGTCAAGAGCGTAGCCAGGATTTTTTTTTTGCAACGGTACCACTGATTTTTGCTGCCAGATGCGACACCTCCGAGAGACCGAGGAATCGTATAACTGTGAGTCATAGGCAAAGAAGTAGTATAAGATGGCGGTTGGCTGTATGCAGGGCCGCAGCTACCTATTGTTCAATGTGTGCATTGCACGCAGGCGGTCGAATGTAAGGGGCGGCCAAATCATTATTTCAAGATTTTTTTTTTAAATTTTTAGTCTAATAATAATAATAAAATTACTTTTATTTAAATTCTAATTGTTCCATTATCCTTTGAAAACTTGCAGCGGCAGACGACAATAAGTTATTTTGGAAACTTTAGAAAGAAAAAAAAAGTGGAGCGCGATGAATTCCCATGGGTTTTTCCATAAACGCTGACTCTTCCTGGTCTTGAATTTTCGAGGGTTGTTTGCAATATTTGTTTCGAATTGAATAGCCCGCCCTGTAAGTATATCTAGTAATTAGAGAGACAATTTTAAAACATTGTTTAAAATAAATTTTAATTATCTTCTTTTAGTAGTAAGTTTCTCAAACTTTGGGTCCTCCCCGAGGTGGGGGGCGGAGAGTACCTTGAATGTGGGGGAGGTGGGGCGCAACTTCCTGACTAAAGGGGATGTTATAGAGTGTGTGTGTGTTTCCTAGGCGGCAGTAAGAAGAGGTTAGGCCAGGGGTCGGCAACCATTTGAGTCGGAAGAGCCAAAAACTACAATTTACAAAATTTCGAAATTTTTCAAAGAGCCATAAAGTTTTTTCTTGCCAACTATAAAGGTTCTCACACAATCAATTTTTTCAAATGAAAAAAAAAAACGATAAATATTGTTTATTTCGGTAAAATTACAGAAGTTTAATAGTTACTTCAATAACAAACTATTAAATAAACATTTGAAATTTTGGACTCATTTAGATCGTTTTAGAAAATGTGACTACATTTGGCTCATATGATAAACTTGTTTTTGGTTCCAAACACGAAATCTTAATTTTCATTTGTTTGTTGGTTTCTTACTTTACTTTCAATTATATTCATGCAAGAGAACGTTTTATCGTCGCATACGTCAATCCAAAGATAGTCAGCACTGCCAATGCCAACATTTTCACCTCACTGTAGCAATCTGATTATTTCACGCTCCGAATAAACTCGCAGCATTCCTTTTAAAGCTGTCCACTTTTGTTGCATGACCTACTTCTGGAGCTCCAACATCTCCAACTTGCTTGCCAACTCTGTACATTTTCACCCCACAAACCTTTACTTTTTACATCGATCTATTGCATGTCCAGAGATCCAGTATCAATAACAATGGATCGATGTGGATTTGGTTACTATTTGTGTAGGGAGATGGTGTACTAAAATAGTATAGTTTTATTGGTTTTGAACTGCTCAAATCTATCAAGAAATTCCTCTTTGATTTTTTCAAAACTGTGCTGAAGTAATTCGTGTCAAAAGTTGGCACTAATTTTATCGCGATACTGCCATAGACATTCAAAATGAAGTAATTGACCGCTCTGAATATCTTCTGCAAAAGGAATTAATTTTTCTTCAAAACAAACCAATTCTTCTACCAAAACATAGGATGGGTTTTCCTTTACTTGCAGTTTTAGATTCAGCTCATTTAATTTCTCTGTTATATCGATCATAAAGTAAAATGTTTGCAACTATTTGTCGTTCTCTAATTCGATGTGATAAATGCCTTATTCATTTAGAAATATATTTAGGTCATCCAAGCACAAAGCAAAACGTTTCATCACCTTACCTTTGGAAAGTCATAGCACTGGTTGGGAAGAAGGATGTCGGAATATTGAGTCTCCATTTCGTTTAAGTGGTAGAGTGCTTTTGACAAGATGCTGTTAATAATCTTGATTACCAAATTTATGACCTCAACTATTTCGGTCGGAATCGTTTTGGGCACAAAGCGCTTCTTGGTGCATTATTCAGTAAAACGTAAGAATTTCTTGGTTTATTTTGCTACGACAAATCGTTGTTGGCCTTTTATTTTTTGTTCCTGTCATACTTCTGGCTCTGTCAGTTGCTATTGAAATGATTTTATTTCAATCGATCTTATTGTCTTCAAGGTCATTTTGCATGAGCTCTATCATCCCTTCTAGTTTGTCATGAGAGCGGTAGCAATCCTTGGGAAGACATAATCCTGACTAAATGGGCAACTTGTGCCGGTGTCTTTATTTCTCAAGACTAATCTATAGGAAGTGATAAGACAGAAGAAAGTTGAATATCTTCCAGTTCTTCCACCAACAAATATTTTACATTTGAAGATATTTTAGCTATTTTATCTTTTACTGTTTTAGCGGATAGTGGCAAATGTTTGATTTTTTTAAAGACTTCTGGTTTGTTTTTGAAATCACGAAACAGTTCTTCAGATGCACGTAGGAAGCAGTCTTTACTCATCATCTGTCAATGGTTTCCTTTTTGTGCAATTTCTAGTGGTACGCAAAACTTTCCAGATTAGCATTACTTGTAGATTGCTTCTAACTTTAAGAAGACAATTCACTTCTAACTCATTTACTTTAAACAACAAACTATACGTCACTGTCTAAGCTCGTGGTTAAGATGCCGATTCGTCTTGCGTCAAAGCGAATTAAAAGCTACATAGAAACATCCGACGACGGCGTCATTTGAGAGCTTCCGGCGGACTGACAACAGTGACGACGCGTGTAATGGGGGATGGGTTCGGTAAAAAGCGAGTACAAGTGGCTGAGAGATCGAATCGGCGACTAATCTTCGTTAAAAGTTTCAGAACTATTTTTAAAAATGTTTCGATAAAATAAATTATATTTGCGTATGGAACTAAAGAGCATTATGTGGCTCGCGATCCACAGGTTGCTGACCCCGGGGTTAGGCGATTGATTGGTGGTTATGCATTGAGGATGATGAATTTAACGTAATGCCAATGTGAACGGCAGACAACCTTGAGAGACATGAAAGTGTAAAGACGTTCTTTTGTGGTGAGCTAGCTTTCGTTTAAATATCAGTATATTTCATTAATAGGCCCTACTACATCTCAAGTTAAATATGGGAATATTGTAATAATAGGCTATATTGTCATTTGAATACAAATATGTATCTACTTCCCGGAATACTCTTCTTCCTGCTGGTATAGCTTCCAATGCTAGTGTATATTCTCCGCCGGTGATATGTGTCCTTCGGTGTTTGTCTATATGCCGTAGTCAGTGTATATCCGTTAAATGTGACTGAAGGTAATGTCAGTGAAAACTGTCGTCAATGGAGAAGAAAATCAGACAAAAAGCAATAATACTACATTGTGCTGGACCTCAGGCCCAAGAGATTTGTGAGCAGTTGCAGTATGATGAGAATGAAGATGTGAACGACCCGCAAATATTACTAAAGAAATTACATGACTATTGCAACCCCAGAAAAAATGAAGTTCTGGAAAGTTTAAGATTTTGGAACATAGAAAAGGTGTCATCTTGTGATGTGTTCATTACGCAGCTTAGAGCTCAGGCTGAAAAATTTGCAATAAATGCAAAGGTAAAAACCATTTTGCAGTTAAGTGCAAAACTATGAATAAAATACATATGCTTAATGCTATGAATGAATTTGACCAAGAGGAACAATTAAACTCAATAAATGTATTAAACATAAATAGGGACAGAATGACAGCACTATTCATGATAAATAGTCAACAAATACGATTTCAATTGGACACAGGAGCTGATGTTAACATTATATGTAAGAAATATGTTAAAAAGACCCAAATTAAGAAGACTGTTCAAACATTAACAATGTGCAATAATTCCAAATTAAAAATAGAGGGCACTGCTAACTTAATAATAACGAATCCTAAAAACAAAAAGAACTATTTGGTAACATTCACAGTTGTAGAGAACCACTACCAATGCTTATTAGGCCGTAAAACATGCCAAAGTTTAAGTCTGATCCCATTAAATGAAGATAGATTCATATCACAAGTAAACACTATTGATTGTCTTCTGGGAGATTTAGGTGAAACGTCATTAACTGTCAATGAGAACATAGCTCCAGTGGTATCACCTTGTCGTAATATACCATTTGCATTTCAAAAGAAAGTGGAAGCAGAAATAGAGACATTAGTAAAAAGGAAAATATTAATTCCTGTAAATGAACCAACAGATTGGGTCAGCCAGATGGTTGTGGTTCAAAAGCCAAATGGAGATTTAAGGATCTGCATAGACCCAAGACATCTAAACACTGCTTTAAAAAGAGAACATTTTAAGTTACCAACTTTGGAAGCTGTAATGCCACAGTTCCTAAATGCTAAAATATTTTCTTAATTAGACGTAAAGGAGGCTTACTGGCATGTACGTCTAGATGAAAAGTCTAGTCTACTAACAACCATGATCACACCTTATGGGCGATACAGATGGTCAAGACTTCCTTTTGGACTAAGTGTAAGTGGAGAAATATTCCAGAAGAAGTTAACAGAAGCATTGTTGGGATTAGAAGGATGCATTAATGTGGCTGATTGTGATTGTGGGATGTGGTCAGTCCAAAGAAGAAGCAGAAAAAGATTACTCTGACAAACTGAAGAGATTAAGAGAGAGATGCAAAAAGAAATGCATTAAATTAAATGAAACAAAAACAGTAGAGAAACAAGAACAGATAAGTTTCATGGGACACTGCATTAGTGCGCAAGGCAAAAAGCCTGACATAAAGAAGATCAAAGCTATTCTGGAAATGAAGAAACCAGAAAATAGCCAGGAAGCAAGAAAATTATGTGGAATGGTGCAGTATCTAGCCGAAGTGTCTCAACCATTAAGAGAACTAACAAAGAAAGATTGCAATTTTAGATGGACTGAAAAATGTGAAGAGGCATTCAACAAGATAAAAACAATGATTACAAATACTCCAGTCCTTATATTCTACAACCCTGACAAGAAACTTGAAATACAAGTGAACAGTAGTCAACATGGACTTGGAGCTGTACTAATGCAAGAAGGACAACCAATATAATTGTCTCCAGAGCATTGACACCAACTGAAAACGGTACTCATATTGAAAAAGAACTACTTGCGGTAGTTTTTGGACTAGAAAGATTTAATCAATATACATTTGGAAGACATGTAATAATAATAAATGATCACAAGCCACTTGAAAACATCTTAAGGAAGTCTCTAAACCAGGCTCCAAGAAGATTACAAAACTTGATGTTGAGGAGCAATCGTTATGATTTCTCATTTCAGTGGGTAGAAGGAAACAGTTTACACATTGCCGACACATTATCACGACTGTGCAATCAAGAGGAGAAGCAAGATGAAGTTTTTAACATATGCCAGACACAAGTTGTGGACATACCAGATCCGTTATTAGAAAGAATAAAACAAGAAACAGATTTAGATGACACATTGAGTAAATTATCAAAGCAAATTTTGACAGGATGGCCTGAAAGAAAACAAGATTTAGACAACAGGGTAAAACCATATTTTGATTTCGCTGATACTTTGGGACTTAGTAATGGAGTAATTTTTAAAGGAGAAAGGGTAGTCATACCTTTCAGTATGCGTCAAGAAATGAAGAAAAACCTGCACACAACCCACATTACATATGATGGAATGATAAGGACAGACGATGTTCTGGCCAGGCATGGCTGATGAAATAAAGCAGATGGCAGAGACATGCACTGCTTGTCAAGAAAGAAAACCTATGAACCAGAGAGAAACACTTATACAACATGATGAAGGAAATGTACCATGGGAAAAAGTTGGAGCTGACCTGATGGAAGTGGATGGAAGACAGTATCTAATTACTGTTGACTATTACTCTAATTTTATTGAGTATGATTATCTTTCAACAACAACATCACAAGATGTGATAAGAAAATTAAAAGGACAATTTGCTCGTTTTCGTGCTCCAAAAATGTTAATAACAGATGGCGGTCCACAATTTAGTTCAAATGAATTTTTGAGATTCACTAGGCGATGGAACATCAATCACATCAGATCAGATCCTGGTTATCCGAGAACAAAAGGGAAGGCGGAAGCTGCTGTAAAGATAATGAAGAATTGAATACTGAAAACTAAACACAATGGTGATGATCCATATGAAGCTTTACTGGAACTCAGAAATACACCTCGGCAATGTACCGGATTAAGCCCAGCTGAAATGTGTCTCAAAAGAAGTCCTCGGACATTGATTCACAGCACTTCAAAGTGTTTAAATGAACATGTTATAGCTGAGAAGAAAGAGAATTACAAACGACAAGTAAAAAGACAATATGATTAGCAAGCTCGGGATTTACCAAAACTCCACCCAGGTCACCCTAGCCCTAACCATGAAAGAAAACACATCAATATTAGTCTTTTCAAAATTATCTCTTCTTACTAAGAAAAAAAAAGGCCAGAATACGCTTAGCGCCGAGTCCCGCCTGAAATTAAACCCATTGCCGACTTGAGCGAAAACCTGCGCATCTTCAATTCTATCTCCATGAAGAAACTTTTACAACGATTAAAATTTAAGTAGGCAACACCATTTCGGAAAAAACAAGATACCAAAGACAGTTTGTGTTGCCACACAAACTCAGAAGCGGCCCCCGTGGGAGTCGGATCCACGCATATTTGTAAGGAATATTCAAGAAGTGATTTTGTTTTGATTGTTAAGAGTAATAATGTTTCAAAGATTCATTTGGCGTTGTAAAAAATATTTTTTTATATGTAAAATCTCCCGCTGGTCGACGGAAGATGGCATCGAGCAGGATATGAAACCGAGACCGTGGAGATAGTCAGTCCTAACCGCACGACCAGGCATTGCTCTTAACCTAATGAAAAACTGGTTTCAAACTAATAGCCTATTATTGATAAAGAGATACATTACACATTACGGAATGACAACTACCGGATATGTACAAATGTCACAAGAGCGATTTTAGATAATCTTTTGGTATTGAGCATTTTCATTTAAATGGAACTAGAAAGAGGATGTACATCTACCTAAATTAAACTTTTAACTTAGCACTCTCAATATCATCTACTAGATCTAGATCTTAAATATAAATTTGGGATAATGTAGATGTAATTTAGATAAGATTTTTATGTAAAAAAACAAAACAATAGATAATCAATTAATAGACTGAATGCAATATTACATTTTAATAATTGTACATTAGTTTTAGTGTTTTATAACATTGGAATATTGACATATTGACAATCTAGACTTTAGAAATAAAAATCTACACTTTAAGCCTAGAAATTAAAATTATAGATCTTGATCTAGTCTAAATCATGTCTGTCTGGTAGTGGGGTTTCCACGCTGAACTGTCGTTTGGATTTATCGATTGTTCCAGGTTCAAACCCTTGCCCGCTCCCATCCCCCGTCGTCCTGCGGGAGGTTTGGACATCCGAAACATGTAAAACACTAAAACATGCTACACTAGACCAGAAATTCTAGATCTAGAATCTACACTGATTTTAATTAGAATTTAAATCTAAATCTAGTTTAAAAAATCTAGCTCTAGTGTAAAAAAAAAATCTAGATCTAGTGGAAAAATCTAGATTATATCAAAATCTAGCTATTATGTCTTTTTAAAATGCGAATCACATTACGAGGTTTAATAAACATTACTATACCGACTTGTTTTAGCATTTCATTTAAAGAATTCATTCCATATGACGTCAAAGGGAAAAACTACGTCACACGGCCTAGTTAGACTAAAAAATGTCTTCTATACGAGCAGTTTGTCGAGTGTTCATAGACATTGGTGCACCGAGTGAGATCTTTTAGTATTTCATTTAATGAGCTAGTTAGACTAAATATATATATATATATATTAAAGACGCATTTTTATTTTGTTTTGTCTGTCAGTCCGTCATGTTAATATCGAGTAAAAAAAGTCAAAAACTATTGAAAATCTGATTAAAATTTAATTTTAAAAATCCGGAACAACCAATTTTCGTAAATGAGAAAATTATTTGTTTTATTTATTAGAAGTAGGATTTCAAACATTTAATAGCGTAATTAAATTTTTCATATAAAATTCGGATCATTTTTTTTGGCGACGATTTGTAAGAAAATTAAGGTAATGTAGGTCAATTTCTTTTTGGAAACAAACTCCGGATTAAACAATTTATGTTATGTTTCGGCAAGAAAATTAAATGTAAAATAAGTCTTAAAAGTGATTTTCAAAAATCGTTTCTAGTAAATTACTTTCTTATTTTAAAATCCTGAATAACCTATTGTCGATATTTTTGAAAAAAATAAAATTATCTGACATAAATTTGTTTTAAGTTAAAAATTCGGAATAATTGATATGGAAAAATAAACTACAGTGACATAGTGTCAAAGAATATAAGTGTAATGTAAGTCAATTATGCGATTTCAAACAGTCATTTGACATAATTTTTTTTTTTAAAACAATATCCGGAACAACTTTATAGTTAATGAAATATAAATCAGTATAGATATTTTTATTTAACATTTATATGCAATTTACATTAAAAAACCGGAACAATATATTAAAGATCATGTGTTCCTTGCAATGTTTAAGCATGGAAATAAAATCTAATATAAGTTAGAAGAGCAAACAAATACTCATACTCATAGATTTGTTTTTCACAAAACATCCGGAACAATCTATTATAGATATTTAAAACTATTGCAATATTTCTAGGAGGGAAGAATGTTCAAACTTAATTTTTTTTTTTCATTGGATGTCTTTTTATAGTCTGACCTCAGAGAAAAAAAAGGACGAGCTTTTCAATGACGCCAAACATGGCGGTGTCCTTTTAATAGTTGTTTATGAAAATCAAGTAAAAACAATGGGTATTTTGGTCATTTCAGCTCTTATTATGACAAGGTGACCATTATTAAATGCATTTTTTACATAATAAATAATATTTTTCAATGTTATCATTAACATATGCAAAACATGTTGAAAGTAAAAAACGATCCCCCCCCCCCCCCCATAAACCATCATTTTTGAGTGTTTCCCCTGTCCTTCTCACTTTCATCTCAAAAGAACTCTCTCCTACATTTGGTGGTTTTGAAAAAAAATCGAATCTAGATCTAGAATAGCTCTGCCATGAAATACTAGTCTAGATCTATACAAAGTTAGAACAGCCAATTTCGCACTTTTTTTTAAATTTTAGATTCCATAAATGATAAGGAGATCAATTAATCTCTTTATAACAGGGGTGGGCAACCTTTTCCTATCGAGGGCCGCATTAAATTTTTTTTTAGGAATGGGGGCCGCATATATATAATATGTATTTACAACTTAGAAAATATACATGTATTAAACATTTACAACTTTTTTACACTACCAATTGAGGAATAACAAGAAGATTTAGCGATTTCTGAAACTAATTTTACGAATTTTTTATAAAATTTTGTTATTGCCTTTTTACACCACAAAAATTCATCACAACAACTTTGTATATCTTTTCTACTTAATGTAAAATTTACATTCGGGCATAAGGTAACGGAACTGTGGTGGAACTTGAACTAGTTGTTATCCTTGTGACTGCTGTCAAATTACAGTCTGTCAGCATCGAGTTGTACTCACACTTGTTTTGTTTTTTTTTTAAACAAAAAAAATGCTTGTTCACGATTTATGTGGACCCAAACAATGTAAAAATTTATCATCACTTTTTTTTAAGTATCAAAATACAGCTTCTGGCAGCCATAAAACTCCCGTGGTAGATGGTAATTTGCTTTGAGGTATTTCGAATCAGCTTCTGTACTAAATGGTGAAGTGAGGATATTGAGAACTGGTTTCAAGATCTTTATGTCTTAAAATTTGCATTGCAAATTCCACAAGTCTTGTACTTTTCAAACATTTGACTAGAAACCTTTCAACAAAGGAAAATGATTTAATCTGTTTTCACTTGCTTGCCTAGAGAAATGGGAAAGTTTTCTTTGGAAAGATGTACATACATTTCATGTGCGAGCAACCCATTTCATTACTCACAATGAAAAACATGAAGCCTGTCTTCACTATTCATTAGAAATATTAGTAACAAAGTCACAGTCTATGTCCCTTAAAGAGCATAACAATGTCTTCCTTGAGATCCTTTATTCTTCTCAATACCTTGCCTACGCTAACTCAGCGGACACTGTGGTACCGAACATCAAAATGTTTTGTTTCCACACCTTCAAGTACTTCTCGGAACTGCCTGTGGTTAAGTCCCCTAGCTCTGATAAGTTAGATCGCAGATAATTGGGTCAATAACATGCTTGATATTCAATGCAGTTTTGTGCAAACTTTCAACAAAGTCATTCATAGCATTCAATAAATACTGGCCGAGTTTATGTCTTTGACTAAATGTTTAGAAATATTGCAAACAAGCATAAGCTTCATTTGCTTTAAACTTTTTAGAATGACATGCAGAGACAATGTTTTTTTTTGCCTCTTCATCATAAGAGATAAGAAGATATTTAACATTATTTAATTTATTTTTTTTCCTTTATATGTTTAATCTGTGGGCACATCTGAATTTTGTAGGTGTTCGCGGGCCGCATGTGGCCCGCGGGTCGTAATTTGCCCACCCCTTCTTTATAAGATAGCAGAAATTGCTAGATCTAGTTATAGATCTAATTATAGATATCTAGTTATAGAGGACTATATGAGGGCATGAGAAAAGCCTTTGGACCTCACACCAGCAAGTGTGCTCCGATCAAGTCAAAAGATGGCTCAATTATCAGCGATCGTGCGCTGCAAATGGAACGATGGGTAGAACACTATGCAGAACTTTACCAGATTGAAAACGCCATCTCACCAAATGCTGTTTCCAACTTCCTATCACTTCCAGTATTGACAGAATTAGACGAAACGCCCTCAGTAAAGGAGCTGAGCATAGCCATTGACATGCTTGCACACGGGAAAGCACCCGGAGGAGATGGCATTCCTGCTGAAGTCATTCAGCCTAGAAAACATGCCCTAATCAAACCACTCCATGAACTGCTAAGCTTGTGCTGGGAATAAGGAATGGTCTCCCAGGAATTGAAAGACTCCAGCATAGTTACAATTTATAAAAATAAAGGCGACCGCTCTGATTGTAACAATTACAGAGGCATCTCACTGCGTAGCATAGTCGGAAAGGCTTTTGCTAGAGTATTACTAAAGCGATTACAGATCCTGGCAGATCGTGTTTATCCAGAGTCGCAGTGTGGCTTTAGGGCAAGTAGATCTACAAGAGATATGATTTTCTCTCTGCGGCAGCAACAGGAGAAGAGCAGAGAACAAAAGCAGCCCCTCTCATAGCATTTATTGATTTGACCAAGGCCTTTGACCTTGTTAGCAGAAGCAGTCTGTTTGTTGTACTAGAGAGAATCGGCTGACCAAATAAGTTAAGAAAACTAGTGTCAGCTTTTCACGAAAATATGCAGGGCACTGTTTAGTTTGAAAGTTCTTCCTCCAGGCCATTCCCCATCAAGAGCGGTGTAAAACAAGAATGTGTACTGGCCCCTACACTATTTGGCATCTTTTTCTCAGTTGTACTAACCAGTGCTTTTAAATCCCTGGAAGACGGAATATATATCCATAGCAGATCCGATGGAAGGCTCTTTAACCTGGCACGTCTTAAAGCCAAAACGAAAAGGCTTCGTATCTTGATAAGGGAGCTGCTGTTTGCCGATGACGCGGCACTCGTACATCTCTCACAAGGAGGTCTACAGAAGCTAGTGAACGCCTTAGCAGCTGCTTGTCAAGAGTTTAGCCTTACTATAAGTCTCTCCAAGACCGAAATCCTGGCACAAGACGTCGCAGAAATACCTAATACATATTGGGAACCACACCCTTTCAGTGGTGCAGGAATTTACCTACTTGGGTTCAACAATTGTCAGTAACCTAGACTTAGACATCGAGCTGACAAAAAGGATAGGAAAAGCTACCACAGCATTGGCAAAACTCTCCAAGCGCGTCTGGGAAAATGGTAAATTGACCACAGCGACCAAAATCCTAGTCTACAACGCCTGTGTTGTGAGCACTCTCCTTTACGGCAGTGAAAGCTGGTCAACATACATGTACCAAGAGCACAGATTGAATAGTTTCCACTTGCGCTGCCTGAGACGCATAACGGGCATCTCTTGGAGGGACCATGTCTCCAATCAGGAAGTTTTGAGATTGGCCAATATGAACAGCATGTATGCACTCCTGACACAAAGAAGATTACGCTGGCTCGGACATGTCACCCGCATGCCAGAATCCCGAAAGATATCTTATTTGCTGAGCTTGTGGAAGGAGTCAGGCCCAAGGGCCGCCCAAGACTAACATATAGAGATGTCTGCAAGCGAGACATGAGAGCTACAGGCATCAGCGAAAGTATGTGGGAAAACATAGCCAAAGACCGGAATGCATGGAGACAGACAGTGCGTGCTGGGACAACCCTTGCTGAGAACAAAAGAACTGAAGCGGCCTTAATCAAGAGGGAGAAAAAGAAAACTGCCCTGTCCGCTAGCCCTAAATCAGAGGCATACACATGTACAAATTGTGGAAAAGTCTGCCGTTCTAGAATTGGCTCGACTAGCCATACCAGATTCTGCCCCGTCTCAAGATTAAGCCAAAACCAGTGACTCATTTCGAGACAAAAGGAGCCATATATAGTTACAGATATCCAGAGCCTTGAGCTACTAGACTAAGATCTAGTCAGTAGTCTAAATCTATTATTAGATGTAATTTCATTTAGATTCATTCTAAATCTAATAAGTATAGTAAACACATGGTCGCATCTAGCCTAGAATTAGATTCGGATATTAATTCTAAATCTAGATTTACGTACATTCTATTATAGGTGCCTGACATCGTAAAATATCTCTAGTTCTAAATCCAGTGTAGATGAATAAGAACTAATCAATCAACTAATTCCCAATCAGTTTGAAGACTTCCTATAAACTGACACATCGAAAGATGCGTACTTGTAGGTAACTATGGCTAAATGTCACCAAGGCAGGTGAGACCTACTATAGAACACTTCCTTCATTCACCACCACAGTGTTGCCTACTGCCGGTAATAAGGGGACAAAATGTGTCCAAAAAAATAATATTTTTTAAAATCTCTAGATAGATATGTAGAGTGGGTATCAAGAGCAGGAAACCAGTCTGTTTCGCTTATTTCAATCTTTTCCCATAAATTTAGTGTAAGAGTGTGTGTCTGTTTTATTTTATTAGTTGGTTTGTGAATTGTTTTTATCACGGGATTTTCAAGGGGGGACAATAAGGCTTTCTAGCGGTCAGTCTAGTAGTTGGAGAGCTGCTGACCTGGTCTGAGTAGGGTGCTTGTGTTTGTTTACCAGTTTTTATGCCTAGCGTAAGGAGATTTTATAACTTATATATTATTCTTGCTATGTGTGTGAACGGACTATTTGGGAGTAATATTATGTGTGGCATTGATGGTCTTTGTTAAATGAATCTAGTCTAAGCGCCCAGTAGTATTAATTCGGACATTTAGTATTCCAGTTATTGATTGTGATGCATTCAATATTACATGTGTAACTTTCAGTTGGCTGTAAATAAATACTCATTTTATACTCCTTCCTACTTTATAATATTGATACATGTAAAGGTCTGCATGTGAGAATCATACCCTAGACTATCGAGCTGTATGTCTGTAGTAAAGAACTCATCCCCAGTCCTTTACATTTGGGGACTGTGAGAGTTCCTTACACCCCTTTTGTATTCTCGAGGACTCCCAGGAGCGGTAGGCCTACCTCATCCTCTCTCCCAAATATGGCCCTGGTTTCTAAAACTTACTTTCAATTATTAGCAACGTGTAAAATGCCCACTGATCTATAGAAAGTTCTGGATGAAAGCGTGAAAACAGTTAACTACATTCAATAGTGTTCTTTGAATTACCGATGTACGTTATAGGACAATTCTACATCCATTATCTGATTTGAGCATCACCGTTTTCTCAATAAAAGATTTGAGTTGAGAACTTGTTTGCATAGCTTTGTAAACTAGCATACTTTATTATTATTATAGTTTTTATATAGCGCTACTTTTATGCTTGTAGCATGCTCAGATCGCTTTGGTCCAATCTCATTTGTGGACCAGTGGGGGGAGGGGGTATCTAGGAGTTGGTTTTCCGTGCTGCCTTTAGGCGCTCAGTAAACACAACTCTGCCCAAGTCGGGTGTCGAACCTCCTTCTAGGTAGCCAAGCCAAGCCCAAGCGCACTTGGCCTCTCGACCACGCTTAGTAGATATGTTCTCTTGTTTTAAATTGCTTCAACTAATCACTACAAGAAGACAAAAAAATTGTTTCACGTTCAAGTGAATGCTGCCATCGCAAAACTAAATTTATGGAAAAAGATTGAAATAAGCAAGACAGACTCGTTTCCTTCTCTTTGTGAGTTTATAAAAAGCACAACTATTAAAATTGATGCTAACATCCTGAAATGCATATTTTGAAAGTTCACAAATGAGTTGAAAACTTTTTCCCTGGCTTCAACAGATAATAATGACAGGATAACATCATGAATACAACATTTATACCAAAAGTTTTTTCTGTATGTGGAAGAAATCAATTGTTGGAATTGGCTTCAGGCGGAGTGTTAAAAAATAAATAATTAGTGTACTTTAAAATCATTCTGATTACAAATGCAACATGTGTATCCAGTTTAAATAGACACAATTCTGAAATGCACCTTGCCTTTTCCAACTTCATATTTATACAAAGTGTTTGTAGTTAAAAAAACATTCATTTGTGTGTAGTGGTTATTGTCTGTCTAGTAAAGTGTTTCACAAACCTCTTCCTTAATGAAACACTTCACAGATTCTGAGAATTTAGTGAAAAATTTTGCCTTTTTTTTTTATTATAGAGAATTTAATTCACAAGATGGCAAACCAGTTAATTATGCCAGTAGTTTGTGGAACACCTATTTTGCCATGTGGATCCCTGGAACACAGTTTGGGAAACACTGGTCTAGTTTATGGGTTCAAATGGACATGAATTGAATCAAATGTGTACATCAAAGCTAAAGAAATGTTAGCCAGCTAGATATGCTCAAACAACATTTTTCTTAATCACACAAACACAAAATTTAATGTACACAAAATTTTTTTTTATTAAAAATTCTCATTTTGTAGTTTTATTTTTGTTTATAAAAGAAAATGTCTCATTGAAAAACTATTTGTGGTACAAGACTGAGAAGTGAATGGAAATAATTCTCAAGGCACAAATATTTGATTATGATTGTTTGGAAACAATTCATTTGATTTGGAATGTTGTAAACTTGTACAAATAGTGGATCTAAGACATTCCATTTAAAACAGGTGGGATGAACAATTATACTGATAAGCTACAGAGAATTTACAATAGAAGAGGATTTAAGCTCAGAAAAATTATTTTGTACAAACTGTAAAATTACTTTATACATAAGGGTAAACTACCAACTTATTTACTAATTGGGCTAAATCTTAAAAAGAATTAGGGTTATAAAGATTTTCACAAAAGATTAATTAGCCATAAAAAAAATTACCTGGTGTATGAGAACTGTCTTAATTGTCAAATGCATTTCTCACTTATAAAATGTAACCAGATTTTTAAAAAACCTTATAATTAGGACAATAGCAAAAATTAATAAAGACCAAAATAAACAGGTTGATTCTCCCTACCCCAGGATATCATTTCTTTATTATATAAAAGTTTGACTAAAAAAAAAAATCTGACATTCATTAAGTGATGCCACCTTCTAACTGCTATTATTTCCTAGACAAGTAAATAAAAAGGAGAGGCTTTCTATTTAGTTCAGCTGATAAGGATTACATATCTGTATTATGTATAAAGTGTTCTCCTTGTTGGTGTAGTCACTCCAAACAAATTAGTTCTGACACTTGAAGGGGATGGGTTGATCATCTGGCCAGGACTACTGCCAATTGTATTGTACAATTGATGGATGGCTGGACTGGTGTAGAAATCTGAAAGAGATACATTAAAAGTTGAAAGAAACTTTCTGTGCAAGGACTTACTTGACAAGATCAAAGAGATACTAACGTGAAGCACCACATTGTCAGACCACACTTTCCTCAGAAATAGTCTTTTAGTCATCTCTTTAGTTTAGAAATTTCACCAAAATGCAAGAAGTAATAAAAAAAAAATAACTACAAATCATAATTACTTCTTTCAGATAACTGCTGCATTTCATTAAAATATATAATTAATAAGATCTAATTAATAAACAATATGCATCATAGTAGTTAGAAATCCATATTTGTCTTTTAAGTTAGTACAAAATCAAATTTAGATGAGAAGTAACATATTACATATGAAACAATTTTGATTCAACATGTTCTTTTGTAGAAGAAATGTCTATACATCTTTGACTATGGGATTCTAGAGTCTACTTTTTCTTGACAGAGTGATTTTCAATTGTTTTGTTGATGTCTTTTGTGTGAAGAAAAGATTCTTCCATAAGACGTCTTGCTGAACACAAGGATGATCTTACAGCAAATTTAGCTAGGTTCAAATATACATGCTCTACTGCCTAAAATGTTTCTCACACAGTATTCTCCTGTCCCAACCCTTCTTTATTTAACTTGCTGGTTAACAGAAATGTCACTAGTAAAAATTTGAGAAACACTGCTACAAGGTATTACCTACAGCACCAGCTACTAAGTTGGGTTTCATAAACTGTGCATGTTTATTAAACAAACTACGAAATTAATATTTTCAACTCATATTTCAAAAAATGATGTATAAATAATACATTGTATTCTTACAGTATTTAATTAAAAGCCATACATAGCAAAGGAAACTGAAGACTAATGTATATAGTTGTAATATTTACTGAGTGTGTGCAACATATATGTAGGCTTTTTATTTCTAGTAGATTTTCAAGCTCATTTTTTCTAGTAATGATTATGATGGAATGTTTTGCAACAGAAACATAATTAATTTTAATGTTTTCAAGAGCTAGCTTTATTTTAAAAGCTATCATTTAATAAATTGTCTACCATTTTCCAAACAAAAATGTTATTTGAAAATGTGACTTGGTTAATCTAAATATATTATTATCTTGGAAGAAGTTAGCCATTTAGATTTCTGTGAAAATTTCTACTATTGCTCATAATGTGTTAGGTAAAATTTTTATATGACTAAAATTGCATCTAGTAGTGCAGTTACCAGTTTAAGTGATTCATTGTTTTGCCATTTTCAAATCACATTTGTAATTCCCTATATAATGACAATGCATACAAATAGTTGCCTTCCTTCTGACTTAATTATCAATTTATTTGTCAAAGGACAGAAACAAAATGTCTATTTACATAGCATTTATAAATCAATATTTAAATGTTGAGTGTAAAATGACCTTATTACCAACAATTAAAAATAGTTTCAATAAGAGAGCTTGCTTCCTATTCTATTAGGACCTTAAAAATCTCTTTTCATGAGAGGAATCTGCAACAATATCTTTAGAAAACCTTTTTAAGAAATTTCAAATGGTGTCCGCTAACACGATTCTTCCTTAATTTATGTCAAAACAATTAGCACTCTGTACCTAAATTGGACAAGCATATTGGCCTACCAAAACTCCTTTTGCTTATTTTTTTTTACATTTGCTCTTAATACAAACAAGTATTGTAGATGTCAAAAGAATGAATTTCTGAAACTGAAACAGGAAATGGGTTGACACTGGTAGAAGCTCCAGACCCTGCTGAGTGAATTTTAGTTCCGTCTAAGGGTGCTCATCCAGACCCCAGAAGGCTAAGGAGGGAGGCAAACACATTTATTTTTGTCACAATTCCACAGCTTAATAGTTTTTGAACTACTGGTCTATAATAACACCTTATAGTTCAAATTATGGATTTGTAGCTAAATAAAGCTAAAACCTTTGATATTTCAAAGCAAAGGAAGGTAAAAATGAATTTACAAGAAAATAACTGGCATTTAAAAAAAAACAAAGTACCTGTATGTACTAATTATAGTTGTCAAAGGACTACAATATAAAAAGAAGCAAAAATTAACTATAAATAAAGAAATAAATTATAGCTTTTATATAGCGATGACATAGAGGCCGATACGAGGAAAACGCAAACACGGACGTCCTCGTATAACTTGGCACCACACTTTCATGGAGGACCTCAGAACAGTAGACACCAGGTGGGAGGAGGCTTCAGACATTGCCAGATCATTGTGTAGACAGCTTGCCGCCCTATGCGACGAATGGGCCGGGAGGACCTAAGTCTAAGTAAGCTATATAGCCCTCCTTTCATCTTATAGCATTCTCAGAGCTCTATGATCCAATCTCATTTGTGGACCAATGGATGGAGGGGGTATATGCCTTAAGGCGCTCAGTAAACACAACTCTGCTCGAGCCCCCTTCACAGGTAGCCAAGCCAAGTTCAATCGTACTTAGCCTCTCTACCTCACTAACAGAATAGTTATAATAATATAACATTACAAAAAAAAAGTTTTGTTATTAGAATGTAATTAAAACACAGACAACTACTTGCCATTTTCAGAGATGTCATGCCCTTTTGTTTTTAAATACAAAAACTTTCTTTTATTTTTCAAAACCTAATTTAAGGCTATTCACAGTATTATATAAGAATTCATATAGAGTTCCCTAAAGGGTGTGTAAGAAAATGAAGGGGGGAAACAAACTACCTATATACCTTTAGGTCATTTAAAAGCCTGCACCTTTGTTCAAATAAAATAACAACTGAGTATGCATATTTTATATATGCATTCATAGAAAGACTTGTTCAAACAATGTTTAATTAGCAGTTGTAACCCTAAATCTATTTACAAGCTAATATGTTACACATATACTGCAGTAAACAGATTCTAGTAATCATTTTTGTTTTCAATAAATAAATGTCTGTTGAATAAAACATTTCCAAATGTTTGCTTCTATAAAAGAGAGATCATTTTTCACATTCAATTTCTTAATTTTATTTCTGAAGATATTCATCAAATTGATCAATATATTTTATGGCTGAAGTAAACATATAATAATATGTATAATCAAATTACAAAAAATGATGCTAAAGATTAATTTGATAAAAACCCATACTATTTTTTTTTAAAGTATTTTTCTATTATTATTTTTATTATTTTTCCAAAGCTGTACAAAAATTTAAAATCTTAAACATTTAGACATTTTTTTTTTGCGAGCAGGTGGCTGCCATTCCCACAGTAACCAGAATGACAAAGACTTACATGTTTTGCAAAATATTCCATAATTCACGCCTTAAGTTAAGTTATAGGGTTATTACTAGTAATGTACTATTGAAGATAGCTATAACTGTTCTGATGCAGTGTAGTTGTAGGTAAAATTAAGTTTAACTATTTAACTAAGCTTATGTATAAAGAAAATTTCTGAGTCAGATATGACCGTAGACAATGATGGTGGTATTCACCTATCTAGGGCTGTGAGCTACCTGTACTGTGAGAGACAAAATTAGGAGACGCTCTGACTGTCAGTGGTGATTGAGAGGACACATGTGAATGAGATGATGGAGAATCACAGATAAGATCAAGATCTAAATTGTTTTCATAATCATCGTCCCAAGTTGAATTCTGAAATAAAACCACCAAACAAAACTTTTTGTTATACTCACACTAAATAATTATAAAATTTGAAAGGATGTTTTAGGGCCATTTAATTCAAGAGAAAAATGAATAGAATGAAATAAATTGAAACTTTGTAGATTCCCAATAACTTTCTATAATGATTGACAGAAAACAAAAACTTTTAGGCCTCAATGCTTTAATCAGCTTATAAAAAAAACAAAGATTACAAAGAGAGTTTGTGTTATCACATACAGTTGGAGACAGCCCCCACAGGATTTGGCCCTCCACATGTTTTCCAATATTTAAAAAAATCTAATTTCATTCACAATGCAAGGAATCGAGTTTTCATTACCAGAAGAATCATTGGAATAATATTGCAAACTTGAATTTTTATGATTCCCTCAAAGTTCACCTGTAGCCTAAACTAAATTTTGGTTTTAGGGTGTCCCTTAATTCACCCAACTATAATGGGTGCCTGACATTGGGGAAAAGTAAAGGCAGTTAGTTGTGCTTGCCACATGACAACCTAGTTAACGTTGGCCCAAAAACAGATGACCTTTAAATTCTCTGCCCCTGGTTCCTCAGAGATCGCAAGTTCTAATAGGGAGCACTCCCCTTTTTTGGTTGTAAAACAATTCAAATTGAATTTTAAAAAATGTAGTTAATTCTAATTGTATTTCTTTTTTTTTTTTCCTCCTCTAAATTTTAAATGCAAAGAAACTGTCGCCATTTAGAAGGACTGTTATATATAAGGAGCTTTCAATTCCAAGCATAATACTATTTTTGCATCCATGATTGATAACGAAAGGCAATTAAAAAAAAAAAAAAACTAAAGTTTTAGAAAAGAATAATTGGGTTAGCAAATTTTTTAATACAAAATTTTATAGTTCTCATAAAGCTGCTAGATATGCAAGTTATTGTAGCGTATAATATTTTAACAAAATAAAATACTTTTTGAAGGAAATTTGATAAAAAATGCATGATTCAAGTTTGCAAAATTATATGTCCAGATATAAAGGATTTCAAAACTGCAACCTTATCTAAAAAAAAAAACTATAGAAGACTCAATAAGTAAAAATAAAATTCACATCACAGTTAGTCTAAAAATAAGTAACTTCAAGTTCTGCTAAGTTCTACTGATGAAAAAAAAAAACACCACAATGTTAATGCTACAGGGCCATAAAAACTTGTTTTGTTACTAGGGAGTTAGCATGCATGCGATCCTTAATGGGAGCAACAAAAGGGCACAATATTTATGATGCAGTTGTGGAAAGTCTAAGAATTTTGAGAGCACCATTATCAACAATTATCAACATAATACTAGAGTTAAGCTCCAAATATAATAGGGTAAGTATCTGGCTTTTTCAATCAAAGCTACCGGCGAACTATGAAGATAGCTTAAAGCAAGTTGATGGTGAACTTGAAAGAGCTTGAAGCAAATTGATGTTGAACTGGATAGAAGATTTCAAGATTAAGTGCTATTGAAAAAGATTGTTATTTTCAGTATGCCTTTTAATGTGGATTGATAAGTAGTGAACATATACTAGCAACTTGAGATAGTTTAACTGCGATCTAATAATCATCTTAAATATTTCTTAACTAATCGACCCACAGCATAGCATATGTCGCTATTGTCCAGGGCTGGCCTTAGGCCACTGCAACTTATGCGACCGCAGTGGGCCTTGCACTTTCTTAGGACCCACGCTATTTCTAGGTGTAAATTATTAAATTAAACCATTTTATAATTTATAACAGATTTCCCGCGACCTCTTGCCAATCTCCTTAATTAGCAAAATATATTTCAAAGTCCAGGAAATCTCCAGAAATTATAAAAAATCTTTTGAAAACTCATAAAAATCTCATGAAATATATAAACCAAAATTGCCATTTTGGGGTGTCATTCAATATGGAAAAAAGCCAATCCTACGTGTAATAAAAAAATGTGGCATTATACAATACCCGTAATAGTGGAATCTGGTGAAAGAAGCTTCTTGCACCTTAAACTAATGAAGAATTACTTAAAATCAACAATTCTCAAAGACAGATTGAAACATTTGGTAATTCTTGATATTTAGCATGATCTATACACAATTATTATGATATACTGTATAACTTCGCTACACACAATTCTCATAAAGTAATTCTGCACTTAGTAAAGAATGAATAAAATGCAAAGATGATTTATTTTCTATTAAAAACTCTTAATTTTTACATATTATCCATATCCCTACCCAAACTGGGGCCTGCGAAATCCGTTTTGCATAGGGCCCCACAATGGTTAAGTCCGGTTCTGCTATTTAGTGACCGGTGAATATAGAGTAGTTTTTTTTTGCTGATAAAGTTACATGGGGTAACTCTAGTCCCACTTGCAGAAATAAAAGAGTGATCTTTCCATGACTTCTTGGTCACAATGGTTAAGTCCGGCCCTGCTATTTTACGAGTGAATACTACTCCCCCCCCCCCTTTTTAAATTTTGCTGCTAAAGTTACTTGGGGTAACTCTAGTCGGACTTGCAGAAATAAAAGAGTGATCTTTCCTTTACTTCTTGATGTCCAAACTGTTCAGCCATGAAGAGAATTAAATTTCTAAATATTTCAAGTTGATATGATGTGCAATGTTTATGTCATAATATATTTGTTAGCAGCTTAGAAATAGTTTGACAGTTGAACTACTCAGTTAACTTTTAATACTAACTACATTTAAAGATAAAAACCAATTTAAGAAGAACTATAATCAAAACACTTGTAGCAATAGTAAAAAAAAATTTAAATCATTAAATCTGATACTAAATTTGGTCTAAAGTTATAAAATGCAAAGAATAATTTTTTTAATCGAAAAAAAAAACGGAACAGCCTATTATTCCAACTTACATTACATTTAAGTTCACACAAGGAGAAAACAGCTTTTCAATAGGTTTTTTTTTTAATAGAAACATCACAGACTGACAGAAAACTAATAGCAGCATCTTACAAGAGAGGCTGTTTAAATATAAAAAACTGGTGCAGAATCTGAAATTTCTACAGTGATGTGATGTTTTGGTAAGAATATAACTGCTTGTATATATAATTTGTATTGAAAATTAAATGATTCACTTTAAGAAAAGAAAAAAGTAGATGGACAGACAGACAGACCAGACAAAACTAATAGTAGCTTTTCCTTTTTATAGGGTCGCCAAAAAGACATTTATGCATAAATTACATGATTTACTTTTTAATTTGGTGTGTAAAAGGTGCGTAACATTGTTTTTTTGTGTTATATTCTTGATCTTCAATAGCTCTATGTTTTCATTATAGAATCATTTCATTATCAGTATAGCTACAAAAAATAAATTAAATGGCCCATGTTGTCACATACTAGAAAATAAAAAAACTTTGTTTCTTAAAATTTTAAGATACAGTAGAACGTCGTTTATCCGACTCAATTGGGACCGGACACCGTTCGGATACACGATTGTTCGGATAACCGAAAATCGAAGCGATCCATGCAGTATATGCAACCCGACACTATACGAATATTGAAAATCATCACATGCGGGACACGTGCGTGAAGAACGAGCAAAATAGGTGACAAATGTCGCAATTTTACCTTTATTGTGGAAAATAATCACTTATTTTTCGTATTCATACAGTATATGTGCATCACAGTACATGTGGTTGATAAAAAAAAAAAAAAAAAAAAAACTGGTCCGGATATTTGACGCTCCGGATAATAAACGTTCGGATAAACGACGTTCTACTGTACAATAAATAAAATACCACCTCTACAACTGAAAAACTATTTTAGACAAAGAATTAAAACATACCTGTAAAACAAGATCTGTGAGAGCATCATTATTAAAAGATACTGGAATTTCTAAACAGTTCAGGTCTGCATTATCTAACTTAAAATGGGAAGCAAGTTTTGGTGCAGGTGATCCATAATCTTGCCTCATAGGTGTATAGTCTCTCTGAACAGCAGGGGGATAATCTGTTTTCACTGGTGTCTGTGCTTCACAGTTTTCTAGTCTAATATTATGGTGAAACTTTTCTATTTTTATTTGAGGATATTCAGATTTCATATCAGAACAGTCTGTTTTTCTAGGTGTTGGCTCAGCACGTAAAGGTGTGCAGGGTGATGAATCTGGAGATTTTTTCCTGGAGTAGTGAAGTCCTGCTTGACCTTTCTCAATGGCTTCTAGATTTTCTAAGAAAAAAAAAAGTTGTTAGTAACGAACCAGAAAAACTCCTAACTTTAAATAATAACTATTTTTAGTAATGCTGCAAAATTTAATTCAAATAATGAGGGATATTGTATTGCAACTGTATTTAATGAAACTACAAAAAGGAAAAATAGTTAATGGTCTTTACCAAGCTCAATTACCCACCAACCCTACCTATACCCATCATTTCAAACTATCAACCATATACACCCCACCTGTAACAACTTTACCCCATTTGCCCACCAAGGCACCTCTACTCTGCCATAACTCAATTAACCTACCCACCCTTCCTACCTACCTATATGTAGTTAAGACCATAAGTTGACTAGACCAATCCTAAAATACCAAACAAATACTATTATAATAACTTAATGTTGCTTGCTTATTTGGACTAAATTCAATGTGATCAGACCAAAGAACTTGAATAATAAATAGGAAAAAAAACTTCAAATCCACCAAATAAAAGGTATTAATCAAGATTTTTAAATTCTAGTGCTAGGAACAACTTCGTTCCAGTCAATCATGTAACAAGTTTCAATTTGTTTAGTTTTAAGAGCCAGGCAGTGAGGTTTTTATCTTCCCTGATTTGTATTCTAAACCAGAAACAATTTAGTCAGTGAAATGCGCCTCCCCAGCCAAAAGCAAAAGCCAGTGAGAAGAAAGGAATTGGATTTGTTGATCTGCTCAGGCATAATTGTAGTAAATGAAAAAAAAAAACATTGTTAAGATACAATAATGCTGTACTTAAATGATCGTCAGTGATCATATAATGTGCAGAATTATATTCTAGCATATCTAGTAATGAAATATTTATTAACAACTAAAAAATTTTTCCCTATTATTTAAATTTAGCAATTTTCATTAAAATCACAGGTTTACACAAAAAAACAACAACCTACTTATCACAAGTATAATTATTTAATTATGATTGACAAGAAAGAATATTTTTCAATGGTTAAAATGTATCAGATCTCTAAGTTACATAAGTAGAAACTAGATGTTTACTTAAATCCAGCAACCTTTAATATTCATGTACTGTATGCTAGTAAATCTACATTATAGCAATTTATAAAACAATATGTATGCAATAAGCTTCTTACTATCAATATCAACATTTACATGATTTATCTATGCTGATAAAAAACTATGAAATATGTTTAACAAAAAAATATTAACACAGAAAGTTCTCTGAAAAATGGAAAAAAAAATGTTCCAGTCCACATATAAATCAATTCCAACAAAAGATCATTTACCAAAAATTTTTTTTACAATTTTTGTAACAGAAATAAAAAAAAAATAATTAAAAAAATGAACAAAAATGAATATATATATATATATATATATCTTGTTCAGTGATGGGCAAACTTTTTTTTAGTGGGTGAAAAATAAAATTTTGGCGGGCCATAATATAAAAAAAATAAATAATATTTTTGTATAAATCAAAGGCTATCATCAGAATTTAGCTGTTATGTTATTCAAACTGCAGGTGTTTTGATAACATTTGATAGCAATGAATTAAGAAATACTTGTAACATTCTGTAGGTCCACGAGAGCAAATAGTATACTATTACACAGAGGACTGGTTGTATATTTAAAACAGTTTTTGCAGATGATGTCTTAACTCTTTCAGTCCAAATTATTTTGATTAAAAAATGGAATTTTCTGGGATGAACACAAATTTTCAAGGGCAGGGTGGGGTGTGTTAGAGTTACTAAAACTAATGTAACCTTTTATTTTAATAAATAATTTAACATATTTGATTTTATTTTAAAGGAAAATGAATGGGCCACAAAAGTATAGTAAATAAAATAAATTATTCCAGAATATTTTTTAAAATTCTTTTTAAACTGAGCATGGGAAAAGGAAATATTATATATAAAAAAATTCATTGAAAAATCAATGTACTGAAAGATTTAACCTTAGAATTAAACATTCAATCTTGAAAAATCCCAAAACTA
This sequence comes from Biomphalaria sudanica, assembly GCA_036873155.1. Lineage (NCBI taxonomy): Eukaryota > Metazoa > Mollusca > Gastropoda > Planorbidae > Biomphalaria > Biomphalaria sudanica. The sequence continues at coordinate 228,381 of JAZGLO010005211.1, read as the reverse complement.
AATACTTTTTATCACTTCAAATTTCATAAACGATGAATAAATGCACTAAAAAATTGTATTATTTATATATTTTGGGAAATAAACTAAATAAGAGGAAAGTGTAGAAAAACAACTTTGTTCTCTGGGATTGAAAATATCCACAAATACAAATATTTTACTAACACATTTGAATCCATTTGTTATCATAAAGATTTCTTGCCCTTTTGTTGTTCCCTTTAAATAACGCTTGCATGCTAATTCTTCAGTAACATTGCGCACTATTGTTCATATCGGTACATTCATCATTAAAGGTCTATATAGCAGAACTCAACAGTTACTAATCTTTGAGGTTAACTGTGATGGAAAATTGTATCCATTGAATCAGCTCTAGGTGTTACAGTTTTTTTTAGATGAACATTTTTCTTAAAAAGACATAATTTCCAAACTTGTTTAACAAAGTTGCCATTACGTGTTTTATTACTTTTAGCAATACACAACATAACTTACAATATACTTTCTGAGCACTGTACAAATTTTATTAATGACTGCTTCCCTCATATTTTTTTTCTCTTTTTTTAGGTATTCAGAATTTATTTTTCTTTCGTCATCATATGCATAAAAAGAGTGTTTTTTTTAAGAAGTGAAGCATTGGGATAGAGTTCTAGTGCTTAGGAACAATATCATCTCATTGCAAATGAGACAGATTTGTTTGCTGCAAAATAACTGAAATGTTTCAACTCACACTTAAAACTTAATTGTTAATTATTATTGCAATACATTTGGCGGACTGGATGAAAACTTCTTTGTGGGTCGTAGTTTACCCATCACTGATCTAGGCTATATAATATTTAAGTACCTTATTTTAGGTTTGAATAAGGTTTAGTCTATTCCTAACTCAGAGCTGAAACAATGCTGACAGTTGTGGCAGCTAAAAAAAATGTCAACATCTGTGGTATTGTCCCAGAAAATCCAATGAAATATTTCTATTGACAACTTTACTGCCCTTCCAAAATTTCAATCAACCCAATTGTGCCTTTTCCAGGTTAGGAAAAAAACAATTCTATTGCCCAAACAGAAAGACAAATCTAAATTTTAAAAAATATTTTAAACTTGTTTTTATAGAAAAAAAAAGCCAACAAATAAATAATCAATGACTCTGAAAAATAGAAAAATGTCTAGTTTCATAATATAAATACTTTTTAATACCTTAAAAATAAAAATAACCTTCAAAAATACTCAATTTACACTGTTTAAAAAATAAAAATAAAATTAATAACATATATATATATTAGGGGTGCACTGGATAGTGGCTCTGGCTTCTGCAGAATATTCTGAATTTTGTCATTATTCGGCTTGGTTAAATATTACTACCGCATAGTTGGCAGAATTGTAAAAAGTACACCTATTTAATATGCATAAAGTGGACCTCGTTCCATTAATGTCTGATGTAGAATGTATTAATGTTTATATTAAAACAAAATAATGTGCTTAAAAATAGAGCCTTTAATGAATTTGCATCAAACATCGGTTATTATAAAGACAAGGCGTGTTAGTATAAATAAAAATGAAACTTTACATAATAAAAGCACTTCACATACAGAGCAGCAATAGCTGGCACATTTTTTCAATTTGTCTTGACCTTTGAATAGGTAAGTTAACATGTTAAAATGTTATATTCCTTGACTACGTCATAGTGACCAGACGTCTGTCCTAGCTGTGTGTGTATATCCCCAGAGGTAGAGATGAACAACTCCCACCCCTTTTTATTTGTATATTGAGTTTATTGATAGACAGGTGACCACAAGTTAAATACGATGTATGTAGGTTTAATGTCAGCGTATCGACACTCTCTAGAGGTCACACCTTTCGAGGGAACTGAGTTTGTTTACTTGGTAGTAAATCTTTATTAGGGGGCTGGACTACAAGAGCCACACCTCTATAAGGGAAACCATGTATATTTCCAAAGGTATAGATGAACAACTCCCACCCCTTTTTTTTGTTTAGTCCATCACATTGAGTTCATTGATTGACAGGTGACCCCAAGTCAGATACGATGGATGTAAGCACTCTCTAGAGGTCACACGAGGAAACTGGGTATGTTTACTAAGTAGTCAATCTTAATGAGGCTTCAAGCCACACATGGTCACGGGCAACCGGACTAAGAGTTGGCTTATTTGGAGAAAAATTTGTATCACTTGGCTGGACTAGAGGCCACACCTTTTCACTTGCAATTAGTAAGCTGGACTAAAGATCACACACCTAAACGAGTGACCTTTAGCTACACAGAACACAAACCGCAAGATTTCATAACCCAGTAACTAATTATTTTGTAGAAAAAAATCTATATTAGCGTAAAATTATCTTTGAATGGAGAGCTAAACACACCCTACTCTTTATTTTATTTATTTGATCCTTGACACCCAATTTATTGATAGACATTGACCATTTTTAAGCCAGAATGTAAAAACACGTGCTAACAAAGCATACACTATAAATAAATATTGCGGTTATATTACTTTTTCTAACATATTAACTTGAATATTACTCCGCAGTTAAGTGTCTTTGATTTTATAAAAATTTTCTCAATAATTTGTGAGTCAAGTAACTCATCGTTATTACAATTATTTTTTACTTAAGATGCGTAATTCGCCACTGTGTATCAGGCCAGGACGACTTTTTACACATCTGACACCCATAGGCTTACTATAGTGCCCTTTTGTAACAGTTACTGAAACCACGAATAAAACCAGTAATAATTAAGGAAGATGTTTCTTGCATTTAATGTTTCTTACATACGTTCTTTGCAAAATACAATAAAACAAAGATGTACACATGTGCATATTTTTTTGCCTTGTATTAAAAGCTAATTTCATTGTTTAATTCTTTTGACTTAATAAATAACGAAAAACCTTACAGTAAAATTTAAAATCACATAAAAGAAATTGAACAATAGTACCGCAGTTAGATCTAGCAAACAAAGAAATAATATGCTGGAGTGTAAAAAAACCCTTGGCCTCTGTAACTAGTATACAGGTATAATTTATCTATATGCTTGACTGACCATGCCAATGTGTTTGCTTATTTGTCTGACCACTCAACACTATTGCAAGGAAAAAGCGTGTGATGGTCAACACAATCAACTATACACACTACACTAGGACTACATGTGTAGGCTCACTATGTCTATCAGGTTGTTGCAATCAGTCGAACACAAAGTCTATTTATGTTGTTTTTTTTGGAAAGGGAGGGTGAGGATGAGTTTTTTTCTTCTATAATTGGTTTTCCTAATGCTCTTAGATCTATATAATAGTATCAACACAGACTACAATCAAATCTATGCTTCGCAACATTTTAGGTTCAAGCTATAAATAGGTATAATTGATGTTCCAGCTGTTAATAAAATATTGTTTGCCTCAAATGAATTTATCTAAAACAATAAATAATTGACCTACTACTCTTCAGAGTCCAACTATTAACTAATAGCTACTATCAGTATTAAGCCCTTGAAGCAAGAACCAGAAGCAGTCTTTGGACTTTAAATTACAAGTCTGATGACCAGTTGTTGGTCTGAAATTCATGAACACATTGACTTAAATGACAAACTACTAAGAAAACTGTCCTTGTTTAATGTTAGCGAAAATGCCTTGGCTATGTTTTATCACACTCACATCTGCAATATTTTAAGTTTCAATATCACTGGCTGGTATGGCAATCTGAGCATTAAAAATAAAAATAAACTTTATAGAATCCTAAATGCTGCTGGTAAAATCATTGGCTAATAACAAACCCCTTTTGGGCAGTTGTTTGAGACAAACATATATAAAAAAAGCTAACAAGGTCCTCGAAATGAATCACCCTTTGTGTCAGGATTTTGTGATTTTGGCATCACAAAAGAGATACAAGACACCAGCAAAGACAAACAGATACAAACACTCTTTTGTTCCTCTGGCAATTAAATCATTAAATAGGAACAATCTGATATAAAATTTGTCACATGTAAATTATGAGTGAGTCTGGTGTGAATGTACACTTTGGTTTCTTATAGTTATGTTTTTTGTTTGGTGTAATGCACGAATTGTAAGACAAATTTCCATACGGACAATAAAGATTATTATTATTATTATTATTAGTAGTAACTAGTTAGATATATACTAACTTATCTTACATTGACCTTTCCACACACAGCCTTTATAGTTGGTGGCCTCGTACATACACACAGAGACGCTCATGCTACACAGATTAATGTGTGATAGGCCTATCTGTTTATAAATACTGTTAAGCTTGAATAAATCAATCAGTAACAGATTTTAAAACAATAAGGTATATAAAAGAAAAAAAAAATAATACCAACCAATATAGGTATATGTTATTTAACAGTTTCGTAAAATGTTAAGCAACACAAGCTATTTACAAGACACTTAGGTATTCAGCTCCGGCCGAATATTTTTTTACTATTTGGCAATATTCGACTGAATATCAAAAAGTACTATCCGGTGCACCCCTAATATATATATAATATATTTATATATATTGGGTTTTCATTCTGTTCAAGTTATGAGCTCTTCTTAAAGGAAAGTTTTAAAACTGCTGCTATTGCATCCAAGGCTAATACCATAAACAAATCATCCTACTGTTATAGGCGCTATTGGGTTAAACACGTGTGCTATTTTGAAATACATAGTACTTATGATTTTATGTATATACAAAGAATTATTATTCTAGATTAGATGTGGAGAAATTACATTTTGTTGTAACTCTGCTTTGCAAAAGTGCACAGCATGAAAGTGTTGTTGATAAAGTAAACATCTTAATCTTAAAATAGATATTGTAGCTGGAAAGATAAGAGTCTATGTATATGGAAGATGGTATAGCCATCTATTGTTTCTATTTCATGTTTGTGTTCACTAAGCCTCAGACGCTGACCTAAGAAGGAGACTATTTCAGCTTATACCACCACTACAGTCAAGTACTATTTCTTTCCTTGTTCAAGATACCAAACAAAATAATTAATTACCAATAGTTAATTAAATAATTGGTTATTATTTTTTTTAATTGATTCTTGTGTTGTCAGGTAAAAGAAATAATTGTGAGAAATTTCAGCTTGATGAGATTGGGTGTGGGAGAAATAACGTGTAAAAACATTTTACTAGACAGACAGAGAGAGTTGATATTAAGCTTTGTAAATTATTATAAATACCTTTAAAAATGCATAGGTTTTCAACACTCAGTGATGGGAACAGACTTTTTAGTAACAACCCCCCACGGACGAAAAAATAAGATGTTGCTGAATTTTTTTTAAATTATGTAGAATCATTTTATTTAATATTTTATTTAAATAAATTTTTTTACATAATAATTACACCGCATAAGCTTTTCTGCACACATGCACACTAATGTATGCAAGGCACTATTGTTTAAACATATAGATAAGAGGTTTAAACATGTAGATAAGAGGAGAAAGCTTTTTGCAGATGCTTTATATCTGGGTCCAGGCAGTCTGAGCATTCTATAATAGATAACTGCTTTAAAGTTATTATAACAACTTCTCTCTCAAACAACTATAAAGAATAAATGTGTTTGAAAATCAAAACATGCTTGAGTTTTTGAACTACTTCAAAAGTATGAGCTACACTTCTGTTTGTTTCACTGATTTTTAAATTTTGTACATGAAGTCCACCAAAAATATTTTGAAAAGCAATTGAGAGAAAGCTGCTGAATCTCTGCTGAGTTCTTAAGCAAGAACAACAAGACGAGGAGGGGAAAAGAATGTTTAGCAATAAAATTGCATATTGAGGCTTCCTTATGTGACTCTTTTTCATGCAGTGAGTTGTTTACAAGAAGTGGATCTCTACATGGCTTTTAAAGCATTAGTAATGATCAGTTATTAGTTAGATATAGAAAAAACTTTAACAGGCCATATTTCTCACTATAGATCTAGATCTATCTATAATCTAGATCTACTTAAATCTAATAACTTGGATCTACAACTCTGGTGACTCTAGATCCAATATATTATTTTTATATCAGTAACTCACTATAATGTAAAGTAGGCATACATCTATAAAATCTATATAGATGGCCTGTAGCTCTACTAACTACTAGATCTACATCTTATAATAGATCTAGATGCGACAGATTTGAACTCATGGAAGTCGGCAGGCAGGGTTCAAATTAGAAAAAATCTAGGGGGCCATCGTAACAATAGAGTAAAAATTAATTTATACGCATATGGGTCGTCATCATGATACTCTGATACTTTTCTGAACTTTTCAAAAGCTGACAAGCAGCCATTGAAGTCTAGACGCTCTAGATCTAGATAATCTAGATCAAAGTATTCAAAGTAAAGAAACTAGATCTTATCTAGAATATACCTGTCTAGACTGATTCAAACCATTCTAGTCTAGACCGAGATCTAGACTTATAAGACTACGGTAACACAAGATTAAAAAAAAAAAAAGAACTTTAACTGTGTCAAAAGACCGGATGTGGCAATGTTCAAAACAAATAAAAAATCTTATTTTGCATTCTTCCAAAAATGGGAAAATAATAAAATCTGATTTTTTTTTCCATAAAAAAAAATTTCTTTGCTAGAAAATCGGATTAGAAGAAATTTTTGGAATTCAGAAAATTCCCATCACTGAACACTTCTAACACTGGACTTATACACCAAAATTTGATTTGTATCTGCCACATACTAAACTATCCAGTAGTCAAAAGTTACTACTTACCAGGATAAGCCATACTACTGAGCAAACCAGCTGGATCTTTTTTTCCCCATTTAGAGATCTCATCTTCCATTTTAGATATTTTAGCTGGATTCAAAGCCCAGAGGCATCCCTTTTTAGCACCTTGACTTAATTTTGGATTGTCTACTTTGGCAAAACATTTATTTAACGACAAATTGTGTCGAACAGAGTTCTGAAAAACAGTAAAGTAATTCATGTAGTTTTATTGAGGAAAGTGAAAAAATTATAAATAGTATTTATATAATAACAATTTTCATTAATTAAATTATTTCTAAAATGAAATGTTTAAAGTTATGTGCTACCAATGTAACCAGCTATAGTCAAATTTACTGTGCCTTTCAAAACACAACAAACCTATCAGTATCATTTAAAAAGAAAATAATTATATATATATATATATTTATTATATATTTATATTAACAAATTATATTAAAAAATAAGCTTATATAAAAATAATTTTTTTTATTGAATACTAAATTGGTCAAGCTTTAAAATTAATAACATGATTATGCAAACATTATCCAATATTAAATAAAAATATTTAAGAGAAAAAAAACTTTTTTTACAAAGGGACCAAAAGTGATTAGGTTATTGAGTGCTTTTGAAACATTTCTTTCATTCAAGTTCAATTTTTCAAAATGATGTGTAATGTAATTATTTTTTTTTTTTGTTCTTTAGAAATGTAAAAAAATATATTTTTAGGCTCTCTTTCTTTAGTTTGCCCCATCATAATTATTAATAAAATTAATACATTCCTTTAAATTTTTGGTAAAGTAAGTTCTAAAGTACTTTTCACACTAGATAGAAATAAGATAAATTATTAGTGAGCTAATGTGTACGCAATTGCTTTAAAGTATAACTGAAACCACTTACCTTCCATCCATCAGGAGCAGTTTTAAAGTAGGGAAAGTTTTCACTGTAAAAACAAATAGTTGAATACTTGTGTATGAGAAAACTCAGTGAGCTAATCAAATTTTTATTTTTTTTTTTTCATAATTAATCACTATACACTTTGTTATCAAACATAACTTATATGCTCTTTTTCAAGGCCTTGAATTTAAATATGAAATTCAAGGTATTTTCCAGGTTTTCAAGGTGGCTACAAACCCTGTTTTAATGATAGACATTTGTTAAATGAAACATTAAAAAGTTATTTTTCTTACCACATAAAGTTGTATATCTCACTAACAGGAAGGCTTCCATTCTTGCTATTTTTTAATGCCAATGCAATAAGACAACTATAGGAAAAGACTGGTTTAGGATATGTACGTTCTTCGCAGTTAGTTGTTGAAGTTACTGCAGCAGAATCTGAAAGATTATTGGAGTTTGCTAATGCTGGCAAAGTTAGATGAATATTTTGAAACACCTGTTGATAAGAAAATGTCACAATTATTAAATGAAATTATTCAAAGCAGGAAATAAAAATTCATAAAATAGGTTTATATATGTATGTATGTGTGTATATATATATACACACACACACATATATATACATACACATATATATATAAAAAATATTTATATTAAAAAACAACAAAAAGATGAACACTATTGAGGTCAGTGAGATTTAATTCTTTTTTTTTTTTTTTAAATTACTTACAGCGCAAGTCTCAGAAGTCTAAATACAAGCAAATTCTTAGGTTATGATGGTCAATTAACAGAATGCTAGGTTTTTAAATGTGTGCTAAGATTCCTTTTCTATCAAATAACATATATATAATACACCCACATTGGTAGAACTGGATGAATCTACACTGAAGCTGACGATAAACAAATTTCCAAATCTGCCAAGCCCTCTTACAATCATATCATTGGCAACTGAATTGAGTACTAAATGGGATACTTAATAATCATCAAATAAACAATACCAAAAGATGCAGTATTTTAGTGCACACTAGTAGGTAAAATCTCTTTAACCATAAAGAAAAAATAAGTCATCCTTTATTTACTAAATATATTTAATAGCAGACAATGTGTACAAACAAATCATCATAATGTTATGCAACAAATAAAATGCAAAAATATATCTTTAAAAGCTCAGATAAGATACTTCATTAGTAATGAAAGTAAAGAGATGAAATCATGAAACAAGTAAAATATTTGAAAAAAAAACATATAAAGTGTACCATACTGTATCGATTACTTTGAGTCAGTCATGTACTTAATTTGTAATTGATATATAGAATACCTAATAAATTTGTGCAAAAATTGTGCCAAGTTTCAACTTAATCAGAGAATGGGAAGTGGGATGAATAATGTGTACAAAATTTGTAAAAGACAAAAGTTGATTGACACTTTGTTAAAAAAAAAAAAAGAAAGAAAAAGAGCTTACTTGTGATTGAACTCCTGTTTGTAATCTACCCAACAAAACTGGTGAAGCTTGAGATGGCGACAAAAGATTGTTTCCGGACTTGAGCAAAACCCTGCCATTTTTATCTGTTGTAATAGTCTGAAGTTTCTGAGGTGAGGACAAGAGAAACTGCTGCACTCCATTTGTTTCATTGGGTGAGGTTGTAATAGTTAGACCAGAAGGCAAAGAACCATTTGCTGTTGTCAATACAAAAGTTTGTGGTTTAAGAGGTGAATTTCTGGAAGATGTGATAAGATAGTTTTGAGTTTTACCTGGCGAATTATGAGGACTGGCTTGGCTTGCTACAGATAATATTCGAATTGTTGGATGGTCTTGTCTCAAAACATGATGACATGTTAACTGAGAAACTTCTTGCTGCTGTAGTGATTCAATTTGATTCTCTGGTGAATTTAATAAATTGCTACAGTTAGCATGGAGACGCATAGCAGCACTGTTGGCACTTTCTGAAGATAATAAATTTTCTGTCTTTTCATTTTGGATTATTTGCATAGGAAGGACAGACTGTGGATTGACAGAGATCATATTAGCAACATCAGATGTGTCATCATTATCCAAGTGAGTTAATGTTGAAAGAGAAGAGTTGTGCAGCCAAGTCATGTCCCCTAATTGACCATTGGCTTCAAGTGAATCCAAGTCAAGGCTATTCTCCATTTTCACATCAGAAACATTGGCATGCATTTCTTCAGCCATGTGTGCCATCTCTGCACTTGTGCTCATAAGAAATGCATCAAGATCACTTTTATCAGCATTTAAGAATAAGAGTGGATCGTGTGTTCGATCTGAGAATGAATCCATGATGCCAATATGATGGGTTTCTTATGTTTATTTTGAAACAAACGATCTGGAAAAAAAATTACCTAAATTAATTATGAACTTTTTAATTAAAGTGAGTTTTTTAGATTGATATCTATGGAAGCTTATCATTAGCCAATATAAATACAATTAAAGCTCCAGTAAGACTTAGTATGATTGATTAATATGCCTAAGGCATAGAAATGTAGCTAGATCTTGTTTTGGGCATTGCCTGTATTTAAAAAGCAAGAAAAAAAAAATACTATTTACAAAAAGACAAAACCTGCTATATACAATCTATAGAATGACTAATTTGCTTGTAATAATTAATAAATGTAAGATTTAAAAAAAAAAAAAAATTTCCTACCCCATATTAAGGTCACACTAGAGTTTTCCCAGTGTGGCTAGTAATTCTTTTCCCAACAATATAATGAACTGTCAAATTTCTTGGAAAACAGCTGTTTTCAAGAACCATATATATATTATATTGTTGGGAAAAGAATTACTAGCCATTGTCAGAATGTGCGACTTAAAGGTATTGTAAATAAATACAACTAAAGCATTTTTAGCATTTCTTGAGTAGAGATATATTGTTTCCGTCACTGTGCAGACAATCCAGCATTTTAAAAAGCAGAAGATTTTTTCTTAACTGAGGGGTGAATCAACATTCAGTGTGGACTAGCTGGGATGTGGATTTTTGGAAATAGTCATCAAAATGACATTTAACTTGAAAACTGGGAAATAAATTTTGTTTCATTTTTATATATACAGCGGAACCTGGACTAAAAATATCTCAGCAAATATTTCTGATAACATTTGAAAATTTAGTTTAAAATTTGCACTGGATAACTAACTATCACTGATTTTACAATACCACGTTTTCATGAAGGGGGATGTCGCCTCTAAACACTAATTCCACCCTTTCTCCGTCAATAAATATATATATATATATATCAAATTGCAGACAAAACAGTAAGTTTTCTTAAGTTTAGTGTATCATTCTGTTTAAATGCTTCAAGATTTTTTTTTAACTCCATCTATATTTACAGCGATGGGAACAGACTTTGCAAAAATTTTAGGAAATTTTCTACACTCGCATTTTTAAACTGGTTATAGATATATATATACTTTTTAAGTTTACAGAGCTATATAAATTATAATGTTTAAAAAAAGAAAAAAAAAAAGCAGCAAATTGACTGTGTTAGATACACCTTTACTGTCTACTGGTAAGGTAACATCTCCATCTCTGTGTCATTTTATATCTCCAGAGAATATCTTTTCCCTTAGCAGCTTCTCATGTGGCTAAAGAGGTCAATCCTTGTTACACAGCTGTGTCACAGGTTTGGCATAAATGTAATCACCAGGCTTGTAGCACTTTCACCCTTCTTTCTACTTCTGGTGTATATGCCATCTGCAATCCAGGGCCCTTCCTTTCAGCTTGCTATCCATGTGGATTTGTCCAGTGACTCTTTTTCCCCAACTGTTAGTGTCCATTTTGAAGAGCTTTATGTCACGTTTGAACACATTAGTATAATAGTTATACTTAAAAGTGGGCGACCAGTAGCTCTCCTTCCTTCTATTAGATCACCATACAGAATGTCTTGTGGGAGTCATGACCAAGCAGGCCAAGGCATCTGATGCTGATGGATGTCCTAAAACACTGCTCTGTGCAGCACTTCCTCATTGGTTATTTTATCTTGCCGCCTTATTTGAAAAATCCGCCTTAAACATTGGAGGTGGAAGATATTCAGCTTTTGTTCCTAGCAATAGTAGGTTGACCATGTATATATATATATATATATATATATATATATATATATATATATATATATATATATATGAGGGTACTTATCACACAGGTCCGGTAGAGTAGGGCTTTGATATTGGTAGTCAGAAAGGTATTTTCCTACTCTTTATGCAGCCATGACATGGTGCCCATTGCCTTGGCTATCCTGTTATTGATATCTTTATCTAGTACCACATGATGAGAGATGATGGAGCCAATATAACAGAAAGAGTCAACAATATCCAATGGCGTACATTTAGATTTATGTTTTGCTTTTATTATAACTTATTAAATGGCTGAATAAATAAATACTACTATTGAACTATTGTTTACATGAAGGTATTATTATCATCTTTAAACATGGCGCAACATAAAAATGTGTATGCTGAGGTTAAAGAGCTAAGAGTAATTACTCTTCTGACTCTGACCATCATCTATATAATATAAGCAGTAAAAAGGCTTTTAATGATTTTGTGCGCGTATCAAGTTTGAAAAAGGGAAGGTAAAGAAAAGAGAACATTATAGTTTGTAAATGTTGGATATAAATTAAATAATGCCAAGATTTTCAGCAAGGGGAAGCTTTCTGGTATAATTTCACAACAATAACCCCATTTGGGAGATTCCACTTTAAAAAAATGAACAGCCCCAGTTTGTATAGAGTATATAGGTTTGATCTGTTCACTTTTTATTGCTAAAACTTTTTTATTTGAATGTTTACCAAATTACTTATATATTGCTAATGCGCATGCACACTTTTGACACACGCTATTTCCTTTTCCTTGTAAAGGCTAAGTTCATGATGAGGTCAAACTCGAGGTGTGGAATTATTTGTTTTTACCTCCCGGAAGTGAAGGAGATGGGTCATGGGCTTATGGCTATTTCTAAGTCTGATGGATGGTGTTCTTGTGCTAGAGATCTGCTCAAGCTTACTAAGTAGGGGAGAAATCCGATTGAGGAAAAGTAAGCTTGGCAATACTCACCCTACACCTCTATGACCTCATATAATATTTAATTTTAAATTTAAGCCTAGTGATACAATAAAAATCAGATCTATTTTTATAGACAAAAGGTTGAGGAATTCAGAGATAACATCATTTTGTTCATAGGTCAGACAGTTACTGTGCTATAAAAATCAAAATCAGAAAATGGCTGCCAGCTGGCTTTATCATAATCATGCGATCGAAATTCGCACTTTACTCTAGATATCCCACAATTTTATCATAGTATAGTCATAGATTGTTTTTAGGTTCATTATTTCTCAGTCAGGAATAAAACCAAACCCAAAAATAAAAAAATTGACAGCAATGAATAATTAACATTCTTGAAGACATAGATCTAGATCCATAATCTGTTTATCTTCTTATCTTATATAATACAGACGTTACTTCAAAAAAGAAGATGATTACGTCATGCAAATTAACCAATGACTTAAGTACTGCCAAGTCACGGGTTTTCCTGGCTAGCTCAGGCAATCCATTCCATGCTCTAATAGCACTAGGGAAGAAGGAGTATTTGTACACATTTGTCCTAGCATATGGGATGAGGAATCTTTGTCTTTGTGTCTTTCTGAGAATTTTATTAAATTTTGTTTTTGTATAAAATTTGAAGATTATAGTTCAGTGTTTTTATGTATAATTGCTACTTTTGTTTTCTGTCCTGAAGGCTTTCTAAATTTAGTGATTTTACCAAAGGTGTTACTCTTGTCAAATGTGAATATTCGTTTGTTATGAATCTCGCTGCTCTATTTTGTGTCTGTTCCAATTTCTTATTGATTAATGTTTTCTTGAGTTGAGGGGTCCCAAACAGAGGATGCATATTCAATTATTGGCCTAACCAAGGTTAAATAACATTTTAGTTTTATGTTCCTATTTGATTTATAATTTATAGAAATTTCTTTTAATAAACCCTACTAATTTTAATGCAAATGCTTTGTTTGATAGCAACATCAATGTCATGAATATGGGCATGGGGATTCCATGACAGTTTTTCATTTTGTGGGATGGTAGATCTATCTATAATCTATTTAATAGTATATATATATATATAAAATATAGAATCTAGACTAGAATTAAATTATTAATACAGTCTCTGACTCTGGTTTCTTGATGATGATCTATTCTAGTATTTCTAGACTAGTTAAAAAATAGATTCTAACTACTAAACTAGAGTCAAGATTCTCTACTAGACTCTCTAGAGACTAGCACTAGCAGGGTCTAGCTAGATAATGATCTAGAAGTTCTACTAATATTACTAGATATATTATATATCTTTTAATTTCTTTATTATAAATTATAAAGTTAATAGATCTATGATTCTATCTACTCTAGATTTATAGTAGATTAGTCTAGATCCTCTAGTCTTAGATTCTAGTATTTCTAGTACTCTACTGACACTGTAATTAGTTCGACTCTATGCTATGATAGACAGTAATCTAGATCTAGATTGTAGTGTAGACACCTATGAGTATAAATTGAAATCTAATAGAGACTCCCCGCTATAAACTATAAGTATACATACTGAAATACTGTAACTAACATAGCCATAGGCATAGCCATAGCCATAGGCTACCGGGCATAGGCTAGATGAGTTATCAGTTATGCGTCAGTATCGAGTATCATTAGATCTAGGTTTACTAAAATGAGACAAAATAATAAAAAACCATGTATTTTTTGGTTAATAAAACTTACCTATATATAGATCTAGATCTAGACATTTTATATAAACTAAATTCTAAATGTAGATCGATAACAACAACGAAATTTAAGTTGTAAACAATAAGCACATGTAACTTATACACATTCGGATAATGCGTAAAAGTTGTAAATTCCGGTTGGTTAGTTTATTAAACAAAGAAAAATGAAACTTTTAAAATTAGGCTACCTGATTGGTCGGATGTTTCCGTGAAATTTTGAAAAAAAAGGTATTTTTTGATTGGATGAATTTGGTGCACGAGTGCTATACATCACTGGGTATTTTTCACTAGATTTGGGTAAAATTCTTCCATTGTTCAAAAAATAAAATAAAATATTTTAAAATGATGTATGACTATTTTTTTTAGGTGACAACTATATATATAGAAATATATAAACTGGCCACAAGACAATTTATATAGCTTGTATTCTTAACAGGGCCGGTATTAAAAAGACCCTAAGCTATTTGAGATAGGGGCCATTTATATGCCCAGATTAGATATAGATCTAGTTATAGGCTATGTCAATACTAAATATTTTTGTATAAATAAGAGCAGAAGTGAAATAGGTATCCCGAAATGAAATAGAAAAAAAAAATACCGAAACATAAAATTACGCATTGAATATTATTAGAAACATTCCTGCATCTATATCTAAATCAAGAAAAAAAAAATTCCAACAGCGTTCCATATAGCATAAAAAAATAGTAGAGAGAGATAGCTAGGCTACTAGACGAGTTAGAGTTCTGCAATTTTGAACATTTGATCCAAGTTTCGATTTTTTCCCCTCTGTGCGAGGCCCCCCACCAATCGGAGGCCAGTGATTCCCAAAGTGGTCTATACATAGACCCTCAGGGGTCTTCGAAGACTTCCAAGGGGTCTACGAAAGCGAAAAAAGAAATTGGAGGTCTCTCAGATGTCCAAGGGGATCTACGATAATAGATTTAATTTAAAGAGGTCGTGAATTTAATTTTTACACATCGTAGTTCTTTCATACACTAATATATGATTTGAACCTTAGTTAATCCTTTAAATATTTATCCTGCTATTCAAACGAAAAACTGTTGTGTATATAATTTCAATGTACTTATTTAAATAGCTTAATTTCGCCTACTTGTAACTAATGTTTAACAAAACGAAATGTAGACTGTACAGAGTTGATTATTTAAAATTGGAATTCATTCCCACCTTGTCAAACAATTGGTTGCCTAAGTGCCTTTTTTAAGACGATAAGAAACCAATAACTCTGGAGGATCATCTGAGACAATGCCACCATGACAATATAGATACAGATTTAAAAAACTTTTGAACACTCAAAGATAAAGTTCAGAATAAACCCACACAATCTCTCTTTTCCAGATCATATAGAGAACATAATGATTTGTGAGCGTCTTGCAATATCTTTTTACTTATAGCAAAATACGGCATAGGTCTTCAACTCACTACAGTTAGAAATTTGTTTTAAAAAAAATGCTGATGAATTTGCAAAAAAATTGTAAGTTAAGAAAGGGGTCTACGAGACAAAAAAAAATAATTGGGAACCACTGGTTTAACTTATATACGACTAGCATTACCATGGGCGTAGCCAGGATTTTTTTTTAGGGGGTGTGTGTTGGGTGAATATATATATATATATATATATATATATATATATATATATATATATATATATATATATATATATATATATATATATGTATGTGCGTGTGTACATAATTAATCTTTATTACATTCCGACCCTTCATTCTTTCGGAAAACGTTTATTGTACCATAGAATAGGTTCTTCCTAGAGTTAGTGGAAAAATTCTAAATTCTCTGCCCTTGCAGCAAAGGGGTATGGAGGAGCGCTATGAAATCCTCTACTGGGGTTCGGGGCGTAGCCCCGCCTCCAAGAACTATTTTCGGTGTTGAAAGCCAACAAAATGCATATTCTGAGGTATCTACAGTGCATTATCTTGCTATTAAAAAGTTTTATTTCAAAAACCTAATTTGTAATTCTTACTTACATAGATCCTCCCGCGCCGGCGCACTGGGTGGCAAGCTGTCTCCACAAAATCTGTCACTGACAATGTTTGAAGTTTCTTCACACCTGCTCTGAAGACCTCCATGAAAGTGTGGCGTCAAGTAATACTAGGATGTCCCTGTTTGCGCTTTCCTCGTAATGGCCTCCATGTCATCGCCATGCATGCATAATTCATTTTATCTTCTATACTAATAAAAAGCAAAGCCCTGACTCACTGACTCACTGACTCATCACTAATTCTGCAACTTCCCGTGTAGGTACAAGGGTGAAATTTGGTAGGCGCATTCCCTACAGCTTACTTACAAAAGTGCAGCAGGTTTCGTTTCCCAATCGTACGCGTAACGGTCGTAACGGTCGACAACGTCCGACCCCTTAAATCTCTGGGAAAAACATAGAGACAGCATGGCAGAAGATGTTAGGAGACAGACTGAAAGAGATTATGGAGGAACAGAAGTCCAACAGTGGTTGCCTATGATCTACAACAAGTGTCTTCAGTTGCTTGAGAACTACGTCATTGCTATCGGAGGTCTCTCTGTCGATCATTACGGGCTGCCTTCACCTTCGAGAGAACTGGCAGAGGTTACGTCGAATCCCGAGTACTTGAGGGAAACCTCTTACGACACCTCAGAGTTGGCCAATGTAGTCTCAAACAACGAGCCTTTGCTGAATGGTAACTAAAAGAAAGTTTACGAGCAAGTCATGAGGAGCGTTGTCTCGGGCACGGGCACGGTGTTTTTTCTTGATGCTCCAGGAGGAACTGGCAAGACATTCCTCATAAACCTTCTGCTTGCGAAAGTCCGAGCGGAAGGTGACATTGCTGTAGCTGTGGCTTCTTCTGGCATTGCAGCAACTCTTCTTCAGGGTGGGAGAACTGCTCATTCAGCTTTCAAGCTACCTCTCAACCTCAGCCACACCACTGATTCGCCCTCCACGTGCAACATATCAAAGCAGAGCAACATGGCTGAAGTGCTAAGACAGTGCAAGCTGATTGTCTGGGATGAGTCCACCATTGCACACAGAGGGGGTGTCGAGGCTTTGGACCCTCCAAGACATCCGAAACACCACCACACGTATGGGAGGCTTGACAGTATTGCTGGCTGGAGACTTTCGGCAAACCCTACCAGTCGTGCCCAGAGGAACACGCGCCGACGAAGTGAAAGCCTGTCTGAAGTCTTCGTACCTGTGGCGTCAAATCACTGTCGTCACTTTAAGAATAAACATGAGGGTTCATCTGAATGGCGACACAAGAGCCGGAGAGTTCTCTGATCTTCTGATGAGTATTGGTGATGGCAGCTTCAGTCAAGAAAATTCTAAAATAGCAATTCCCTCAAATCTCTGTCTCCTGGTGAAGACCTTGCAAAACCTTCGTTACAATGTTTATCCCAATCTAAGAACTCTCCAGCATATAGACGTGTCATGGTTGAGAGAGAGAGCTATCCTAACACCACGAAACGACATGACCACGGCCATAAACCACGTTTTACTCCAAGAACTCCCCTCACAATCTAAAACATACCAGTCTGTGGATTCAGTTGTGGAAATGGAAGACGCGGTGCACTATCCGGTAGAGTTTCTCAACTCTCTGAATCCTCCAGGCACTCCTGAGCATCGTCTCATTTTGAAGGTTGGGGCACCGATAATGTTGCTGAGGAACTTGCAGCCACCTAAACTGTGCAACGGCACCAGACTTCAAGTCACGTCTCTGCAGAAGAACCTCATTAAGGCAACTATTTTCACTGGCAGTGGCTCAGGAGAGACAGTTTTGATTCCTCGCATCCCCGTCATCCCCTCTGACCTCCCATTTCAATTCAAACGCCTCCAATTCCCAGTAAGGCTCTGCTTCGCCATGACAATCAACAAGTCTCAGGGACAGACACTACAAAAGGTTGGCATTGACTTGAGACAGGACTGCTTCTCACATGGGCAACTGTACGTCGCATGCTCAAGAGTAAGCTCGGCGCAGGGATTGGTCATACTGCAGCCGGAGGGCCGAACTGACAACGTGGTGTACAAAGAGATCCTCAACAAATAACTGTGTATTGGTACATGTATGTTTCTTCTCTATTTCAAAAGGTTTACTTTTCTTAGTAATGAAATATTTAAGGCAGTACATATGACACATTATTTTTACTTATCGGACTAACATTGCAAAAAGCCACACAAAAACTGCGTTGTTCCGGTTATTCCAAAAATACATGCGCTACATTCCCTGCGGTAACACTCCTGGCACAAATGAGAATGTTTTGTTGTTACATGTAGGCCTATTAATTAAAGCAAATTTAAAATGTTAATGCAATAATCCTCCCGCTGCAAAGCGCGGGTATTTTGCTAGTATCTTATATAATACAGACGTTACTTCAAAAAAGAAGATGATTACGTCCTACGCGTCATGCATTTAGTCATGCATATTAACCAATGACTTAAATTGTGCCAAGTCACTCTCTGTCACAACCTTACCAAGGGGTCGACTCCCAGTTCGGCATATGATTTCCTTGATTGAGTGCCGATGTCTATAACTGACTTCTAAAATCCGTCTTAGCCATCTTTGTTAAGCCACATTTAGTCTTTTTCAATTTCGACAGATAACTATTCACTTCAATCTATTAATGGAGCCCAGCCACTGGTAGACATTTGTAACTCTCTTGGCTACGCTCTTGGAATTAGGTGACTGTAGTTTCCTTTAGATTTTATATCGAAAAAGGGACGTTTTATCGTTAAAATCATCTGTTGGGGGGTTTTAAACTAAAAAATCTCTTGAGTTGTTTTTTTTGACAAATTCAAAACCCCCTGAGCTACGCTCATAGAATTTGGTGACTGTCGTTTGCTTTAGAATAATACTGAAGAGATATGTTTTCAATCTAAAAACTTTCTGTAGGGGTTTTTTAAACTCAAAGCCATCTAGAGGGGTTTTAAACTTTAAAAAAAGTCCTCTGGAGGATGGGGGTTTAATTGGTTTAAACTCAAAACCCTCCTTGACTTGGCTCATAGAATTTTAAGTGTGTAATTTGCTTTTTTTTATATTGAAGAGGTATTTTTTTAGCATACAACTCCGCCGGGGGGGGGGGGTTAAACTCAAAACCCTATTCGGCTACGCTCATAGCATTTTGAGTGTGTAATTTGCTTTTTTATATTGAAGAGGTGGTTTTTTTTTAGCTGCAAACCCCGCTGGAGGGGGGGGGGTTAAACACAAAACACCTCTTGGCTACGCACGTAGAATCTGGTGACAGATGTATGGATAGTCTTATATTGAAGCTGGGGTTTTATTTTGGAAGGGGTTTTAAAATAAAAATCTTCCTTAGGTATGCTCTTGGAATTTGGGGATTGTCGTTTGCATTTTTTTGTGTTTTATAGAAGAGGAGGATTTAACTGCAAAACCCTCTGGTAGGGGGTTTTAAGTTCAAAACACCCTTGGCTGCGCTGGGGCAAGAGATGGTTTAGTATTGAAGTCCTTTTGTATTGGCAACCATGGTCATTGTTGAATACCAAGTGTTTTCGTTTCTATTGTAAATGTGTTTCTTGTTTCCATAGATGAGATTTCTTGAAGTTTGCGAGTGACTCCTTGAAGTTGGTCTTTCAGTGGACGTATCTTTAGTATAATGACTTCTTGAAGCTGGTCTTTCAATGGATTGATCTGTGACGTTGATTTGTCTCTTTCTACATTCCTTTTTATTTTGTACTTTCATGTGGCAAGCTGTGCACACAATGTCTTTGGTACGACATTGTGAAGCACGGTGACCTTTTAAAAATTTATCGGGAACAACTAATTGTTTTATCATTATTGAAATATTATGACATTCGGTTGCCCTTGGGAAAATATTATCTTCTGCAGCTGGATTGACTGGTTTGTTTGGATAGGCAGCCTTAAATTGTCTAATTATTTGTGTCAGAGTTTGAAGATGCTTAGGATTTTCTCTCAATGCTAAAAGATTGAATATCTTCGGTATTAGCGTGAGTGATGCCATCAATTATTATGTGTTCTCTGATAGCTTCCTTGTCAATCTTGAATAGTGATGCCCACCTTTCAAACCACATTGCCATGCTGGACACAAATGTGAATCATCTTGATTTGTTCTGTCATTGTAGAATTGGTTTTTTCATTGTAGATAGACTGACTATTGAGCTTATGGGTTAACTGAATACATTTGGCAGTTAACAAGCCCATAGGACATCTGGAACATTGCTCTTCTGGTGGTTCAGATTTTGCAAGTTCCTCAAGAGATGTGAGTCTATGTCATCTTTAGGTTTTTGAAAGGTGCAAACTTTGACATGTGCTTGTATACGTTGAATATTTGTGAACGTTTTGACCCCCTTTTTGTGTTTCAAGAATCTTTCATTCCTTTGTAGCTTTTTATTTCCTAATTCCATTCTTTTTATTCCATTTCTTTCTTTCTTCTTTTTGTTCATCCACTTCTAATTTCTGATCAATGATCTCTTTCAATCTCTGTATTGTCGATGCCGTGTTAAAGTAATTCCTTTGTGACACGATATGTTTATGTGCCTGATGTCATGATGTCTTGATAGATGTTTACGATGAGATTGTGTTGATCAGACAACGCCTTTCTGATGTTCTAATTTCGTATAATTCACTTTTCAAAACAATTTTAGACGCCGAAGCCCTCCATTGAACATTTTGCGAAACTGTTAAATAACATACTTATAATCGTATTATTTATTTTCCTTTTATATACCTTTTTGTTTGAAACTCTGTTATTGATTGATAAATTAAAGCTTAACAGTATTTATAAACAGATAGGCCTATTTATCTAATCTGTGTAGCATGAGTGTCTGTGTGTGTATGTACGAGGCCATCAACTGTAAAGGGTGTGTGTGGGAGGGTCAATGTAAAATATGTTTGTATATATATAACCTATATTTAACTAGTTACTAAAGTAAATCTCTGTAAAGTAAAATCTGGCTTATATAGTCTAGGTGTGTAACATAATAGTATTATATGTACATTTGCACACTAGCGCGTCAGTGCAACACCGCTGGTGTTTACGTAATAAATGAGTTCCTAATATGTCTTCCCTCTTAAACACTAGTTTGTTATTGTGTAACACTAATATTCTACATGGTGTCAGAGTAAAACTTATAAAGCTGTCCAGACAAAGGTTTTTATTAATCTAATAATGGCTCCTTTTTATTTTGAGCAACCAAGCTTGAATTGGAATGCTAAAAATCTGTATCAAGAGTTTTTAAGATTTCAACAGCAGGTGAGCTTTTGTTTCAAAGGACCGTTAGCTGGTGCCAATAGTAAACAAAAAGCCGGATGGCTGGGAATGTGGATAGGTCAACAAGGCCGTGAAGTTTACAAAACTCTAAATATTACTGATAGTGAAGAGGGAGATCCGCAATTGCTATTAAAGAAAATAGAAGTCTACATAAGGCCAAGACAAAATAAAAGAGTGTCTAGATTTAGAGCACATCAGAGAAAGCAGGTAGAAGGAGAAAGTTTTGATAACTTTGTTAAAGACTTAAAGCTTCTCATTATGGACTGTGAGTATGACAACCCAGATGATATACTTATTGATTTGATCACTAGTGGAGTCATACAGTTAAGACTACTTGATCAGGGACAGAAGTTGACCCTTAGCAAGGCTATAGAAATTGGACACCAATATGAGATGTCGCAAAGCCAAGTGAAAATGTTTAGGGGCGAAGAAGTTCTAGCTATTAAGAGACAGTCACACAATGTACTCAAGCAGAAGTCTAAAGACAACTCAGAAAGGTTATGTAGTAAATGCGGCAAGAACCACAAAAAGGGAAAATGTCCAGCAATAGGAACCACATGCAATTTCTGCAAGAAGAAAAACCACTGGTTTCAAATGTGCAGAAAAAAGACGCAACGTCAATCTGGTAGTACTGCTAGTAGCTGTTGGTTAGTAGTTGGAATCTGAAGCGTTGTAGGTCAATATTTATTGTTTTAGATTAATCCATTTGAGGTATTAATAGCGGGAGCATCAATAATACCTATCTATAGCTTGAACCTTAGATGGTGTCTAGGCATAGATTTAATTGTAGTCTGTAGGCCTATTATTGAGATTGAGATCTATGTTGTATATATTTAAGAGCATAAAGAAAACCAAATATAGAACAAAAAACTCATCCACCCACTCCCAACCAAATAAACTCATCCACCCACTCCCAACCAAACAAACTCATCCACCCACTCCCAACCAAACAAACTCATCCACCCACTCCCAACCAAACAAACTCATCCACCCACTCCCAACCAAACAAACTCATCCACCCACTCCCAACCAAATAAACTCATCCACCCACTCCCAACCGAACAAACTCATCCACCCACTCCCAACCAAACAAACTCATCCACCCACTCCCAACCAAACAAACTCATCCACCCACTCCCAACCAAACAAACTCATCCACCCACTCCCAACCAAACAAACTCATCCACCCACTCCCAACCAAACAAACTCATCCAACCAATCCCAACCAAACAAACTCATCCACCCACTCCCAACCAAACAAACTCATCCACCCACTCCCAACCAAACAAACTCATCCACCCACTCCCAACCAAACAAACTCATCCACCCACTCCCAACCAAATAAACTCATCCACCCACTCCCAACCAAACAAACTCATCCACCCACTCCCAACCAAACAAACTCATCCACCCACTTCCAACCAAACAAACTCATCCACCCACTCCCAACCAAACAAACTCATCCACCCACTCCCAACCAAATAAACTCATCCACCCACTCCCAACCAAACAAACTCATCCACCCACTCCCAACCAAACAAACTCATCCACCCACTCCCAACCAAACAAACTCATCCACCCAGTCCAAACCAAACAAACTCATCCACCCACTCCCAACCAAACAAACTCATCCACCCACTCCCAACCAAATAAACTCATCCACCCACTCCCAACCAAATAAACTCATCCACCCACTCCCAACCAAACAAACTCATCCACCCACTCCCAACCAAACAAACTCATCCACCCACTCCCAACCAAACAAACTCATCCACCCACTCCCAACCAAACAAACTCATCCACCCACTCCCAACCAAATAAACTCATCCACCCACTCCCAACCAAACAAACTCATCCACCCACTGCCAACCAAACAAACTCATCCACCCACTTCCAACTAAACAAACTCATCCACCCACTCCCAACCAAATAAACTCATCCACCCACTCCCAACCAAATAAACTCATCCACCCACTCCCAACCAAACAAACTCATCCACCCACTCCCAACCAAACAAACTCATCCACCCACTCCCAACCAAACAAACTCATCCACCCACTCCCAACCAAACAAACTCATCCACCCACTCCCAACCAAACAAACTCATCCACCCACTCCCAACCAAATAAACTCATCCACCCACTCCCAACCAAATAAACTCATCCACCCACTCCCAACCAAACAAACTCATCCACCCACTCCCAACCAAATAAACTCATCCACCCACTCCCAACCAAATAAACTCATCCACCCAGTCCCAACCAAACAAACTCATCCACCCACTCCCAACCAAACAAACTCATCCACCCACTCCCAACCAAACAAACTCATCCACCCACTCCCAACCAAACAAACTCATCCACCCACTCCCAACCAAACAAACTCATCCACCCACTCCCAACCAAACAAACTCATCCACCCACTTCCAACCAAACAAACTCATCCACCCACTCCCAACCAAACAAACTCATCCACCCACTCCCAACATAACAAACTCATCCACCCACTCCCAACCAAACAAACTCATCCACCCACTTCCAACCAAACAAACTCATCCACCCACTCCCAACCAAACAAACTCATCCACCCACTCCCAACCAAATAAACTCATCCACCCACTCCCAACCAAACAAACTCATCCACCCACTCCCAACCAAACAAACTCATCCACCCACTCCCAACCAAATAAACTCATCCACCCACTCCCAACCAAACAAACTCATCCACCCACTCCCAACCAAACAAACTCATCCACCCACTCCCAACCAAACAAACTCATCCACCCACTCCCAACCAAACAAACTCATCCACCCACTCCCAACCAAACAAACTCATCCACCCACTCCCAACCAAACAAACTCATCCACCCACTCCCAACCAAACAAACTCATCCACCCACTCCCAACCAAACAAACTCATCCACCCACTCCCAACCAAACAAACTCATCCACCCACTTCCAACCAAACAAACTCATCCACCCACTCCCAACCAAATAAACTCATCCACCCACTCCCAACCAAACAAACTCATCCACCCACTCCCAACCAAACAAACTCATCCACCCACTCCCAACCAAACAAACTCATCCACCCAGTCCCAACCAAACAAACTCATCCACCCACTCCCAACCAAACAAACTCATCCACCCACTCCCAACCAAATAAACTCATCCACCCACTCCCAGCCAAACAAACTCATCCACCCACTCCCAACCAAATAAACTCATCCACCCACTCCCAAACAAACAAACTCATCCACCCACTCCCAACCAAACAAACTCATCCACCCACTCCCAACCAAACAAACTCATCCACCCACTCCCAACCAAACAAACTCATCCACCCACTTCCAACCAAACAAACTCATCCACCCACTCCCAACCAAACAATCTCATCCACCCACTTCCAACCAAATAAACTCATCCACCCACTCCCAACCAAACAAACTCATCCACCCAGTCCCAACCAAACAAACTCATCCACCCACTTCCAACCAAACAAACTCATCCACCCACTCCCAACCAAATAAACTCATCCACCCACTCCCAACCAAATAAACTCATCCACCCACTCCCAACCAAATAAACTCATCCACCCACTCCCAACCAAACAATCTCATCCACCCACTCCCAACCAAACAAACTCATCCACCCACTCCCAACCAAACAAACTCATCCACCCACTCCCAACATAACAAACTCATCCACCCACTCCCAACCAAACAAACTCATCCACCCACTTCCAACCAAACAAACTCATCCACCCACTCCCAACCAAACAAACTCATCCACCCACTCCCAACCAAACAAACTCATCCACCCACTCCCAACCAAACAAACTCATCCACCCACTCCCAACCAAACAAACTCATCCACCCACTCCCAACCAAACAAACTCATCCACCCACTCCCAACCAAACAAACTCATCCACCCACTTCCAACCAAACAAACTCATCCACCCACTCCCAACCAAACAAACTCATCCACCCACTCCCAACCAAACAAACTCATCCACCCACTCCCAACCAAACAAACTCATCCACCCACTCCCAACCAAACAAACTCATCCACCCACTCCCAACCAAACAAACTCATCCACCCACTCCCAACCAAACAAACTCATCCACCCACTCCCAACCAAACAAACTCATCCACCCACTCCCAACCAAACAAACTCATCCACCCACTCCCAACCAAAAAAAAAATGAAAACAAACAAACCTTAAATAAACTGTGTCTTCGACTGATTTTAACAACTTGGTCAGACGTAGTGGACCACTGGACCTACACATGTAGTCCTAGTGTAGTGTGTATAGTTGATGGTGTTGACCATTTTTCCTTGGGCATATGCAATAGTGTTGAGTGGTGAGACAAAAATGATAACACACTGGCCTGGTCAGTCCAGCATGTAGATCTATTATACCTGTACACTAGTTACAGAGGTCTAGTGTTTCTTAACACTCCAGTAATTTTTTAATTTGTTTGCTAGATCTAATTGCGGTGCTTTAGATCAGCGGTTCTCAACCTTTTGAGATTCAAGGACCACTTAAAAATGTGTGTCTCAGCCACGGACCACTACTAAAAGTTTTGCTACTGGCGCACTAGAAATTTATATAGTTTTATAAAAAAAAATATAAAGTTGATATTTAAAATCATTTATGATATATTTTTATAAATGTTTCAACCTTTTCATCCTTTTGTAATGAACAAATATCAGTCTTACTGCTAACAATAGTTCGGATTAGAAACAATGCTACATTTAAGCCCTGAGCTTGCAAATTTGAGCACAGCTTGTCCAAACGAGGTGTAATGCTTGAAAGACTCAGTCGGAGTTCATCTTCGACTTCAAGCCGTGAACGATATTTTGATTTAATTGTAACCAGTGCAGAAAATCCACATTCACAAAGATATGATGTTGCAAAGGGTAAAATTATTTTGAAAGCTTTCTGAGACAGTTCTGGATACTCATGTGAAGCTTGTGTCCAAAACTTCATCAAGCTCACTCTCGGATGCATCATCTTCAACGTAGTATCACTGGTCAGTTCAATGAATTGGTTTAATTCCGATGGTGGTAAATTTAATGAATCAATGTGTGCAAGAAACGGACTGGAAACCCACGAAAAACTCTAAACGTTCAAATCACCAAAGTAGAAGTTAAATTGATCCAGCAATGATTGAACATGTTCAGAAATCAATTTCACCAACTCGGGCTTGTTGATTTCAGCATTTTCTGGTTTCTAGGTGAATTCATGCAATTGATCAAACATTTCAAAGTTACCCTGAAATAATCTTGTCTTCCACAGAGCAAGTTTTTTTCGTAAAAGCAGACACTTTATCACTGAGGGTAATTAAGTTTGTGTGCTTCCCTTGCAGAGATGAATTGAGTTTATTCAGCTGTTCAAAAATGTCGGCCAAGTAAGCCAAAACAGCAACCTATGAATTTTCATTCAAATGAACAACAAGCTGTGAATTTTTACTAACAAGAAACTCTCGCACAGCATCACGTAATTCAAACAGTCTGTTAAACACTTTTCCCCTTGATAACCAGCGAACTTCAGTGTGCATCAGTAACTGCTCATGATCAAAATCCATATTTGAACATAATGAAGAAACGAGACGAGAATTCAATGGATGAGCCTTGATGAAATTAACAATTTTTATGGCCTGATCAAAAATAGATTTCAAGTCCGCGTTCATTCTTTTACTCGCAAGACTTTTCCGATGAATCATACAGTGCGTAAATGTGTCAGTTGGCACATTAGAACGCACACGTTCCCACAAGCCTGTTCGTTTTCCAGTCATTGCTGCAGCACCATCCGTGCACACTCCGATACACCAGGACCATTCGATGCCATAAAATTATCAAGGATAGCAAAAAGTTCTGCACTTGTTGTGTGACCTGGACAAGCTTTACAAAACAAAAAATCTTCTTCAACTTCATCCATCCAGATATATCTGACATAAGCCATTAATTGTGCCGTTGATTCGTCCAATTGAATAGCAAATTGTTAAGAATCTTGCAGCCTTGAAATCAACTGTTCTTCAACGTCAGCTGCCGCCAAAGCTATACGTCGTTGAATTGTGTCGTTTGAAAGGGGAATTGTTTTCAGTTTAATTGCCAAGGCATCACCAAACATCTCTCGACACATATCTATAGCAGCAGGCAGGCATCAGAGTTTCTGCAATTGTGTGAGGCTTTTTGGCCTGTGCAACTCGGATAGCCACTAAAAATGATGCTCTTAAAGCCTTCTCATTGACTTTAGTTGCTTGGAGTATGCAATACTTCTGAATACCAAGTGAATGTTTCTTGCGCATAAAATATTCCAATGGTTTCTCCTAGCAGTCAGTATGATTCGTTATAAGATGTCTTCGGAGTTTCGCAGGTTTCATCGCTTCATTTGCAAGAATTTGTGAACATATTACACACTGTGGTCTGGGTTGATTATTTACTAAGACGCATATAAACCCAAAGCGCAAATACTTTTCATCATACCGTCGTATGGGAGTTCGTCTTTTTTTCTCCGGAACTGCATTTGATTCACACTCAGGTTGTGAAGATGAGTCAGAGAAATCATCATCGTTGTCCTTATGTTCGGTTGATTTCTTTATTAAAAATTTATCCATGTGTTCAATCAATTAATTATTTTAATTAGTTTTCAAATAAAAAAGCGTATTTTTGAATGTCAATATAAACGGGAAGACTTTTAGTCCCATCTGATTTCCGGTGTAACTAAAACTTAGAGTAAACATAAAATGGAAACGCACTTTTGCGCTATCGCCATCTAGCGATTTAAAATCAATAATTTTAAAACTGACTTCATATATTCTTTTTCATGTCTTTAATTCTATTATTTTTCATATTTTTTATTTTTTAAAAAGCATGCAATTCGGGTTTTGCTCGCAGACCACCAGGCAAATGTCCGCGGACCGCTAGTGGGCCGCGGACCACAGGTTGAGAACCGCTGCTTTAGATCAATTTTTTATGCGATTTTAAACTGTAAACTTTTCCGTTATATAGTAAGTCAATAGGATTAAACAATGAAATTAGCTTTCTATCTAAAGGTTTTCATACAAGGCAAAAAATACACACACACACACACACATCTTTGTTTTATTTTATTGTGCAAAGCACGTATGTAAGAAACATTAAATGCAAAGAACGTAGGGCTATGTAATAAACATTTTCCTTAATAATTACTGATTTTATCGTGGTTTCTGTAACAAAAGGGCACGGTAATAAGCCTTTGGGTGTTAGGAAAAATAAATCAACCTCAATATTTATTAACAGTGTAGTATGCTTCCTTAGCACGTTGTGTTTTCCAATTCTGGCTTAGAAAATGGTCAATGTCTATCAGTAAAGTGAGTGACAAGGATTAAATAAATAAAATAAAGGGGTGTTTAGCTCTCCCTTTTAAAGATTGGCCTGATCGTGTCTTTTACGCTAATATACACACATCTGAGCCTTGTACTTTTTCCTACAAAAGAATTAGTTACTGGCTTACTTGGATATGATTTGTGTTTGTTCTGTGTAGTAAAAGATCCCTCGTTTAGGTGTGTCTTTAGTCCAGATTACTAATTGAGATTTATATCTTAGTAAGCAAACTCAATATTCATGAAGAGGTGTGGCCTGTAGTCCAGCCACGTTATTGAGATTTATCTTCAAATAAGCAAACTCATTGTCCCGCCTCCAATTAAGATTTACTACCAAGTACACAAACTCAGTTCCCTCGTGTGCCCCTGTCCATCGTATCTGTT
The DNA here is from genome assembly GCA_036873155.1 of Biomphalaria sudanica. Lineage (NCBI taxonomy): Eukaryota > Metazoa > Mollusca > Gastropoda > Planorbidae > Biomphalaria > Biomphalaria sudanica. The sequence goes on along the minus strand of JAZGLO010005211.1, from coordinate 199,010 downwards.
TTGGTCACCTGTCAATCAATGAACTCAATGTGATGGACTAAACAAATAAAAGGAGGCGGGAATTGTTCATCTCTACCTCTGGAGATATACCTGTATGTGTCTTGAAGTCCAGCCCCCTACTAAATATTTACTACCAAGTAGAGAAACTCAGTTCTCTCGCAAGGTGTGACACTCTAGAGAGTGTCGATATGCTGAAATTAAACCTTTAAAGTGACTTTTTATTGTAAAGCATTTCAACATTACATATATACACGGCAAAGTTATATACAGATACCCAACGTCACTAGCTGACTTCCTCTCTTCTTGTTTACACACTCGTCACTTCCCGCAAGTCCCCCCAACTCTCGATACCCAACACTTGACCGTGTGTCACGGTTGACCACACAGTAACCGTGTCACCACAGTCCTCCCAGGGCAGAGAAAAATTTTGATCGTATCAAAATTTCATGAGCCCAATAGTTTGGGTGTACATTAATAATGTTTTACATCGACATGTAATACAATGGCATCTTCTATTATGAGAGAAGTGATAATGCCTATGACGACAAATAAATCTTCAATAATATTGCTGTCACTCTGCCTACAGCGAGCCCAAAGAACCTCAACGAAAGTGATAGATAAAAACAGCCATTTAATCATAGACTAATAGTCGGATAACTGTCACAGTGTGGATTATCTTTGAAGATACTAGATATCACATTAAATAGACTCTAGATGAAGTGACCAAATATTTTGCCTCTTTGTTGTATGATGATAATCTTGTAACCGTGATGCCGAGGATTTAGAAGATGTCAGCTGATAAATTTAGTTATTTTATGTTTAGATCTAAACATTAACTAGATCTAATATATTCAATGAAGAAGATCCTTTCAATTCAAATACAGAAAACTTTAATATTCAACTTAGAACAGCTAATATACAGTAAATGTGAATAAACTGCATAAAACAATAAAACATGTGAAAGATTTCTAGATCTACTGAATTTCTAAATAATCTACACTCGAGATGACTCATTGGTACATCTTTGCTGTGTGAGATCTGACTTGTCGTTCTTTTTCCTCTCGGGTCTTTGTCGACGCCTATTTTTATACTGTGCGAGATCTGACCTGCAACTGACCTCGACTGTCCTACGGCTGACCTGGGTTCTCTAGCATAAATAGATTAGTCATTCGAGCTATTTTTATACAACCAGTAAGATTGCAGATTAGTATCACGCGTTCTACATCTGTCTTATCATACCTGAGATGAACTCCGATTGGTGAAAAGGCAGGGAGACCTAGGACTCCCGTAGTGCCCTGGTAAGGAACTCTGCTGTTTGGCGTAGTGCCTCATAGCTTCCATACAAACATAGTGAACCACCGGATACGTCTTCCCGCAGCTCGCTGAGCTTCGGACACTCTTGCAAGACGTGTGCCACCGTCTCTTCTGATTCCCCGCAGTGTCGGCAACGGGCATCAAAATTTGGTCGGAACCGGGCGAAGTACGCACCTTTGGGGCAGTGTCCCGTACGCCACTGCGCTATTGTTGTTTGTTCCGACCTTTTTAGCCTCCACCACGGGTCCTCTCGATCTGGGCGACGCATGTGCTGCCAGACTCCCCTGGCAGTGTTGGAATCATACCCAGCTCTTACGGGGTCCTTCATGACCGACCCGTCTGTATAACAGTAAATGGCGTTGGCCGGGTAGGTCTTTAATGTGTCCATTGCCATTTTCCTTAGTAAATCCGGGTGTGTGTGTCGTTTTGTGGCCCCCTCCAACCCGTGTATGGTTAGATTTATGGGAGGGATGGGCTGTCTCCTCCAGGGCGGGCACGTCCTTATCCGTCGGATTGGGACCCGGTCAGTGGAGAGGCCAGCTTGAGCACTCAAATTTGTTGCGCAATGCATAAATGATGTCCGTTTTATCCTGTCTTTAACTCTCCACCGAGTGACTAATGTATGGGTCGGTAGCCCTGGTTCGCCCCTTTTGTAGCGTTCTAGGGCCGTTAGCACGGCGCGCTCTCTCCTCAGGCTGAGAGGAGCCACGTTGGACATGATTTCTGCAGCGGAAGTTGGGCTCGTTCTATAGGTGCCGCAAATGAATCTGAGAGCCTGGGCCTGTACACGATCGAGTGTTTCTAGGGCCGTCTTGCTTGCGTACACCTGCACGGGCAGGCTGTACTCGATTTGGGATCTGACAGCCCCCGTGTACAGTGTGCGGAGCATGTCATCTCGGGCGCCCCACTTGGTACTGGCTAGCTTTCTGAGTAACCCTAACTTCTCCGAGGCCTTTCTTTCAACGTCCTGGATGTGCAAGTGCATTGAAAGCTTTCTATCTAGGGTGACTCCTAGATATTTTGGCGTGTTTTCACGTTGGAGTTGCAGCCCACCGAGTTGGAGCTCGAATGGGGCCCCAAATATGTCGATTCCCAGGCTGAACAGGCACCAGGCCGTTTTGGCAACGTTAATTCGTATCTGCCATTTTGAACAATACGAGAAGATGGTATGGAGATCGGCTTGTAATGCCGCCTGTAGTTGGTCAGCTTTCTTCCCGGTTGACCAGAGGACAATATCATCAGCATATAGCAGTTTGCGACATCGTTAAGATAGGCCATGAAAAGGATACATGAGAGGGCGGATCCCTGGGGTAACCCTCTGATTGGGGTGTTTTCCCCACTTAGAGAGTACTGGAACTGTGTTCGTGTTTTCCTCTCAGTTAGGAACTGTTTTATCCAGTTATAGGTCCGCCCGTGTACGCCCATGGCTCTAAGCTTAAGATAGAGGCCTTGCTTCCACACGCGGTCATAAGTCTGTTTTAGGTCTATAAATACTGCATATGTGCTCTCGGACCTCTGGAACCCATCGGCCACCTCCTGCATGAAAACTGTGACCTGGTCGATCGGGCTCAAGCCTGCCCTAAAGCCAGCCTGCTCTGGCTCTAGGATACCGGCACTCTCAAAGCTCCACACGAGCCGCTCGCTGACCATCCGTTCTACTATCTTGCCGATAGTAGAGGTCAGGGATATGGGTCTGTAGGACTCAACGTTTGTCGCGTCTTTGCCCTTTTTTAGTATTGGAACAATGGTAGCACAGCGCCAGGCCCTGGGTAGTCTGGACTCTACCCAGGTCCGATTCGCAAACTCAAGGAGCTTGTCTTTCGCAATACCCCCGAGGTATTTTACCATCTCAGGAGTAACCTTGTCTGGCCCCGGAGCTTTTCTGTTTTTGCACATAGCTATCACTCTGTCCAGCTCAGCACGGCAGAAGGGCGCATTGCACGTGTCCAGGTCTTCTTTTACGCTCCTTGTTGAGGGCTATAGACGTGGCTGTCTTCTTTTCGGACTTGCTTATCGAAGCGAAATATTTGTTAAGCAAGTCGGCCATTTTTTTATCTTTTGCCACTCGATCCACACTGTACGCGCCGAATCTTTGGCCTCAAGATTGCGAAGAAGACGATAGGCTTTGGAAGTATCCCGAAGATCCAGCCCGGCACAGGCATCCCTCCAGTGGTCCGCCCGTACACGTTGGGCCACCTCACTGGCCTTCCGGCATAATGCATTGAACTCCCTGCGGCATTCGGGGGTCCCCTTTCTTTGTGCTGTGCGCCTTGCCCGTTTCCTGGCCCTGACTATTCGGTCTAATTCTCGGGACCAGGCGGGTCTATGCCGTATGCCGGGATAGGTCCGCGGGATATACTTCCTAGCCGCACCCAAAATCGCTGCAGTGATTTCGCCGTATTAAGTGTCGACTGTCCCTTCCTCCACCGCGATACACGACAGTTCGGGGTTTACAGCCGCTCAGTACGCTGGCCAGTCAGCCTTAGTGTAGCTCCATTTTTTGGGCCGTTTAGTGGCTACACCCCTGGCCTCTGAGAGAGCAATAGTGATTTCAATGGGCCTATGATCACTTCCAACATCCTCAAGCACATTAATTGTGGTTTTCCCCTCTAGATCTGCAGAGATTAGAGTTAGATCAGGTCTCGACAGAGACCCGTTGATAGTGTGTAGCAGGGTTGGCGGGCTATGTTTATTTTGCAGGCAAAATAGGTTTGTAGTGTTGAGAATTTCTTGGACTTTTTGGCCCGAGGAGTCGGTTGTGTCATAGCCCCATACAGGAGACTTGGCATTTAGGTCCCCAGGTAATAGAGTTTTAGAAAGAATATTCTTATTGCCGAGGTTAATGGCAAGCTCGTGTTTAGGCGGGTTATAGCAGTTAATGACCGTAAGTTTTCTACCAGCTTTGAATATATCAAGCAAGATGGCGTCGGTACGCCCGCTTTGAGGGCCAGGATTTTGTGAAACTGTCATGCCGTTTCTTACATATGTGATAATTCCACGGCACTCATCGCATTTACATTTATAAGCCGTGTAGCCACTGATATGGCTACTTCGCTTCTTGCCTACCAAATTCTCCTGCAAGAGCGCGATGTCTATTGCCCTCTCGTGGAGGAGTTTTGTGAGCTCTAATAATTTGGGTATTAATCCACAGATATTAAGCTGAAGTACTTTTATCTGGCTAAGTTTATCGCTCCCTAAGCGTTTAGGACTGAAAGCGACAAACCGTTTTAATGGTTGGTGTTTTGGAGGACCGATGGTCCTCGCTTCATTGGTCATAGTCGGTTGGGCCTTTTGGGTGGTAATAGTTGGTTTGGCCTGGTGCGGGACATGATCACCAGGTTGGTGTGGTTGGCTAGCCACACCTTGGCTACCGTTCTTCCCAGGGAAGAACGAATGCAAAGTAGCCTGGGAAGAGGGCTTTTTCCTGAGAGGGGGAACCTTCGCTAATTTATCGTGGTTCGACAGGTTCCGCCGGATCGGAACCACGGGACGAGTAGTAGAATATTTTTTCGTTGTCGGGCTTGCCGCCCACTACCCGCGCAACGGAGCCTGTTTGGGTCTGCTCGTACCCGGGTTTTCTGGTTTGATGTGTAATATTCATGTTTGCATAGAAGTCGAAGACCTTTGGCGGCCTTAGTTATTGCCGATTAGAAAGTAGTGTGCACAGGGCCTGCAAGAGGGTCCTGGATCTTAGGGTGCGGGAAGTCCGCACCACTGGTCACCACCTCCGTATGGCAAGAGCTCGCTTACGAGAGGAGTGGTTGTGTGAGGATTGCTCGATATCCCCAGTATCGAAACTGCTTATTGGGAAGCGCGTTCCTCTACTACCTCACAGGGGACGGGCTAGTTAGAGCCTAGCTCGTGGATGCCAACCAGTCCGCCCGACACAGCCCGCTAAGGCCGCGCCAGTCAGCCCAGTCTTTGCCCAAAGAGAGACCCATGAATCAGCCGAGTCCCAGGAGAACCCGACCAACCCTCGAGTTGGTGTCCAGCGCTGTCCGCTTTTCGGAGATCCCGTTAGGTATCTTACTCACCGTTGCCCCGGGGCCCCACAGGGGGGGGGGCTGGACATAACCCCTTTGTTTTCCTTTTACACTTGCCGGCTGCTCATTCATCAGCGGCAAGCAACCAGTACTCTTGGCCACTCCATGAGAGCGAAGTGTTCACCCGACGACCACGATGAGGTGGTACCGGAACGCCGAGGTCTTATCATACCAACATCTTTAACCAATCAAACTAATCTCTATCATACCTTAAGCGCGTGATCGCTAGATGTTTACAATGTCGTGGAAATTTCTAACGACCTAGAATTTCAACTTTTGACCTAAGTCTATTTTAAGTAATTAACTAAATGAAATACAGTAAAATGTCTGATATGTGACAATAACAATTACACATTCGAATAATAACAACACTTGTTTACATCAGCCATCTTTTTTACTTCCACACTTATTTCCTGTCTCTGTCCCGTGTCTCCTGGTGCGCAGTCTCACACCTAATGACAACGTGCAATTTAGAGTCATAACACTGCCCCCTCGTTAAAACTGTTCGTCTCGGACAAAGTTTGCCCGCCATGATAAAGATGAAGCCGATCCACGTGAACAACCTTGAAGCTAGACCGTGGAGTCTTCTGAATTCGGTAGACCACACCGTTGATCCTTTTAACGACACGATATGGACCTTCCCAGTCTCTTTGGAGTTTTTGGGATCTACCTTTTCTTCTCTGGGGGTTATATAGCCATACCAGATCGTCTTCCTGAAACCCCGAGGCATTTGTCCGTCGATCGTATCGAGTCTTCATTAGATCGCAATTATTCTTCATTGTCCCACGAGCCAGAGAATGTGTTTCCTCCAGACGCCGTCTAAGATCGTTAACATACTCAGTAGCAGTTGCAGGTGTGTCTCTCGGAAGTCCAAATAGCAGATCACTTGGCAACCGAAGTTCCCGGCCGAACAACATCTTTGCAGGGCTATATGAATGGATGGAACTCCTGTAGGACACTAGGAACACTGGAATGTGTGTGTCCCAGTTATTTTGTCGATCATCGGTGACTTTCGACAAGTATTGTTCTAAGGTACGATTAAGCCGCTCTACCATTCTGTCTGACTGCGGGTGTAGTGGTGTAGTGCGAGTTTTATTGATGCCAAGCACCCGGCAAGTTTCCTGAAATACTCTAGATTCAAAGTTCCTGCCCTGATCGGAGTGTAGTTCCATTGGGATACCAAAACGACTTATCCAGTTCTCTACAAGCGTTTCTGCTACCGTTGTTGCTTCTTGATCCGGCCATTTAGTGAAGTAATCAATAGCTACCAATATGTACTTATTTCCTCGTCTAGTTTCAGGAAATGGTCCTGCCACATCGATTGCAATCCTTTCAAACGGAACTCCAACTATGTATTGTTGCATTCGTCCCCTTGTTTTGCGTGAAGGGCCCTTTGCGGCTGTACACACGTCGGATCCCCGGCACCATTCCTTTACATCCTCTCTGATCTGAGCCAGTAGAATATTTGGCGTACCTTATCGAGGGTCTTATTAACGCCCAGATGAGATCCACTGGTACCGTTGTGAATTTCCTGCAGCACCTCAGACATTCTGATTTTCGGTAACATAAGCTGAATCAACTGATTCCCAGACCCTTCTTATGACACCATTAAGGATGGTTATAGAGTCCCATTGAGCCCAGTACGCTTTCGAGGCAGCCCCTTTTTCAGAGATGTGCTGCCACTCGGGCCGTGGTCCATTTCATTCCATAGCAGAATGGGAGCCAGATCATTATCTTCCAACTGGTCCTCTCTATTTTTTTTCATCTGACCAGGACCCGGTGACATCTACTTCTAGACGACGACACTCATTTTTTTGTCTTTTGCCTTCACGCAGTGCCTGCACTGCATTTCGCATGGTCTTCGAGACAATGCATCGGCATTCTAGTGAATCAGTCCCTTCCTGTGTTCAGTCTCAAATTCATAACTCTGCAACCGTTCAACCCATCTCGACACCTGTCCCTCTTGATTCTTGAAAGATAGTAGCCATTTCAAGGCTGCGTGGTCAGTTCTCAGTTAAAACCTTTGTCCATAGAGATATTTATGAAAATGTTTAATTGAATCAACTACAGCCAACAATTCTCGTCTCGTAACACAATAATTCCTTTCAGACTTTGACAACCTTCTACTAAAGTAAGCTACGACCTTTTCGTTTCCACCAATGCTCTGCGATAGCACAGCACCGATCCCCGTACCGCTTGCGTCTGTATCCAGAATGAATGGTGTACTTGACAGTGGGTATGCTAACGTCGGCGACGAAAGGAGAGCCTCTTTTAACTTTTCAAACGCCTCCTGGCATTCTATTGTCTATATAAACGGTTTTTTCTGTTTTGTCAGTTGGTGAAGGACTCCTGCAATCCTAGAGAAGCCTGGAACAAAGCGTCGGTAATAAGAGCAAAGACCCAGAAAACTTTTCAGTTCTTGTACACTTCCAGGGACAGTCCATTGCCTAACCGCCTCACTTTTGTCTGGATCCGTGCTTATACACTCGCTTAATACAACATGGCCCAAATATTTTACTTTCCTCTTTAATAGGTCAGACTTCTTGGGGTTGAGCTTCATACCCGCACTTCGAATCCTCTGAAACACTTCTCTCAAATTGTTCAGATGTTCATCAAATGTTCATCCGAGCACGATAATGTCATCAAGATATACTAGGCAAGAATTCCAGTTAAGACCTTTTAAAACTTGATCCATCAATCTCTCAAAAGTAGCTGGTGCATTGCATAGGCCAAATGGCATCACCTTAAATTGTCACAAGCCACTTCCAGCTGAAAAGGTCGTCTTTTCTTTATCAATGGGATGCATCCCTATTTGCCAATATCCGCTCTTGAGGTCTAGAGCAGAGAAGATTCGTGACCCGGCGAGCGTATCCAATGTGTCATCAATGCGGGGAAGAGGATAAATATCTTTCTGCGTGACATTATTTAATGCCGTTTGTGTATCTGTGTTTGTCGATCCCTCTGCGTCCCGACATTGTGTGATCAGATCCACGGAGTAACAGTCCGCTATGACACTGCCGACATTGTGTGATCAGATCCACGGAGTAACAGTCCGCTATGACACTGCCGACATTGTGTGATCAGATCCACGGAGTAACAGTCCGCTATGACACTGCCGACATTGTGTGATCAGATCCACGGAGTAACAGTCCGCTATGACACTGCCGACATTGTGTGATCAGATCCACGGAGTAACAGTCCGCTATGACACTGCCCGCTCGTAACTTATTTTCCTGCGAGTAAAGATTCATGACTCTCACAGGGACCTTTCTATCACCAACACTGACCACCAACGTCTTTCCTACAGCCAGACTATTTTCTGTTCCTCTTGCTGTTTCTACGAGTTTTGTACTAATGGTTTTGCAATGTCCTTCAATCTTTCCCCATATTATACATTCCGATAGTGCTGGTATGGTCGTATCTTCTACCAACAAAATTCTTCTCGCTTGACCGTCTCCCTTATCCTCCTCAAGTAATGGAATCTCCATGTTAGCATATTGTACAGTGCCATTAGCCATGTTTAAAGACAGCCTGAATGCTTGCATAAAATCCAAGCCGAGGATACACTCGTCAGTCACGTTTGCGATCAGGAACTCATGAATGAATGGTTGGGTTTGAATTTCAAAGTTAAGTCTAACCTGTCCCAACACTGGTATTAGTTCGCCACTGGCTGTTTTCAGTGTATAACTGTTAGCTTCAGTTATTTCCTGATCTCCAATATAATCGGGTCTAATTATCGACCGAGATGCGCCGGTGTCCAAAAGAAAAGCGCAACACCCGCGGCCGATCTTTCCTTGTACCTTTAAACTTCTGTTTCTTCCCAACACAGTGACAGAAATAACCATTTTTGGAGCCTCTTTATACCGCGCTGCCTGTCTCCGCTCCGTGAAACCGGCAGACATTAGTTTTCCCGGTTGCCGTTCTGCCTTTCTTGTGATTGCCGTCCACGACCCCGAAACACTCTGGTACAATCCCTTTGCATATAACCAAGGGTGTTGCAGTTCCAGCAGCGAAGAAGTGTTCTATTTTGTCTGAAATAGGGTCGCCGTTCGTCTCTAGTCTCATCCACCACCCTTCTGACCAGCCGTGCAACATCCTCCTTCTGGGGTCGTCTTTCGTCTATAGCCTCCCCTACCAGTCTTCGTACCAGCTGTGTAGGATCCTCCTCCCGAGCATCTATCGTCCGGCTGTGCTGCGTGGCCCTCGCTGAATCTCTGGCCGCCTCATAGGACAGAGCATAGATAAGGGCTTCGCTTACTTTCCGTTTTTCGCTTATTCGGATTCGGATGGCTTTTTTAAGTTCTGCATCTCGCACTCCATCTATGAAGGCATCTGTTACAATAATATTAAAAAATTCTGGTGTTGCCAATGGATAAGCCAGACGGGAAGACGCTCAATGTCTGCCGCTAATTCCTGTAGTGTCTCTCCACATTTCTGCAGTCGGCTTTTTAATTGTATTCTAAACACTTCCTGTAAGTGCTCGTCGCCGTAACGCAGTTCCATTGTATTGACCATAGCATCGAAGTCCGTCTGGTCCTTCATTGTCTGTAACAATTCGGCTGCCTTGCCTCGGAGTGCCAACACCAGACCAGTTGCTTTCTCGTACACCGACCAAGAAACAGAGCCGGCGGTTTAGTCTTCCACGTCATTTCAGTCACCGTGCCCCCCCCCCCCGCATCTTGTTTTTTTTTTCTAGCTCCGCCTTCATTTCATTTCGTTATACTTGAATTTGCGAATCGACATCCTCTACCATCCGTGACCGGAGCTCAGTTACCTCATCTCTTAATTGTTGTTTGTAATAGTCCATATCCTTTTTCAATCCAAACACAACGGATTCTATAGAGCTATTTTATTACCTAATTCATTTTTAAGTTCATCCTTCACCAATTTCAGGACTTCCTTTATTTGCTCTTTCATCGATTTCCAAATCTCCCCCGTATCGGGTTCTATTTCACATAAATAGGTGTCCGGATCCTGTTCATCATCTATGATGCTTTGCTTCAGACGCTCCATGAGCGCCTCTTTGTTGCCGCTTACTTTCAGCTCTCTACATCTGAGTTCTCGTCTAAGTTCTATCAACGAAAGCTGACCAAGTGTTTTTGTTGACGCCATCCCGTATCTTTCTCACGTTGGCCTACCAAAACTTACGTTGGGTTATCCGAGAAAAAAAATGTTGTAACGGTCGTGTACGAAGACCTTGTTCCCACTTTCGTTGAGAATCCCACTTCTGATACCAATTGCTGTAACTCTGCCTACAGCGAGCCTAAAGAACCTCAACGAAAGGGATAGATAAAAACAGCAATTTAAGAATAGACTACTAGTCGGAGAACAATGACACGTTCGAATAATAACAACACTTGTTTACATCAGCCATCTTTTGACTTCCGCACGTATTTCCTGTCTCTGTCCCGTGTCTCCTGGTGCGCAGTCTCAATCCTAATGACAACGTGCAATGGAGAGTCATAACAATATGTTATTGCAAGGGACATTTCCAATTGAACTATCGCAGAAAGCTTTCCTGTTATATTATACAACTTATATTTTAAAAAATCCCGCATTTAGTTTTTTCCTATGTAATGATAGTCTTTTGAATGCAAACATTGTCAGGTGAAAAATACACAATTAGTTAATACTTTATGTTACATCAAAACATCTTCCAAATTAAGGGAATTGTTTACTTTGTGTTTCTTTCATACCAGTTCCTAAATGGACATTTATGACTACAATCAATGCAACAAACATAAAGAACTAAATTGTAGTACAAATTTCACATCTCTGAATGAAAAATAAATAAATTCTGGAGCGTAATGTTAATTCAATCTTGACAAGACAAAATTTAAAGTTATCCTACAAGTTATTTGTTAATTTTCTCATAAGCTGATTAATGAATGAACTTAAGTCCAGCGGTCGCTAGACACATCTTGTCAACACGTCAGCAATCACGTTGATTTGTCCCGGAATAGCTTGAGCTGTAAAGCTGAAGTCTTGAAGGTTTAAAGCCCATCTAGTAATCCTCTGGTTGGCTAGCTTTTTTGTATTGTTATAAGCTAGTGGGGCGTGATCTGTTTATAAGATGAATGATTTCCCAAGCAAATAACGGGATAGTTTCGCTATGCAGAACACAATAGCTAGAGCTTCACTCTCTATCGTGGAATATTTCTGTTCTGCTGCGTTCAGATTTCTGCTAATGTAGTAGTCTGGTCGTAGCGTTGCATCACACTTCTGCATTAAAGTGCCTCCCACTGCTGTGGAGGATGCATCTGTTGCCAAGTAGAAAGGGTTTCTGATGTCTGGAAGCTGGAGTACTATGTCGTCTAAGAAGACATTTTTAATGCTTTGCAGGAATTTCTGTAGTCTGGAGCTCCATGTGATCTTGTTTGGCATGCCTCTTTGTCAGTTCAATTAGAGGTTGTGTAATACTTGTAAAATTTGCCAGGAACCCTCTATAGTAATTACATAAACCTATGATACTTCGGACTTGTCCCTTTGTTGTAGGTATTGTTAAGTTGAGTATCTTGCTTATATTGTCTTGTAATGGTCTGATCGTATTTTGTTGTATTCTGTGCCCTAGAAATTCAATGTCTGTTCTGGCGATTTTAACCTTGCTAGGTTTTATTGTAAGCCCGTTGTCTTGTAGTATCTGGAATACTTGTTGCAGACCAGCAACGTGTTCTTCTAATGTGTTTTGGAAGACACATATGTCATCAAGATAGAAAATGACATCTGGTCTTTTCCCTAATAGTTTTGCCATCATTTTGTTGAAGGTCGCAGGTGCGTTACTAAGCCCGAAGCTCATGTAATTCCATTGGTAACAACCAAATGAAGTAGTGAATGCTGTGAGTGGCTTAGCATCTTCGTCTAGTGGAATTTGCCAATAACCTCTGGCTAAGTCAAGAGTAGTGAAGTATTTTGCACCTCTAAGTTTAGGTATAATGTTCTCTATGTTAGGCATTGGGTATGTATCTTTCGCTGTAATGGCGTTTAGTTTCCGGTAGTCTATACATAGACGCATCTTTCCGGTTGTTTCACTAGGACTGCTGGAGCTGAGTATGGAGATATGGATGTTTCAATAATTCCCATTTTTAACAGCGTTTCAATTTCCTTTTTTCAGTATCTCTTCATGGTTTAAGGAAACTGGATATGGTTTGGCTTTTGTGGGCTTTGTATCAGTCAGTTGGATAGTGTGTTTTATGGCAGTTGTTCTACCCGGTTGGTGTGTGAATATTGGCGCCCATTGAGGTAGCAGTTTATCAATATCTTGCTTAACTGCTTAACTGGATACTGGAGGTGTGATGTGTTTATATCTTCCACAGTTTCACAGCTTTCAATAACTGGACATGGTAATTCATCTGATTCCTCTATTGTTTCTATCATCATGAGTAACTTGATCGCTCAGTATTATGCGAGGGTAACCTGTTCTTGCAAATATTGCTGTTAGTGCGTCTCCGACATCTTCGGAAGAAATTCTTTTCAATGGTATTGCTTCTGGAAACCGTGTGCACATGTCTACAACAGTCAATATGTAGCGATGGCCGCTTCAGATATTACTGGCATTGGTCCAATAATATTGTGACAAGAGGGACAATAAGGGTGGCTACCTTAATTTTTTTGTTAGAGTTAGTCCCCTTTAACTGTGTACAATTGCCACTTCCTCTTGAGTCTTTGAGCTGACCACTGCAGAGTTCTAGGTTTTGGTGGCCACATTAAGGAGTATCCGACGGCCAAAGTACATATCAACTCCCCATACTTCAACGAAATGGTGGAAGTAATAGTGGTGGATGAAGGACCATTTGAACTGCTGATAGGAAATGTTCCTAACATTGGTTTTCCAACAGTCTCAAATTACCAAATGGAAACTAACTTATAGCTGGTGGCCGAGACAAGTAGAAGTAGAGGATATGGAAATAACTAAACCGATCTCATGAAAATACAAATGTAGTACAAAAAAAACAACAACAACAAAAGGGTCATGATGAACTATAGGCTTCAGGGAAACCTAGGTGCCTACAAGCTTCATAGAATCCCACCTATAGACATCCGTTTGGTAAAGCCCATCTGATGATTCAATACAGGTTGAATCCCTCAGAGATAAGGCTATAAAAATATGTAAAGCCCATCTGATGATTCAATACAGGTTGAATCCCTCAGAGAAAGGTTACAAAAATATGTCACGTTTGGGAGTACCCCAGAATGCAGAATATCAGGGTAAAGATATACTGCCTGGAAATCATTTGAGGCTATAACTACAAATAAATACATTATATAACATACAATAATACTAAAGATATACTCAGCCCAAAGATCTCCAGAGCAGGGCACACTTCTCCGAGTACCACATGACACATGACCACTAAAGGAAAAAAAATACTATTCACAACACAGTTCAAGTGGTCTAGCTGGTAACTCAGGAGCGAGCAAGTGGCAACTAAGCACAGTTTGCAAGGCCTTTTATAAACTACACAAGGGGAATCACTCCTAACTAAACAAGTAATAAAAAATAGTTAGTTCCCCATTATGTCACATACACCCATAGTAATACATGAAAACTTTGTCAAGTCAAATGAAGTCACAGGCAACTTCATTCAAGCCACAGCATTTAATGGTACTATTAGCAGACTGCCTGAAGCTCTGATATACATCGCAACACCATTTTTTAGTTGTCAAACAGAAGCTTTGGTTGCTCGTAACTTGCCGGTAGATCTCATCATTGGTAACATTGAAGGAGTGCACTCCACAAGATCTCATTGACTGGGCCAACACAATTGAACTAAGCCAAAAATGTTATGCTGTCGTCACCAGGTCAATTAAGAAACCACAAGAACATACAGAAAGTGAGCAAATAAGCCCAAATCAATCTATAGAAAAAGCTAATGTACAAAACATGCATAATGAAGCAGAAATATGCAACAATGAGTCAATTGACAATACCAATGTACTGCGAACATTTAAAAATGATGAAATGATGAATTTAAGATTGAACAGAAATTAGACCCAACACTGAAAAGAATGTTCCAGAAGGCTCAATTAAACAAAATTTTAAAGCTTGACATTGAACCATACCTCAAAGATGAAACTGTTCAACAAATAATTGTACCACAGAAGTACAGAAAAAAAATCTTGACGGCAGGACATAACCTTCCACAAGCAGGTCATATGGGAATAACCCAACACTAAGAGTAGAATTCTTCAAGAATTTTATTGGCCAAGCATCAACAAAGACGTCAAGAAATATGTAAGCTCATGCCATGTTTGTCAAATGAAAGGTCCTAAAAGCAGTAGAATTCAAGCGCCAATACAAATAATGGAATAGACCGACAAGCTATTTCAGAAAGTATGAGTTGACTTGCACTAGATGGGCAGAAGCAGTTCCTTTGGTAAATATATCTGCACTTGACATTACCAGAGCTATGTCAGAAATATTCTCAAGAACAGGTTTACCAGAAGTTATCTTATCTGACAGGGGCACACAATTTACCGCAGAAATTACCAAAGCCTTCATGAACATATACAACATAAGGATGAAGTTCACAACGCCTTATCATCTCCAAAGCAATGAATTCTGCGAACGATTCAACGGTACTTTCAAGTGAATCATCTCCAAAATCGCTCATGACAATCCACAAAATTGGGACCTATTTTTACCTGCAGCACTGTTCGCTTCTAGAGAAAGCCATTAAGAAACCACATACTTTTTATATGATCTATGGAGCTAATCCACGAGGACCTATGTCAATTCTCAAAGAATCCATACTCCAACCAGATTCAACTCAATCAGACAAGAAGACTGCGTTCCAACATGTCTTGGAAACCAGGAACATTGTCATTAAAACATGTGAACAAGCGTAAAAAGCTACAGCTGAAGCTAAAAGAGCTAGTCAAACAAGAGTAAATGAAAGCAGAAGACTCTGAGAATTAGAACCAGGAGACACATTTCGATTACTACTGCCAGACGAAAACAATAAGTTTTTCATCAAATGTCAAGAACCATTTCCTGTTATCAGAAAAATTACAGATGTTGATTATGAAATTAACATTAACATGTTACAGAAATACAATAATGATACAAATGACACTTCAGATCCAGAACAAACAGAGCGAGTCATGTCATGTTTAGCATTTAGCCCCGAAGTAGATGAAAATGACATGTCAGACATAAATGATCTTGTATTACCAGCTACATACATAAAGCAGACTGAATCTTAGCAAGATATTAAAATTTCTAATTTTTCACCTCAAAGAAAATAAGAATTAACAAACATTCTTATAGAAAATTCAGAAATATTCACTGTTGTTCCAGGCAAGACAACAATTATTGAGCACGAAATAATATTAACAGACAACACGCCTACAAAGTCAAGACCATACCCTTTATCAATACACTACAGAGATTTTCTTTCACAAGAAATAAACCAACTTCTTGAACAAGGTTTAGAACAATCCAATTCACCTTATACATTACCAATTGTATTCGTCAAATGACAACAAACTTCAAATCCAAGAATGTTATGTCAATTTCAGACAGAAGATCTCATGTCATACTTTTATTAAACAAAGTTCTTTACCAAGTTAGATGTATCCAGAGGGTACTACCAGATACCAATGAAAGAGAAATCCAAACCTTACACTGCCTTCACAACAGCATTTGGAATTTTCCAATTCAACTACATGCCATTTGGACTAGTCAATGCTAGAGCACATTCAACAGAGCTATCCATAGAATATTTGGACAACGAAAGGACACAGTTTCCTACATTGATGACATTTGTATATTTCATATAACTTGGAACGAACATATTAACGGACTAAACGAAGTATTCAACAGTCAAACCTAGCAAGGTTGAATTAGCCATGGCAAAAGTGTATTTTCTAGAACATCGAGTTACTTATAACTCAGAAGGACCACAAGAAGATATCATCAAACGGATTTTAGACATCAAAGTGGAAGTATCTTTGGACTGTGTAATTTTTATAGGACTTTAATTCCAAATTACACAGCACTCACATCAACCTTGACCAACCTTACCAAGAAAGGTCAACCTGTTAAAATTCCATGGTCTACGGAACCACAAGAAACAATTGAGAAAATGAAAGCCACATTTTCCAAAGACAGTATACTCTATTTTCCGAATAGAAATAGACCATTCCACCTTGCTACAGACGCCTCATCCACAGTCGTAGGAGCATGACTCATGCAAGATTACCAAGGGACATTTACATTCTGTATTCTTCATCAGCAGGAAACTTACATCAGCCGAAACCAGATACTCCACAATAGAACGAGAATGTTTGGCCATTGTCTGGGCCATATCCAAATTAAATTTACCAAAATGTTTACTGAGTGCACACTTCACATTACTTACTGATCATGTACCATTAGCTTTCTTAAATTAAAAAAAAGATGGCTAACGGACAATTAACTCGTTGGAGTTTACAGCTCATGGATTACCAGTTCGAAATCAAGACGATCCAAGGACACATGAATGTTTTTGCTGATACCTTATCAAGATGTACTTAAATAATTTTCATTTTATTCTATTTTACTGTTACAGATACACGACATACAGATGTAATTTGTTTCACATTTAGTACTATTACTCAAAAGATTTTCATGTAAAATTTACAAACCAATACTATCATAATTATTTATAATGTTTAAAAATGTATGACATTTCATTGACATCTCATATGTTTTAAATATTTTAATAGGCACACATTTTAAAATTTCTTACAAAATGCTAGAGAGAACGGGGGTTATATATAATTTTACGTATCAATTTAAATAAACCTAATCCATAAAATAAACTTAGGATTTAACTCATGCGCTCGAAAAACCCACGAGTTGGAGAAACCAATGATGTCACATCCGATGATATCATAACATCTGGCAGGGAACGATTGGATTGGTTAAAGCAACGTTTGGGAGGAGTTAAGGAAATGATTTGCAATAGATCGGGGTTATTTTATTTAGTTTGGAGATGTAGATTCAAGTGACAACTCATATATTTTATTTGTTGTGAAATTAGATCTAGTATTAATTTGAATCTATTTATTATCGAGCTTTGAAAGAAGATATTCATCTGATTTAGTTTTATTTCTGTATTTACTGTATATTATTGTGATTCCAAGTTTTGAATGAAAGTTCTGTATTTGAATTAAAATATTCTTCGTTATTTGAATCTCTAAGACATATTTAGATCTAGAGATATATCTATAGAATCCCCGGCACGTCACAGTAACATCTTGTAACATCTGACATCTCAACAGCTAAAAAGGCTGTGACACTAATTAAGGGGAGGTATCCCTAGAAAAAATCGAGTTTTAGGTCTAGGATATCGATTTTTAACTAATAACATAATTAAGTAGATCAATCATTTTTCATTACATTACAATCTTTTTTATTGCTTAAATCTGTGTCTAAAACATGTTCTATGCTGTTTTTGTAAGGCATATGAGACAAAATTTGTATACAATTTCTTGAAAAGTACAAAATGGTCCTTGGTTACGCCATGCCATCTCTATTATAAGCAAATCATTGTTTGACTATCGATGTTTGGTTTTTTTTTTCCTCACGATCTCTAGTTTTATATAAAAAAAAAAGCCTCGTTTCGCTCTACGTTTCATTTAATTTCGGTAGTGATCGGAAATTTTCGGTCAACTTTTGAAGCGAATTAGATTATTTTTAGCCATGCTAATAAATAAAGAAACGCCATTGGTTGATTGTGCCCACGTGGTCGAAAACCCCGTAAATACATTTGTTATTTTCGCCTATCGATAATAGACTAGATCTAATCACGTTACAGTATATTTATTTCTTGTTTTATTTATCAAATATTCTAGATCTACTTCACCTTGTTTTTTATAAATGGCTAGACCAAACAAAAGGCTAGCTCAATTGAAACAAGCTCGAATGAGTCGCAAATTAGATCCAGATCTAGAAAGAGTTACCGGTAAATCTAAGACTAGAGTCAATCTAGATCTATACTAGTTAAATCTAGTACTTCCACAATAAGATCTAGATGTATATTTTCATCAACATCTAGATCTGACTCATCTTTGGACATAGTATTAATAATACGTTCCTACACATTTAACAAACTGTGTGAACATATACTTTTAGACATGACATAATCATAATCTACCTGAAATGTGTAAAAAAAACTTTCTAAATATTTCTAAACTAGTTTACAAAAAAAACAACTAATATTCGACAGGCTTTAGAACATAAAACTGTTGACCTTATTCGTCGGAAGCATGTGGAGGAAAGTGGAGTTTCTATATAACGAAGAAGATATCATTGATATTGATGTCTCATATGATGGCCCGTGGCTAACCAGAGGCCACACATCACTTCACATATTCGAATTGGATGTGTTATTGATGTCTTAACAGGATATATTCTGGATTTCCACATTGTTTCAACATTTTGTTAGGTCTGTCAAACCACTGGCAGAAAGATTTAAGAAATTCCCAATCACAGTGGATGCAGAATGGTTTGAAACACACAAGTCTTTTTGTGAAATCAACTACACAGGTGAGGGTCTATTAAATATAATTAGCACTTCTATCAAGTGTTTGTGTATAGTTTATAATTATTTTGCTACATTTCTATTAGTTTTGCTTTTTTGTAGATTCACTAAATAATATTTATAAGTTTTTAAATTATTTGATTTTCTTTATATTTACAGGCTCATCAGCAATGATGGAAACACTTGCCGCAGAAATATTATGGCTGAAGTCAGTTACAAAATTTCGCTACACATCTATGTTATCTGATGGAGATGCTAAATCTTTTAAAAGAATAACTGAGCTTAGACCTTATGCTGACATTCCCATAGTAAAAGATAAATGTGTGTCAACCATGTTGGTAAAAGAATGGGGTCTGCACTTTGAAATTTAGTTGCTGATTGTAGCAAAAAAGGTATTTCTCCTCGAGGCAAAGGGCATGGTAAACTAAAACAAAACACTATAAAAAAGTTAACACTTTATTATTCTAGAGCCATAAGAAAGCACAAAAATGTTTCTGATATGCAGAAAGCTATAATGGCATCTCTTTATCATTGCTTGTAAACTGACAAATCACTAAAACATCAATTTTGTCCAACTGGAGCTGGTTCGTGGTGCTTCTACAATGCTGCTGTTGCTAAAAATAAGACTCCTGGTCCACATAGCAAGCTTCTCTGCACTCCTCTAAATTATAAGCTACTAGCTGGCCATTTGAAACCAATATATAAACGCCTCTCCGAGCCAGCCCTCTTACAACGCTGTTTGCTAGGTGCTACCCAAAATGCCAACGAGTCATTGCATTCCAAGTGTTGGAGTACTTGTGATAAAAATATTATTTATTTTTTTTGAACAAAGTCACATTTTCAGTCATATCTTCTATTTGTGACTTTCACTTTGGATTCGCTGCTTCTAAGATAATGAAAAACATTCTGTTCTGCAATAACACGTTTCATGCCCATCGTCTTGGTTTGAGTCAACAGAACCAACGATTAAGTGGGTCTGCGTTTAAAAAAAAGTAAGGTGGTCATGAGACAACTCAAGATAAGGAGAGATGCAGAGGGGCCTACTTCTGAAGCAGGACAGTTTTAGATTTTAACTGTTTTTTTTTTTTTTTCTGTCTTTTCTTCTTTTTTTCAGAAATCAACCAATGTAAATTTCACGTAGGTCATTTAGCTGTACATATGATTTCTCCTAAACTAATTGTTTGATTTTAATGACATTTGAAACACTTGTTCTAGACATGATATACCTTTGTGAAACTTTTTAATACTTTTTTCTAAGCTTTCAAATCTATACTTTAAACTCATTTTTCTCAAAATGTTAATCTTTGCACATGTCATTATGCCTTATTAAGAATTTCTTCTAAACTACTTGATAGATTTTGATGAAATTTAAAACACTTCTTAAGGACATCATTTACTTTACTCGTACAATGTTGTTTTTTTTCAAATTTTATTTACTTTTTTTTTTTAAAGTAATTTTAAATAATAATAATCCTTTTTTTTATGTCAAAAATATACTAAAAATTCAAAAATTCGTAAAAAAATTAAACATACTTAAATCTTTAATTCTAGCATTGTAGCCATTTAGAGGATCCTTTTTTCTTATGTTTTAATTCAACTTCATGTAATTCTGATCAATAGTTTTTACAAAATTCTGACTTTTAATTTGTATACAATAAACAATATGGCCACCATTACCATGGCAACCATCATTCAAAAACATTTCTTTTAGCATTATTTTTTTTTAGAATATCATTATATGTTACTATTACAAATTTCAAAGGCCTAGCTTTAGAAATAACAAAAATAAGATTTTCAGGGATACATGTAGATTGACATGTATTATGGATTTTAAACTAAAAATCAAACACAAATTCTCACTTTCAATATGAAGGCCTATTAACTAAATGCAATCCCTGTACGGTCCTTGAAATGTAATGGGCACAACATGGCCTAAAATTGTTTGACATGTTTCATATGTTTCTTCATAATTCAGCTGGGGAGGGGGGGGGGGATATAAAAGGGCCGTTTCAATTGATCGTAACAGATACTAGAATTTACAAGACAAAGTATAATAATTGGAAAGCAAAAAACTTTAGGCCATTTAATTCCAAAAAAAAAAAAAAATTCCGGCCAGAAAACTATGCTGGAGAAAGGTTGTGAAGGAAGCAATAAAAGAGGGAGGGGGGATTCATTTCGTTTTATTTATTTTATAAAAAAAAGGGTAGGAGTAACTGATACAAATAAACCTGAGATGAACTCCATTTGGTTGCAAGGCTGGAAGGATTAGTCCTCCCGTAGAGTCTTGGCAAGAAACTCTGCTGTTAGGCGTAGTGCCTTTAAGCTCCCATACAATCAAGTGACTCTGCAGACACACTTTCCCGCAGCTCACGGAGCTGCGGACACTCATAGATATGCGCCACTGTTTTCACCGTCTCTCCACAGTGTCGGCAACGGGCATCAAAATTTGGCCGGAACCGGGCAAAACAAGCACCAACAGGGCAATGCCCCGCTCTGCACTGCGCAATAATGGATTGTTCCGACCTTTTTAGCCTGCAAATGCTACCAGACTCCACGGGCTTTGTTGGAGCCATCCCAGGGTTTCAACCACTTGTGATGTGCTCACTCTCGGATTAATATCGTAGCTAAAATCGGTAACCATTACAACAGAAGTCGCAACGGTTTCCTTTTTACGGAGTTTTTCCCCTATATGGGGTAATGCTGTGATTATCGCCGTGAGTTCAGCGTCGAAGCTACATGCGGCAAGGCCGCATGCGCCTGACAGCTTGTCTAGTTCAAGGTCCGCGTAACATATAAAGGCCCCATACCCTGCTCTCGAGGGGTCCTTAAGTACGGTACCAGTATATTAGTATACATAGAACAATAAAAATAATAATAATAATAATCTTATTGTCCATATGGAAATTT
Source organism: Biomphalaria sudanica (assembly GCA_036873155.1). Lineage (NCBI taxonomy): Eukaryota > Metazoa > Mollusca > Gastropoda > Planorbidae > Biomphalaria > Biomphalaria sudanica. The sequence continues at coordinate 177,220 of JAZGLO010005211.1, read as the reverse complement.
GTCTTACAAGTTGTGCATTACACCAAACAAAACATTGTAACTAGAAAGAAACAAAATGTACATTCACACCAGACTCACTCATAATTTACATATGAAAAGTTGATATCAAATTGTTTCTATTTAATGATCTGATTGCCAGGGGAGCAAAAGAGTGTTTGTGTCTGTTTGTCTTTGGTATCGTTGTCTTGTATCTCTTTTGTGATGTTTACATATAAACAGTATATACCAGTAGCTTAACATATCAACGGGCTTAGCCAGTGTTGAATGCTAGTTGGATATAACATAATAATAGTTATAGCTTTTATATAACGCTACTTTCATGCTTATAGCATACTCAGAGCCCTATGGTCCAATCTCTTTTCAGGACCAGCGAAGGGGGGGGGGGAGTATCTGGGAGAAGAATTTCCGTGCTGCCTTTAGGCGCTCTAAACACAACTCTGCACGAGGCGGGTGTCGAACCTTGAGCCTTTCGACCACGCTTGTTTGTATTGGCGTATTGCCGCTTCCAAAATAACACAAAATGACAGATAATAGAGGCTACTTCAATGCATCTTGTTATCGACATGTCCGTGCAATAAAACAGCACGAACTCTGTCTGAAACCTATTTAAATTTGCATAATTTGTCTCTACAATCACACAGTTATGGTAGGCAGTGGCGTCGCTAGGGTCGGTTTCATCTCCCTTCCAAAGACAGTTATTGTTACACAAATGTAAAATCAGTATCTATTTTATTTTAAACGAGATTGATTATGACATTTTATCCATGGTTACTATATACATTAAAATGTAAGTTTATTAAATAAGAAATAGACTTAACATTAACTAAACGTTTTTCTTTCTTAAAAAGTTTAACATTATGATAACCTTATTCAAACTTTTACTACCATCTAAAATATTTTAGAATCTAGACCAAAAAATGTTCGCCACCCAATTAGTCATTTATTGGTCAAGCTTTTTTTCAGAGTTTCTGAACTTCAGAAACTCATTTTCTTTGGATTTAGATGGCATCATTTCTCCTAGTCAGAAATCGAAGGTTAAAAAAAATAAATTAAGAAGAGGTGGACGGGCTGAATCTGAAATGTGTGGAACATTCGAGGCAAACGAAGTGCTTCTCAAACTTTTCCCTCTGGTTTTTCCTAGACATTTTGTTTTATCGCACCCTCTTGGTCAGCTAGAAGGCGAGGTAACTGAGCGGTAAAGCGCTTGGCTTCCGTACCGGGGTCCGAATCCTGGTGAAGACTGGGATTTTTAATTTCGGGATCTTCGGGCGCCTCCCACCAAGCTCTAATGGATACCTGGTATTAGTTGGGGAAAAGTAAAGTCGGTTGGTAGTTGTGCTGGGCGGATGACACCCTCGTAAACCGTAGGACACAGCAACAGATGACCTTTACATCATCTGCCCTATGCATCGCAAGGTCTGAAAGGGGAACTTTCCTTTTTTTACTTAGCTAGGTCACTCAAAGGGGTAACCGATGAAGGCTCTAACAATGGGTTTCGGAAGGCTTTTAAATATGTAATGAAAAAGAAAATATACTTAAAGACATATAATTATGATAAAATTTTCCGGTTTAATTTTCTATAAATATTCACATTATGTTCAGAATCGATATGTACGAAGTGAATGTTCATTAAAAGCTAGTCCCTTGAGCCATTGGTTTCGTAAATGTTGATTTTGTTGACTCAAAAAAATTTATTGCTGGAAATAGCATAAGAGAGGAATCAGTTCCCCCCCCCCCAGTCCTTTAAGCCAAACGATCTAGGGGGAGTGCCATAAGCTTCGCCTGGCGCCTTCCTGCGTTCTGGGATTCATAATTAAACGATCTAGGGGGAGTGCCATAAGCTTCGCCTGGCGCCTTCCTGCGTTCTGGGATTCATAATTCTATTTTTTTTTGTCTTGGCGTCTAGACAGCGCTTTGTTTCTCGTAGTACGCAGAGATCATGTCACAAAATGTTTCAAATGTAACAGGCAAGGACGTTCTGATATTGAATTATTTTCTTGCAATCAGAAGGCACTGAATTCATTTAAGTTTTAAAAAAATAAAAGTCGCAAGCCAAGTTAAGTCTAATAAAGAAGGAGTCTGCATTGGTCAATACTGTTACGCTAGGGATATTCGAGCTACATAAAGCTCACGTATGTCTGTAGTGGGCGTGATGATCTAAGATCATGTCCTTGTTCAGTAAGAACTTATGCTGCGGAGAATTTATTGTTTGTCGATAACAATGTCGTCAAAGTAACGACTTTGACCAGTTGTGTGAATGTCTTGGGGCTAGCACGTGTGGACTATTTAGTACGACAAAATACAACTTTTTAATTTTTCCCTTGAAAAATAATTTGAAAGGCTTCTCCCCCTCCAAATGTGTCAGTCCCCCGACAGTTTGAGAAACACTGCACTAGAACATGCACGTTTTTAATGAGCTTCATCGTCCTTGGATCCTATTTGTGTTTAGAAAGAAAAGCTTGTAGCAGCCCTGATCTGTTCACGTAACATACGTCGATAGTACGATTGGACATCAGTCGGGAGAAAATGTATCAGTTCTGTCATAAGAAGGTAGAAGACTTTAAATAAAATCGCGTTGTTGAAGACACATTGAAAAATCTTATTTAAAACAACAACAACACTTGAATTGATCTTGTAGTTAATGGGGAAAGGTTCTAGTTATAATAATTTAATTTTTTAAATGTCGGCAATAATGCCATTTTTACTTGATTAATTAATAAAATATGAAAGAATTGCAATGCAAATACATCCGACTTTTGTCCTTAAAAGGAAGACAGCCTTTGCGTCCACATTTTCAACACTTAGCTTTTTGTACTTTTGTAGGCCTACCAAAAAAATAAAGAAAATTAAAATATCTAGATCAAAGTATGTTTGGGTATCTAGCTCATCACTGATATTCTAAATCTGTTGTCTGTTTTTTTCCAAAGAACAATTCTTTTCCCCTTCGGTGTCACCCACCCCCTCCCGGTGGGTTACACACGATACGGACAGCACCCTTCGCACCTGCATTGTGACGCCTCTGATGGTAGGCTAAGTAGATTACTTTGTTAAGTTTAGTAGATCGAGAAGACTTTTGTTAAGTTTAGTGGATCAAGATGACTTTTTAGTAGATGACTTTGTAAAGTTCAATCGATGATAGATCTAGATGACTTTGAAGTTCAGTAAACGACACAGTAACAAGGTTACAAAGACAGTTTGTGTGGAAACACAAACTCAAAATCGGCCCCCGAAGTGGTCCATCCAAGCAGGAAAAAAGGCAGGTTTCAATATTTTCAGAAAGAATATCATAATGAAATTCTATCAAATGCAAATGGAGAAAGAAGGTTGACAGATCCTGTGTGGTGCCCCAAAGGTCCGGCAGACCAAGGAATAGGTGAAAGTGAATGTGAAGTTAGATGTGAACCTGGCCTAAATGATGTCTTATGATGAGCATCTAATTGTTTTGTAAAGGGTCAATCTCTAATTCAAAGCCTCAAGAAAAAAAACCTTTCCGTGAAAACACATTTTAAAAAATTCCTTTAGTTTTGTATATAGTGTCATCTGTGGTGCTTTGCTGTAGCGATAATATGAAAAAAAAAACTGTTTATTAATTGTGGTTTTAAATTATGTCCAACTTATTTGCATAGTAAAAAGATTTTTTGTTCTTTAAGAAAAAAGTTTACATTTTTTTGTAAATGTAGTATTTAGTATGACAGAACTTACATAACGTAGAAATACAATTGTAAAAAATAATACTTATCAAAACTCTAAAACCATTTGCTTAAATGTATTTTAAAAATGGTAAATATTGTCCTCCATTACTAAAAAAAGGTTCCAGTGTTTATTAATATTAATAGTGAATAGTTGTAAAAATGGTGTATTTTTATGAAAAAACTGCTTGCATAACTGATTTTAAAAATTTGATTTTTCGCTTCAGAAAACAAAAAGTAGCCGTTGCAGCAGAACTTTGAATGATCTAAAATATCATGATGTCCGATTTTCATTTTCTCTTCTAGTTTCTGAGATCTAAACGGGACGGACGGACAGACAGGCCACAAAAACAAATAGCGTCTTTTCTCCCTTCGGGGACCGCTAAAAATGTGTTCGATCTGGTATGCTTCATTAGGCATGAATATTTGTTAGCCAAATAATTAGTTTTATTCATGTTTTGCAGGCTCAATAAAACAAGTTATTAATTCATTTACTAGCTATGTGTTACCCGCCGGTCTTCATTTGCTTTTCACTGTCGACTGTCGATATAGTCACTGAGAGAGTTTTGTAAAGAATTAAACGAAATAATAATGTTATAAGTAAAGTGAATGTAACAATAGTATGAATGGAGCTATCAAAATAGCTAATCGACCTAAATCCATTTTTAGCGGCCACCGTAAGGGGAAAAGCCGCTATTAGGTTTGTGCAAAATGTCTCGAAAACTAGAAGAGATATCAAAAATATTATTTCACCATGCGATATCTAGTAGATATAGATCTTAAGAGTGCTAAATCAGAAGTTTAGTTTATGTAAATCTACATCCTATGCCAATATTCATAGCCGTGCTGAGACATCGAAGCACAAGCACGATGTATCAATGCTGAAAGATTACCTAAAATCGCTCGTCTGACATATTGTACATATCCGGTAGAAATGTCATGCCGTAATGTCCAATATATCTCTTAAATTAATTAATAATTGGCTATTAGTTTGTAACCAGTTTGTTATTAAGTTAAGGTCAATGCCGTCGAGCGGTTAGCGTGCAGAACTGATTATCTCGACGATCCCGGGTTGTTTGTTTTAATGCTTCGGATGTTCCTTCAGAGTTGAAGATAGTTTACTTCCTAGTCCAAACCTCTCGCAGGACGACGGGGGATGGGCGCGGGCAAGGTTTGAACCAGGGAACATCGAAAAATCCGAACCACAGTCCAGCGCGCAAACTGCACGACTAGGCAGGGTTATACCCTGCTCGCCGCCAACCTCCGTCGTCCAGCGAGAAGTGAATTATTTTAAAATCCAAACATCCAAAACATGTAAACAGAAAAAAGCACATTTTTTTTAACAGAGGGAAATGAATCTTTGAAACATTATTACTTCTGACAATCAAAATTAAATATCGTCTTGAATATTCCTTGCGAATAGGCGGATCTGACGATGCCGCCTCTGAGTTTGTGTGATAACACAAAATCTCTTTGTAATCTTGTTTCAAATAAAAACATTTGCTTGTAGACCAACATGTATTTGATTAAAATATGAAATGAATATACTTTATTTTGTATGATCATGTGTTAAAGTATAAAGTAGATCTATCATCTTGAGTTAGAGATAGCCTAGATCTAGACTAATCTAGAGTTAATTATTGGCTTGGATGGAGGTTTTTTTGCGCGTGCGTGGAGGCTTCGCTCTGCGCATAATGACCTTTTTTGTTAGATGTACGGAATCACGAATGGAACTATTAAAATGGCTTAGCAGCTTTAGCGAACGTTTCGGTCTTGTCTAATGAAATAATGTACGTTAGGACTTTTTACGAATTTACGTAAAAATACTTTTGAAAGACAAATTTGAAGCTTGGTTTTATTAAATATTGAAATCAATAAACTATATTTTTTATGTTCATGTGTCAAAGTAAAAAACTATTTGTGCAAAGTGTAATTCTTAAAATTAGATCTAGATCCTTTCGATCTTTTCTCACGTAAACCTTGTAAACATGGCCTAGATTTATAAGATACTAATACTTTCATAGAGTTGGTCAACTTTTTTTTTGAGGGTCTTAGGTTGTTTTAGGGCTACTATACGTTACGGTTCCATTAGTACCAAAGGAACATTTCTGCCAAGTTTTATCAAGATTGGTCAAACGGTTTTGATTTCTATGATTTCTATGAAGGACATACATACACACGCTTTACTTTCTACTTTAGAGTATAAGATAACAGCTTAAAAGACTCAAGTCATAAGGTTTCATTCAAGCTATTATGTTTTATTTATGTACATCAGATGTAATACATCTTTTTCATAAGCCAATATAATCAAAAGACTTTATCAAATTGAAACACTCATTTTGGAATTAAGAAAACATATTTTTGTTTTAATGTTTCTTGATTCTATTTACTCTTTTTAGATAACTAAACTTGGTAATAAATTATATAAACACATTAGCCGTAAAGTAATAAAAGAATGGGAGGCTACATTTTATGATTGCTGTTTCAAAACTAAAATTCCAACATATCAAATCTAGACAAAAAGTTTGGATTCAGACTCCACATAACTACTGTGATCTTCTGTTTCAGTTTGTACAGAGTCTTGAACGCTGTAACGGGGTAAAGGCATGCAACCATTATTTAATACCAAGTCCGCAACATAGAGAGTATAGATCTGAGATGACGGGAGACTGAAGTAGGGCTGATGATAGCCTGGCTTCAGGTCAAAGTTAACATGGCAAGTCTCTAGACAGTTCACACGATTCCTAGAAAGACATATCGTAGTGAAAATAATGTTGATTTGCACAACGCTATCAAGTGATTTTATGAACTACTCAAAACGTACTAATTAGCATAAGAATTTTATCAGCTGCTTACCTGCAAAGAAGTTTTCTTATGTCAGGATTACCAGTACCCTGGCCACCACTAAACACAACTAGACCCATTCTATGGGCGCTAGTCACTATATTCTTATCTCTAGCAACTTCTAGAGAGGACAGATACACTCCCAATAGTTTCTCGGAGACGGCAAACTCAAGAGCAGCTCCAATAGAAGAGGCACGAAAATCATAGACTTCCTCATTTGGTAAACTTGAAGCCTGAATTAAATCATTCACAGCGTTTAATATAATAGACTTCATCCTATGCTAAACTTGAAGCCTGAATTAAATCGTTCACAGCATTTAATATAAATATATAATTCTCTTCATAGCTCAACAGTGTGGACACGCAAGAAGTAAAGGAAAGATCACTCTTTTATTTCTGCACGTCGGACGGACTAGAGATACCCTACGAAAAAAAAAGAAGGGCGAGTAGAACAAATAGTATTCACCCGTCACAAAACAGCAGGGCCGGACTTAACCGTTGAGAAGTCATGGAAAGATCACTCTTTCTATTTCTACCCCACGTAGTTGTAGCGGTGAAAAAAAGAGGGGGGGGGGAGGAGAACAAGTAATCAACTCTGTATTCACCCGTCACTAAATAGAAGGGCCGGACTCAACCGTTTTGGGGCCCTTTGCGAAACGGATTTCGAGTGGGCCAAGTTTGGGTAGGATACGGATGTCACGTATCAATTTATAAACCAAAGTCTAGTTTAAAATAAACTCAACATATCTATGCCCAGTACGGAAAAACCGCATGCGCACGTGTCAAAATTTCCCATGACGTCATCACATCTGGTGACATCTTGATTTCAGGCGCGGAGTATTTGGATTGGCTAAAGCAAAACTTAAGGGCGGAGCTAGAAATGATTTGGGAGGAAACGCGGGATCTTGAATTATCAGTCTGAACGTAAAATCCTGTAGAGTAAACACGGATATCGTTTTGAGTTAGATCTAGTAGAAATCTGAATATATTCATCATTGAACTATGTATGAAGTTATTCATCTGATACAGTTTACTATTGTAAATACTGTACTAAATGTCTAGTGATTCTCAATTGATAAATTAAAGTTCTGTATTTGAATTGAAAAGGATCTTCTTCATTAAATCTCTAAGATAGTATTTAGATCTAGAGATATACATCTATAGAATCCTCGGCATCACGGTTACGAGATATCAGCCCCACTGACGATTCGGCAAAGATCAAGTAACAATAGAGAAAAAATTACAAACGCAACATCCAGCTTTTTAACATCAAGATCTCAAGATCTTAACCGTGATAACGGATAATAAGTGAAATTTAAGAGTTGTTATTAGAAAATAAATGTGTCTTTGCATTTTATTAATTCTTTACTACGTACAGAATTACTTTACGAGCCTTGCGTGTAGCGAAGTTATACAGTATATCATAAAAATTGTATTTCCTACATAGATCACGCTCAATAGCAAGAATTACCAAATGTTTCAATCTTTCTTCGAGAATTTTAGACCTCAAATAATTCTTCATTAGTTTGAGGCGCGAGAAGCTTTGTTCACTAGATTCCACAATTACGGGTACTGCATAATCAGGTAAATCATGTGGCCGCGAGAAATCTGTTATAAGTTATAAAATGGCTTAATTTACTCATTTACACCTAGAAATAGAGCGGGTGCTATGAAAATCTGTAGCATGATACACGTGACTGGCGTATAAAGTCTGTAGCATGATGCACGTGACTGGCGTATAAAGTATGTAGCATGACACACGTGACTGGCGTATAAAGTATGTAGCATGACACACGTGACTGGCGTATAAAGTATGTAGCATGACACACGTGACTGGAGTATGAGATATAAAGTATGTAACATGATACAATCTAAAGCAGTGTTCTTTGTAAGATTAGGTAATGGATCTAAAATTCAAAGAATTTTCAGATTAAATATAGGGCCTATTAGATTCTAAATGTCTTTTTTTTTGGGTGGGGTGTTATGTTATTAAGTGATGTCCTTTTCGAACCAAAAGGGAGGTGGGGATTGTGAAAATCTGAAACGAAAATTAGGGAAAAGTTTCTATGGGAAGGCGTTACTAGCGCAGTTTAACAACAAAGGGATGCTTGGTTGCAGTCCATACAGTCTATCAAATATTTCAATACATAATTAAGAATCCGAAGAACAGTCAGAATTGTATGTTTTTTTGTTTTTTTTTTGAGGGGTATGTGTAGGGAGGGGAAATAAAGGAGATGGTAGCATTCACTGGTGTGTATGGGGTAACAGGTAGTAGAATTGACTGGCTATTGCGAATGTTAGAGGTGGCGGCGTTAACACGAGAGCCGTTTTATTGCAGTGCAAAAATGTATTAGTTTTAGGCAATGTTTTACAAAGATCAATTAAACCAACTCACATGTGATTTGAATAAAACTGGAAATCGATTCTGTTTTTTTTGTAGTAATACACATATATCCGCTTCAGTGGATGTAAAAATAATTTTGCGCTGCTCATAGCCATCCATGACAATAGAAATAATCGAGTCCACCACTGTGTCTTCAGTGAAATAGTTTGCTACTTCTGACTTGCCATTAATATCTACTTGAGGATATTTCACCTACAAATAATAACGTTTGTTAGATGAGATGAATGCCTGGCCATTATCTATAGTCGAAACGATGTCGCCCATACAGCAGTTCCCCCCTCTAGAAACAGAATAGCTAGTTCCGATACAGTTTGGGGTCAGCGGCGTCGTAAGTTATGCCAGGGTGTAGCACTGTGTGCCGCAAAATGCATAAGGGTTACCGCCTCCTGATTTTTCCTCAGGGTTGACTCCCGAAGCCTTTCCAATGTTTGGGTATCGCTGCAAGACAGCAGAGGTTTGGATTCAGAGTTTTCCTACTCTAAGGTAAGTAGCCAGCCATGGCTAACAAGCCCTTGATGCCCAAAGCTTGCTGGATTAGGCAGTCGCAAGTTACTCGCCGTCGCCATTTCTCCTATCTGCTAAGAAAACATTTCCACGGACCTTGATTTGGACTGGTTGAAGGGTATTTGAGACGCGCATGTCATTTGGAAGCATTTTATAGATAGAGGAGTGCTTATATCCATCACCATTTACGGCAATGACTAGCTTGCGGAACATTTATAAATATATATATATATATATATATATATAATCCTACTAAATAGAAAGTAACATTCGAGTCCTGTGCGGAAATTCCCGCTTCTTATTGTCCGACAGTAACGCTGGGCAGGGCACGTATCCCATATGGGAGCCGAACGTATGCCAAAGACAGTCTTTTTTTGATGAGCTAAAAGGTGGTCGAAGTAACAGAGGCGCCCCACGGAAACGCTTTAAAGACCAGCTTAGGCGTCAACTTTCCTTAACTGACATAGAAGAGAGCACCTGGTAGCATGAGGCCTAACAAACAGCTGCAGGTCACTCACGAAGGACGCTGGATACAATTTTGAGACCAAAAGAAAATCCGCTTCCGAGGACAAACGCAGATGGCAAATAGAAAATCTAAATCGACCAACTGCGGACAATGGTTATGCTTGCCATGGTTGTGGCAAATTATGTAGGTCACAGCTGGGGCTGCGCAGCCACGAGAAATAGTGCATTCCTCACTAATCTTCGGACTCGTAGACAAGCCTTATTGTCACGTACATTATATCTATATTTGGCCATAGTTTATATCTAGCTTGTCGGCAGAATTTTCGGGATTTTCTATCACGCAGCAGGATTATGTTTTGAAATAAATATGATTGGTTTAAAGTATTAATTATTGTACTTTGAGCTGCATTTATTGGTTGGCCTTGCAGCGGAGAGATGTTGGTCACGTGATAACGCTCAAGAGCCCGGGAAAGATTATAGATTCCGGCAGTCTCGTGCGGAATATGTTAGAGAGAACATGTACTAGAGTTTAGTGTTAGAACTCAAGAAAGAAGACATAATAGTATTATCGTGTAGATCATTTTATTCTATTCCAGTACACTTAACCATTGTAATTATTTGTGAATAGCTTTTCCTAGTTTTGAATTAAAGTATTTGTTTTAGACGAAGAGAAGTGTCTTCATTGAATATATAATAGTATACTTGACAAGAAGCAGAAAAGCAAAGATAAAAAGCAGAAAAACAAAGACAAGAAGCAGAAAAACAAAGACAAGAAGCTGAAAAACAAAGACAAGAAGCTGAAAAACAAAGACAAGAAGCTGAAAGACAAAGAGAACATAAAACAGCAAAAATGAAACTTGAAAAACAAAAATTACACAAGTTGGAAGAAGAATTAAAAGGTTATCAATCTCAAATAGACGCAATTCATCGCAACATAGCAGATCATGACGAATGGAATATTATGGAATATTTTCACCAAGCAAGAGTTATGAGAATTGAATCAGAAGAAGATTTAGATCATGTCTTAAATGATACAGAAGAAGTCGAAAAGAAAAATGAAGACACAAAGTCAGAAGACATGAAAGATACATGTTACATGAAACAAGAAGAAATAAAAGAAGATATAGATCTAAATAATGTACAAGAAGATACAAATGAACATAGAACAGATTTACAATATATTGAACTTGACAGAAAACGGCAAGAAGAACTAAAACGAGAATTATTAGAATTGAAAAATACCGAATTCAAAGCTGAACAAAAGAATGATGCAACATTAACAAGAATATACCAGAAAGCTCAATTAAGAGAGCGTACAGCATATTTTGAAGATGGATTTCTCAAGAAAGCTACTTTCCACAAGTGCAATGTAATTAAACAAATGTATGTACCAGAGAAGTACAGAAAACAAATAATTTATAATTGAAGCAAAGCAAGACTTCATTACACCAGCATACGAGTGTAACAAGTACTAAGAAGAGAATTGCTAAAGAATATTATTAGCCAAGCATGACCAAAGATGTCAAGAAATACATTAATAATTGTTTACATTGTCAACGGGATCACAGTAAGAAGAAACAAACTCAAAAGAAAAGCAACATAACTAAAACAAAGAATGAACCAGAATACAAAGTCAGAACTGACAACAATGAATCTATGCATCAGGACTCAAGTAAATCTACAGGGACATCACTGCCTACTATATGTCCATCCCTACCTGTTACTACATGTCCATCCCTACCTGATACTACATGTCCATCCCTACCTGTTACTACATGTCCATCTCTACCTGATACTACATGTCCATCCCTACCTGTTACTACATGTCCATCCCTACCTGATACTACATGTCCATCCTAACCTGATACTACATGTCCACCCATACCAAGTACATGCCCATCCCTAACCACTGATGATAACTTCATACATCAAGACTTGAACAAGACTGCATCTGCATCAAATACTATGGTATGCAATGAACATTTCTGCTACAATCAAGACAAGTCTCATGAACCAGAACCAGAAGCAGATAACAAAGAAGCTTATCTTCAATCAATTTTAGATATAACAGACAAAAGAAAAACTATGCAATTTGACTCTACCACTCATACAAGTATTACTCATTTGAAAGAATGTGAGTCAACTAAAGAAGCCATTACAACCAAGAACATTGAAAGTCAAAGAATATTACATGAACACATGAAATCAAGACATTTTGCTCAAGGAGATACAGTCAAATTACAGTTACCAGATTTGAGTAGCAAGCTGTTCTACAAATGGCAAGGTCCATATACCATCACCAGAAAGATTTCCAACCTGCTTTATGAAATCAATGTCAACAAGGTTACCAAAGTATTTCATGTTCATATGTTTGAACATTACCATGAAACAGATAATGAAGACATCAAAGCAGAAGTTGAACATTTTTCAAGCTTAGCAACTATCCCTAAAGAAGAAGAAGAAGAAACGTCATCAACACCCATTCCTGAGATAGATGTTTCATTACCAGCATCAAATCAAATTGACACTCCAAAGGTCATCACTCTGGATGACATAGCATTACAGAAAGTGAGGAACATTGATGCTTACAAGGACCATGCTGAATTCTTTACGAGTGTTTCTGAAACATTTCCAGTCCTGCTATTTAAAAGCAACACAGGAAGTAACAACATTGACAACACAAAGCTTCATCCTCCATTCACTCAAAGGGCAACTTTTCTTCAGAAAGGAACAAATGAACTTCTTCAACATTGCTGTATTGACCGATTGAACTGAGACCTGTTCAGTCATTGTTCTATTGAACATTCTAATGCAAAGCATTCTACTAACATTGTTCTACAGCGTCATCGTTCCTCAACCAGAAAATTGAGTTTTGGTGTCGGACAGTTCTTATTTTCACCAAACTCAAACGCGGTTCAATCAGACATTATCTGTGTGATCAATATGACATGGAGACAAAAACTTTATACACTGAAAGACCTTTTCTTCAGGTTTAGAAAACGCGCACACACACACATCCATGACGGCAACTCAGAAGGATTCCGAACTTTATACTTACATTCTACATCTACATATGTACTGTAGCATATTTAGTGTCATTTGATTCATTATCATTCATACTCGTCAAGGAAGAACAATATCCAGTTATATCTTATCAATTAATTAGTTACCAGTTGTTCTATACCAGTTTTGTATTAACACACATTTTTTTCAGCACCATTGAGAAAGGTCACTCATCCAAAATATGTTTAATCAATTAATTTGTTTATTATGTTTCAGAATCTTTGCATATGACATGGATTAGTCATCTTAATTTTTATATCATGTGGATTATTTTTCAGGTATAATATTATTGCATACATCCTATTATAATAGTACAGATACATGACAAATAATTGAAAATTTTCATTGCTTCACACATGTTGAGATTTGTATTACATTTAGAAGATTGTCTTGTACTATCACACTTTTTTTTCTATTTCAATTTTTCATATGCAATATATTTTTTCCATGTATACATTTTCACATTAGTACTAACCAAATGAGTTATAATGTCATAATTATTTTTTTTTATATTTCAAAATGATGACATTTTACATGTATTATTTTATACGCATTTCTATTACCATACAAATGCTTAAGAAGCGGGGGGTAATATGTCACGTACACTATATCTATATTTGGCCATAGTCTATATTTAGCTTGTCGGCAGAATTTTCGGGATTTTCTATCACGCAGCAGGATTATGTTTTGAAATAAATATGATTGGTTTAAAGTATTAATTATTGTACTTTGAGCTGCATTTATTGGTTGGCCTTGCAGCGGAAAGATGTTGGTCACGTGATAACGCTCAAGAGCCCGGGAAAGATTATAGATTCCGGCAGTCTCGTGCGGAATGTGTTAGAGAGAACATGTACTAGAGTTTAGTGTTAGAACTCAAGAAAGAAGACATAATAGTATTATCGTGTAGATCATTTTATTCTATTCCAGTACACTTAACCATTGTAATTATTTGTGAATAGCTTTTCCTAGTTTTGAATTAAAGTATTTGTTTTAGACGAAGAGAAGTTTCTTCATTGAATATATAATAGTATACTTAGATCGTCTTGTCAACTAGTAACTTCTAGATGATCCTCTTATCAACTGGCAACTTCTAGATGATCCTCTTATCAACTAGCAACTTCTAGATGATCATCTTATCAACTGACGACTTCTGAATCCTCGGCAGCCACGGTCATTGTAATATCTGGCACCATCTTAGATTGTGACATTAGCACTATTGATGATTCGTGACACTTATTATATAAATCGATAAATCTTTCACGTATTATCTGCTAAGCCTAGGTGTTATGTCATTAATTTAACGTCTAGAATCATTACTTTGTATTAAAACAGATTTACGGAATCTCAATTCAGCTTTTTCATCTGGCTTGTTGACAATTCTAATGTCTACTCTCATTTAGGTACTGACATAAATGTTAGGTTACTATTGCCATAATGTAATTTTCTTTTAAATGTTTAAAAATGCTTCATAGTCACTTAGTTAAATAAGGAAATACAAATGGTAGCACTTCAAAAGAACATAATCGCAGTACTTCAATAGAAAATTGTATACATTGACCTACTTGTATTATAAAGCCTACATCTTTCCTTACAGTTGCTAGGCATGTTGCAAGTGTCGGGAAGGGAATTAACTCATGATTCATTGTGACATTGGCCTGAAAAAAAAACAAGAGAATCTGTGTAATTATGTATTCCTCATCTTATAGAGAAGCTCTTTGATCTTTTGCTGTATTCCACTCAGATAGGCAAAGTGACAACATAGCAAATGGCTATCAATTGTGAAACGAGTGTCAACAAATTGATACGTACATAGTTGACATGTTGTGCTACATGATACAGAACAGCTCCTATAGAGGTTTTGCCTAGGGTGGTTGTGCAGGCTCGTTGTCTATGGGTTGGACAGCTGGCGAGCCATTCCAAGCATAGAATCAATCATGTTGTATTAATTAATTACTCAAAACTTATATATTTATCAGTAGAATGTAAGGCGTATGTATGTATGTCCTGAACAGAAATCAAAACCGTTTGACCAATGTTGATAAAACTTGGCATAAATGTTCCTTGGGTACTAACTTAGACCGTAGTGTATGTATTGTAGCCCTAAACAAACTTAAGACCCTCAAAAAAAAAGTTGACCAACTCTATGAAAGCATTATAACTTCATAGATCTTGGCATGTTTACATGAAAAAAGATCGAAAGGATCTAGATCTAATTTTTAAAACTACACTTTGCGCAGATAGATTTTACTTTGACACATGAAAATATGAAATATAGTCTATTGATTTCATTATTTAATAAAATTAAGCTCCAAATTTGTGTTTCAAAACCATTTTTACATAAATTCGTTTCTTATATCTGCGAATTTAGAATTCCTGACGTACATTCTTTCATTAGACAAGACCGAAATGCGAAATGTTACACATCTCTCTATTCCTAGGTCTAAAACTCTAATTCAACTCTATGATGATAGAACTTTTCTTCGCAAATATAGTTTTATACTTTAACACATTAACATACTAATTATAGTCCGTTCATTTCATATTTTAATCAAATTAACATTGAAATTTGTTTTTCTAATGCATTTTTTATACATTCGTTCGCTAAAGCATAAAGCTGCGAAGCCGTGTTGAGATATATTCAATAGTTTCATTCATCCGCGTAATTCTAATTAAAAAGGTCACGCATGCGCATGCACTGAATGAAATCCTAACCAATATCCTATACTCTTAAGCGAGCAATTCTTGTATATATATATGTCACGGTATGTGCATAATAATGAGAAAAAAAATATCAACTCATTGGCCACATCGGGAAAACTCGAGGTCGACCGTTATATCGGTTTGAAAATGGCTCATTATCGAAAAAATAATTTTGGCTAGAATGTTTTATGAATGAAATTTTCTATATGACGTCAATGGGAAAAAAACTTGACACCGCTTACGTCACTAGGCTCACAGCAGTACACTAAGACTTTTCTTCGCAAAGAAGAAAAAGTTTTAATGATTCAATTGGCGTAATTAAACATTTGCGCACCATCTTATTGTACATTGATCCATAATGAAACTATGGAAGAAAAATAATTAAATTAAATATTTTTATGTATGATTAGGTATTGTGTTTTAAAGGCTTTATAAATTGTTTACAATTTAATTGCGTACACCCGTAGGTAGCTTTTACTTTGTTATTATTTTGCTGGGGAATTATTGCAATGAGACCACGGGAACCCTATTATAATGGTTTAATTTAATAATTTAATTTAATAATTTACACCTAGAATTATAGCGGGGCTTTTGAGCCTTCGGGGTCCACTGCGGCAGCATAGGCCTAAAGCTGGCCCTGATGATATCCAGCTCGCGGTCAACGAATTTTCATCACGCTGCTGCTTTTTTTGGTTAACCTTTAAACCTTGGTGAAACAGAAGTCATGTTCCAGAAGTCACCCAATAAAATCTACTCAGCCCAAAGATCTGGGAAGTATAGTATCAAATGACGCATTGCTTTAAAGAGGTTGATATGTCATCAGGGATAGTATTGCTTTTGGACGCCTCCAAACGAGAGTGTGGCGAAATAAATCGCTCCGCCTGTCTACAAAAATCAGTGTCAACCAGTGATTCTCTCAACCCCTCTATGTGGATCTGAGACATGAGTACTTTATAGAAAGCAACTAAGACTTCTTGAACGACTTCACCAAAGACCGCAATACAAACAGCGATATTCTTGCAAAATGGTATGAACTTCTTATAATCCGACAGTCACGCTTTGCAGGGCACTTTTTCCGTATGGGGGACGAACATAATTTTGGCAATCTTTTTTTTAGTAAGCGATTTTACTTTGTTTCTAGGTGCACGTTGTACACTATAACGTAGAGATTGCGCATCACTTGATGATTCTTACTAAAGCCATAATAATAAGGCTTGTCTTCTGGTCCGAAGATTAGTGAGAAATGCAGAATTTCCCGTGGCTGCGCAGCCCTAGCTGTGACCTACATATTTTGCCACATCCAGGGCAAGCATAACCATTGTCCGCAGGTCGTCGATTTAGATTTTCTTTTCGCCGTCTGCGTTTGTTCTCGGCAGCAGATTTTCTATTGGTCTAATATGTGTATCACGCGGCCTTCGTGAGTGACCTCCAGCTGTCTCGTTCGGAGGCCGCAAAAAACCAGGTGCTCTCTTCGATGTCAGCCAAGGAAAGTTGACGTCTAAGCTGGTTTTGAAGCGTTTCCGTGGGGCGCCTCTGTTACGTCGACCACCTTTTAGCTCACCAAAAAAAAAGACTGCCTTTGGCATAAGTTCGTCTCCCTCACGGGATACGTGCCCTACCCAGTGCAACTGTCGGACCATAAGAAGTCCCTCTATACTGTCCATACCGGCGTTGGCAAGGACATCGCTGTTTGTAGTGCGGTCCTGCCACCGTATGTGCATGATGGAGCGCAAGCATCTTTGGTGAAAGCACTTAAGAAGTCTTAGTTGTTTTCTGTATAGTTTCCATGTCTCAGAGCCATAATGAATATATTAATTGCAGTATTAAATGTCAGAAAGTAACTATTTTAGAAGTTACACTGCAAAGACTTTCTTCCAAGCCTAAAATAGCCCAATAGTTTTACGCGAAGGAAGCAATGAAAAACGTTAAGACGTGAGCTGTGGTTTTCTATAGGCCTACTGTTGGGCGGACTTTCTATTCTAATCGCCATGTACAATTACATTGAGAACTGACAGAACGAAAAAGTAACTCTTCGGATTGATAGTCTTTACCCGATCGTTCATTTTCGTAATTACAAAAATATTCCCAAAATATCCTTCCTTAACAAATTATTCATCGGAGCGAGGCTCGGTCATCTGATATTTTAACTATAGATTAGTCTAGATCTAGATCTATGTCTAACTCAAGATCTACTTTATACTTTAACACATGAACATACACAATTAAGTCTATTCATGTGAAATTTTAATCAAATATATGTTGGCCCACAAGCAAATGTTTTTATTTCTAGGAGAAGGTTTTACCGTGCTGCCTTTAGGCGCTCAGTAAACACAGCTCTGCCCGAGTCGGGTGTCGAACCTCGAGCCCCTTTCATAGGTAGCCAAGCCAAGCCAAGTTCCAGCGCACTTAGCCTCTTGGCCACGTAAATAGGAAGAATTGCAATGACATTTAAGAATTACTATAGCTCTAGGTTATTAGCCATAACATTTAAATGATGAAGCAGGCAGTAGTTCGTTTTCTTAGTTCGTTCAACATTAACGCCAAATATTGCTAGAAGAACACCAAATCGATACAAGTGTCTACTTCGTTTCTAAGTTTTCAATAATTCTTTACTTCCATTTCAGACCCAAGACTATTTCGTTGTGCGAGGGCAAAAATTATTAGTCTCTGTAAAAAGTCATTATAAAAACAATACGATTAAAGGACCAAATTTTAGATTGAAATAATCACATATAAAATAAGACGTAGGCCTAGACTGAAACTGAATAGAGAAATAACTGACAGGTCCCTATATTAAACTAGAGCATTACACACCGGAGACGTGGTTGTTGTCTCCCTAGTCTTGATATTGTTTAGTATGACCCAAACATCCCCTGCTTTTCTTTTCTTCATTTCTTTTCTTTTTTCTTTTTTTGTGTGTGTTGAAATTCCAATAAAGTGGCCAGATTTTAACTCTCCTGCTAACATACTTTGTAGACCGTTTTACATCGCTCTCATTTTCTCTCTCTGGAACCATCGCCTTGTTTTGTTTAACCAGCGCACCGTTATGTGTTCTCTGACGTTTACTTCTGACTTGAGATAAAATAACCCGCTTTATAACGCCCTTCACCCACACACCAGCCTTTAGCTCATGAATTTTAGTTTTTACTAATCTGTTCTTCCCCATGCCTTACAGCCCGTAACAACAACAATAACAACAACAGTTTGTCCTACGCAAACATTTTTAAACGCTAAAATAATTGTCAACGTTGTTCTTTCCCCACGCATTCTCCGATCAAGTTGATAATTTAAACAATTATGTATTGTACCCATGGGCGTAGCCTGGGGGGGGGGTTGACCCCCGAAATGAAATATCCCCCGCAGGGCGGGGTGTCGGAGTATAGTGACTGATCTTTTGCTTTAATTTTGTTTATTTTAGATGAAATTTTAATACTAAAACATCACTTACCCTAGCACAGCCAAGGGGGTTTTGAGTTTAAAAACCCCTACCAGGGGGTTTAGCATTTAAATCTCCCTCTTCTATAAAACAAAAAAAATGCAAACGACAATCCCAACATTCCAAGAGCACATCTAAGGAAGATTTTGATTTTAAACCCCTCTTCAAAATTTACGATAAACCCCTCTTCAAAATAAAAAAGCAAATTACGCACTCAAAATGCTATGAGCATAGCCAAAGGGTTTTTTACTTTAAAGCCCCCGCCAGCGGGGTTTGAAGCTAAAAAATAAATCTTCAAAAAAAATAATAATTTCGCAATCAAAATGCTATGAGCGTAGCCAAGCCTATTGGGTGTTTTGAGTTCAAATTTCCCTTCAGAGAAGTTTAATGTAAAAAAAAAAAAAGACCTCTTCAATATAAAAAAAAAGCAAATTACACACTATAATTCTGTGTAGCCAAGCCAATGGGAGGTTTTGAGTTTCAACCCCTCTTCTCCAGATGGCTTTTTTAAAAGATTAAAACCCCTCAAGGTAGTTTTGAGGTTGAAAGCCTCTCTCTTCAATATTATTTCTAAAACAAACTACAGTCACCAAATTCTATGATGTGGTTTTGAATAAAAAAAAACAAAACAACTCCAGATATATTTTAGTTAAAAAAAACCCAACAGATGATTTTGACGATAAACTTCCCTATTCGATATAACATCTGAAGCAAAATAGTCACCTAATTCCAAGATCGTAGTCAAGAGAAGTTACACGTGTCTACCAGTGGCTGGGCTGCATTAATAAAGTGCAATGAAATTGAAAAGCACTAAATGTGGCTCAACAAAGATGGCTAAGACGGATTTTATGAGTCAGATATAGAGATCGGGTCTAAATCAAGGAAATCCTATGCCGAAATGGGAGTCGACCCCTAAGTAATGTTGTGACAGAGCGTCGCATGAGGTTAACGGGACATGTTCTCCGACAAAATGAATTACGCATAATAAAAGTTGCGATGGCATCCTAGTACAACTTGGCACACTTTCATGGAGGTCTTTAGAGCAGGTGGGAAGAGGCTTCAGACATTGCCAGAGACAGATTTTTGTGGAAACAGCTTGCCAGCAAATGCGTCGAACGGTGCGGGAGTGTCAAAGTCAGTAAGAATAGCACATTAGGTTTTTGAAATAAAACTTTTTTTTTTATAGCAAAATAATGCATTGTAGGTACCTCAGAATATGCATTTAGTTGGCTTTCAATACCAGAAATAGTGATTGGTGGCGGGGCTCCGCTCTCAGCGCTCCCCTTGCTTATCTTATCTTATCTTATATAATACAGACGTTACTTCAAAAAAGAAGATGATTACGTCCTACGCGTCATGCATTTAGTCATGCATATTAACCAATGACTTAAATTCTGCCAAGTCACTGGTTTTCCTGGCTAGCTCAGGCAACCCATTCCATGCTCTAATAGAACTAGGGAAGAAGGAGTATTTGTACAAATTTGTCCTAGCATATGGGACGAGGAATGTGTCTTTATCTTTGTGTCTTTCAGAGTATTTTATTAAATTTTGTATTTGAAGATTATGGTTCAGTGTTTTATGTGTAATTGCTACTTTACTTTTGAGTCTTCTGTCCTGAAGGCTTTCTAAATTTAGTGATTTTACTAAAGGTGTTACTCTAGTCAAATGTGAATATTCATTTGTTATGAACTCACTGCTCTATTTTGTGTCTGTTCCAGTTTCTTAATGTTTTCTTGAGTTGAGGGGTTAGGGTTAGGGTTAGTGGATGCATATTCTATTATTGGCCTAACCAAGGTTAAATAAAATTTTAATTTTATGTTCTTATTCGATTTATAGAAATTTCTTTTAATAAATCCTAATGCCTTGTTTGATTTTTTTTTATAGTTTCATCAATATGTGGATTCCATGACAGTTTTTCATTTATTATAACACCTAGGTATTTTGCGTTTTTAGTCTGTGTTACTGGTTTGCCATGAATAAGATAAGTGGAATTAATTTGTTTTAGTTTTTTTTTGTTACTCTTAACTGACATTTTTCTGGGTGGAAAGACATGATTCAATTTGATTCCCATTTCTGTAATTCATCTAATTCTCTTTGTAAAATATCTGTGTCTTGTGTTGTTTTTATTGTTCTATATATTATGCAATCGTCTGCAAATAATCTGACTTTTGTTCCTGAAGTAATGCAAGTTGGTAAATCATTTATGTAAATTAAAAATAGTAGTGGACCCAAGACTGTTTCTTGAGGTTCACCTGAGTTTACTGTTATCGGTGTTGATTTAGAGCCATTTATTATTACAGTTTGTTCTCTCCCTATCAGAAAATCTTTAATCCACTGATGCAGTGGACCATTAATGCCAAAATATTTTAATTTTTTAAGCAAACTATGGTGGTGAACTTTGTCAAAAGCCTTAGAAAAATCTAGTAAGATAGCATCTATTTGTTCACTATTATCTAAACCTTTAGAAAAATTATCAATTAGTCCTAATAGTTATGTTTCACATGATCTGTGTTGGTTAATAGTTTTTGAATTAAATTTTCTTGTACTACTTTATCTTCTATGTTGTCTACTTGGTTCAAATTCAGTAATATGTCTTTGTCTCCTGGGGCTGAGAATGCTGGCAAGGGCGAGGAATCTACAATTTTTTCACTAACTCCAGGAAGAACCTATTCTAGGGCACTGAATCACTAGACAACATTGTCATATCAGATGCATCAGATGAAGAAAATAATATATCTGAAGAAGAGTTTAGTATTCCTAGCAATGAGCCTCAACAATTTTCACAACAGGAGTTAAATGATTTAGTCAGGGATTTAAATTTATCAAAAGAATCTGCCGAGTTGCTGGGTTCTAGACTGAAAGAGAAAAATTTTCTGGCTGCAAACACATCTTTCTGTTGGTACCTTCGATGAAGTCCAGTAGGGAATCGGCGCCGTAGGCGCCATTATCCCGTTGATGGTTAGAAAGGCTTTTATCCAACCACCAGGCCTGGATATGGGGCTCTTCACCCCTGTCCTGTCTGAGGGCTCCCAACGGTAAACGGCCATATCGGTTCCCTGACTGGACAGAGCCGGGCCGTGCCGTGTACACAGCGCACCGTCCCCGGCACGGGTCCACTCGCTATAAGTGGTCGGGAACAATGCTAACTGCGGGGAGCTTGTCTCATATTCCTATAATGTAACCGCCACTGTTCCGTGCGAGTGCCGCCAATCCAGCAATCCGGAACTGATGACGACACCTTTTGTGGAACGGCGTGGCGGACTTTTTGGACTGGGTTGCAGGTTACTTGTTCCATCCCCACCCCGAGTGAGATAAAAAAAACAAAAGCTCACCCAGGGAGACCTGCCAGAAGGCCTGGTTCGCTACTCGTTCTTAGCCTATCTAGGTCCACCCCTAGACGTTTCCACCGGAGGCGCCGCGCTGAGGCGACGGGTAGCTGGAATATCCTCCGGTTCTGTTGGTACAGAAACCGCGAAAAAGACTTCACTTCATTTTTTAGTCAGGATGAGGAATTAGTTTACTGTAACGATGTAGCAAAGTTGATGAACATGTTTAATATTGAATATGATTGCAGCAGCTGGCGGTTGTTTATTGATGTCTTGAACTGCCGTTTTCCTACACACTGTGTCTCTGGTCTGCGCAGGCTTATGATCAGATGACCATAACACGGGCGCTATTCACGTGCAAAGTTCATGCCAGTACTGTCCCTTGCATTTCAATATTGCACGCTAAACTGTATAACTGGCCTGTGTCACCTATGTCAGCTAATCACACACAGTTAACCCTTTTGCGTCGCGAATAGGGTTATAACATTTTTTTTTTCGGGGGGGGGGGGAGCTTGATATTTGATATTTTGGGTTTTTGGCACATCGCACAAGTTATGCCTTGTCTTGCTCATAATCCCACAAGGATTACTTTCCCTTTGTAGCTCAAGATATTTAAAATATATTTAAAAAAAAGATGTTTATATTTTTCTTTATACTTATAAAGAATGCGATCTTTTGTGAAAAAAAAACGAAAATAAAATGATAAGGTTTAAACTTTAAACGAAAGCTTGCGCTTTTTTGGCTAATAGCAGTGGTCCGGCTACTAATCTGTCAAAACCGTGTCTAAGCGAGAACCTAAGAGGTAAAATGAGCAAGTGTAAGAAATGTCATGCAAATCGTAATGCAGTTAATGCATTGCTTTCGATACATCGCTCAATGGTAAATGAGAAATATATACAGGATTCCGTGTTTTCGTCCATATTACCCGCGGGTTATACGAGTTTACACACATATATATATATATATATATATATATATATATATATATATATATATATATATATATTTTTTTTTTTTTTTTTTTTTAAACACACGACTGGCAATTGTGGGGGGCGGGGGATATCGATGGTGTGAGGTTTACAACATTTGTTCTGCTCCTAAACCTAGTATAAGGATAACTATGAACATACCGGTGGGTCTTTATGCTTCCTATTAGTTCCCTGTGTGGTTGTGAAATGTCAAGTGGAAAGGTGTATGACACCTCAAGAAAATAAAAAGTACCGATGTGACAGAAATCTTTAATGTACTAGTAATCAAATGTGACAAGTTTACAGCAAGTCACGTTTTGTACATGCGGGCTATATAAAGGTGCGGGCTCTACTACTTTGCTTTATTTATTTTGTATGTTATGAAAGCTATATGTGTTTGCGGGCTATACTTATATGCGTGTAATATGCGCGAAAATAGGGTAGACTCTTAGCTAATACTATCCCCGTAAACTTGAATGTAAAAATATAATTTTAAAAAAGGTTTAGTTATTCTAAAATGTGCATTGTTAGTAGCTCTGTTTTGACACACTCTTGACTTGTCGGTTAGATTGCTGCTTTTGTTATTTATTTCAATCCTGACTCAATGTAATCACTATTAAAGCGTGATACTCTACCTGCACAGTGGAATCGGGGGGAGACAACTTTGTGACTTGAAGATGGCGTAGTTGGTCCACTGTCAAATCCCGTACATTCGCTTTATAAAACTCAGGTTCATTGTTTCCATTCAAAAATGTCACATGAACAATGAAGTCGTTAAATACAACTGGAATCTATCAGAAAGGAAATTGCGTCATTAATATAGTTTATACATTATACATGAGCGTGGCTAGAACTTTTATTCAAGTTTGTTTTTTGCGGGAGGTGGGGTGAATTTCTTACCCTTCGCACACACAAACACACACACACGTACACGTACACACGTATATATATATAGAGAGAGAGTACCAGGTGACCGAGTCTCGCTCAGTTCAATAATTTCTTAACGAAGGATATAAACCCGAAGTCATTCTGGGAATATTTGTGTAATTACACAAGATTACATTACATACATTTGTGTTACGTAACACAAACTCGGAGGCGGCCCCCGTGGGAGACGGTTCCCTGTCGGATCCGCATATTCGCTGGTCGACGGAGGATGGCATCGAGCAGAATATGAAACCGAGACCGTAAAGATAATCAGTCCTGCGCGCTAACCGCACGACCAGGCATTGTTCTTAATCTAATGACAAACTGGTTACAAACTAATAGCCTACTATTGATAATATATCTACACATTATTTTAGATAATCTTTTGGTATTGAGCATTTTCATTTAAATGAAACTAGAATGAGCATGTAGATCTACCTAAATTAAACTACAAATGTAGCACTCTCAATATCTATATCTACTAGATCTAGATCTAAAAAATATATTTGGGATAATGTAGATGTAATTTAGATAATATTTATATAAAAAAAAACACTAGATAATCAATTAATAGACTAATTGCAATAAAAAATATTAAAATAGTAGATTAGTTTTAGTATTTTATAACATTGCAATATCGGCATCTTGACAATCTAGACTTTAGAAATAAAAATCTACACTTTAAGCCTAGAAATTAAAATTATAGATCTTGATCTAGTCTAAATCATGGCTGTCTGGTAGTGCAGCTTGCTCGCTGGACTGTCGTTTGGATTCATCGATGGTCCGAGGTTTAATCCCTGCCCGCTCCTATCCCCCGTCGTCCTACGGGAGGTTTGGACTACAACTCTGAAGGAACATCTGAAACATGTAAAACAACAAACATTCTAAACTAGACCAAGAAATTCTAGATTCTATAATAATTTTAATTAAAACTTAAATCTAGATCTAGTTTTAAAAATCTAGCTCTAGTTTAAAAAAATCTAGATCTAGTATACAAAATATAGATTAGATCTAAATCTGGCTATTATGTCTTTTTAAAATGCGAGTCACATTACGAGGTTCAATAAACATTACTATTGAATTGTTTTAGCATTTCATTTAAAGAATTAACTCCATATGACGTCAAAGGAAAAAAAATCCATTACGTCACACGTCCTAGTTAGACTAAAAAATGTCATCTATACAATCAGCTTCTCGAGGGATCATAGACATTGGTGCACCGAGTTTGTTCTTTTAGCATTTCATTCATTTCATGGGCTAGTTAGACTTAATATATATATATATATATATATATATATATATATATATATATATATATATATATATATATATATATATATATATAAGGATTAAAGACGCTTTTGTTTTTGTTTTGTCTGTCAGTCTGTCTGTCCGTCATGTTAAAAGCGAGAAAAAAAAAGACTAAAAGCTATTGAAAATCTGATTAAAATTTAATTTCCCTTCCCAAACGTCGCATTAGTTTTAAATTTTTACATTAGATTGTTCCGGAGGTTTATATATTTATAGTGAGAGAAAATAAGAATTCCAGATTAATCAAATGCCGTAAATTAATTTTGTGGGATGATCTGTTATGAAAATTAGATGTACCATAGCCTTATGGAGATTTTTTCAAACCATACTTTGGTGTTAGGAAGTTGTTTCCCTTAAAAATCGGAGCATAATATTAACGATAATTAGATTTTCTAACGTTTTAGCTAGAAAGTTAAATGTAGTGTAAGAGAGAAGTGCGATTTTACATAAATAGAGTTAAACTATTTTTCATGAAAAATCAGGAGCAACCAATTTCGTAAATGAGAACATTATGTGTTTTATTTATTAGAAGAGGGATTTCAAACATTTATTAGCGTTATTAGATTTTTCATATAAAATTCGGATCATTTTTGGCGACGATTTGTAAGAAAATTAAGGTAATGTAGGTCGATTTCTTTTTCGAAACAAAATCCGGAACATTCTTTACCGATTAAACAACTTTTATTATGTTTCGGCAAAAAAATAAACTGTAAAATAAGTGATTTTCAATAATCGTTTCCAGTAAATTACTTACTTATTTTAAAATCCTGAATAACCTATTGACGATATTTTTGAAAAAAATAAAATTATTTGACATGAATTTGTTTTAAGTTAAAAATTCGAAACAATTGATATTGATAAATAAACTACAGTGACGTAGTGTCCAAGAATATAAGTGTAATATTAGTCAATTACGCGATTTCAAACAATCATTTGACATAATTTATTTTTTATAAAACAATATCCGGAACAAATTTATAGTGAATGAAATATAAATCAATATAGTTTTTTTTAGTTAGCATTTATATGCTATTTACATTAAAAAACTGGAACAATATATTAAAGATCATGTGTTTCTTGCAATGTTTAAGCATGGAAATAAAATCTAAAAGTTAGAAGAGCCTCAAGTGTTATTTTTTAATCTAATCGTGATGGACAGACCGACCAAAAGACAAAATGCACAAAAATAATCTTCTTTTATTCGGATGGGGGCACTAAACAAAAAAAAAAAAAAATCTGATTTTTTTAAAAAGTTTAAGGAATTGGTTTAGTGCCTCATGATGTTGCGACGTTACGCTACTGCACGAAAGTCGCTGCATAAAAAGTCCATTTTAAAAAATGTGCGTGATATTTACATACAAAAAGCAATATTAGCCTTTAAAAACAAACAGAAATGTTTTCTTTTAACTTTAACAGCTAGTTGAGTAGAAAAAACATCTTTAACTATTATTTATATTTGTTGTAAACATTTCCTGAACATTTTATAAATATATTTGACTTAGGGATAATGAAAATACATAAAAATTGTCCTTCTTTGTTAGCATATTTTAACATTGCCTCCCTTACATTTACGTAATTGTTTTAGAATTGGTGCATTTTTTTTTAAAAATCGCTTGCATAAATAATTTTATAATAAACGGTTATAACCGGTTTGCTTTTAGAAAAATAAAAGTAGCCGTTGCGCCTAAACTTTTCAAGCCGCATTTAATGATGAAATAATATTTTTCATATCTCTTCTAGTTTTCGAGATCTGAGTGTGACAGACGGACAGACGGACAGACAGACAGACGGACATTTTGCATAAACCTAATAGCGGCTTTTTCCCCTTACGGGAGCCGCTTAAAAAATGAACGGTCGGGTAAAGACTATCAATCTGAAGAGTTGTTAGCGGCCCCCGAAAGAGGAAAAGACGCTATTAGTTTTGTGTGAAATGTCTGTCCGTCCGTCCGTCCCATTTAGATCATGTAAACTAGAAAAGATAGTGAAAATCCGACAACATAATATTTTAGACCATTCAAACTTCTGATGCAACAGCTACTTTTTTCTTTTCTAAAAGCGAAAAATCTGTTTAAAATCACTTATGCAAGCAGTATTTTTCATAAAAATATACAACTTTTAAAAAATATTCACTATTAATAGTAACAAAGACGGAAGGATGACTATTTACCATACAAAGAAAAAACTTATGCAAATGGTTTTAGACTTTTTGTTAAAAAATATATAGTTTTTACATTTTTATTGCTACGTTATGTAAGTTCTGTCTTACTAACTACTACATTTACCCAAAAACAATGTTTACTTTTTTTAAAGAGATAAAATCTATTTAGTATTCATATAAGTTGGACATAATTGAAAACAACAATGAATAAGTAGATTTTCATCTTATTGCATGAACTGCAGAGCAAATACAACTTGTAACATACTAAGGAGGGGGGGGGGACGGACGACTTTTAGTCTAGAGTTCACACAATTTGGATACGAATTTATTACTTATGTTAATAATATATACTAATTATTTATAATTCAACCTATTTTTAGATTATTTCGCCCCCCCCTAGTATGTTGGCCGATATGGTGGGGTCGGGAGGGGGCGATGGCATCAATCCCGCACCCCCCTAAACTTTCGAGTGGGGGGGCGGTCCAATTTATTTGTAGAAATCACAGCTTGCTAACAGAATCAATTAAATATCTATATGATCAAAACTTGTTATTGATATTTTAACCTATCTTTATATTATGACTTTCCCCTGTTAGCCGATTGGGTGGGGTGGGGGGCGAATACATCCACTGCCCTTCCAACCTAAACCCTTTGAGTGGGGGGGGCGGTCCTACTTTTAATTAGAAATCATAGTTTGTGAACAAATTTAGTTGAATTACAATATAATTTTTATATTATGTCGCTACACTTCTGGTATCTTAGCCGATTCGGTGAGGTGGGGGATGATTACTTCTGCTGCCCTCCCCACTCTAGCCCTCTGAATGGGAGGGGGGGGTTCTACTTTTATGGAGAAATCATAGTATGTGAACAAAATTAGTTGAATATCTATATAATACAAACTACGTATTGATATTTGAACCCATTGTATATTATGTTGCACCACACTCTAATCTCAAATTTTTTAATTAATAAATATAAAATGAAAAAAGGGTTGTACCAGGTGGTAGGGGCGATACATGCAATCACCTTCCCCCCAAACGGACAAACCAATACTTTTTCTTTTCGTTTAAAAAAAAATCTGTCACTAATATAATTCATATATGCTACAAATTAAATTTTTATATCGAGTCGCCCCACCCCTATTCTTTAATGCCAAATGCAACCATTAAGCAGAAATTAAAAATGGAGCGAGGTTTAATCATTTTCACTCCACCGCCCCTCCCCTTTCCAGACAGAGTTTATGTAATTTCACATGAATTTATCATAGTTATTTTAAGAAAGACTTTGCTTTGGAAAAGTTATAATTCAAACGAAATTTCTCAGTAAAAGAGTCACGATTGAGATGTAAGTTCTAAACCCAGATAATCTTTTCCTAATCGCCTTTTTCCAACCTTTACTCAATCTGATATTTCTCAGGTTAAATAAATTTGGGACTATAACTCACCACGTATACTTGAATTTTATTGAATATTTTTTCGAATATTTTTTTTTTCGGCGGAGATCCTCAAAGCCGTAATCTAAATATGTGGGTTATCTTATCTTTTAAAGGAACAAATCGGTTTTATTTGCAATGTATTAAGGGTCTATAAATTCATATTAGAACATTTTTCAACATTATTCAAAAAGGTCCTTTATAATACGATGAATAATGAGCTTTCGGTCAGGAGAATGCGCTTCTTCAGTGATGAAACGCTTTTGGCGTCTGGGCCTAGCCCAGAACCTCACTGATGAATGATAAGCTGTAGATGTCAGGAGAATGCGTTACTGCAATGAAGAATGCAAGAAAACGCTGATGGCGTCGGGGCTTTTGCCCCGAACCTCAATGATGAAATTTCAGGAGAATGCGTTTCTGCAGTGAAGAATGCAAGAAAACGCTTTCAGCGTCGGGGCCTCGCCCCGAATCACACTGGGTAAGTATATAAATATGCTGTACGCACGTTTATGCATAGGGTTAAGGTTTACTGGACGTTAGGGTTAGGGTTTGCACAAAAATCGTCCCCCCACTCCAAAGTTCTGGTCACCTGTTACTGTGGCCTAAGGTTAATAAGGGTGTCATTTGACCAGCACAACGACCAACCACCTTTACTTTTTGCCAACTAATGTCAGGTACCCATTAGAGTTGGGTGGACGCCCTCCAGGAGATGCACATTATGTGTCGCAGGCAGCGTAAGTGAAAGCTACTTAATCTATACCTATGCATGTATGTTTGTCCCGAATTGAAATATAAACACTTTGACCAATCTTGAAAAAACTTGGCTTAAATGTCCATTGAAAAACTGACTGGAAAAGTAACATATGTAAAGTAGCCCTAAAACAATATGAAGGACCCCCACCCCTCAAAAAAAAAAAGACATAATTTCCCAACTCAAAGAAAGTATTTCATGGATTTAGGCCATAGAGTCATGTTTATGAGACAAGACAGAAAGATCACGCATGCGCAGAAAATGTCTCGAAGGTTATATCTAGATCTATATCTAATTCTAAGACGATAGATCTACTCTTCGGAAAAATATATTTTAACTTAAACACAAGAACATAAAAAATATAGTCCACTCATTAATTAAATTAACCTTCAAATTTAGGTTTCAAAAGCCTTCTTACATAAATACTTCTTACATAAGACACTACCGAAAGGTCACGCATGCGCAGGATATGACATTATTACATTCACGCATTCGCTTCATTTAAACATTTTTTTTTCAATTGTTTATAATACACTACATCTATATCAGTGACACGCAAATTTAGACCCGCGAGCAATATATGGTTAGTATATATACATATACATAGCGTTATTTACCCCCCCCCTCCC
Organism: Biomphalaria sudanica; assembly: GCA_036873155.1. Taxonomy (NCBI): domain Eukaryota; kingdom Metazoa; phylum Mollusca; class Gastropoda; family Planorbidae; genus Biomphalaria; species Biomphalaria sudanica. The sequence goes on along the minus strand of JAZGLO010005211.1, from coordinate 146,613 downwards.
TCCAAAGGTTCTAGACCCGCTAGTGGCCTCGACCACCGCTCCCTCTGTTGCAATGAGATCTTCCATTTCATTTCCGACTACGAAAACCATTTAATGGTGAAATGTGAACAAAACAATTCATGTGCTGCTGGAGGCGACCAAAAGAAAAAATCGCGCGGTGAGTGTAGCGACCGAAAAAGAAATAGTGAGGTGAGTGTAGCGGGTAGCGACCGAAAAAGGAATAGTGAGGTGAGTGTAGCGGGTAGCGACCGAAAAAGGAATAGTGAGGTGAGTGTAGCGGGTAGCGACCGAAAAAGGAATAGTGAGGTGAGTGTAGCGGGTAGCGACCGAAAAACATTTAGGGACGTGTGGGTAGGGACCAAAATAAAAATTCGTGCGGTGAGGGTAGCGACCCCAAAAAATTCGTAGAGCTGAGCGTAGCGATTTAAAAAAAAAAAAGAAATTCGAGACAAGTGGCAGAAACAATTGCAGAAGTGAGATCAGTGAACTTCCGTACCTTTTCTTTGGTGAGTTGCACTTCGAAATGAAGATAATGTACATGTTTGTTGGCAGCCACAAGCAAGGAAAAGATTGTATTTGTTGAAACATAAGCTATCTCTTTGTATCTGAAACAGGATTTTATTTATTTTATTTTATAACAGTTTTTTAAGAGTCTGAAACATAAACATAGACAAAATAATGTATCAAGATGGACATAAAAATAAAAAATCTAAGTTTATATTGAGTGTAATTGTGTTAATTAGTTTGTATCAGTAATGTCAGTAAATTTGTAACAGATCTAGACTAAGAATAATAAATATGTGCGATTAGAAATATTTTTACCAATTGTTTTTGTTAAGCTAATTTCATGCTTTTAACTTAATAGCTTTCTCAAAGCGCTATGCCTCTATAATTTTTTCGACTAGTTGGGAGACAAATGGAAGGGGGGGGGGGCTGAAATGACGTATCTTTGTAAATATTGACTTGATCGCTTTTTCAATGCATAAAAAAAGTTGTACGACTTGAATTCGAACTCCGGGCTCAAGCCTCCTCAGGGGAACTAGTTCAACTTGTACCACCACATCTATCAAGTACAATTTCTTTGCCTTGTTCGATACCAAAAAAAAATAATTAATTACCACTAGTTTGATTGATTGATTGATTATTATTTTTTACATTGATTCTTGTTTTGTCAGGTACAAAGTTACGCACCAAAAATGTATTAATAAGTGCTTACAGCGGAAGGAATTATAATTTTCTATTTCAGGCATTTAAATATCAGCTTTAAAAATATAATGTGTCGAAATTGCCAATAAAAGATCTTTTTTTTTTGGTAAATGTAACCGCAAATATGTTCCTTGGATACTAACGGTAAACCTATCATATGTAAAATAACCTAACCACAAGCTGAAGCCCCTAAAAAAAAAGCTGCCCAACTCTATGACAGCAATAGACTTGTAAATGTCACTTCTTAAGCTTGTTAAAGGACATTTAATGTTGTATAATAAAGCAGTTAAAATATATTTTGATTCCCTTGAGCTGGTGGATGACTTTTCACCTCGCTCAACACAGCACAGCAAATAATGATATCAATCTCAAAGTCTCAGACATTTCGTTTAGTGTACATACAAGAAGCTACACATAAAACTGGCAAATCCCGCCATGAAGAAATACATATCATGTTTCACATACGTCCAAAACGAAATAGACTAAGTACACAATTAACATTCCATTGCTGAATCCACTACTTTTATCATTATTACAGCAGTGAGAACTACTTGTCTCCTTACTCTACAGGAGCTCAACAAATAACTGAGGTTTTCACCTCATGGCCAGTCACAGACCAATAGATTTTTCCGTGCTAAAGGCACGAGATAGTTAAGTGACTATGAAATCATGTCACAGTGAGTCTAAAACAAATACGTGACAAGACTTTATTAGATGTAGTTCGAATAGCTATCTTGACATATATTTTAAGAGCTCCATTCGTAATATCACCAGTATGCGCAGCGCAGTATTACAAATCAAATGAGCACATCTCGCAATCTTTCGATTCGCCAAGGCTAGATCTAATTCTAAAATTTAATCTTCGTAAAGATTTTTTTTTCATTTTACACATGAGCATACAATACAGTTTTAAAAAATGAACCTTAAAATGTGTGTACTAATAACAAATCTTTAATTCCACGCGGGCTTACTTTATTTCATACAATTTTAAATTTGAATTGTGTTGAGCTCTCAGTTGACTAATTCCTTGGAGTTACTCATTAACATGCCAGGAGTGTATCCCATAGAGACTACAGCTCAATGTTTCTAACAGTTTACATTCATGCATTACTTTTACTTATATAAGATTATTTTATTTTTAGGCCGCGGTTCATATCCGGCTAGTAGTAGCATATACGCCGTTATTTTGCAGGGCCGGCATTTGGCCAATGCAATCTATGCGACCGCAGTCGGCCCCGCACTTTTAAAGGACCCGCGCTAATTCTAGGTGTAAATTATTAAATTAAACCAGGAGCTCCATGAAATCTCCTGAAATTTCAAAATATACGAAAAAGTACTGGAAATCTCCGGACATTATTAAAATCTTTTGAAAATTCATAAAATCTGTCATTCAATATGGAAAACGTCAATCCTACGCGCGATAAAATAAAAACGGCATTATGCATTACCCGTAATTGTGTAATCTGGTGAAAGAAGCTTCTAGAAATTTAACAGTTGGCCACATGGGGAAAAACTCTGGATAGAAGACTTAAAAGTAAAGTAGCCATTATACATAAAACACAGAATCACTGAATCCAAGCTGCTTTTTCCGTAGCAAGGGCTCATCAGCTCGTCACTTTCGAGATTTCCAGGAAATCGTGCCACCACTCCATACCCACCCCTTATAGTTTCCCAAAGCATCTTTACAGATCCGTCTGTGTAGATAGAGATTAAACCTGCTGGATACGATGCAAAAGTTTCACTGACTGCATTGTATAGCCAGGTTGGGTCACTTTGCCTGGTTACCACCGCTTCATGCAGGCACTCCCGTATCATCGGCATGCCGAAAGCCTTTTACGGGAGAAAGAAGCGGCATCTCTTTGACCAGCCCAAACGTAAAGGCATCTCTCTGGCGAGCCCAAACGTAAAGGCATCTCTCTAGCCAGCCCAAACGCCACTTGCATAAAGCAGTGCCGTTTTTTTGGGACGTCTTCTACCTTCCCATATTTCGACCAAACTTCTGAGGGAGGTAACTCTCGTGAGATAAAATGGCAGCTCGCTCTCTGCGCAATTTCAACGGAGGTATGTTCGGCATTATTTCGCTGGTGGCGATCGGCGTTGTCCTGAATGTTCTACAAATCAGTCTGATAGCTCGACTCTAAACAGTATCCAAGCATTCTAGAGACGTTTGCGATACATAGACCTGAATAGGAAGACAGCAATCCAACTGCGACGGCACTGCGCCCAAGTAGAGTGCCCTCAATACTTTGTTCCAGCTAGCTCGGGGGCTGATTCGCGTACTTGTTGAATATGGTCGCACATAGTCAGTTTCTAATCCAGAATGACATCGAGGCAATTGAGCTTTTCATCCCATTCCAGAATCTTCAAATCTCAACTGACTCCTAAGAATATCACGTCCGAGCGTAAACCAACAGTAAACCGATTTTGCAAGTTAGTGTACAAAGTTGAATAGGTTATTTGATCATCACTAATATTATAGTATCATGTATCTGAATTGTATTTACTTGCATATATTTATTGATTCAAGTTCGCGTTTAAAAGAATTAAACTCTAGAAAATCATATCTACATAGTGTCATTTTTTTTATCCAAGTAGTGTTTGACTTATATCCAAAACTTCCAAAATCCGCATGTGAAATTTTAAGAAAAATCGTGACAGGCTTTGTAAAGCGAGGATTGGACTTTACAGTCATCTTCAAGTCCATAGGTTATGAGAAATGTGCTCATCTTCAAGTCCATAGGTTATGAGAAATGTGCTCATCTTCAAGTCCATAGGTTATGAGAAATGTGCTCATCTTCAAGTCCATAGGTTATGAGAAATGTGCCTAAGGCGGATCTTTAAAATAAGGTGGCAAGATAAAATAACCAATGAGGAAGTGCTACAAAGAGCAGGGTGCCAGGACATCCGTTCTGTTATCAGCAGCAGACGCCTTGGCTGGCTTGGCCACATTCGTAGAATGCCAGTAGGTCGACTTCCACAGGACATCCTGTATGGCGATCTAATAGAAGGCAGGAGAGCCGCTGGTCGCCCACTTTTACGTTATACGGATGTGTGCAAACGCGTCATGAAGCTCTTCAAAATCGACACTGGCAACTGGGAAGAGGTGGCACTGGACAGATCCTCATGGAGAGAGAGCATAAAGGAAGGGTCAAAGATTGCAGATGTCATACACAACAGAAGCAGAAGGAAGGGTGTGAAAATGCAACGGCGCCTGGTGATTATATATGCCCAACCTGCGATCGCAGCTGTGTATCAAGGATTGGCCTCTTTAGTCACACAAGAAGTTGCAAAGGGAAAAGATTGTCTCTCGAGACGTAAAATGCCACAGAATTAAAAATAATAGTACTTGTAATCACAATATAAATCATGAATGTGGAAAAAACTTGGATATTAAAGCATTTTACGATACCAGTTGTGCAATGTGTGAATACATTTAGAGCTATAGGATTAAACAAAAAGAGACATCAGAGAATATTGTGAACTGTTACGGAATAGGGTGATCTCCTTCATTGGGAGGTGCTTTGGTTTACTAGCTAACAAGTTCTCACAACATTTTGGAAACGGACACAACTCTTCAACCAGATTCTCTAGAAGAGGGAGATGAGCTGCACGAGCAGTTTGTGTGATGAAAAAGAGGATGTTGAATTTATTATTTTTAGTTGATGTTACAAGCCATGTCAATGATCTAAATTGAATAATGCAAGGCAAGAACTCATTGTTTCCGATCAGTGGTTTCAAAATGAAGTTAAAACTGTTTAAAAACAAAGATTTGAGTTCATGTCCACATTTAAAAGTAAATGTCTTTTAAGATCGTAGGTTATGGCATTCTAGCACCAATGTTTATTTGGTGCACAATTTTTGAACGCACTTTCTTTTTGTTGCCTTGCTTTTAAGCTTATGGGGTGGTTTTGTTATTATGATGGTGTAACGTGTCTTTGAGATTCTTCTGTGTTTCCCTGTTTAGGGTGAGTATCTAAGGCAGTACTGCATTTCGCAGTTGTTTCGCTGAAATAGCGTTTTGGACTAGACCTTTCATTTTGTCTTTTCTTATGTCTCTACATGGAGTTAGTTATGGGATTAGGACGTCTGCACTAGAGTCAGCAGTGTAACTAATGTGTTTCGTTGTAGGACAGCAAGGTGCAGAATGATTAGTTAATTAATACAACAATTATAACATTTGTTAACTTCAAGGATATTATTTCATCAGTTTGTCATCATAAAGTACATTCATCCCATTCAACACATATAGTGTTAACATCGAGTCCATTGTTTATAGTACGCACGAATGTGCCTGTTGAATGTCAGGGTCCGGGCGAACTAATTAAGGCTAAACACGACCCTGACAACGAAATCTAATTATTACAAGAGATATTCAGAATTGTTTTAATGATTTTGCTGAAGAAGAAAACTATAAGTTTACATTTATAAATCCATGTTTACTTATTGAAGGAAATAGTTTGAAGATGTCTAGATCTAGTCATATACAGTTTGAAGATGTCTAGATCTAGTCATATACAGTTTGAAGATGTCTAGATCTAGTCATATACAGTTTGAAGATGTCTAGATCTAGTCATATACAGTTTGAAGATGTCTAGTCATATACAGTTTGAAGATGTCTAGATCTAGTCATATACAGTTTGAAGATGTCTAGATCTAGTCATATACAGTTTGAAGATGTCTAGATCTAGTCATATACAGTTTGAAGATGTCTAGATCTAGTCATATACAGTTTGAAGATGTCTAGATCTAGTCATATACAGTTGAATATGTCTAGATCTAGTCACATACAGTTTGAAGATGTCTAGATCTAGTCATATACAGTTTGAAGATGTCTAGATCTAGTCATATACAGTTTGAAGATGTCTAGATATAGTCATATACAGTTTGAAGATGTCTAGATCTAGTCATATACAGTTTGAAGATGTCTAGATCTAGTCATATACAGTTTGAAGATGTCTAGATCTAGTCATATACAGTTTGAAGATGTCTAGATCTAGTCATATACAGTTTGAAGATGTCTAGATCTAGTATATACAGTTTGAAGATGTCTAGATCTAAACATATACAGTTTGAAGATGTCTAGATCTAGTCATATACAGTTTGAAGATGTCTAGATCTAGTCATATACAGTTTGAAGATGTCTAGATCTAGTCATATACAGTTTGAAGATGTCTAGATCTAGTCATATACAGTTTGAAGATGTCTAGATCTAGTCATATACAGTTTGAATATGTCTAGTCATATACAGTTTGAAGATGTCTAGATCTAGTCATATACAGTTTGAAGATGTCTAGTCATATACAGTTTGAAGATGTCTAGATCTAGTCATATACAGTTTGAAGATGTCTAGTCATATACAGTTTGAAGATGTCTAGTCATATACAGTTTGAAGATGTCTAGATCTAGTCATATACAGACGAACTGACACTGATGAACTTGCCTCACGCCACAATGCTGACATCTGTTTGTGGCGTTCACTTACGAATGTAACTCCTGATATTACAGATTTGGTGAAAACAAAGTCAAGAGTCTCATTAAAGTTAGTCATGTTTATCTTGCCTGTATGAGATATTATTTTTTATTTAAAACTGCTAACAGTGTGCATATATATTATTAGTTGTACATTTAGAAATAATGCATTAAAATTATCAAATACGTTTAAAAACTGGTAGAAGGAAAAAAATTGTGTGGCGCATGTGAATTAGAATTTTAAAAAAATGGCGCACGGAAGACAAAAGTTGGCCACCCCTGGTCCAGCTCTTTTGTGACCACATTTTAAGCACATAATATCAGAAACAGTGTTAATAAATATACAAACTCTCAGATAATATAAAGTATTGAAGTAACTGTGAAATTAAAATTCTAAATATCTATCTAAAAAAATCTTCAATTCTTCTACTACTTACAAACATTCTATGCCGACTCCAATATCACTAATATCATTGCTTTTTTTGGAATGGCCCCAATTCCAATGATTTTGAAAACTAATCTGATAGATTTGGATTAAAAAGCGTAAAAAGAAGATAAAGTTTTTTTGTCAAAGATTACTGTGTGATACTTTTTTAAATGTTTAAACTAGATTATTTGACCCGGTGTTGCTCGGGTTATTTTTTATTTGATATAAGTCATGTTGACGTAGTGCGTAACTCTACAAATAGACTGGTCAAAATGAGTAGATTCCTTTTTAAGAATATCTTGTATTAAAATATGAAAAAGTATTAGAGATACTGTTTATGGAGGAAACATTTTTTTTTTGGAACAGTGCTTATACAATGGATCTGATTAATGAAAATCAGGGCACATATTCAATATATCTACTAATATAAGCCAAATATAAACAAAGACTTTGGACATTACAGTCTAATCGAAGGAATATGAATTTATAATAAATAATTAACTATAGCTTTTATATAATAATAATAATAATAATATAATCTTTATTATCCGTATGGAAATTTGTCTTACAATTTGTGCACAACACCAAACAAAAAACATTATAACTATAAGAAACCAAAGTGTACATTCACACCAGACTCACTTATAATTTACATGTGACAAAGTTTATACCAGATTGTTCTTATTTAATGATTTGATTGCCAGGGGAACAAAAGAGTGTTTGTGTCTGTTTGTCTTTGCTATCGGTGTATTGTATCTCTTTTGTGATGGTAAAATCACAAAATCCTGACACAAAGGGTGATTCTTTATTTCGAGGATCTTGTTAGCTTTTTTATAGATGTTTGTCTCAAACAACTGCCCAAATGGGGTTTGTTTTTTTGCCAATGATTTTACCAGCAGCATTTAGGATTCTATAAAGTTTATTTTATTTTTAATGCTCAGATTGCCATACCAGGCAGTGATATTGAAACTTAAAATATTGCAGATATGAGAGTGATAAAACATAGCCAAGGCCTTTTCGCTAACATTAAACGAGGACAGTTTTCTTAATAATCGTAATCTTTGCTGCCCTTTTTTGCTGATATAATCAGTATTTGCACAATTTCAATAGTCTCTCCAGCTACAGAAACAACATCATTTTCCTTCTTGTCCCTACGAAAATCGATTATCATTTCTTTGTTTTTTTTTACATTTAATAATAAAAAATTATCTTTACAGTATTTTTCAATGTGTTCTATTACTTTGAAATACTCATTTACGTCTGAGCTCTCTGAGAGCAGGGCAAGAAGAGCCGCATGCTCCTCATGCTACTTTCATGCTTATGTCATGCTCAGAGCGCTATGTCCAATCTCATTTGTGGACAAAGGGGGGTATCTGGGAGAAGGTTTTCCGTGCTGCCTTTAGTCGCTCAATAAACACAGCTCTGCTCGAGTCGGGTGTCGAACCTCGAGTTCCTTTCATAGGTCGCCAAGCCAAGCCAAGTTCAAGCTCACTTAGCCAAGCCTCAAAAAATAAAACATCATTTTTTTCATCATTGAGTAGATTTAGGTAATTTATGACATAGATCTAGACTCCGAAACCAACATGTGGACATCCATGAAGAAAATACGACTATATCATACAATCAACGCAACGTTCTAAGCAATATTGATGTCCAATTGTTTCAAAATGAGCTCTCTCTCATCCGTCGCTTGTCTTTTTTCTCAGGGGTGCTGTGACAGTTCACGTAACCAAATTCCTTCCTGGGCAGCAGCTATTTATTATTAACAATGAATTCCAAAAATAGCATACTAATTTACTATATATATAGTAGACTAACTACTATTTTATCAGCCATAGCTAGGTGTATATACTATAAAAATAAAACCCGGCTCCTATGCCTATTTTGATTATTTCTACAAGTAACTTAACCTTGATCCCAAAGTAACTCGAGCTAACAAAACTCCCCCAAGAGAGAGAGAGAGAGAGACATAAATATTGACTTCTTACAGGAAACCATAGTCATGAAGAAGCGCTTATAAACGTACATGCGAACATGGAGTAGACATCAAACGATACGGTACAACAAATCCCCGGCCCAAAAACCCTTGGGCAACAGACGCCATTACGCTAGATGTACATTCTCGGCAACGAACGTTTAAAGACCTGTACGAGATCAGCCTTGATGATACAAATCTTCATTCATCCCGTTAGCACGCGTATTTTCGGACTTTAATAAGCCTTATAGTAAAGTGATAGACCACTTCACATATCTAAGTATCAAATGACGCATCGCTTTCAAGGTAAGTTGTTTTCGACGCCTCCAGGTGAGAGTTTAGCGGAATAAATCGCTCTGACTGCTGACAAAAATCAGTGTCTAACAAGCAGTGGTTCTTTCAACCCTTCTATATGGATCAGGTACTCTGTGGCATTTTACTTCTTGTGTGACTGAAAAGGCCAATCCTTGATACACAGTTGCGATCGCAGGTTGGGCATATATAATCACCAGGTGCCGTTACATTTCACCCTTCTTTCTGCTTCTGTTGTGTATGAAAACTGCAATCCGTGACCCTTCCTTTATGCGCTCTCTACATGTTTCACTTCCGTACAGCAAGGAGCTCAACACACAGGTCCGGTAGACTAAGGCTTTAGTACTGCTAGTCAGCAATATGTTGTCCCAGACTCTTTTCTGCAACCGTGACATGGTGGCCATCGCCTTGGCTATCCTGTTGTTTATGTCTTTATCCAGTAGAGTGTTGTTGGAAATGATAAAGCCAAGGTAAAAAAGTGATCAACAATTTCTAGTGGTTGGCCATTAATGCTTACTTGAGGTGCAGTGTTTGTGTTTTGGACATCGACAGAGAACTCAGCAGATTAACATTGATGTGGCCTGCCTGCAAGAAACCAGACTGGCAGACAGTGGATCTCTTACAGAAAGCAACTATACATTCTACTGGCAAGGAAAACCAGAACAAAGCCCTAGAATACATGGCGTCGGCTTCGCAATAAGAAACAGTCTCGTCCCCTGCATTGCGATGTTTCCCATTGTCAATGAAAGAGTAGCACACATGAAATTTGCATCACCGCAAGGCAAAGTTAATATAATCTGTGCTTACTCACCAACCCTTGCTGCACCGGAAGAAGACAGCTAAGACTACTTGAACGCTTTCACCAAAGATCAAGTGCATACGGTGGCAAAACCGCACTACAAACAGCGATGTCCTAGCGAACGCCGTTATGGACAGTATAGAGGGACTTCTTATGGTCCGACAATTACGCTAAAAAGAAGTCTTTTTTTGGTATACTGAAAGGTGGTCGACGTAACAAAGGTGCCTCAAGGAAACGCTTTACAGACCAGCTTAGGCGCCAACTTGCTTTAAATGACATAGAAAAGAGCAGTAGCAAGCGGCTTCAAAACGAGACAGCCGGAGGTCACTTACAAAATCCACTAGATACACATTTGAGACCAATTGAAAATCCGTTGCCGAGGACAGACGTAGACGGCAAACAAAAATCTAAATCGACCACAGGCGGACACAATGGTTAGGCCAGCGCTGGATGTACACAGGTGGACACAATGGTTAGACCAGCGCTGGATGTACACAGGTGGACACAATGTTTAGGCCAACGCTGGATGTACACAGGTGGACACAATGGTTAGGCCAGCGCTGGATGTACACAGGCGGACACAATGGTTAGGCCAGCGCTGGATGTACACAGGTGGACACAATGGTTAGGCCAGCGCTGGATGTAAACAGGCGGACACAATGGTTAGGCCAGCGCTGGATGTACACAGGCGGACACAATGGTTAGGCCAGCGCTGGATGTACACAGGCGGACACAATGGTTAGGCCAGCGCTGGATGTACACAGGCGGACACAATGGTTAGGCCAGCGCTGGATGTAGCCAAATATTTAGTCACAGGAAAAACTGCATTTCCCATTAAGCCTCGGACTTGAAGACAAGCCTTATATGTATATTGTAACGCTTTTCACTATCCAGGCTCTCTGCAAACTGCGCCACACGACGCAACCAATTCAAAGAACTCAGCAAATCAGGGCTCTAAAGTACTGTTTAATGTCAAAAACATCACAAGTGGCAAAATATAACGCAATTGTAAACCGCGACTAAATGACCACCTTTCGTAAGGATCTTTGTTCCGGTTTAGGATGGGAAACTACACCCTCGGTTCTGAAGGCAATAGCTCTACCCCCGCGCTCCAATTTATACAGATCTTTATATAAAATAAAGTTTTCCATCATTATTTTTATTTAATTGTTGCCAGGTATTAAAGCTAGATATACAATGACTAAATTATCTAGTTAAGGATGTATATCAAAGGAAACAAGCCTACATTTTGTTTACAATATCTCTATCTATATTCAAGCCAAAACTTCGTGGAACTTTCACGTACATTTGACCAGACTTAAGATGTAGATAAACATCGGTTTTGAAAGGAATACTTACTTGCATATCAAGTTTCAGATTACGTACTGGAGCTATTGATAATGTATCTACTCTCATCTGACCAAGTTCAGAGTTGTTGGAACTAAATATTGGCACCTAAGGAAATTCAGTTTACATGAGTGAAAGGTGTATTATCCAGTTGATTTACCAGGCAGAACTAATGGTATGCGACCTTTCTATGCCATGTGTTGATCAAAATCATCAAAAAGTTTACAATTTATTAATTTATTATTAATTTTATATATCCTATTGCTATAGAATACATTTCTGTCCACCCTTTTCATTACTATTCCTCTATTCTGCATGCACTTTCATGGGTAAGGGGACACTGTTCTCTATCTTTATCTTGAAAAGACTACGTCTTAAGGTGTTTCCGGTTAATATAAAATCTGACAACATTACAAAGAGAGTTCGTATTATCACACTAACTCAGAGGTGGCCCCCATGGACCAGTAAAATTCAAGCCATAGCCTTGTTTTGATCGTTTAAAGTCATAAAATTGTAAAACTTATTTGGTGTTATATTTGTCACATAAATACAAACAGGAAAACACTTCGTCTTTGATAAAACTCTTCTAACTCTTCTGGAATAAGAAGCGTAGCGTTAACTGAGCACCTAAAAAACAGCATGGAAACCTCCCAGACTGTGTCGGTGGCACCTGGTGCAGGAGCCCAGGGTGTCGCCCCTCCTTATCAACTTTTTTTGAAATATGTTCCAATAAACACTATTGCTAGTTAGTTCTTTTTCTGGAACAAATACAGTGAGCTCATTACCTACTTTTATTGATTTTTACTCAGATGTAAAATGAGTGTCAATTCTATTATAAAATCCCACTGTTTAATGTTAATAAAATGTATTCAAATGTTATTGCAAATTTAACAATGCTATTTAATTAAAATTAGAACCAGACTTAACATTACCGGAACAGGTTTCCTTTGTTATACTGTAAGACAGAAATGGTATAAGTTTGTGATTTGTCATTGAAACTTAAATAATCATCTAGATGTGTCTAGGCATGTTTGGGCTCATATAGAGAGATTTTAATATAATTATCTTAACGATGTGTCTGCCTTTGCCAAGATATAATTTTTTTCAAAATGATTGTCATACCCAAAATGGTTTCCCCGGTGCGACCGCACCTCTCTAGTGACGCTACTTTTCCCAGATACCTACTTCTCCCCAACAATTTCGATTAATATATTGGAGTAGACGGGCTAGAAAATAAAAATAAAAAAATAGCCCGTACAAGTAACCGGTTTCCCGTGCATACAGCATTGCGCACCATTACTCACATTTTTTCTGTTCAGCGTCACTAGAGGGGTTCGAACTAGTTGTAACTAGTGTTGCTCTGTCTAGAAATGAACGTAATTATCAATTTTAAAACTGTAAAACATTTAACAGGAACCCAAACAAATCTTAACCCGGAAACTAGCTAAGTTCATCCGGGTGACATAGAAATAAAAAATGGCTTACCATGCAACTTTAAAAACGTTGTATCCTGTCTGCAGGAGGTTGTTCGAATCGGACCTCCGAAGGAGGTACAAATGCAGTGTTCGTTGAGAAGAGGACTTTGGTGGAGGAATTTTAGCCCATTTATTTCGGACAACTCTCCAAAAAAAAAAAAAAAGCCAAAATTAATTGTTTTTTTTATGCTTCTATGGACCAGACCTAGTCTATTTTCTTTTGATAGTCTAAGAGATCGTTCTTTTTACTAAATAATTGTTTTTCCTATTTCTAATCTAGTCTTAGCCTATAATATTTAAAACTCCTATATATATATATAAAACTCCTCTTTGCCTTTTATTTTTAAACAATTCTTATAGACTAGATCAATTAATTCTAGGCTACAGATTCTAAATTCAATTTTTGGATTTGACTCCAGATCCATTTAAAATAGAATTGAATTAAAAAAATATTTATCAAATATAGTCTAATTATTTATAAGATAATTTTTGAGTAGTAGTTTATAGTGCTTTGTTCAATTTTAAAATGATTACAGCTTTAATTTTATTTCAAACCATCAGCTACACTCTGTGATTGCGACCAAAAGAAACAAGTATGCAAAGTATGACCCAGGATCTATGAACGCTGCCATCAGCTACACTCTGTGATTGCGACCAAAAGAAACAAGTAGGCAAAGTATGACCCAGGATCTATGAACGCTGCCGTCAGCTACACTCCGCGATTGCGACCAAAAGAAACAAGTATGCAAAGTATGACCCAGGATCTATGAACGCTGCCATCAGCTACACTCTGTGATTGCGACCAAAAGAAACAAGTATGCAAAGTATGACCCAGGATCTATGAACGCTGCCATCAGCTACACTCTGATTGCGACCAAAAGAAACAAGTAGGCAAAGTATGACCCAGGATCTATGAACTCTGCCATCAGCTACACACTGTGATTGCGACCAAAAGAAACAAGTAGGCAAAGTATGACCCAGGATCTATGAACGCTGCCATCAACTGCATTCAAATGAATTCTACGTCTCTACGGCAAGTGTCAAAGAAATTCAATATTCAGACCAGCACCCTGCATGACAAATTGATTGGTAATACGCCCAGAGAAAGAATCAACAAATGCCTGTTGACACATGAAGAGGAGGACAAGATGACAAAATGGCTCTTAGAATTATCCTGCAGAGGCTTTGGTAAAACTGGAAATGAAGTGAGGGATACAGCAAGAGCGATCATGGCCACAAGGAATGCTTTCTCCAGAAGTCACAATAAAATCCCAACTTCAATGTGGCTATATGGTTTTATGAAAAGGCACCCTGAATTATCCCTAAGGACACCTATGTCCTTAGCAAAGAATAGGGCAATAGTTAGTGAAATGGCAGTTAGATTAAATTGATCAAACCATTTTGATTAAGCCATCAAGAATATTCAACAGTGATGAGGCAGGTTTTTCCTTTGACCCGCAATGCCTTAGATTGCTAGCTGCCAAAGGATCCAAGCATGTCTACAATGTCTCAGCGAACACAAAAAAGCAGGTGACAGTCCTGGCATGTTCCAGTGCAGCTGGACAATACATCCCCCCATTAATCATTTATCCTTACAAAAGAATACCAATCAAAAATCTTTTAGAAGGTTTTCCCAAAGCACTGATTCAAATTTCTCCAAACGGCTTGATAACTGCACCCATTTTTTTACTCCTAGCTCCATAACACCTTCATCCCATGAACTAGCCATCTCCCCAAACCCATTCTTCTGATTATTGATGGGCTGCACATCTCTCACACTTCCCTCCTTGAAACATTCCAACTTTGTTTTGATCACCAAATCATTTTGTATTGTCTTCTGCCCCATGCCAGTCACCTGATGCAGCCCCTTGATCAGGCATTTTTTGCTGCCATTAAGAATGCTTGGAAGGATTCAGTAAGATTGCACATGGCATCAACTGGTGATGGCGTGTCTTTAGAAACATTTGCTAAGGTTTTTAAGCCTGCATGGGAAAAATGTGCTAAAATTGAGTTAGCCAAGCAAGGCTTTATGGCAGCAGGCAGGGCCGGTCCTAACTATTGCGGGGCCCTATGCGAAATTGATTGCGCGGGGACTAGTCTAGGTGGGAATAAGGATAATAAGTGAAAATTAAGATTTTGTATTAGAAATAAATTCGACTTTGCATTTTATTCATTCTTTAGTAAGTACAAAATTGCGATTATATAAATAACTTTACTAACCTTGCAACCTATGGCATATTTATATGCCAGTGACTATAAAAGTAAATAAGGTATTGGAACTTTCGGTTGAGGTGAAAACTCGTCTAATTATTAGATTTTATTACATGAAAACTGACGATTCCCTTTTTTATCTCACGTAGGATTGGCGTTTTCCGTAATAAATGACACCCACAAATGACAATTTTGTCTATTTTTCAGGAGACTTTTTATGATTTTTCAGGATATTTTAATAAATGCAGGACATTTCCAGGAATTTTTCGTATATATTTTGCAATGCAATACTTACACATTGAATTAGCGCGGGGCCTATGAAAGCGCGGGGCCCACTGCGACCGCATTTGGTTGCAGTGGCCTAAGACCGGACCTGGCTGCAGGGATATACCCTTTCAGTCCAGAAACAGTTATCAAGGCTGGTCCCAGTTTACTTTACATACCACAGACATCGTCATCTGCCTCACTGGCAGGGCAAACTCTTCCTTTTACCTCCTGTGATGTCTCTTGCTTCCCCACCCCATGATGTCTCTACATATTTCTCCCACCTCCTACGATGTCTTAACTCTTGATTCTGCCTCCCATCACTCATGATATCCCACCTTTTTCTTCACACACTCATGATGTCTCACCTTTTTCTTCACACGCTCATGATGTCTCACCTTTTTCTTCACACACTCATGATGTCTCACCTTTTTCTTCACACACTCATGTCTCACCTTTTTCTTCACACACTCATGATGTCTCACCTTTTTCTTCACACGCTCATGATGTCTCACCTTTTTCTTCACACACTCATGATGTCTCACCTTTTTCTTCACACACTCATGATGTCCCACCTTTTTCTTCACACACTCATGATGTCTCACCTTTTTCTTCACACACTCATGATGTCTCACCTTTTTCTTCACACACTCATGATGTCTCACCTTTTTCTTCACACACTCATGATGTCCCACCTTTTTCTTCACACACTCATGATGTCTCACCTTTTTCTTCACACACTCATGATGTCTCACCTTTTTCTTCACACACTCATGATGTCCCACCTTTTTCTTCACACGCTCATGATGTCTCACCTTTTTCTTCACACACTCATGATGTCTCACCTTTTTCTTCAGACACTCATGATGTCTCACCTTTTTCTTCACACACTCATGATGTCTCACCTTTTTCTTCACACACTCATGATGTCCCACCTTTTTCTTCACACACTCATGATGTCTCACCTTTTTCTTCACACGCTCATGATGTCTCACCTTTTTCTTCACACACTCATGATGTCTCACCTTTTTCTTCACACACTCATGATGTCTCACCTTTTTCTTCACACACTCATGATGTCTCACCTTTTTCTTCACACACTCATGATGTCTCACCTTTTTCTTCACACACTCATGATGTCTCACCTTTTTCTTCACACACTCATGATGTCTCACCTTTTTCTTCACACACTCATGATGTCTCACCTTTTTCTTCACACGCTCATGATGTCTCACCTTTTTCTTCACACACTCATGATGTCTCACCTTTTTCTTCACACACTCATGATGTCTCACCTTTTTCTTCACACGCTCATGATGTCTCACCTTTTTCTTCACACACTCATGATGTCTCACCTTTTGCTTCCTCCTCCAATGATATTCTACATCTTCCTTCAACCTCCCACGATAACCCACCTCTTCCATCTGCCTCTTGTTTCTCGATTCTACCAGCTACATCACCTGATTTACCTTTACCTTTCACCTCATATGATTTCACAGCCCAGACCCTAACTGGATCTAAAACAATGACTGCCCTAAATCAGTATTCCCTTTTTCTATTGGAAGAACTCTCCCGTGAACATAAAAAAAACAAAAAACAGTCCAAATTAAAGTAAAACTCTCAATAAAACATGCAAACAAAAAATAAACTACAATTTAATATAGGCTAGTTCTAGATGTAGTCTAGATATTGATCTAGAGTAGATCTAGAAATAGAATCTAGATTACATCTAGAATTGGAATCTAGACTAGAACTAGATTTCTAGACTAGTTCTGGATCTAGTCTAGATCTGGACTAACTAGATCTAGAATCTAGACTTGATCTAGAATTAGAATCTAGACTTGAT
Source organism: Biomphalaria sudanica (assembly GCA_036873155.1). Classification (NCBI taxonomy): domain Eukaryota; kingdom Metazoa; phylum Mollusca; class Gastropoda; family Planorbidae; genus Biomphalaria; species Biomphalaria sudanica. Next base: position 129,282 of record JAZGLO010005211.1, on the reverse strand, counting down.
CTAGATATAGAATCTAGACTTGATCTAGATATAGAATCTAGACTTGATCTAGATATAGAATCTAGATGTAGAAACTAGATCTAGACTAGAATTCGTATGCCTTTACATGTTTAATCTTAAAACTACTAGATCTAGAGTTAGGCCAATATTATGATTATGTTTAGTAGTACTACTAGTAGGTAATAGTTCAATAATGCTGTTCGCATCAGATTCACTTCTTAATGTGATACTACTGTTTACATATAAATAAATCTGCCTCCTTAAGCTGTAAGAAGATAAGCTATTCCCTTAATAATTTATAGAAGTAAATTTTGTTCAAATTGTTTAATACATTTAGATCTAAATCTAGATCTACATCTGGCCTCTATTTATTCAAATTTAGATTGCTGTTAAATTTGTAATGAGGATATGTCAAAACTGCGCACTATAAAAGTAGTTCTTTTTTTTTTTTTACTTTCAGCTAAAACGAAGTTTGTATCAAAATTCTCTTTTAAAGTCTGTGATCTTCTGAAAAAAGTTCTCCCCTAAAGTTTTTATTAAAAATGTTTTTTTTTTTTTTTTTTTTTTTGTAAAATCTGCCAGCATAGATAATTTAAACAATGAAATGGTTCACTTTCGGAAAAGAAAAAAGTAGCCGTTGCAGCAGAACTTTAAATGATCTAAAATATCATGATGTCCGATTTTCATTTTCTCTTCTAGTTTCTGAGATCTAAACGGGGTGGACGGACCGACGGACAGACAGACCACACAAAACTAATAACGTCTATTCCTCTTTCTGGGGCCGCTAAAAATGTACATTGAAGCACCCAAACGGCCTAAAATGAAACCAGACTATTCAGCGCTTGGATGTAGGGAAGTTAAAACCCCCAAAGCATCAAACCGGAACTTATAGCAAACTAAACACCAAAACGAATTCCCTAAATGGTATGTAGAAGAGATGGGAAGAACTCGGTCTATTTTGTGACTAGCAGAGTAATAGTTAGCTAAAACACAAGCATCAACACAGGTTCGATAAATAACAAAAACAATAAGAATCAAAGAAGGAGTCGTGATTCAGAAACGCTGACGCTAACATCCTAAAAATGTTCTATGAACCCATCTGTAGTGGTATAGGTTGAGTTAGTCCCATTTATACTTTGTAGAGAGAAATAGGTCGCAGCTTTAAAGTTTGAAGATAACTAAAAATAAACATTCTATGAGCACTTCGATGGCATAGTGGTTAGTGTGTTGGGTTTAGGAGGCTTGAGCCCTTGAGTTCGAAGTCAGGTCATTCAACTTTTTAACATATAAATGCATCTAAAAATCGATAAATGAAAATTCCCACAAATACCCCCCCCCCTCGCCCCAACTGGTCCAGACAAGTGACAGGATCATAACGTAGTGAGAAAGCTCAAAGCAGGGAATGCGCTTCATAAAAACAACTGGTAACAATAGTTCTAATCAAGCAGATTTATGAGTGTTTGTCTAGATCTATTACAAATTTATAGACACGACTGATCCAAACTAATTGATACTACTACGCAAATTTGTTTCTAAATTTATTTTTTTTTATTTTCTTGTTCAATAACACTTTTTTGTTAACTGCTATATAAAGACAGGCTGACTGACACAAAACAAAAGAAAACAAAAACGGATTTGGTCCTATGGGTCTGCTTGTAAAAAAAAAGGAGCGCATTATTTCTTTTCAAGGGAGGTAAGTGTGATTAGCCACTATATTTACCATGTCCTAAGTACGTGCATGAGAACGCTATACACAGACAACTATCCTAATAGGTGGGGAACTAACTGTTAAGATTTGGGTTTTTTTCCTCAAAGGTAGCAAGTACGAGTATCCAATCAGTTTTTCTTGATCATCTTTACTTTCACACAACTCCATTCTAGAATTTTAATAGAAATACAAAATAGTATACTAAAAAGTACAGTTGTTTTTGTAGATAATTGATAGCACATGAAACAATGCGCAAAAACATTCTACTATAATGGCCAAGTATGGTTCCCTAAGGTTTTTAATTCGATAATGGATATAGGCAATAATTATTTCTATAAAATGCTTCCAACGGCTTGAGTCTCAAATCGCCTCTGACAACCGATCCAGCTCCTGGCCTTCACGTGTGGCTCAGATATTGTGTCAAGAACCTGGCCTTCATGTGTAGCTCAGATATTGTGTCCAGAACCTGGCCTTCACGTGTGGCTCAGATATTGTTTCCAGCTCCTGGCCTTCACGTGTGGCTCAGATATTGTTTCCAGAACCTGGCCTTCACGTGTAGCTCAGATATTGTGTCCAGAACGTGGCCTTCACGTGTGACTCAGATATTGTTTCCAGCTCCTGGCCTTCACGTGTGGCTCAGATATGGTTTCCAGCTCCTGGCCTTCACGTGTGGCTCAGATATTGTGTCCAGAACCTGGCCTTCACGTGTGGCTCAGATATTGTTTCCAGCTCCTGGCCTTCACGTGTGGCTCAGATATTGTTTCCAGCTCCTGGCCTTCACGTGTGGCTCAGATATTGTTTCCAGCTCCTGGCCTTCACGTGTGGCTCAGATAGTGTGTCCAGCTCCTGGCCTTCACGTGTGGCTCAGATAGTGTGTCCAGCTCCTGGCCTTCACGTGTAGCTCAGATAGTATGTCCAGCTCCTGGCCTTCACGTGTGGCTCAGATAGTGTTTCCAGCTCCTGGCCTTCGCGTGTGGCTCAGATAGTGTGTCCAGCTCCTGGCCTTCGCGTGTGGCTCAGATAGTGTGTCCAGCTCCTGGCCTTCACGTGTGGCTCAGATAGTGTGTCCAGCTCCTGGCCTTCACGTGTGGCTCAGATTTTGTGTCCAGAACCTGGCCTTCACGTGTGGCTCAGATAGTGTTTCCAGCTCCTGGCCTTCACGTGTGGCTCAGATAGTGTGTCCAGCTCCTGGCCTTCACGTGTGGCTCAGATATGGTTTCCAGCTCCTGGCCTTCACGTGTGGCTCAGATAGTGTTTCCAGCTCCTGGCCTTCACGTGTGGCTCAGATAGTGTGTCCAGCTCCTGGCCTTCACGTGTGGCTCAGATAGTGTGTCCAGCTCCTGGCCTTCACGTGTGGCTCAGATAGTGTGTCCAGCTCCTGGCCTTCACGTGTGGCTCAGATAGTGTGTCCAGCTCCTGCCCTTCACGTGTGGCTCAGATAGTGTGTCCAGCTCCTGCCCTTCACGTGTGGCTCAGATAGTGTGTCCAGCTCCTGGCCTTCACGTGTGGCTCAGATAGTGTGTCCAGCTCCTGCCCTTTACGTGTGGCTCAGATAGTGTGTCCAGCTCCTGGCCTTCACGTGTGGCTCAGATAGTGTGTCCAGCTCCTGCCCTTCACGTGTGGCTCAGATAGTGTGTCCAGCTCCTGGCCTTCACGTGTGGCTCAGATAGTGTGTCCAGCTCATGGCCTTCACGTGTGGCTCAGATAGTGTGTCCAGCTCCTGGCCTTCACGTGTGGCTCAGATAGTGTGTCCAGCTCCTGGCCTTCACGTGTGGCTCAGATAGTGTGTCCAGCTCCTGCCCATCACGTGTGGCTCAGATAGTGTGTCTGACAGAACTGTTAGGCAGAAGCGGCAAAGGGGAACATATGGCGCCCGAACCAGAAAACTTCGAGCATACGCGTCGTACGACTAAAAGAGCCCATAGGCCTAAGTATATATAATTATATTTAAGTATATATACGTATATGTAAGTTTATTTACGTATATGTAAGTTTATAATATAATATAAGCATATAATATAATATAAGCATATATTAAAGTATATATATATATATAGTTTGGTGATGTCGCCCTAACCGAGAGGCTTACAGACTTGTTCAGCTCTATACTGGGAGAAGCACCAGTCTAACAGTTCCAACTATCGAGGCACTTCTGTCAGTAGCAGGACAGATCTTTGCTCGAGTAATGCTCCACCGACTAACCCACTCTTTAGTGGGTTTGAGTTTTGAGTTTTTGGCACTTCGGCACAATTTAGGCCATGTCGTGCCCTTAATCCTTCAAGGATTACTCTATCACCAGAGCTAAATTCTATACAGTTGAATCATTAAAAACAAGGTTTATTCACAGTTAAAATAGTAAAGTTAGAAAGAATTTCATAATTTAGTAAAAATCTTGTGTAAATATTAGAGTAAAGTGCGAAGTTCGAAATTATTAAGCCCGCAGGCCGCTATTTTCACGTTTAAATTTTTATAGCACCGTAACGGTCTGACCTATGAAAAAAACTGATGGTATTTCTGAATTCCTCGTTTTTTTTCTCTATACAAATAGATCGAATTGAATGTATCACTTATCACTAGGCACTAGGCTTGGTTCAAATTGAATATGAGTTCAAAGAGGTGTAGGGTAGGTATCGCCAAGCGTATTTTACCTCGAGCGGATTTTTCCCCAGTTAGTAAGCTCAAATGGGTTGATGGAAGGTTCGAACAGATCAAAGAAAATATACCTAAAAACATGTTTTAATATTTAATTTTCACTATGAAGTCTTTTTCTTTTTACTCTAGCGCAAGAACACCATCCATTGCACCATTTCCCACCCTCCACAACTTCAAATAGTCTCTTTAAGCTGATGAGCAATCAGACTTAAAAAATAGCCTTCAGCCCATTACTCATTTCCTTCACTACCGGGTAGTAAAAAAGAATAATTCCACACCTCCTGAGTTTGACCTCACCATGAACTTAGCCTTTACAAGGAAAAGGAAATAGTATGTGTAGGAAGTAAAGAAAAAAGGTGCATGCGCAGTAGCAATATAGTAGTAATTTGGTAATCATTCAAATAAAAAATTTTAGCAATAAAAAGTGAACTGTTCGAACCTCTTGACAAATCGGGGCTATTCGAACTTCGCACTTTACTCTATAAGTGCATAATTTCACAAATCAAATCTTCGTAAACAACCCCATCTCGCGGACAAAGCCCAGTACGTTCCCAGGGTCGACATTATCGAACAGTGTTTTTAAGTTGTGCCCTCTAAAAAATTTCCCCCTAATATTCTGGTATCTGGGGCAATCAATGAGGATATGTTCGACGTTGAGACGAGTGTCACAGTACTCACAAAGTGGGGGCTCCTCATCTCTTCAGCACAAAGGAGTGCGTGATGTAGGTGTGGCCAATCCTGAGTCTGTACATGGTCGTGCAACCACACGTTGTCAGACCCTTAAATGTGAACCTCCACCTGACATCCGCCACAACCTGTATGAGTTTGTTGTGGGCCTCAGCCTCCCACCGATCCTGTCTCTCTATAGGTGGCAGAGGCAATACTTTGTCTCAGGTCCGAGCAGGGAATTTAGGGCTTTCTTTGCTTTTCTGTCTGCGGTTTCGTTTCCCTCTTTGCCCACATGGTAGGGGATCCAGATGAAGGTGACATCCCTATGGTCAGCTGTTATTTAGTCCAAAAGCTTTAGGCTCTTATGTACCAATGGAATGTCAGTCTTCATCCGTTCCAAAGCTTGCAACGCAGATTTGGATTTGGAGCTTATGATAAATTGTCTCCTTTCTGATGCTTTGACGGCCATTAGTGCAAGCGATATTGCATGTAATTCGGCCGTAAAGATGGAGGATCCATCTATGGAGTCTACGGGAGATTGTTTTGTTCCGAAAGGAGCAGGCACACGCGACCTTTCCATCCATTTTGGATCCGTCAGTGTAAATGGTGCCACAATCTCCGTAGCTTTCCTGCAGTTCCCTAAAGTGAAATTGTAGTATGCTTGGGTCTTTCTTTTTTTTTAATTAAGGAGGGATAAATTTGAGTTTATTCATCGACCAAGGAGGGTTCTGTGGGATTTCTATTTTAGAGATTTGGTGGATGGATGGGGTTAAATTTTTGATGGGTTCTCTCATTCGAAGACCCAACGGCTGTATGACGTTAGGCCTTCGATTGTATAGTTCTACCTCTGTAGGGTTAAATATGGAGTTGAAAGCAGGGTTCGTGGGGTTGGATTTTAGCTTGACTATATACTGCATTGCAAGCTTTTTCATTCTTATGTCCATGGAGAGTTCTCCAGCCTCCACGTGGAGACTTGGGAATGGTGATGTACGAAACGCGGAGACACAGAGACGCTGGGCAGCATTTTGTATTGGTTCCAGTATTTTTAGATAAGACTTCCTTGCTGCTCCATTTATTATGGATCCGTAGTCTAGCTTGGATCTAATTAGACTCCGATATAGCAACAGCAAGGTATCTCTGTCAGCTCCCCAGTCCGTATGGCTGAGTACTCTAAGTATGTTATATGACTTTTGGCATTTCTTCTTAAGTTCCTTAATGTGGGGGGGGGGATTTAATTTGGAATCTATGGTGAGGCCTAAAAATTTTTTAGTTTTCACAAAAAGGATCTTCTTTTTGTATAAAAATAGTTCAGGGTCTGGGTGGGTACCCTTAAATTAAAAAATGCATGCTGTTTTAGAGTCTGAAAATTTAAAACCAGTATTGTTTGCCCAATTTTGAATTTTGTTTAAACATAACTGTAATTTGCTTTCTAAAGTGTTCATGTTTTTGCCATATGTAAGAATGACCAAGTCATCAACATACAGAGAGCACTCTATGCCAGGGGACAGAGCATTTATAATACTGTTTATTTTTATGTTGAACAGGGTTACTGAGAGAATGCTGCCCTGTGGTACACCCATTTCCTGGTCATAAGTGTCAGAAGAGGAGTTGCCCACTCGAATCTTAAATTTCCGGTCTTTTAGGAATTCCCTCACAAAGCAGCAAAGGTGTCCTTTAAGCCCCATAAGCTCCAGGTCACGTAGAGTGCCATGTTTCCAGGTTGTATCGTAGGCCTTTTCTATGTCGAAAAATACAGCTACTAGATGTTCTCGTCTTAGCAATGCATTTCTGATGAAAGCTTCTAGCCTTACCAGGTGGTCAGTTGTTGTCCGCCCCTGCAGAAATCCGCACTGGTAGTTGGAGATTCCTTGTTTCTCTCAAGGTACCAGACCAGCCTACTGTTAATCATCCTTTCCATGGTTTTGCAGATGCAGCTTGTTAGTGCTATTGGGCGATAGTTAGCTGGGTCAGATCCATCTCTTCCCGGTTTGGGTATCGGTATAACTGTTGCTTTTCTCCAGCTGTTTAGGAAAGCGCCTGTTTGCCACACAAAGTTATAGATTTTTAGCAGGGTCGCCATTGAGGGTTCGGGAAGATGCTTGAGAAACTGATAATGGATTTCATCTTCTCCTGGCGCTGTGTCATGTGATTTGTCCAGCGAGTCCTTCAGTTACTCAAGCGAGAACGGTTTGTTAAAATCTTTGTTGTTCTCAGATCTGAAGTCAATGGGGTGTCTTTCCTCCCTGATTTTGACTTTTTGGAACTCTAGCGTGTAGTGTGCAGTGGATTATTTATCTGATATTGAGGATGCAAGGCAGTCAGCTATTTCTCTGGGTGACGTAACAATTCGTCCTTGATTTTTCAAATGCCCTATTGCATTTGATTCTTTTATTTCATTCGCCTTACTGCCTTCCGAACCGCTCTAGCAGAAGTTTTGGCATCCAGACTGCTAACAAAATTCCTCTAGAAATTCCTTTTGGCTGACCGTATGGTTTGTCTAGCCTTTGCTCTAGCTATTCTGAATAGCTTTAGGTTTTCCTGGGAAGGTTTCTTTATAAATGCAGCTAGCCGTTTTTTCCTGTCGACAATAGCACTCTTGCAAGTTGTATCAAACCATGGTTTGCTAGGCCGTTTTGGGTTTGCGGAGGTTAGGGGAACAACTTTCCGGGCAATATCAAGTCGCTTGCTAGCAAAGGTATCAGCTGGATTCTGTTCATTAAGGATATTTTCTGTGATATCCTCGGAGCATCTTTTTTGGAATTCTTGCCAATCGGCTTTATTCAGCTTCCACCGCTGAGGTCGTCCCAATGAGGAGAGATTGTTAGCAATGTTGATTTGGAAGTGATCAGCTCCCTGTAGATCATTGCTTGATGACCATTTAAAGTCATCCAGAAGTCCTGGGACACATACGGTGAGGTCAATGCATGTGAGAGATTCAGTTCCTGGGTGCAAGTAGGTCAGTGATGCATCATTAAATATGCATAAATCATATTGGAGGAATATATCCTCCAGCATACGACCTCTTGTGTCAGTATTGTTGGATCCTCACATAGTGTTATGGGCATTGAAATCCCCAAGGCTTATATAGGGCCGAGGGAGTTGTTTCAATACATGTCTGTTGGGTCCAATGGAGCGCTTGGATGTAGATACAGGCCGCAGCAAGTGATAACCTTATATAGGGTTATCTTAGCTGCTACGGCCTGTAGTGTGGTCTGTAGATCTACTCTCTTGGGGGACGCTGTCCTTCACAAGGATACAGACTCCACCTGATGCTCTCTTCGCATTCTCAACATTCCTGCTGTAAGCACTGTAGCTTCGGAAACTGATGCTATCTTTCAGAAATGTTTCCTGTAGGCAGACAGCTACAGGAGTCTCAAAGTCCATCAGTAGCTGCATTTCTTCATAATTGGCATTGAGGCCTCTACAGTTCCACTGTATAATTCTGGAATCCATGGCTTATTCTAAATGACTTACTTGGAGCTATAAGGCCTTGGGAGGCCCCCTAGGAGTTTCCCTTTATTCCAGTGACCTTAATATTTTTAGACTTAGGTTTGGGTGGAGAGGAGGACACTCCCCTTTTTGGAGAAGTCCTTCTCTCTGGAGAGGAGAGATCCCTCCGGTTAGTGCGGAGGCTATTTCCTCCTCCCTCACTTCGGGTATCTTCTTTGATTTGGTTTCTCCCTTAGGGAGTCGGTTAACCTCTTAATGAGTAGAGGTTGGGATATCTGGCTGGCTTCTCTGAGGAGAACCTGTGTCAGACATAATGTTGATTTTGACATGCTGCTCAGTCTCCATTCTCTCATCAGATAGCACATAGAACCTGTTCTTTAGCATGACAACAGGGCTTTCTTGTCTCTTTGGAGGTGTATTCTTTGGCGTTTTCTTCTGAGTTGGAGGATAAGGAGGGGGTGGTGGGGTCAATGTGTCCGTCTGTGTGGCTATGGATCGTCCTGTCTTAGCCACAGCCTGGGCATAGGTCTTTGTCAAACTGAATTAGCCCTTGGGTAGGGCCAATACAGCGAATTTTGTCTGGCTGCAGGTACATCAATTTCTTGCTTTGTACACCTGCACGGCAACCCCTTGTTTCCACACAGGGCTGTCCTTGGAGTAGGCTGAGTGGCCAGCGTAACAGTTTGGGCATTTGAACTGGGCTGTGCAGCCCTTGTCCTCATGACCCTCTCCAGCACATCTGGCACACACAGTGTTCCTCTTGCAGACTGCCGCGCCGTGTCCATAACACTGGCACTTGAAGCACCTCATGGGGTTAGGTATATAGGGCCTCACTGGAACTCGTAGGTATCCTGCTTTCACATAATCTGGCGGCGTCCTAGTTCCGAATGTAAGGATAATAGTGGCGGTTTCGACCTCCTCACCATCCCTGCGCCTATTTCCTTCTCGGAACATTCCAGCAGGTCTCTGCTGGTGTTCAAACTCTTGTGTGGCATGACTTCCACTTGGAGATCACAGATTCTTCTGCATCGTAGAAGCCCATACAGCTGCTCCCTGATTAACCCTCCAGCCACTGCCTTCCTGCATAGGTCGATGACCTATGCTGGTAGCTCAGCGTGACCAGCCGGTTGACCCAGAGCGGGCCATCTGGGCCTCAGGTCTAGAGGAACTTAGAGCCAATGTACTGTATTGTGGTAGTTTATCCTCGGATAGACACCTACCCAAATACCAGGATCTCTTTATCCCCCCCTTACCCGTCGCAGTCCACCGCAAACGGACTGGTCTAAGACGTAGGGAGATTTTCAAGATAAGGAGACACAATGATAGAAAAGAAGTAGGGCACTTTTGAACTCCAAAAGTGATAGGGAAAGAGGAGCGCAGTTTAACGTCATGTCTTGGGATGCACCATTTGAATACCGCTAACTCAGGCCACTTCCATTGCGTCATGTGAGAGATCATTCTCAAAGCTCAAGTTCATCAAAAACTATCTCAGGAGCACAATGACGCAAAAAAGGCTTATAATGGCTTTAATGTCAGTGAAGTCACACTATCGATGTAGATGTTATAGATGCCTTTGTTGCACAGAAAGCACGACATAAAGCGATATGAATTGAGAATTGTCACTTGTACATTATTTCGCTAATAAACAACGGTATTATTCATTAAAAGAGTCAATGATTATTTCCTGTTAATTTTACTGATATACTGTACCAATTTGAATGTAGGGTTATATATTTGTTAAGTACATTATCTCATGTCATGATGTCGAATGTCCAAATGCAAGGGCCCCCCAAAGAGGTCAATCCCCCCGGGCCCCCAAATCCCTAGCTACGCCCCTGGGATTGCAGATGCCATACACAAAGGTAGTAGAAAAAAAGGGTGAAAATGCAACGGCACCTGGTGATTACATATGTTCAACCTGTGACTGCAATTGTGTTTCAAGGATTGGCCTCTTTTATCACACAAGAAGTTGTAAAGGGAAGATTATATCATGCGAAACGTATATGTATATGGTTCACGGTCATTTCATCCCCGGTTATTTCATCTATGGTGACTTCATCCCCGGTCATTTCATCTTTGGTGGCTTCATTCCCGGTCATTTAATCCCCTGGTCATTTAATCCTCTAATCCATGAAATAGTAATTGTAAAAAGTATGAAATTAACTTTTTTTTTTCATTTACAATACAAATATTCTGACACATTAAATAAGAACAGAATAGAATGTCAATAGAATGACAATAAAAATATTTTAAAATGTAACATTTATAGAGCTAACGTAAAAATTGTTTTTGCATGTTCATTAAAATCAATAAGATATTGAGAGTTGGTACAGAAGACGATCCATTGATACGTATTACTGTACATCATTTGCAATGTCTTGGCCAGTGTTTGCCTACTTCTTGCGTTGATTACAATACAAAACAAAAGTTGATAAAGGTTTCCAATTGGCTTGCTCCTAGTCAAGAAAGAACGAGTGACCAAGTGATAACGTGAAAGATGGCCGTTAAGTTCTCAGCGGCATAAGTAGTCTCATCGTTTTCATCTCTCCAACGATTTCCACTACTCTCATCACACATTGGCCTCACGTTACAACTAAATAGATGATCGCTGTGTAGTGCTTACAAAAAATGATCGCTGTGTAGTGCTTACAAGAAATGATCGCTGTGTAGTGCTTACAAGAAATGAATGTGTTCTGTTCTAGAAAAAGAAAATTCCAACAAATGTTTACCGAAATCCAAGAGCTGCTCTGCGACTAGTTGAAATAGAGAAGCTAATAAAGTTGTGGTCAGTGTAAGGAATACCTTTAGTTTCCTGGAGCCCTGGTAGACAGTGAACACCGTCGAGCTGTTAAATTATAGAAATCTACAGTTGTACTGATGTCGTTAAAAAGAACACAGAAATCATTAAGCTTGTATTTACAAATATATACTTCCTCTTCCAACAAACCAACATGTTTTTTTTTTTAAACGAGGATCACGTGGTGTATTTTCTGATTGATACAGCCTATATATGGATCACGTGATGGATTTTCTGGTTGTTATAGCCTACATATGGATCAAATGATGGATTATCTTATTGATATAACCTACATATGGATCATTTGATGGATTTTATGCTTGATATAGCCTACCTATGGATCCCTTAAAGGATTTTCTGATATGATATTTTGTGATATTCTGGTTTTTTGGCACATCGGCACAATTTAGGCCATTTCGCGCCAATAATCCCTCAAGGGTCACCCTCCCTTCATATCACAAGAGCTACATTGGATATAGCCAAGTTAGCAACAAAACAAACAACCAAGCTCCATTCACAGTTACGATATTAAAAATAGTAAAAATGTATTAATTCCAAACACCTCTGTTGGAAATATTATTTATTCACTGAGTTGCAGTTGATCTTCGCATCCACGTTTATGACCATTCTTTTGTGGCCTTTTTATTTAAAAAAATCAGTTTGTAAGTCCTAGAGTGAAAGTCTATGAATTTAGTGCCCATCAGTGATATCATCAGTGGTATCATCAGTGGTATCATCAGTGATATCATCAGTGGTATCATCAGAAGGGCTTAGAATAGTTCAAGCTGCAGAGCTAAAAACTGCACAAAATTTGGTATTTGTATTGAAGTCTTTTAGGTGGTGTCTCATCTGGGATTATGTTATTATGTGTTAATTCTCTCTCTCTCTCGCGTATTTTATTGGAAAAAACAACAAAATAGTTTCTAAGGTTCTGAGTTGATTTAGTGTATTTGAATGTATTTCAATAAAACCATTCTTAAGTGAAACGTTAGTGAGTCCAACTAGACTGGATGCTGATTCATGTTCGACTCATGATTTTGTACATGGAAACATAGAAATTCTTGTTTCGACAGATTTGCAACGAAGGTAGGGGCTAGTGAAAACGAACAGTTTGATATTGTGTGCAACAAGAAGTCTATCCAAGTCTTCATCAATGTGTACACAAGCTGAGAGTGATCGCCAGAGATTGTCAGTGATGCCTTCGTGGGAGGTATGCATTTGAGTTTAATTAGACAGATACTATTTGAGAAAAGATCCCTCGACCTGAATACGGCATTAGATATAGCCAAGACACTCGATAGGACCAAAAGTCGAGTTCGTTTAGTCCTCCTTCACAATAGCCAAAGTCATCTCTTTTGTCATTTGGTATGAAAAAGTTACATTCCTTTGTATATGTACTCCCAGATTAGGAATGGAAACAGTCTGCACGTGATGTGAACTGAAGGTTGTTGTTATTTTTAGCTTTCCTTATAAATATATATGTAAGTGTATTTTATCAATCTGCAGTGATCCAAGTTATAGTTTTCTAAGTACCCCTTGAGCCAAGTCAAAAGAAATAGACAGATGGGTCCAAACAAATGGAACTTCCGTTTGACTACAATTGTCCACCACAGCATCAATCTTTGAGATTGGCCATCACCCTAAAGATCCGAAGTCTCACAAAATACCCACATTGGATAACCAAATTCTGTGACAAAATGTATCAGATTATTTCCTGTACCTAATAATAAGGCTTGTTTTCCAGTCGGAAGATTGATGAGGAATGTAGTATTTCACCTGGCTACGCAGCCTTAGCTGCGACCTACAAATTTAGCCACACCCAGCGCAGGCATAACCATTGTCCGCCGGTGGTCGATTAAGATTTTCTTTTCGCCGTCTACGTCTGTCCTCTGTAGCGGATTTTCTTTTGTTCTCAAATGTGTGTGTATCCTGCGGCCTTTGTGACCTCCAGCTGTCTCGCTGTGAAGCCGCCTGCAACCTGGTGCTTTCATCAATGTCAGCTAAAGCAAGTTGGCGCCTAAGCTGTTCTTTAAAGCGTTTTCGTGGGACACTTCTGTTACGTCGACCTTTAAGATCACAAAAAAAAAATGCTTTTGGCATACGTTCGTCCCCCATACAGGATACGTGCCCTGCCCAGTGTCCATAAGAAGTCCCTCTATACTCCAAATATCAGAAAGTGCATTGAGAAAGATAAAAGCATGAAACTGTGGTAAACAAAAACAAGTGGTCAAATATCGCACACAGGGCTGGCCTTAGGCTGATTTGACCGATAGCCTAGCAGTAGCCTCACAATTCACATTTAGCATATCACTATCAGTCATGGCTCTAATCACAGGCTTTTAAATATGCAGGACTTAAAGGGTGAATATATTTACTTTATCCTTCGATTGACGAAACTTTAGCTGACGCCATACCTATATTTCTAACGTATCACTGTCTTGTCAGTTTTGTTGACTTCTGTCATAACTCTATGGGATTTTAGATTTCTATAGTTCCTTTGCTATGAACTGTAGCGAAGACTATCTACTGGATTAACTGTTGATACACTCAATTGCTATGAACTGTAGCGAAGACTATCTACTGGATTAACTGTTGATACACTCAATTGCTATGAACTGTAGCGAAGACTATCTACTGGATTAACTGTTGATACACTCAATTGCTATGAACTGTAGCGAAGACTATCTACTGGATTAACTGTTGATACACTCAATTGCTATGAACTGTAGCGAAGACTATCTACTGGACTAACTGTTGATACGCTCAATTGCTATGCACCCAATTGTTAATAAAGTCAATGAAACATTAATAAGAAATAAAACACTGGAATCAAGTCTTTGGGCGACTTGTTGCCTCTGTACAGTTCTTCGCAGAAAGGAACTTGGCATTCCGTCTGTCTCAGGAGCAGATTGGAAATTCACATAATGATAATTTCTTTGATGTGATTAAATTGCTGGGGAAATTTGATCCAGTCATGCAAGATCATTTCAAAATGATTAACCAAGACATTCACAAACATTATTTAGGCAAGAACATTCATAATGAAATTATTGATACCTTGGTGTCATATATCAGTTTTAGAACCCCTGTAATATTTGGTGACTAGTAGTCACTGAACTATTCCGTGCCGTTATCACGAGATTTTTCCTGGTCGGGGACTGACCACGAGGTGATTACCTCAGTTGATCTTGGACTCTTGTAGAGAGAGGAGCGTTGCTATCTCCTCGAGTAGAAAGTATAAGTACAAAGTGATAATTATTAAGTTATTTCTTTGGATGTATAATTTGTAATGGCTGAAGTCGCCAATATCTTTTGGGAATTGTATTTCTTATATTATGTGAATAAAAACCATGTCTGCTACCAGCGTGTCTATTAATGATTCTAAATGTTGTGGTTGGAGAGTCCAGTATGTTAGTGTTCTCGCGCACCAGCAAATCTAGTGCGTGTGAGAAAGCATTTTGTTAAAGAAAACAAAGAACATTATAGTAGTACCAGAAGAGGTATCTACAACACACAGAGACATTCGCGTCATCACGCCTAAAATAAGAACCAGGCTGTGACACTTGGGTCAAGCTGTTCTACAGGAAATTTCTGCTAGAATCAAGTCGACTAAGAATTTTTCAGTGATTCTTGACTACACTCCTGATATCAGACAACTAGAACAGATGTCAATAGTGCTAAGATTGTTCGCTGATGGCACACACTTAGATATCCCAGCAGGAGTTTATGAACGTTTTTATACAGTTGATCATCATTGAGAGCAACACTGGTGAACATGTATTCCACACCCTTGTCAGAGAACTGGAAATGTTCAGACCAGATGTTGAAAACATCAGAGGACATGGATAGGACATTTGAGCAAATATGAAGGGGCACAATTCTGGTGCGCAGGCGCGACTCTTGGAAAGAAATTCACCAGCTATCTTTACCCTTTGTGTGCCCTTATTTTAATCTTGTTTTAGGGGTATGATTGAAACTTGTTCAGTGACATTTTTAAACCCTGCATTGTTGTTGCTTCGTATACGAAAAAATGGACTGTTTTTAAAAAGCATTCAAAAGGTCTGTCTGTTACACCACTATCCGAAACACGATGGGACTGGAAAGTGTTAAAGCTAAAGATTCCAAGCTGCAGAAGTGTGTGATGCCTTAGAAGCTTTAGCAGGAAGCAGCGGACGATGCTCTAGGAAAAGTGAGGCTGAATCCTTTTTATGGTCCAATGAGAAGCTAAAGGTTTTCAGTTACACTATTATCTTTCAGACTCTCTTTACTGCTTCAAGTACATTTTTACTAATAAGGAACTTTAAAATAACACCATGGATATTGCCGCAGGGATGACATCATTTGAAAAATTGTATGATTGGTTTAAGACATATCGAGATTGATTGATGCCAATGTGATTGTAATTGAGTTAGAAGTTGACCCCGTATTTCATTAGAAGCTCTGACGCAAGAAAAAGAGAATGTTTATTGATGAAGCTTCTCATGAACCCATTGCAGACCCCAAGAGTAAATTTAGTGTGATGTTTTTTCAACTAAGTCTTTATATGGTATTTTTATTTTTCTTGTTTTTAGTTTGTTGTAGTAGCCTTTAGTCATAAGTTTGTTTTGTGATTATTAATTAGTTTTATAATCATTTAGTCAATAAGTTGTTTTGTGTAAGTCTCTTGTAGTCGCCTTTAATGCAGCAATACTTTTAGTAATGATTTCCATAGCTGAAAAAAAGAAAATCAATTTTTTAGAAAACATTTAAATGACTTACTTTTGAAACAAGAACATCACTGACATTGCAGGTATTCATCCGTTTACAGTTTGTCTCACTAAATCTTGATTTACCACATAAAAAGGGATCAAAGGAACTGTGGGGTACATCACAAGCACTTAGAAAGCGAGACAACATTGGTATTAGATCCCTACTACATCCGAGTTGAGTAGGAACTGGACTTCTTTTAGTCATTTCTGGAAAATTCAAAGGCACACATCTGCAGAATACATAGATATCATTTTGGTTTTGGTTTATATATATTAGTGCGGAAAATATTGATTTAAGTACAGATCTTTAGCAGAGTAGAAAAAAGTAAACTAAATCTTTAAGTAGAGACAAGCAAACTAAATCAAGTAGAGACAAGCAAACTAAATTTTTAAGTAGAGACAAGCAAACTAAATCTTTAAGTAGACACAAGCAAACTAAATCTTTAAGTAGAGACAAGCAAACTAAATCTTTAAGTAGAGACAAGCAAACTAAATCTTTAAGCAGAGACAAGCAAACTAAATCTTTAATTAGAAACAAGCAAACTAAATCAAGTAGAAACAAGCAAACTAAATCTTTAAGCAGAGACAAGCAAACTAAATCTTTAATTAGAAACAAGCAAACTAAATCAAGTAGAAACAAGCAAACTAAATCAAGTAGAGACAAGCAAACTAAATCAAGTACTAGATTTTTCTAAGGCTTTTGACAAAGTTCACTACCATAGTTTGCTTAAAAAACTAAAATATTTCGGCATTAATGGTCCACTGCATCAGTGGATTAAAGATTTTCTGATAGGGAGAGAACAAACTATAATAATAAATGGCTCTAAATCAACACCGATAACAGTAAACTCATGTGTACCTCAAGGAACAGTCTTGGGCCCACTACTATTTTTAATTTACATAAATGATTTACCAAATTGCATTACTTCAGGAACAAAAGTCAGATTATTTGCAGACGATTGCATAATATATAGAACAATAAAAACAACACAAGACACAGATATTTTACAAAGAGAATTAGATGAATTAGAGAAATGGAAATCAAATTGGAGCATGTCTTTCCACCAGAAAAATGTCAGTTGTTAAGAGTAAAAAAAAAACTAAAACAAATTAATTCCACTTATCTTATTCATGGCAAACCAGTAACACAGACTAAAAACGCAAAATACCTAGGTGTTATAATAAATGAAAAACTGTCATGGAATCCACATATTGATGAAACTATAAAAAAATCAAACAAAGCATTAGGATTTATTAAAAGATATTTCTATAAATCAAATAAGAACATAAAATTAAAATGTTATTTAACCTTGGTTAGAACAATAATAGAATATGCATCCTCCGTTTGGGACCCCCTCAACTCAAGAAAACATTAAGAAACTGGAACAGACACAAAATAGAGCAGTGAGATTCATAACAAATGAATATTCACATTTGACTAGAGTAACACCTTTAGTAAAATCACTAAATTTAGAAAGCCTTCAGGACAGAAGACTCAAAAGTAAAGAAGCAATTACACATAAAACACTGAACCATAATCTTTAAATACAAAAACAAAATTTAATAAAATACTCTGAAAGACGCAAAGATAAAGGCACATTCCTCTTCCCATATGCTAGGACAAATTTGTACAAATACTCCTTCTTCCCTAGTGCTATTAGAGCATGGAATGGGTTGCCTGAGCTAGCCAGGAAAACCAGTGACTTGGCAGAACTTAAGTCATAGGTTAATATGCATGACTAAATGCATGACGCGTAGGACGTAATCATCTTCTTTTTTGAGGTAACGTCTGTATTATATAAGATAAGAAGATAAGATAAGACAAGCAAACTAAATCTTTAAGTAGAGACAAGAGAATTAAATCTTTAAGCAGAGACAAGCAAACTAAATCTTTAAGTAGAGACAAGCAAACTAAATCTTTAAGTAGAGACAAGCAAACTCAATCAAGTAGAGACAAGCTGTAACGTACGCTTTGTCTATATTTAGTTCATGGTTTGCGGCAAAATTTCAGCTAGCTCGGGGAATCCCAAGCATGCAGCAACCTTCTGTTTTGGAATAAATGTGATTGATTAGAAATATTAATTATTGTACGATAATCTGTATTTTATTGGTCAATTGATTAGCCAAGCGACAAGAAGAGATTAGTCACGTGATAACGCCCAAAGGTCTGAAAAGATTCTAGATATTACCGCCAGTCTCGTATTGGAACTCAAAGAAAGATGACATGATCATATTATTGTGTAGATCATTTAATTTAGTAGAAATATATTTTATGTTTTATTCAATCACAGTATATCAATGTAATTGTTGTGAATATCTTTTCCAAGTTTTGAATTAAAGTATTTGTATTTGACGAGAAGTTCCTTCATTGAATATATAATAGTATACTTAGATCGTCTTATCGAATATCAACTTTTAGATGATCCTCTTATCAACTGGCAACTTCTAGATGATCATCTTATCTACTAGCAACTTCCTATCAACCGACGATTTCTAGATCCTCGGCAATCACTATCATTGATTGTGCAGTTTATATCAAGTTCATATTCAACGTGACATCTAGCACATTGATGATCGTGACACAAGCAAACTAAATCTTTAAGTAGAGACAAGCAAACTAAATCTTTAAGTAGAGACAAGCAAACTAAATCTTTAAGTAGAGACAAGCAAACTAAATCTTTAAGTAGAGACAAGCAAACTAAATCTTTAAGTAGAGACAAGCAACCTAAATCTTTAAGCAGAGACAAGCAAACTAAATCTTTAAGTATAGACAAGCAAATTAGATGTTTGAGTTTCACTACTAAACCTAGATCCTAGGATTTTGAAAACTGATAGAAAAATAAAAATGTACATAGAGATTAGTCTCTTCCAGAAGAAATGATTTATCATGTTTTAGGAAAAAATCTTGAGAACAGGCAAGCAAATAACATCACTAGAAGAAATGATTGTCATGTTTTAGGAAAAAATCTTGAGAACAGGCAAGCAAATAACATCACTAGAAGAAATGATTGTCATGTTTTAGGAAAAAATCTTGAGAACAGGCAAGCAAATAACATCACCAGAAAGAACAACTATCATGAACCCAACAAAGACTAACAAAACTCAAAATATAGAGAAAGTGTTTTTTGTTTAAAGATGTATTAATAAAAGAATGAAATTGTTTACCTGTGTTAGTTGTAAAAGCTAGTGTTTATCAAATTGTTTTAAAGTCATGTGATTAAGTTTCTTGTTTCAAGAGAAGCATGAACTAACCTAATACAACAAATATTAGTTGTTTTTTTATTCCTACTGTTAAGGTGTCAGCCTGGGACGCTGGTAGGGGTAACCGTTTGAGTATTCAGCAACACAGATGACATAGGCCAGTGCTATGCAAGAGTGACATGGGGCTACGCTTCAAGAAACTCTATGACCTCAACAGACCACATGTACATTATTCGTGGTATGGTCATGTGATCGTCTACAAAGACCTGGCGACACTAGTTGTCAAGTTCATTGAATTGTGTCGTGTTGTGCAATGTAAGCCTGAGTCGTAGCAGTCTGAACTAACCTGATCCATAAAGTACTATCAACATCCAAAGCATAGGACATATTTATTGACTGTCTACCACAGAGACGGAGCCGAAGTTCAGTGGCATCATATACCCAACCTCGTGTCCACTCTGTATAATGATACGCTCGCACAGCAAAGTCGACCACTGGAAGTTCATAAAATTCTGGTAAAACTCTGCAAGAATGTAGACTGACATTTGACATACTATTCTAGTACAACTTTGATAGTTTACAAATTTTTCTAGTACAACTCTAACAGTTTCAATCGAAAATAGAATACAGTATATTATTATATAGTTCACTTATACATATATAGACGCTAGACGAGAGGTCAACTGTGACGAGTTGCCAAGGTCAGCCAGAAGGATCTTTGTTGTGAAAAGAGCTCATTATCGTCACGAGGGATGTAGTCATGTGATCAACAAGAATGGTCGAGCGACTTTCCGTCTGGTTCTAGAAGACCATTAGGGACCCTATATAAAGAGCGGAGGTGTCGCAGTCAAGTTGGTTCAGTACTATCCATGTTCACTACAGACGACTTGGTTCAGCGGTGTGGTTCTTTACGGCAGTTTACGACGGTTCCGTGGGGAGTACTGTGAAGTACAATCAAGACACCTCGCTGGTACGAGACGGCATCTTGATCTGCAATCGAGTGCAACACAACGAGCCCAGTGTGTGAATTCAGTCCTGAACAGTTGAACGAGTCCGGGACGAGGCGGTGAGGCCAGTGCAAGAGTTGATACAGCGGTACGGTTGTAAACGGAGAAATATTTGTACAGTCTTGTGTTACGTGCTACCAATTGTACAGTTTTGGTTGTGATTTATATATATATATATACCTGATAATATTTTAGAATATATTTGGTCTCATTTGTATACATAGTTTAAACCTATAAGTCAGAAAGACAAAGTGTTACTTGTAGAACATAAGCTACTGTGTGGTGTTAAATCTCCTGAGAACTTACCGGGTATTAATCAATCTACTGACGATGTTCGACTCCCAAAATACAATGACTACACCTGAAGCTTCTTTCAAACTGTTCGCTACACTGACAATGACAAAAACATAATTAGATCAGGTTCTAATTAAAATAGTTCTACTAAATATTAACCTTGAAGATTGGGATACCATTGAATTGGATGCTTTATGTTTGAGCCAACTACTGTTTCAAAGTTTCCTTTCAAAATGTATGTATCTTTTTTTGTTCTAAATTCTAAGATTGGTGAAACAACGTCAAAACTAAATGTATTAATACTTCTGGCTGTAGCTGACGTCATATCATCTCAACATATCAAGCAAATATATTCTGAAACAATTAACAAAACCTGGAACCTCTAAAAGCGTTAAAAAAACAATAATAATTACGCGTCCGTGAAAGGACATAATGATATTGCTGAGAAAAGGACATAATGAACTCTGTATGGAAAGGACATAATGAACTCTGTATGGAAAAGACATAATGAACTCTGTGAGTAAAGGACAAAATGAACTCTGTGAGAAAAGGACATAATGAACTCTGTGAGGAAAGGACATAATGAACTCTGTGAGGAAAGGACAAAATGAACTCTGTGAGAAAAGGACATAATGAACTCTGTAAGGAAAGAACATAATGAACTTGGCGAGGAAAGGACAAAAATGAACTCTGTGAGGAAAGTACATAATGAACTCTGTGAGGAAACACATAATAAACACTGTGAGGAAAGGACATAATGAACTCTGTAAGGAAAGGACATAATAAACTATGTGAGGAAAGGACATAATGAACTCTGTGAGGAAAGGACATAATGAACTCTGTGAGGAAAGGACATAATGAACTCTGTGAAGAAAGGACATAATGAACTCTGTGAGGAAAGGACATAATGAACTCTGTGAGAAAATGACATAATGAACTCTGTAAGGAAAGGACATAATGAACTTGGCGAGGAAAGGACAAAATAAACTCTGTGAGAAAAGGACATAATGAACTCTGTGAGGAAAGGACATAATGAACTCTGTGAGGAAAGGACATAATGAACTCTGTAAGGAAAGGACATAATGAACTCTGTGAGGAAAGGACGAAATGAACTCTGTAAGGAAAGGACATAATGAACTCTGTGAGGAAAGGACAAAATGAACTCTGTGAGAAAAGTAAATAATGAACTCTGTGAGGAAAGGACATAATGAACTCTGTGAGAAAAGGACATAATAAACTCTGTGAGGAAAGAACATAATGAACTCTGTGACGAAAGAACATATTGAACTCTGTGAGGAAAGGACATAATGAACTCTGTGAGGAAAGGACATAATGAACTCTGTGAGGAAAGGACATAATGAACTCTGTGAGGAAAGGACAAAATAAACTCTGTGAGGAAAGGACATAATGAACTCTTTGAGGAAAGTACATAATGAACTCTGTGAGGAAAGGACATAATAAACTCTGTAAGGAAAGGATATAATGAACTCTGTGAGGAAAGGACATAATGAACTCTGTGAGAAACACATAATGAACTCTGTGAGGAAAGGACATAATGAGCTCTGTGAGGAAAGGACATAATGAACTCTGTGAGGAAAGGACATAATGAACTCTGTAAGGAAAGGACATAATGAACTCTGTGAGGAAAGGACAAAATGAACTCTGTGAGAAAAGGATATAATGAACTATGTAAGGAAAGGACATAATGAACTTGGCAAGGAAAGGACAAAATGAACTCTGTGAGGAAAGGACATGATGAACTCTGTGAGGAAAGGACAAAATGAACTCTGTGAGAAAAGGACATAATGAACTCTGTAAGGAAAGGACATAATGAACTTGGCAAGGAAAGGACAAAATGAACTCTGTGAGGAAAGGACATGATGAACTCTGTGAGGAAAGGACATGATGAACTCTGTGAGGAAAGGACATAATGAACTCTGTAAGGAAAGGACAAAATGAACTTGACGAGGAAAGGACAAAATGAACTCTGTGAGGAAAGGACATAATGAACTCTGTGAGGAAAGGACATGATGAACTCTGTGAGGAAAGGACATAATGAACTCTGTGAGGAAAGGACATAATGAATTCTGTAAGGAAAGGACATAATGAACTTGGCGAGGAAAGGACAAAATGAACTCTGTAAGGAAAGGACATAATAAACTATGTGAGGAAAGGACATAATGAACTCTGTGAGGAAAGGACATAATGAACTCTGTGAGGAAAGGACATAATGAACTCTGTAAGGAAAGGACATAATGAGCTCTGTGAGGAAAGGACAAAATAAACTCTGTGAGGAAAGGACATAATGAACTCTGTGACGAAAGGACATAATGAACTCTGTGAGAAAAGGAAATAATGAACTCTGTGACGAAAGGACATAATGAACTTGGCGAGGAAAGGACATAATGAACTCTGTGACGAAAGGACATAATGAACTCTGTGAGGAAAGGACATAATGAACTCT
Source organism: Biomphalaria sudanica (assembly GCA_036873155.1). Classification (NCBI taxonomy): domain Eukaryota; kingdom Metazoa; phylum Mollusca; class Gastropoda; family Planorbidae; genus Biomphalaria; species Biomphalaria sudanica. Next base: position 106,292 of record JAZGLO010005211.1, on the reverse strand, counting down.
GTGAGGAAAGGACATAATGAACTTGGCGAGGAAAGGACATAATGAGTGTGACTGGTTTTCACGTGTGACGTGTGTTTGGCTTGTTTAACGTCTAGGGGATGATTATTTTTGAAGTTATCACACACCGACCTATCAGCATATAAATCGGGAGAAGGCAAGCAACGAGACAAGCAATGATTGTCCTGCTTGGGTCGCAGCTAGCTGTGTCCTACCTTGAGGTTCTGCAGCTGGAGGTAGCGCTCTAGTGGGTAGAGGGACGCCGGTGAACCAGTTGTTATCTTTATCTTATATAATACAGACGTTACTTCAAAAAAGAAGATGATTACGTCCTACGCGTCATGCATTTAGTCATGCATATTATCCAATGACTTTAATTCTGCCAAGTCACTGGTTTTCCTGGCTAGCTCAGGCAACCCATTCCATGCTCTAATAGCACTAGGGAAGAAGGAGTATTTGTACGAATTTGTCCTAGCATATGGGACGAGAAATGTGCCTTTATCTTTGTGTCTTTCAAAGTATTTTATTAGATTTTGTTTTTGTATTTGAAGATTATGGTTCAGTGTTTTATGTATAATTGCTTCTTTACTTTTGAGTCTTCTGTCCTGAAGGCTTTCTAAATTTAGTGATTTTACTAAAGGTGTTACTCTAGTCAAATGTGAATATTCATTTGTTATGAATCTCACTGCTCTATTTTGTGTCTGTTCCAGTTTCTTAATGTTTTCTTGAGTTGAGGGGTCCCAAACGGAGGATGCATATTCTATTATTGTTCTAACCAAGGTTAAATAACATTTTAATTTTATGTTCTTATTTGATTTATAGAAATTTCTTTTAATAAATCCAAATGCTTTGTTTGATTTTTTTTATAGTTTCATCAATATGTGGATTCCATGACAGTTTTTCATTTATTATAACACCTAGGTATTTTGCGTTTTTAGTCTGTGTTACTGGTTTGCCATGAATAAGATAAGTGGAATTAATTTGTTTTAGTTTGTTTTTTTTTTGTTACTCTTAACAACTGACATTTTTCTGGGTGGAAAGACATGCTCCAATTTGATTCCCATTTCTGTAATTCATCTAATTCTCTTTGTAAAATATCTGTGTCTTGTGTTGTTTTTATTGTTCAATATATTATGCAATCGTCTGCAAATAATCTGACTTTTTTTTCCTGAAGTAATGCAATTTACTAAATCATTTATGTAAATTAAAAAAAGTAGTGGACCCAAGACTGTTCCTTGAGGTACACCTGTGTTTACTGTTATCAGTGTTGATTTTGAGCCATTTATTATTACAGTTTGTCCTCTCCCTATCAGAAAATCTTTAATCCACTGATGCAGTGGACCATTAATGCCAAAATATTTTAGTTTTTTAAGCAAACTATGGTGGTGAACTTTGTCCAAAGCCTTAGAAAAATCTAGTAAGATAGCATCTATTTGTTCACTATTATCTAAACCTTTTGAAAAATCATCAATTAGTCCTATTAGTTGTGTTTCACATGATCTATATTTCCTAAAGCCATGTTGGTATGGTGTGAAGACATTTTGTTTGTCTAAGTGGTTTATGATGTTGCTACATATTATGTGTTCTAGGATTTTACATGTGATGCTGGTAAGTGATACTGGTCTGTAGTTTCCTGGGTCAGTTTATTCTCCTTTTTTTAATAGGGGGGTGACATTAGCTTCTTTCCAGTCCTTTGGTACTCTGCCCTGGTTAAGTGAAGCCTGAAAGAGTATTTTGAACACTGGGGCTAGCTCATTGCTTAGTTCTTTGAGTAATCTAGCTGGAATACCATCAGGTCCAGACGCTTTCGTTGGTTCGGTGTTGGCTAATAGTTTTTGAATTCCATTTTCTTGTACAATTATATCTTCTATGTTGTCTACTTGGTTCAAATTCAGAAATATGTCTTTGTCTCCTGGGGCTGAGAATGCTGATGCAAAGAATTTGTTATATTGGAGTCTCAGTCCGAACTTCTGATATCTGTAGTGGGCACAGTAGGGCGGATGGCCGGGTACCGTGGGCACACGTGTACTGCGGGCAGAGCTGATCTTATCAGGGTAGGTCCAATGAGTTGCGGAGATCTAGTGGAGCTATGACGTCTCGCACAGACACGTGGACTATAGGGACGTCGTACCTAATAAGTTGACAGGTGGCTGTCGAATAGGCAGGCGAGTAGAGCCGATAGCGCCAGGTAGTAGATCGCAGTGCTGACTAGCACCAAATAGAATTGTTGATTGATCTGGAATAAGTAAGCAGAATTGCCGTGCTTCATAGCACTAAGTACATAGGCGATTGAGTAGGTTGACGAGTGGCTGTCAAACAATGCCGAATAAATAGTTGAGTAGATCCCAGTAGGCAGGAGATGATACTCAATAACAAATAGGCAGACACCTGAGGGAGGCTGCGGATAAACAAAGACAGATTAGGACATGTCTCTCATGCATCTTATCGATGCCCTCGACTGAGGTGCACTCGTCATATTGGTAAAATTGCTTCTTAGCACAATGGGGAGATGATGACGAACGGGATTTGGAAAATAGATGGCAGATAGTAGCAATATAAAAATGTACATAAAAGGGGAAATAATAATCTTAAATAAACAACACAAGTGGAAAAAGAAAGTGGAGCGGGACGGACGCTGGTCAGCGACCATGACGCTATTGTTTACACATGGCCGTCGGCCATAAACAAAGGAGCGAGCTTGAATGGGGAGAGCGTCCGCTCAAGGGGCGCAACTTTCGTCAAAGTAGAATGACTACAGGGGAGACAATTCAGATATCTTTTCTAAGTGCAGTCTTAGTGCGCTAGTAACATTATCAAGGGAATAAAATAAGATATACATGGTTGCATTGACGATCAATTGAGCAACGTAGCTTTAATATATTAATGCAATACATAAATATATATATATATATATACACACATATGCCATGTTTATGTTTTCTACTTACGACAGTGAGAAATACACAATGCACTAATTAAACATAAATAAAATAATAAAATACACATGATAATATCCAGTGAGAAATATGCACAAAGTAATTAAGATGGAACTGTGATTAAGTTCGGCTTACCACTAGGTATTTCTCTAAGAGTGAGAATAAATGAAATAGTACATACTCGACTGGTCAGCGAGAATAAGAAATAGAGAGTGTAGGTCCCACCTTATTCTACCTTATAAAGGTCTGGAAGAGGTGGGCCAAAACAGGAAATGCGATAGGCTAAAGATTATCTCTCGCGTAGGTAAAGTCCGACGAAAGTTGCACATTTGGAAGGGCCAAGAGGCGTGGTGACACGAATAATCTCCTTGATCAAAGAGAGACGTGGGTGGGGTAGAAAAAATAATGAAGCGTGTTTCATCAAAGGTGTTTTCGACTTGAAAGACATCTAGTGCCTAAGACCAAAGAGACTGTGCGTTTATCTTTCCCCCGGTCAAGAGGAGATAAGTGCAAAGCCGCGGCCTAGTTGTTGCCAATATGGTGGACTCAGTCTAGTGAGAAGAGGAAAAGGTGGGGCGGGTGATGAAATTGGGGATAGAACGGGGAAATAATTTTTAAAAAAAAATAAATAAATAAATAATAATTAATGCTGTGATAAAATTAAGCGACTCTGAAAGCAAGCTTTTGACTTGTTACAATGACTTTGAGTTTGAGTTTTTTGGCGCATCGGCACAATTTAGCCCATGTCGTGCCCGTAATCCTTCAAGGATTACTCTTCCTTCATATCACCAGAGCTAAATTCCATACAGTTAAATGATTAAAAGCAAGGTCTAATCACAGTTAAAGTAGTAAAGTTGGTAAAAATTTAATAATTTAGTAAAAATCTTTTGTAAATATTATATTGTTACGTCTCTCCTACTATCCAGGCTCTATTCAAACTGCACCACACGACACAACGAACTTAAAGAACCTCACAACTCATCAGGGCTCCAAAGTATCAGTCAGTTTAATTTCAAATACATCGCAATTGACAACAACATTAACACTGTCTTTACAAAAAACCTAGTCTCTGCTCCGCACTGACTTCACACACCGTGCTGGTTCTCGCCTTGTACTGGTCAAATTGCGAGGTAACGTGAAGTCCAGTCTTCCTGACACACTCGCTCTTATATAGTGTCTATACTGGCCTTCAAGAATCAGATGGAACGTTCTTGACCACTCCAGTTGATTGCTTTCGCCGTGACTTGCGTGCGTAATATTAACACATAGGTCGTTGCCGAACTGGCGTGTATTGTCACAGTTGACCACTCTTCCTGCGCTGGACTGTGGCGATTTTGGTAGGCTAAAAACACACAGCACTACTTCCATCTGTGTCACCACCAGGTTTACAACAATATGTTCACAATATCAAAATCAAATATTCATAGACAACACCACCTTCCGGACAAAGCCCAGTACCTTCACAGGGTCGACATTATCGAACAGTGTTTTTAAGTTGTGCGCTCTAACAAAATGTCCCATAATATCCTGGTATATGAGGATATGTTCCACAGTAAGACGAGTGTCACAGTACTCACAAAGTGGGGGCTCCTCTCTCTTCAGCACAAAGGAGTGCGTGCTACCACGCCTTGTCAGATCCTTAGATGTGGGCCGCCACCTGACATCCGACACAATCTGTCTGAGTTTGTTGTGGGTCTCCCACCGATCCTGCCACTCTCGATAGGTGTCAAAGGCAATACTCTGTCTCAGGTCCGAGCAGGGAGTTTGGGTTCCTGACACCGCTTGATTTAGGGCTCTCTTTGCTTCGTTTCCCTCTATGCCAACGTGAGAGGGGATCCAGATGAAGGTGACATCCCTATAGTCAGCTGTTATTTGGTCCAAAAGCTTTAGACTCTTATGTACCAATGGAATGTCAGTCTTCATTCGTCCCAAAGCTTGCAATGCAGATGTGGAGTCGAAGCATATGATAAATTGTCTCCTTTCTGATGCTTTGACGGCCATTAGTGGAAGCGATATTGCATGTAATTCGGCCGTAAAGATGGAGCAGCCATCGAGGAGTCTACGGGAGATTGTTTTGTTCCGAAAGGAGCAGCCATTGTTTAATTCCGAAACGAGCAGGCACACGCGACTTTTTCATCGAATTTGGATCTGTCAGTGTAGATGGTGCCACAATCCCTGTAGCTCTCCTGAAGTTCCCTAAAGTGGACTTGTAGTATGCATGGGTCTGTATTTTCTTTTTTTTAAATTAAGGAGGGATAAATTTAATTTGAGTTTATTCATCGACCAAGGAGGGTTCTGTGGGATTTCTATTTTAGAAATTTGGTTGATGGGTTAGGTTAAATTTTGGATGGGTTCTCTCATTTGAAGGCCCAACGGCTGTATGACGTTAGGCCTTCGGTTATATAGTTCTACATCAGTAGGGTTAAATATGGAATTGAAAGCAGGGTTCGTGGGGTTGGATTTTAGCTTGACTATATACTGCATTGCAAGCTTTTTCATTCTTATGTCCATAAAGAGTTCTCCAGCCTCCACGTGGAAATTTTGGATTGGTCATGTACAAAACGCGCCGAGACAGAAACGCAGGGCAGCATTTTGTATGGGCTTCAGTATTTTAGATAAGATTTCATAGCTGCTCCATACATTATGGATCCGTAGTCTAACTTGGATCGGATTAGACTCTCTGTCAGCTCCACAGTCCGTATGGCTGAGTACTTTGAGTATGTTTAATGACTAAATTTGGAATATAGGGTGAGGCCTAAACATTTTGTAGTTTTCACGACAGGGATCTTCTTTTTGTGTATAAATAGTTCAGGGTCTGGGTGGAGTCATCTTAAATTACAAAAATGCATGCTAACTGTTTTGGAGTTCGAAATTTAAAACCATTATCGTTTCCCTAATTTTGAATTCTATTTAAACATAATTGTAATTTTCTTTCTAAAGTATTCATGTTTTTGCCATGTGTAAAAATGACAAAATCATCAACATACAGAGAGCACTCTATGCCAGGGGACAGAGCCTTTATAATACTGTTTATTTTTATGTTAAACAGAGTTACTGAGAGAATGCTGCCTTGGGGTACACTCGTTTCCTGGTCATAAGTGTCAAAAGCGGAGTTGCCCACTCAAACCTGAAATTTTTGGTCCTTTAGGAATTTAAAAATAAAGCTACTAGATGTTCTCGTCTAAGTAATGCATTTCTGATGAAAGCTTCTAGCCTTACAAGGTGGTCAGTTGTCCGCCCCTGCCGGAATCCGCACTGGTAGTTGGAAATTATTTTATTTCTCTCGAGGTACCAGACCAACCTATTGTTAATCATCCTTTCCATGGTTTTGCAGATGCAGCTTGTTAGTGCTATTGAGCGATAGGTAGCTGGGTCAGATCCATCTCTTCCCAATTTAGGTATCGGTATAACTGTGGCTTTCCTCCAGCTGTTTGGGAAAGCGCCTGTTTGCCATACACAGTTAAAGATTTTTAGCAGGTTGCCAATGAGGGTTCGGAAAGATGCTTGAGGAACTGATAATGGATTTTATCTTCTCCTGTTGCTGTGTAATGTGATTTGTCCAGCGAGTACCTCAGTTTTTTAAGCGAGAAAGGTTTGTTATAACCTTCATTGTTCTCTGATCTGAAGTCAATCGGGTGTTTTTCCTCACTGATTTTGAGTTTTTGGAATTCTGGCGTGTAGTGTGCAGTAGATGATTTGAATTATCTGTTATTGAGAATGCAAGGCAGTCAGCTTTATCTCTGGGGGATGTAACTATTCGTCCTTTGTTTTTCAAATGTCCTATTGCATTTGATTATTTCCCTTTGATCCGCCTTACTGCCTTCCAAATCGCTCTAGCAGAAGTTTTGGCATCCAGAATGCTAACAAAATTCCTCCAGAAATTCCTTTTGGCTGACCGTATGGTTTGTCTAGCCTTTGCTCTAGCTATCCTGAATAGCTTTAGATTTTCCTGGGAAGGATTCTTTATAAATGCAGTCAGTCGTTTTTTCCTGTCGCCAATGGCACTCTTGCAAGCTGTATCAAACCATGGTTTGCTAGGCCGTTTAGGGTTTGCGGAGGTTAGGGGATAATTTTCCGGGCCATATCAAGTCGCTTGCTAGCAAAGTAGCTTGCTGTCCTTTACAAGGATACAGACTCCAGCTGATGAGCTCTACGCATCCTCAACATTCCTGCTGTAAGCACTGTAGCTTCGGAAACTGATGCTATCTTTCAGAAATGTTTCCTGCAAGCAGACAGCTACAAGAGTCTCAGAGTCCATCAGTAGCTGCATTTCTTCATAATTGACCTTGAGGCCTCTACAGCTCCACTGTACAATTCTGGAATCCATGGCTTATTCTAAATGAGCCACTTGGAGCTATTAGGCCTTGGGAGGCCCCAGGAGATGTTTCTCTTTATTCCAGTGACCTTAGTATTTTTAGATTTGGGTGGAGAGGAGGAGAACCCCCTTTAGGGAGAAGTCCTTCTCTCTGGAGAGGGTGATACTTCTGGTTATAGAGGTGGCTATTTCTTCTCCCTCACTTCGGGTATCTTTAATTTCATTTCTCCCCTTAAGGAGTTGGCCAACCTGTAATTCAGTAGATCACTCTTTTATTTCTGCATCTCGGACCAGAGTTACCCCAAGTAACTTTAGCCGCAACAGAAATAGAGCTGGGGAACAAGTAGTATTGTTCCCATCAATAAATAGCAGGGCCGGACGTAACCATTGTGAACTAGAAGTCATGGAAAGATCACTCTTTTATTTCTGCAAGTCGGGCTAGAGTTACACAACGTAACTTTAGCGGCGAAAAAAAAAGACGGGGAGGGGAGAACAAGTAATCTACTCTGTATTCACCCGTCACTAAATAGCAGAGCCGGACTCAACCGTTGTGGGGCTCTGCGAACCGGATTTGGCGGGGCCAAGTTTGGATAGGGATACTGAAAAGTGAAAATTAAGAATTTGTATTAGAAAATAAATTCGTCTTTGCATTTTATTCATTATTTACTACCTACAGAATTAATTTACGAGCTTTGCGTGTAGCGAAGCCATACAGTATATCATAAAATATTTATTTCCTAAATAGAACACGCTAAATAGCAAGAATTACCAAATGTTTCAATCTATCTTCGAGAATTGTTGACCTCAAGTAATTCTTCATTAGTTTGAGGCGCGAGACGCTTCTTTCACCAGATTCCACAATTACGGGTATTGCATAATGCCGTTTTTTTTTTCATTGCGTGTAGGATTGGCTTTTTGCCATTTTGAATGACACTCCCAAAATGATTTTTTTTTCTATATATTTCCGTATATTTTAAGGACTTTTTCGTATATTTTGTTATTTCGGGAGATTTCCAGGAGCTCCTGGTAAATCGACAGGAGGGTGTGGGAAATCTGTTTTAAGTTATAATATGGTTTAATTTAATTATTTATACACCTAGAATTAGCGCGGGTCATATGAAAGTGTGGGTCCTATGAAAGTGCGGGCCCACTGCGATCGCTTAGTTTGCAGTGGCCTAAGGCCGGTCCTGCAAAAAAAGCGGCGTATGCTACGCCGCCGGTCGACTAGCGTATAGAGACTATGCTTCATTTCAAATAGAAAACAAATCGCATTTGGAAGACTCTAAGTGAGCCTCTCTCTAGTCCCATGAGATCCTAGGCAACACGAAAGACTTTTTGTCTTCACGTTTTTCTATAAAATGATGTTTTTACATGTGCATAGAATAAACATTTTCTTTTTTTTTTAAAGTTATGCTATATCTCAATAAGGCGTTCAAAATAATTTCTATAGAAATTTTACGCTTGAGCTATAATCGTAAAGGCAGCACAAAAACAATAGCAATTTATCAGGAGAAGGAAAGCTGAAATTAAATAAACTGTGTCCAAAAACAATGGCAATATGTGCTAACTAGTCCAAAGTATTTGAAAACAGTAGGTCTGTAACTGACCGTTTTAAGTCTAGAAGGTCATGTATTCTAATACTTGGCTAGATCTCAGAACCATGCCTCCTTACGTACTTGCTAGATCTCAGAGCCATGCCTCCCTACGTACTTGCTAGATCTCAGAGCCATGGTTCTTTACGTACTTGCTAGATCTCAGAGTCATGCCTCCCTACGTTCTTGCTAGATCTCAGAACCATGCCTCCCTACGTACTTGCTAGATCTCAGAGCCATGGTTCTTTACGTACTTGCTAAATCTCAGAGCCATGGCTCGCTACTTACTAGCTAGATAACAGAGCTATAGCTCCCTACTTACTTGCTAGATCCCAGAGCTATAGCTCCCTACTTACTTGCTAGATCCCAGAGCTATAGCTCACTACTTACTTGCTAGATCCCAAAACTTTAGCTCCCTACTTACTTGCTATATCCCAAAGCTTTAGCTCCCTACTTACTTGCTAGATCCCAAAGCTATAACTCCCTACTTACTTGCTAGATCCCAAAGCTTTAGCTCCCTACTTACTTGCTAGATCCCAGAGCTATAGCTAACTACTTACTTGTTAGATCCCAGAGCTATAGCTTACTACGTACTTGCTAGATCCCAGAGCTATAGCTTACTAATTACTTGCTAGATCTCAGAGCCATGGCTTGCTACTTACTAGCTAGATCTCAAAGCTATGACTCATTAGTTACTTGCTAGATCTCAAAACTTTGACTCACTAGTTACTTGCTAGATCCCAGAGCTATAGCTCACTACTTACTTGCTAGATCCCAGAGCTATGACACACTAGTTACTTGCTAGATCTCAGAGCCATGGCTAGCTACTTACTTGCTAGATCTCAAAGCTTTGACTCACTAGTTACTTGCTAGATCTCAACGCTATAGCTCACTACTTACTTGCTAGATCCCAGAGCTATAGCTCACTACTTACTTGCTAGATCCCAGAGCTATAGCTTACTAATTACTTGCTAGATCTCAGAGCCATGGCTTGCTACTTACTTGCTAGATCTCAAAGCTATGACTCATTAGTTACTTGCTAGATCTCAAAACTTTGACTCACTAGTTACTTGCTAGATCCCAGAGCTATAGCTCACTACTTACTTGCTAGATCCCGGAGCTATGACACACTAGTTACTTGCTAGATCTCAGAGCCATGGCTAGCTACTTACTTGCTAGATCTCAAAGCTTTGACTCACTAGTTACTTGCTAGATCTCAACGCTATAGCTCACTACTTACTTGCTAGATCCCAGAGCTATAGCTCACTACTTACTTGCTAGATCCCAGAGCTATAGCTCACTACTTACTTGCTAAATCCCAGAGCTATGACTCACTAGTTACTTGCTAGATCTCAAAGCTAGGAATCGCTAGTTACTTGCTAGATCTCAAAGCTATGACTCACTAGTTACTTGCTAGATCTCAGAGCCATGGCTTGCTACTTACTTGCTAGATCTAAAAGCTATGACTCACTCGTTACTTGGTAGATCTCAGAGCCATGGTTTGCTACTTACTTGCTAGATCTTAAAGCTATGACTCCCTACTTACTTGCTACATCCCAGAGCTATAGCTCACTACTTACTTGCTAGATCCCAGAGCTATAGCTCACTACTTACTTGCTAGATCCAAGAGCTATGACTCACTAGTTACTTGCTAGATCTCAAAGCTATGAATCGCTAGTTACTTGCTAGATCTCAGAGCCATGGCTTGCTACTTACTTGCTAGATCTAAAAGCTATGACTCACTCGTTACTTGGTAGATCTCAGAGCCATGGTTTGCTACTTACTTGCTAGATCTTAAAGCTATGACTCCCGACTTACTTGCTAGATCTCAAAGTACTACTTACTTGTTAGGCTTTTGTTTATCTTCCCACAGCAGACGACATACAAAGTAGCGGTAGCGATAAATTTCGGGACTTTTCAAGGAAATCTTTTGACTCCATATGTGAGTTGTATCATCGCTTAAACAAAATATTAGTAAACTGTCGTCTATCAACACTTGAAACAAGAAAAACATTAAAAACACTTATTTAAAAAAAAGACAATACCTCCTTAATTCAACTAATAATTATGTTTCTCTTAATCACAAATGACTCTTAGAAAAAAAAAGTCCATTTTTAACCAGTCACATTTCTCCTCCCTTTGCTTCCTGGTTTAGCAAATGTATAGATCTACTAGACTTTATAAAAGTCCAATAATAGGCCTTTAGAGGTACACTTAGAAGATGATGCGCAAAATTTTCCTGAACATTAATTTATTAAAGTCTTCAAATATATTCAGATTTCTAGGAAATCCGTTAGAGCCGTTTTCGAGATCGGTATCCAACCTAATTCAACCCACCAAGAGCTTTCCACAAAAGCTACAGGTTCAATAGCGGTATTGTAAAAACAAAGTTCATGTCTTAGAAATAAAAGTAGATTTAAGTCATCTAAATAAAAGTAGACCTAAGTCATATAAATAAAAGTAGATATAATTTTAATATTCCTTTGAAAAGTAGGACAATTAAAAATAGTATTGGATTTTGTTTAATTTGAAGTAATTTTTTGAATCACTAAACAAGAGTAGCAGATCTCAACTAAAAAGTTGAAATCAACTAGACGCATATTACGATTTATATTAACATGACGCATATTTCATTAAAGTACGCGACTAGGACACAAGCTTATCACACTTAAGTTCAAATGATGTACTAAGACATAAGCTTATCACACATCAGTTCAATGTATGTTCTAGGACATAAGCTCATCACACATCAGTTCAAAGTATGTACTAGGACACAAGCTTATCACACACCAGTTCAATGTATATACTAGGACAGAAGCTTATCACACTTTAGTTAAAAGTATACACTAGGACACAAGCTTATCACACTTTAGCTAAAATGATGTTTTGAGGACACTAGCTTATCACACTTTAGTTCATATAATGTACTAGGACACAAGCTTATCACACACCAGTTCAATGTATGTACTAGGACACAAGCTTATCACACTTCAGTTAAAATGATGTACTAGGACACAAGCTTATCACACATCAGTTCAAATGATGTACCAGGAAACAAGCTTATCACACATCAGATCAAAGTACGTACTAAGACATAAGCTTATCACACATCAGTTCAAAGTATGTACTAGGACACAAGCTTATCCCACATCAGTTCAAAGTATGTACTAGGACACAAGCTTATCACACATCAGTTCAAAGTATGTACTAGGACACAAGCTTATCCCACATCAGTTCAAAGTATGTACTAGGACACAAGCTTATCACACACCAGTTCAATGTATGTACTAGGACACAAGCTTATCACACTTTAGTTCAAAGTATATACTAGGACACAAGCTTATCCCACATCAGTTCAAAGTATGTACTAGGACACAAGCTTATCACACTTTAGTTAAAAGTATACACTAGGACACAAGCTTATCACACTTTAGCTAAAATGATGTTTTAGGACACAAGCTTAGCACACTTTAGTTCATATAATGTACTAGGACACAAGCTTATAACACACCAGTTCAAGTACGTACTAGTACATACGCTTATCACACTTCAGTTCAAAGTACGTACTAGGACACAAGCTTATCACACTTAAGCTAAAATGATGTTTTAGGACACAAGCTTATCACACTTTAGTTCATATAATGTACTAGGACACAAGCTTATCACACACCAGTTCAATGAATGTACTAGGACACAAGCTTATCACACATCAGTTCAATGTATGTACTAGGACACAAGCTTATCACACACCAGTTCAATGTATGTACTAGGACACAAGCTTATAACACTTTAAACGTAAAGCTATATGTGCTCGATGTAAACCTAGTGATGCTATATGTCAGGCTATACGCAGAGCTTAAACGTAAAGCTATATGTGCTCGATGTAAATCTAGGGATGCTATGTGTCAGGCTAGACGCAGAGGTTAAACGTAAAGCTATATGTGCTCGATGTAAACCTAGGGATGCTATATGTCAAGCTAGACGCAGAGGTTAAACGTAAAGCTATATGTGCTCGATGTAAACCTAGGGATGCTATATGTCAGGCTAGACGCAGAGGTTAAACGTAAAGCTATATGTGCTCGCTGTAAACCTAGGGATGCTATATGTCAGGCTAGACGCAGAGCTTAAACGTAAAGCTATATGTGCTCGATGTAAACCTAGGGATGCTATACGTCAGGCTAGACGCAGAGGTTAAACGTTATTACGCGAAAGCTGAATTTAAATAAGTAAATAAATAATGACAAAGCATGTAAGGGTATTCCCGAGAGCCCAATTTATGATCAACAAATTTTAGCGGCCTCCGAAAGGGGGATAGCCGCTTTTAGTTTTGTGTGGAATGTCTGTCCGTCCTTCAGTCCGTCCGTTCCGTTTAGATCTCGTAAACTAGAAAAGATATTGAAAATCCGACATCAAGATATTTTAGACCTTTCAAAGTTCTGATGTTTTACAATTTTGTTTAGCACATTGATGCAAACAGTTTTATATTCTTTGACAATTTATTTTTAATATGTATTACTAAATTAAGTAATTACCTCATACTAACTACTGTGATAGTAAGTGTATGTTTTTTGAGTGACTGGTAGTGCAGTGTGTGTGCCTGTGTATGAAATGACCAGCGGACCTTCATTGTACATGGTTGAGTGAACAGCAAAGAAAGTGTGTAAGTCAGGTCTGTGTGTAAAAGGAGGTTAGATGAAGAACAAGAGGCTGGAGAAAGAAGACGAATTGAAGAGGAATAAAATCAATGGAGACTCTTGTTGTTTTACGTGTGTGTCTAGTACAACAACTACTCTACATTTTAAAGAGAAAAAATAGATTAAGTCTGTATATAAGTGGCATACAATTTAAAACAACAATTAGTAAGTCGTGTTTCATATTATACACGTGAACTGCAACAATCACATGTAAAAGGGAAAGGTTGTTGTTTTTTGTTGTTGTTGAGGCTTTACTTAAGAGATTAGCCCTTTCCAAAACAATTAGATCAAATAGATACTCATTCAATTGCATCAGTTAGGCCAGATTCACATTGAACTTCACCTATCCCTTAGGGTTAGTCTGTATTAAGTAAGCGATTGACTAAACAAGCCCATTAGAATGATCTACTGCAGCTTTTCTTAAACTTTGCAGGACGCCCCATGAGGTTGGGGAGGTGGCGCGACGTCCTGCTAATTGGGGAAGGTGTGAAGCCGTTCAAATAATTTTACAACGCCGGAGTGTATGGGTTGTATTTCAATAAGATTTTAAAATGTCTCGAGAGGCGGTAGCAACAATATTGATTCAACCTTTTTGAAGAAAACATTTCAAAATGTCTCCGTTGATGTGATTCGTTTAGAATGGTCAGAATGGTCGAAATTCTCTCAAGTGTTTAACATCGTTAACTTTCGACCTTTATGTGACAAAAACTCAAAAGTTCACGGCAAGGAATCTTACTTAACACGAAGATTATGTTAACTAGTCTTAAGACATACCTGCTCTCTCTAAATGTACTCGAGCATCGCTCGCATTCTAATCTTGGCCAACGCTGCCTCCTTCTTTAGTAGATTTAATTTTAGCCATTTTTTGTTTTACTAGGATGAATATATTGCGTTCAAAGTGTAAGAATCTATCGAAACGTCCCTCTCCGTTAGACTTTCACATTGACATGGACGGGCTCTTCTTACTACTGCTTTGTAGACGACAAAGAAAGAGCAAATGAAGCTCAAAACGCAGGCGGAGATCACGGCGCTTCCCAGACGGTATTGCTGGATAGAACCTGAACCAGAATGAACTTTTTCGGTTATACAAAACTCTTTAAAATGATCTACAAAGCACTATTTCTGTAAGAAAATGACTTAACGTTTACCTGGGTGGCAACAGTAAAGGTTTGAGATACACTGCTCTGTCTAGTCCTCTACAAACTAAAAATCTCATCTACCCTTACACGCATTCACGTGAGCAATATCTCGTGCAAGCCATTGTAGATACATTTAGCCCTACCATTACAATAACAAACGCAGTCTGTAACAGGTAGCCTATCTGTAGGATCTGTTGTTATTATCCCCTCAGTTGATATAATAACAGGATATTTTGTTACTTTAGACAACTTCCATAACCGCTTAATCTCCAATCTTAGTTTAACCTATTTTCTTTGTTTTTCATTTCGGTTTTCCTTTTATTTTAGGATAGTGGTACGGCGATGTCAATGATTGTAGCGTTTTGTTTTTCTTTTTTTTTTGTCAATAAACATCAGATCAGGGCGAATAAAATACCGTTTTGTCAGTCTAAATGGACCTATCCCAGTATTGGTATGAGTAATGATATTATTATTATTATTATGTTAGAAACGAACGAGTATTCATTCTCAGACACCGCCAGGGTCGAGTTTCGTTAAAGAGAAACACAATTCATTGTATTTCCTTTATCAGTTTCAACTGAGTAATTTTCTGGTGATGTGGCAGGTCTGCAGCAGTACCGCCCTCTGACATGCAATGAAAATCTTCTAAGAATGTTAAGGGCCTTATTATTATTATTATTATTATTATAGATTTTGAGAGTCTACTTACTAGGTCAAAAGTACAGCATCTCGCGGTTTCCAGTTTCCTAATTCCTCGCCACTTCCAACCAAACAGACACAGTGATTCTCATGAATTGGTATTCGACATTTAAAATGAACAACTTTCAAAGGTAGATTGAATTGATAACTCCATCTGCTGGCCATGTTCAAAATTACTAACAACAAGAATCTAGATCTAGATCTGCAGCATTTGTTTGTGTTTGTTTTCGCTAATTATGCTGTTTTTTTTAAAAGATCTAGATATATAGTATTGCTTTTTTGAATTAAAACTAGATTATATTGTAAACTTCATGAATTAGATTTAGATCCACATGTATTTTAATGTTAACATTGTGCAACTTCCGTTTTACATCTAGTCTACATCTAGATCGCTAAAGTTTATGCGTTCAGTCAAAACCAAAATAAAATATCTATATTGGAATACAGATTATCTTCGACAATGGTTATGCCTGCGATAGTGGCAAAATATGTAGGTCGCAGCTATGGCTGCGTAGCCGCCGGTAATACTGTATTCCTCATTTATCTACGGATTCGAAGACAAGCCTTATTATCTTCGATTCAGAGTATTCTAGTATCATTTCTAAATTATAACTATAGTGCGCACTCCGTGTTAGTCTATATATAGATATGTCTGGACAAGAGAGCTAAAGGATTGTTTTGTTGTTGTTCACATAGATATAGAATAGACCGAAACAAACACAATTCTACTTGAGATCGCAATAATTTATTCAAGAATAAAATTATTTATGTATGAACTAAGAGGGATTTTATACATGAGGTGTGCAGTAAGATAAGAAGAAAATATTTTAATATAATATATTTTGTTTTACAAAAAGAAATTTGTTTCAAGAGAATCTTGTTTACATTTTTAGATGCACATCCTTCAACTTGTTTCAAAAATGTAGAAACTACTGGTTTCGAGAGTATGCGTCAAACTAAATTAAAAGCGTTGTCAAGGGTAAGCGTCATAAGATTTCGTTTCACGTCATGCCCGGCAACGCCCTAGAGTTTGTGTAGGCAAGAAGAGGTGCACACGAAAATCTTTTGTAACATCAAAGGGAAAAGAGAAACGCCGTTCACTGGGGTCCTTAAAACAGCCTCTCTAAACCTCTCTGCTGGACTGTGAGATTCGCTACGCGCAAAGGTAATACTGACATTTTTAAAAAATGCGTGAATGCATCTCTATCCATCTGGGCCAGGCTGGCGTGCAGATTGGAAATTCATGCTGGGAATTGTATTGTTTAGAGCATTTAATACAGCCTGATGGTCTGCTCATTCCAGAGGAGGCAGAAGGAGGGCCTGTTGACGATTCATTTAATACATTCTTCAGTGAAATTGGCGATGGCAAGTATACACCTCGTTCAGTATTTGTTGATTTAGAACCCAACGTTATTGATCAAGTCAGATCTGGAGAATATCGTAAGTTGTTTCATCCGGAATGTTTAATCAGTGGTAAGGAAGATGCGGCCAATAATTACGCGCGGGGCCATTATACAGTCGGTAAAGAAATTCTCGATTCTGTCATCGATCAGATAAGAAAACTGACTGATAATTGTGAAGGTTTACAAGGCTTTTTCGTGTTTCACAGCTTTGGGGGAGGTACAGGATCTGGATTTACATCCTTGCTTATGGAACGATTATCAGCAGATTATGGAAAGAAATCAAAACTTGAATTCGCTGTGTATCCAGCACCACAAATCTCCAATGCGGTTGTTGAACCTTACAATTCTATTTTAACAACCCACACAACTCTGGAACATTCGGACTGTGCATTCATGGTAGATAATGAAGCTATTTATGACATATGTCGCAGAAATCTAGGTATAGAGCGGCCCAGTTACACAAATCTGAATCGTCTTATCAGTCAAGTGGTATCCTCTGTGACTACATCGTTGAGGTTTGAAGGAGCTATGAATGTTGACCTGAATGAATTTCAAACTAACTTGGTACCTTACCCTCGAATTCATTTCCCACTGGCAACCTATGCTCCTGTGATATCAGCTGACAAAGCCTGTCATGAGAGAACTACAGTAGCCGATATGGCCAACGCATGTTTTCAGCCGTCCAATCAAATGGTCAAATGCGATCCACGATGTGGAAGGTAAGATTTTAATATGTCAGTGAATTAAAAATGAATGCACATTAATTAGGTCATATAGACCTAGATCTAGAATTAGATTACTGAATACTACTCTAGCTAAGGTCTAGAATTTGAGTAGAATACAACTAGATATTAGTAGTTGTATATGATGTTATTTAAAACACGTTTAAACTAACATGGTTCTAGATCTAGAATATTGAATACTCTTGATACTTAAATAGTATCAACACCTCAAGCTAGATATTCTATATCTGTGGTATACATTTTTGACATGATTAGCTTTATATTATCAGGATCTAGACTAGATCAAAACATAGGTTTAGTTGTTAAAATTTCACTCGATGCGCCCGCCCTCTTATGGATTTATTTTGATAATCAGACTTTCAGAAACATTCTTTACAGAGGAGTGAAGCGTTATTGCACAAACTTTTCGTTTCAGTTGTAACATAGTGTTTAAATGGCCGAAACTAGCCATAGTTTAAGTCTACCATGTAGACTAAGAAAATTGTCTTCAAATATGCTGTTCATGTACATGGTTAGCTCTTCTAATATGCATTAGATTAGAATAATAGCCTAGCTGTTGTTTTTATGCGCATTATAACCAATACATTTTTTCCAATATAGATCTATATTTTGTTCATTATTAATGTCTACTTCTTTTGGCTAACAACAAATAAGAGATTAGTTACGTGACTAGTTCTATATCTAGACTAGAACTGTATGAAGTTTGATTGGTATAGATTATTTGAGCAGGGAGTCATTTATTACTAGATCAATGATATGTTGTAATATATAAACTTTTGTAAAGATACCTAGATGTATGCTACCTTTATTTTGTAAGTAATGTTTGGATGTTTTTTGTTTACTAACATTCGAAACGGTAAACTTAGACTTACCCTAAACCTCCTAATCTACGTATTAGGCTTTCCCTAAACCTCCTAATCTACGTGTCAGACTTACCTTAAACCTCCTAATCTACGTGTCAGACTTACCTTACACCTCCTAATCTACGTGTCAGACTTAAAAACCTCCTAATCTACATGTCAGGCTTACCCTAAACATCCTTATCTACGTGTTAGGCTTACCCTAAACATCCTAATATACGTGTTAGGCTTACCCTAAACATCCTAATCTACGTGTCAGACTTACCTTAAACCTCCTAATCTACGTGTCAGACTTAACTTAAACCTCCTAATCTACGTGTCAGACTTAACTTAAACCTCCTAATCTACATGTCACGCTTACCCTAAACATCCTTATCTACGTGTTAGGGTTACCCTAAACCTCCTAATATACGTGTTAGGCTTACCCTAAACCTCCTAATCTACGTGTCAGACTTACCTTAAACCTCCTAATCTACGTGTCAGACTTAACTTAAACCTCCTAATCTACGTGTCAGTTAACTTAAACCTCCTAATCTACATGTCAGGCTTACCCTAAACCTCCTAATCTACGTGGCAGGCTTACCCTAAATTCCTAATCTACGTTCCGTTTTCAAATCTTGAGTGTTGCTCTGCACCAGTTTGATGATTTTTATTTATTTCAAAGTTTCAAACAGAATTAGTCAAAGCTTGAATATCAATATTAACGAGTAAGCGTGTGTATAGCGTGTAAGGATGTACATATTAAGGTGTACCGGTATATATTGTGTAATGATGTACATAGTAAGTGGGTGCCGGTATATATTGTATTAGGATCTACAGAGTATGCGTGTATATAGCATGTAAGAATGTACATCAAAAACCAGTGGCCGCATTTTCGTTTAATTTCACACTGATTTGTTTAACTAATTTTTTAAAAGTTTTTGAATGTTACTACAGTAATATTTTTTTCATATTATTGATTGCTAGGATATAAAAAAAACAACTTTTTTTTCAATTTTCTAACAACCCCATATCTACGTCTTGTTTTACATCTTATTTTAAACCTCAAGAGAAAACCTTCCACGTATTCTTTATAAAACAAAGAACTCTAGAATACATAGCATATTGTTTTATAAAACATGAGATCTAGATTACATATAATATTATAATGTTTATAAAACGGAGATCTAGATTGCATAGCATAGTATGTTGTTTATAAAACATAAGATTACATATCATATAATATTGCTTATTTAGATTACTTAGCTTATAGTATTGTTATGAAATAGATAAGTGTCATTTTGTTTTAATAAAACAGATATATGGCATGTTGTATGCTTTTCCGAGGAGATGTAGTGCCAAAGGATGTTAATTCAGCAATCGCCTCTATCAAAGCTAAACGAAACATTCAGTTCGTAGACTGGTGTCCAACTGGATTTAAGGTAAAATATTTTTTTAAGTTATACATTGTTTACGTTAACACAGAGAAATTATGAGAAATTAAATCCTTTTGTAAAACAATGAAATGTATGATGAAAAAGTAAAATATCACTAGAGTAGAAAACAAATAGTATAAAAATTTAAAATACACAGAAAATGACATTTCTTTACAGTAGAAGTCAGCTTAAAGGTTTTGCTTTTAAGGTAAATCTAGATATAGATTACAATCAAGCTACATCTATTGAAACTGAACAAGTAAAACAGTTACAGAACAATTATTCTAATCATTGAAATAACTCGTGGCCTTGTTGATTATCAAAATGTAGATTTTACAAGCTTCATAATCCATTCGCCTTATTCAACTTATAATTGGGTTGGTGGGGGGACTAAAGAAGTATTCAATTTTATGAACTATATCACTACATCTGATTTGTATTCACAGTATTGTTTATTTTATCAATAAGTTAGGTTACATTTAATCATGGTCCTAGCATCAGTCACCAGATTCTATGAGCGTAGCTAAGAGTGGTTTTGAGTTTAAAAATCCCCTTCAGTAGGCTTTAAGTTAAAACTCCTTCCAGAGGGTTTTGAGATTAAAACTCCCCTACATCGGGGTTTGGAGCTAAAAATCACCTCTTCAATATAAAATTAAAGCCCACTACAGTCAAAAAAGCCTATGAGCGTAGCCAAGCGGGTTTTGTGTTAACCCCCCCCCCCACACACACACACAGAGGGCTCTTAACTTTAAAACCACTACCAAATGGTTTTGAGTTTAAAGCCCACCTACAGAGAGTTTAAAAACCCTCTTCAATATTATTCTAAAGCAAACTACAGTCACCAAACTTGAGTTTCTTTAAAAAACCTCCAGAGATTTTTAGTTTAAAACTCCCCAACAAATAAATGGCCGTAACAATAAAACTTCACTTTTCAATATAAAATCTAAAGCAAACTACACAGTCACCAAATTCCATGAGCGTAGCAAAGAGAGGGCTACAAATTTCTTTAAAAAACCTCCAGAGATTTTTAGTTTAAAACTCCAAAACAAACAAATGGCCGTAACAATAAAACTTCCCTTTTCAATATAAAATCTAAAGCAAACTACACAGTCACCAAATTCCATGAGCGTAGCAAAGAGACGGCTACAAATTTCTACCAGTCGCTGGGCTCCATAAATAAAGTGCAGTGAATAGCATATTTCGTTTTTGAAAAAAAAAATTTTGATAGCAGGATAAGGCACTACAGATACTTTAGAATATGCATTTTGGTTTTTTTTTAAATACCGGAAATAGTGCTTGGACCACACACACACACAAGCACACATATACATATATATGAGGGCCAAAATTAAAATCAGAACCACCCTCGTAAGAGATGTTATTCGCGGATGACGCAGCGGTAGTGGC
This sequence comes from Biomphalaria sudanica, assembly GCA_036873155.1. Lineage (NCBI taxonomy): Eukaryota > Metazoa > Mollusca > Gastropoda > Planorbidae > Biomphalaria > Biomphalaria sudanica. Next base: position 85,092 of record JAZGLO010005211.1, on the reverse strand, counting down.
ACACACACAAGAGAAACTTAAGTCACTAATATCCCGCTTCTCTCAGGCCTGTAAAGAATATGGCTTGACTATTAGCACGAAGAAAACAAATGTTATGGGACCACCTGCTACAGCATCACCCTCCATCCTCATAGATGATAACAAGCTGGATGCTGTTAATGTATTCTGCTATCTGGGATCCACATTTCAAGATGACCTGTCTCTAGAAGAGGAGATAAAAAAAAAACGCATAGGGAAGGATGCCTCGACCTTTGCTAGACTCAGGCCAAGAGTTTGGAAAACCAGAAGTTCACAACAGGGACCGAAATGGAAGTCTACAAGGCATGCGTTACGCAAAGCAAGAGAGAAAACTAAACATTCCATTTGCGATGTCTCCGTAGGATCTTGAAAAAAATCACATGGAAAGAACAAGTGTGCAATACTGAGATCCTTGCGCGAACAGGTATTCTCAGCATCTTTACAGCCCTCAGACAACGCCGCTTGCACTGATTTAGACATGTTCACCGGATGGAGGACAATCGCATCCTGAAAGTCATTCTCTACGGACAACTCGCGACTGGCGCAAGAAAAACTGGTCGCCCCCACCTCCGTTACATAAACGGGACCTCAAATCAGTGAACATCAATACTGACCATTGGGAAGACATAGCTCTAGACCACACCAGAGGGAAAGAGACAATGACCAAGAAAGCTATGGACAGTGAAAGAACATGGGTCTCAGCTCAGGAAGAAAAACGTACAATACGAAAAATGGCCAGCTCCACTACCACCGAAGCAAAAGCCACCTTAACCTGCGATATTTGTGGACGGGAGTGTCTCTCCAAAATAGGGCACCACATGAGGAAGTGTGCGAGATGAACCATAGCCGTTCTACGACTGCAGGATACATATATATATATATATTATATATATATATATATATATATATATATATATATATATATATATATATATATATATATATATATATATATATATATATATATATATATATATATATATATATATATATATATATATATATATATATATATATATATATATATATATATATATATATATATATATATATATGGCGGGGGAAAATCTCCCCGCGAAAAAAAAATTCCTACGCCCATGCATTTCAGATTTATGAATGGATAAAGAAAACGTCCACCAACGCAACATTGAGCCACTTTTTGGGATGTAGTCCTCATCTTTCATTATGAAGCTTTTCCAAACGTAGTTAACAATGTGGGCGGTGAAATTTAATAGGGACAAATAATCTGTTGATTTGAAAATTGTGCATGTTAGATGGAAAGTTGTAAATCCATATTTAAATAATAAGTAAAAATGACTAATGTTTACTATGAAATGTCGCTTCATCTTCTTCTTAGTAAGACGTGGAATGTTTTCCAGAGACATCAGCAACAAGCTCGACTAAAAACGCAAGACCTTTAATACGTCTGTATTGTTTTCCCGAATCATCGTTATGGGTTTCAACTTTTGCGAGAACAAAACAAAACATCCAGTCTTGCTATACGCGAGGATTATAATTTCAATTAGAAATGAGCTGATTTTAATGCTTAACTTGTAACCTTTTTAAATTTGAACGTCCAACTTGTGCATAGAAATTAGAGGTAGAGAATCGTTGAAGAATTAAAGAGCACGACTTGTCCTAAAGTGTGCTGATTAGACAAATAATAATAATCAATACAAACTTATATGAGCTATATATGCATCGAATGTCTCTTACTTTTCAGTATCTATCCGTCACTCTCATTTCCTAATAAAATGTCATTCGACCAACGCTCTGAAGATGCAAGTCAAATATATTTACGAAGCTAAGATTGCAGGAAAACGGTTGACGCCCAGAACCCGAGGGGAAGCTAACAGTATGACGATGTAACAAAGGGCGAGTGTACTGTTCATAATCGAGACATGTTAGACACAATTTTTTTGTTCCATCCCGTCTTAAGTCTTCGTGGATACATATATCTGTGAGACCCATGTCGAGTCATTTCCCAGGACCGACGTGTTACTGATAAAACTAATGTTTATTACAGAGGTCGAGATATTGCCTTTGTTTATTACAGTAGTAGATATAGTAGTAGACATGTCCTAAATTGTGCCGATGTTCCAAAAACCCAAAATACAATACAATACATTAAAAATCTTAGTATTTGAAATGTATCTTGTGTATGAGCAGCTCAGCGTATTAAGTTGCAGTTTGTTTGTTACACTACCTATATCTCAACTCTCTGTCTGCTACACGTACACGGTAGCTCTCCCCACACCTAATCTTGGATTAAGCTGACATTTCGCACAATTATTTCTTTTACGAGACAAAATAAAATATAAACAAAGACAGTTTGTGTGGAAACACAAACTCAAAATCGGCCCCCGAAGTGGTCCGCCCAGGCAGGAAAAAAGGCAGGTATCAATATTTTTAGAAGAATATCGATATTAAATTATATCAGAAATGGTCCACCCAGGCAGGTAAAAAAACTGGTTTCAATATTTTCAGAAAGAATATCATAATGAAATTCTATCTTATATATAATACAGACGTTACTTCAAAAAAGAAGATGATTACGTCCTACGCGTCATGCATTTAGTCATGCATATTAACCAATGACTTAAATTCTGCCAAGTCACTGGTTTTTCTGGCTAGCTCAGGCAACCTATTCCATGCTCTAATAGCACTAGGGAAGAATGAGTATTTGTACTAATTTGTCCTAGCATATGGGACGAGGAATGTGCCTTTATTTTTGTGTCTTTCAGAGTATTTTATTAGATTTTGTTTTTGTATTTGAAGATTATGGTTCAGTGTTTTATGTATAATTGCTACTTTACTTTTGAGTCTTCTGTCCTGAAGGCTTCCTAAATTTAGTGATTTTACTAATGGTGTTACTCTAGTCAAATGTGACTATTCGTTTGTTATGAATCTCACTGCTCTATTTTGTGTTTGTTCCAGTTTCTTAATGTTTTCTTGAGTTGAGGGGTCCCAAACGGTGGATGTATATTCTATTATTGGCCTAACCAAGGTTAAATAACATTTTAGTTTTATGTTCTTATTTGATTTATAGAAATATCTTTTAATAAACCCTAATGCTTTGTTTGATTTTTTTATAGTTTCACCAATATGTGGATTCCATGACAGTTTTTCATTTATTATAACACCTAGGTATTTTGCGTTTTTAGTCTGTGTTACTGGTTTGCCATGAATAAGATAAGTGGAATTAATTTGTTTTAGTTTTTTTGTTACTCTTAACAACTGACATTTTTCTGGGTGGAAAGACATGCTCCAATTTGATTCCCATTTCTGTAATTCATCTAATTCTCTTTGTAAAATATCTGTGTCTTGTATTGTTATTATTGTTCTATATATTATGCAATCGTCTGCAAATAATCTGACTTTTGTTCCTGAACTCATGCAATTTGGTAAATCATTTATGTAAATTAAAAATAGTAGTGGACCCAAGACTGTTCCTTGAGGTACACCTGAGTTTACTGTTATTGGTGTTGATTTAGAGCTATTTATTATTACAGTTTGTTCTCTCCCTATCAGAAAATCTTTAATCCGCTGATGCAGTGGACCATTAATGCCGAAATATTTTAATTTTTTAAGCAAACTATCAAAGGCAAATGACATAGAAGAATGGAGAAAGAAGGTTGACAAATCCTGCATGGTGCCCCAAAGGTCCAGCAGACCAAGGGATAGATGAAAGTGAATGTAAAGTTAGATGTGAACCTGGCCTAACTAATGTCTTATAATGAGTATCTAATAGATCTAATTGTTTTGTAAAGGGTAAATCTCTTATTCAAAGCCTCGAGAATAATTGTTTATGTGCGGTAGGATATTTAAAAAATTCATTTAGTTTTGTGTTCCAATGTATTGTAATTGCTTTGCAGTTCACGAGATATGAAAAACTGCTTATTAATTGTTGTTTAAAATTATATCCAACTTATTTGCAAGGTAAATAGTATTTAGTATGACAGAACTTACATAACTTAGCAATATAATTGTAAAAAAAATATTTTTTGATCAAAACTCTAAAACTATTTGCATAAATGTGTTTATAAAATTTATGCCCTTACTAAGGAGCTTTTAGTGTTTGTTACTATTAAAAGTGAATAGTTGTAAAAATGGTGTATTTTTATGAAAAAAACTGCTTGCATAATTGATTTTTAAAATTTGATTTTTCGCTTTCAGAAAAGAAAGTAGCCATTGCATCAGAACTTTGAATGATCTAAAATATCATGATGTCCGATTTTCATTTTCTCTTCTAGATTCTGAGATCTAAACGGGACGGACGGACAGAAAGACAGACGGACAGACAGGTCACACAAAAATTATAGCATCTTTTCACCTTTCGGGGGCCGCTAAAAAACAACAAACAACAAAACAATTAGTTAATTAACTATTGGCAAATAATTTTTTTGGTATCAAACAAAGGAAAGAAATTGTACTTGACTAGTGTAGTGGTGGTATAAATTTAATTAGTCCCCTTTGTACTTTGCAGAGAGAAATATGTCGCCGCTTTAAAATTTGAACTAACAATAGATAACTATAAAACCTATTTTCCTAAGCACTTCGCTGGCATAGGTGTGTTGACATGAGGAGGCTCTCAAGGGTTGAACCTTCGAGTTCGATTACAAGTCGTTCTCCTTTTTTTAAACTATATAATGCATTGAAAATGCGATCACAATAACATTCACACCGATACCCCCACCCCCTTTTTTCCCTACTGGTCCAAACGAGTGATCAAATCATAGCGTATTAAGAAATCTAAAAGCATGACATTGCACTAAACAAACTTAAAATGGGTAAAAATATTTGTACTCGCACATTTGTATTACTAGTCTATTCATTACAAAAACTAATTGATCTAACTATACGCTTAATAGAAGCTTAATTTTATTTTACTTTCTTTTTGTTCAGGTTGGCATCAACTATCAACCACCAACAACAGTTCCTGGGGGTGATCTTGCAAAGGTCAACAGAGCTGTCTGCATGTTAAGTAATACAACAGCCATAGGTGAAGCTTGGTCGAGACTTGACCATAAGTTTGACCTGATGTACGCCAAACGTGCCTTTGTTCATTGGTAAGTATATCTAATATAGAGGTTCTGAAACCTTTTTTAACCGGGGACCCCTTAATAGAACCAAAACTTGCCCACGGACCCCCGAGTTTAAAAAAAAGCTTTATAAATGCATATTATAGAAGTAACAAATGTAGAAACAAAACCAAAAAAACATGTTATGAAAGAAAGTGTTGAGATTATAACTTTTTTGTTTCAAATAATTTATTTTTTTAATTTAGTGACATAGATGAGGTTGATGTGATTTTATGAGCGTATCAATGCATGGCTCAACTAGTCATTCGTATCAATGCATGGCTCAACTAGTCATTCGCATCAATGCCCGGCTCAACTAGTCATTCGTATCAATGCCCGGCTCAACTAGTCATTCGTATCAATGTCCGGCTCAACTAGTCATTCGTTTCAATGCCCGGCTCAACTAGTCATTCGTATCAATGCCCGGCTCAACTAGTCATTCGTATCAATGCCCGTCTCAACTAGTCATTCGTATCAATGCCCGGCTCAACTAGTCATTCGTATCAATGCCCGGCTCAACTAGTCATTCGTATCAATGCCCGGCTCAACTAGTCATTCGTATCAATGCCCGGCTCAACTAGTCATTCGTATCAATGCCCGGCTCAACTAGTCATTCGTATCAATGCCCGGCTCAACTAGTCATTCGTATCAATGCCCGGCTCAACTAGTCATTCGTATCAATGACCGTCTCAACTAGTCATTCGTATCAATGCCCGGCTCAACTAGTCATTCGTATCAATGCCCGGCTCAACTAGTCATTCGTATCAATGCCCGGCTCAACTAGTCATTCGTATCAATGCCCGGCTCAACTAGTCATTCGTATCAATGCCCGGCTCAACTAGTCATTCGTATCAATGCCCGGCTCAACTAGTCATTCGTATCAATGCCCGGCTCTACTAGTCATTCGTATCAATGCCCGGCTCAACTAGTCATTCGTATCAATGCCCGGCTCAACTAGTCATTCGTATCAATGCCCGGCTCAACTAGTCATTCGTATCAATGCCCGGCTCAACTAGTCATTCGTATCAATGCCCGGCTCAACTAGTCATTCGTATCAATGCCCGGCTCAACTAGTCATTCGTATCAATGCCCGGCTCAACTAGTCATTCGTATCAATGCCCGGCTCAACTAGTCATTCGTATCAATGCCCGGCTCAACTAGTCATTCGTATCAATGCCCGGCTCAACTAGTCATTCGTATCAATGCCCGGCTCAACTAGTCATTCGTATCAATGCCCGATAGTTAGTCAATTAATTATTAGAAATTAATTATATAGTTTGATATCGAATAAGGAAAAAAACTTGTACCTATTAATAGACATAGTTTAAAGGGCGGAGTGCTTCCCCTTTTGATAAGCTTTGCTTGTTTTGTTCTTTACTTATTATTCTTTGCTACACAGTTATTTAGATTCTGTCATGGGCTTAGCTGGGGAAAGGGGGTTCATGAGGGTTTTGAAGTTTTATCTCTCTTCAATAAAAAAAAATGAAGCAAACTATAGTCACCCAAAGTCCATGAGCGTAGCCAAAGGGTTTCTGAGTTTAAAACTCCCCTCTATAGGGTTTTGAGTTTAGGGATTTTTGGCCTTAGAAACCTCTGTAATGAAAAAAAAACGAATACAAACTACAGTCACCAAAATCCATGTACGTAACCATTGGGGGGGGGGATGATTTATACCCAGTCAATAAAAACCTAAAGATAAACTAGGCTCTATATCCCATAGATGTAGCCAAAGGTATTATATTTATATAGTGAGTGTGTGTGTACATGGATTCTATTTGTACAAAGCTTTCGTTGTCATGTATTATTGAGTTTATCACTGTAACTGTCAGAAAAGCTCTGGGGTCAAGTAAAAAGTACGAGTTTCTAGTTTATTTACTAGTTGATGTATGTGCACAGATGTACGAGTTTCTAGCTTATTGACTAGTTGATGTATGTGCACAAATGTACGAGTTTCTAGCTTATTTACTAGTTGATGTATGTGCACAGATGTACGAGTTTCTAGCTTATTTACTAGTTGATGTATGTGCACAGATGTACGAGTTTCTAGCTTATTTACTAGTTGATGTATGTGCACAGATGTACGAGTTTCTAGATTATTTACTAGTTGATGTATGTGCACAGATGTACGAGTTTCTAGCTTATTTACTAGTTGATGTATGTGCACAGATGTACGAGTTTCTAGCTTATTTACTAGTTGATGTAAGTGCACAGATGTTCGAGTTTCTAGATTATTTACTAGTTGATGTATGTGCACAGATGTACGAGTTTCTAGTTTATTAACTAGTTGATGTATGTGCACAAATGTACGAGTTTCTAGCTTATTTACTAGTTGATGTATGTGCACAGATGTACGAGTTTCTAGCTTATTTACTAGTTGATGTATGTGCACAGATGTACGAGTTTCTAGCTTATTTACTATTTGATGTATGTGCACAGATGTACGTGTTTCTAGCTTATTTACTAGTTGATGTATGTGCACAGATGAACGAGTTTCTAGCTTATTTACTAGTTGATGTATGCGCACAGATGTAAGAGTTTCTAGTTTATTTACTAGTTGATTTATGTGCACAGATGTACGAGTTTCTAGCTTATTTACTAGTTGATGTATGTGCACAGATGAACGAGTTTCTAGCTTATTTACTAGTTGATGTATGTGCACAGATGTACGAGTTTCTAGTTTATTACTAGTTGATGTATGTGCACAGATGTACGAGTTTCTAGTTTATTTACTAATTGATTTATGTGCACAGATGAACGAGTTTCTAGCTTATTTACTAGTTGATGTATGCGCACAGATGTACGAGTTTCTAGCTTATTGACTAGTTGATGTATGCGCACAGATGTACGAGTTTCTAGCTTATTTACTAGTTGATGTATGTGCACAGATGTACGAGTTTCTAGCTTATTGACTATTTCCTCCATTCTTCTACCAGGTACGTCGGGGAAGGCATGGAAGAAGGAGAGTTTTCAGAAGCTCGAGAAGATCTTGCCGCACTAGAAAAAGATTACGAAGAAGTCGGCCTAAACTCTACAGAAAGCGGGGATGAAGAAGATTTAGAAGAGTATTAGTCTGCAGCACTGATTTTCAATGGGCGGTAGTGTAGTTTAATCAAAACAAAGACAAAAACTTTTTCAGAATTGTTTTATTTCTGCGCTACTTGGCAAGTATTTAACGGGATGATTCATTTGCAAAAACAATTTGTTGATATCGCCATTCATATGGAAAAGTGGCCATTAACATCAATGTATGGTACTCAATGACGGTCTTTGTAGTGAATTAGTTATAAATATTATAAAAACAACTGAAATTAAACCAGAAGGCTATAACTAAGGACACTATACATCTTAGTGTTAGATCTAAATTGTGATCGTTAAGATTAGTAAGTTTGACTTAATAGTATATGTGTAGATCTCTTCTAGCAATACATGTGTTAGCTCTCTGTAACACCATCAAAATAAACATCATGATTGCTAATGATATGTTGGACATTAAATGTTTTATTTGTAGCATACAACATTTTTTATAAACTTAATTGTTTACATATTTCTATGCCTAATGTTAAAATAGTTGAATAATAGTAGTTGGCAGTCAACTTGTCCTCCCCATTAGTTTAGTGTTAAGTATAAATTTAGATTAGAAATGTTTCATTATTTTTAATGTCCCATTATCAATCTTCAGTTCATAAAAAATGATTTTCAAAAAATAGAGAAATAAAGCAGTTTACCAAGAGACTCAGTGTGTGTCCGCTCTTGTGCGTCAATACAGTTGGTTTAGTTGTAAGGATTCCGTAATTCTATTTCCACATTAACATTTCAATCTGTCAGTGACTCTCTTATGGTGTACTGGAATTTTCACACATTGCTTAACATCATTAGATCTAACCACAAACCTATAAAAGTGTCGCAGCACTAAAAAAAAAAACTTTTATTCGGTAGGCCAATAGCAGAGCTCGTTGGGTTGGACTGAGCTTTGAAAGCATACAATGAGGACCTGCACTTTCACTTTCTGGTATTTCGACTAGACACAAATCACTCTCTAGTTTGTGCTCCCCGATTCCAATATGTGTGAGTAACGGAGCTTATATTCTCTGTCGGGATTTGTGAATTGTGAACATATAATATTTACATAAGATTTTTACCAAATTATTAAATTTTTACTACCGGGTACCTTTATTATTTTAACTGAATAGACCTTGTTTTTAATGATCTAACTGTATAGAATATAGCTCTCGTTATATAAAGGGAGAGTGATCCTTAAAGGATTCGGGCATGACATGGCCTAAATTGTGCCGATGTGGCTAAACTTAAAACTCAAACTCAAACTCGGGCTTTGTGGGATAGGTCTAGAGCAGGGGTGGGCAAATTACGGCCCGAGGGCCACATGCGGCCCGCCGAAGTGTTTTATGCGGCTCGCGAATACCTACAGAAAGCATGTGTGCCCACAGTATATACATATAAAAATGCTAATCTATTAAAAATAATTGTAAATACGGTATCTCAATAAATTATCGAAACTCTCATTATAACAAGTCTAAGACACAATCTCAGGACAGTATTTATTCAATGCTTTGAAGAGCTGTGTTGAGTGTTATGCTTGGAACAAGATGGCAAGTGTAACAACTGACCGAGCTCGATCTTTGACTGAAAAAAAACATTTTTTTAAGACTATCTCAACCATAAATTCTAAACAGAAAAGTTTGCCCAAAGCTGCATGATTTCTCCTCTTAGTTCACGCAAAGAAGTCATTAACAAAAGTCATCAGAGCTAGCGGGCCTTAACCGCAGGCAGTTTAAACAGATTTTGAAACCAAGTAATCCGATGTATCAGCTGGCTTAGCATGGACAAGGTAATGAGAAGAATATAAATGCTCAAGGAAGAAATTTCTGTTCTTTCAAGGACATTGAATGTGACTTTGCTACTAATATTTCTAATGAAGAGTGAAAGACATTTTAAGTTTTTCATGGTAGCTATTGCAATGGGCTGCTTGCTTGTGTAATGCATATTAAATGTTTTCAAACAAGGCTTTCCAATTTCAGGCCAGAAGCTGTATTTCCACACTTTAAAAAAATTTGCTGCTAAGCTTTAACATTATTTGGGTACACATACATATGTGAGCAAGTATTTTTCTTGTGGAAAATAAACAAGTGTAATCACGGGTCGTTGGTGAATGACTGTAATTTGACAGCAGTCACAAGTATAACTACTAGAAAGCTAGTTCCACTATTCCGGAACATTACGCACGAATGTAAACAGTTAAATACTTCTCATTTAGTACAACTGTACATTTGAGGTGAAATGTTGGGATATAAAAGACAAAAGCGAATTTCAGAGCAATCGTCCAATTGGTTTCAGAAATTGCTAACTCTTGTGGTAATCCATCAATTTGGAGTGTGAAAAAAGGAAAAGCGAATGTATAATACAGAATAAATATGAATTAAAAGACATTATACAGTTAGTTAGCGTATTTTTCTAAGTTGTAAGTACATTTATAAAAATTCGCAAAATTTTGTTAATGTGGCCCTCGATACAAAAAGGTTGCTCACCCCTGGTCTAGGGTAATTAAACGGTAATAGGCAGCATGGAAATTTACTTTACAATTAAATGCTCATTATAAATTGGTTTTAGAATCTTTAGAATAGTTTTTAAAATGGTTTATCAAAATATGTAAATATATGACCTAAAAAGACCATACAGCCCTAAAACAAATCGTTCCAAAATAATCACTTCATCGACTGGTAACAGCAGCAATAATAATAATAATCACTGTAGCCATTTCTAAAGCTCATTGGTCAGCTTCTGGACCTATATCCACAACTTATTGGACAGCTTCTGGGTTAATTCTCCATTAACTTATTGGCAGCTTCTGGGCATGACTATCTCCACAACTACTGGCTAAAAAGCTTAGGCCTACAACAACCCTCGAGATTTAAGTTAATGTCTGAACCATCACTAATGCTAAAGAGTTCACAAAATAACAGCTTTCCTTCCCCCTCCCCCCCCCCCAAAAAAAAAAGGTGATACAAATCAAGCGTCAGACTACCACACTATCACCTGTTTGTCGTTTGTATACAATATACCTTTGTTCCGAAATTAATAATAATTCTAAGGCTTGTCTTCGAGTCCGAAGATTATTGAGGAATGCAGTATTTCCCATGGCTGCTCAGCCCCAGCTGTGACCTACTTATTTTGCCACATCCATGACAAGCATAACTATTGTCCGCAGGTTGATTTAGATTTTCTTTTCGCCAGCGGATTTTCTTTCGGAAAACCGAAGTTTATAGCAGAACAACAAAATGTTTGAGAGGTTGGTGGGCTATAAAGTAACAGCTAACTCTGGATGGCATTATATTACACCAACAACATTTGTTATTTCACATAAGCCATTGACTGGATTAGTTAATAAAAGACATTAATCAATGCCGAAAACAAGAAACACTATTCCCCTCCCCCCACCCAAAACAAAATGGCAGATAGAACTGCGCGTGTTAGTGTGTACAGTGTGTTCTAGAAACAAAATTTAAAAAATTATGGCACACAGGTATAATACCACGTGAAACATACCGTACACATTCACACACACACACACACAAATACAATCCGCCTTCGTTGTACACAGCCTCCTTCTCAGCTACCCATGACGGAAGTCTGTGTCTGTGTCTCTATCAACGTCTGGTGTTCAATGGTGCACTAGTGCGAACCATAATCGTTGGTGTAGGACAGAGAACTGTTTACGACAGGGTAGACCAGATAGATATTAAATGTTGATCTGAGAAATATTAAATGTTGACCTAATCAAAGTTAAATCCAGACCAGATAGTGAGATGTTAGACAAGAGATTAAATGTAAATGTAGACCAGATAGTCCAATGTTGAATTTAGACTAGACTAGATGTTGAATGAAGACCAGATAGTGTTAAACGTTGACTAGTTAAATGTTAAATGTAGACTGCCCTCAGCCCCCTGGATGACGAACTATATATCTAAAAGTAGATCAGATAGTCAGTTTTTAATGTAGATCATAATAAGGCCGTTCAATGCTCTATTAATAGACTGGATTGATTGACAGCGAAAAATGAGATATTAATCTTCAATTTGCTACAAAAGTTAAACCTATAGACTCTAAAAGTCAGAGGCGGCCCAAAAGGTCCTCTCATTGGTCATTTGTTGGTAAACAATGCAAAATAAAAAGGCAGGTTTCAGTCTAGATCTAAGCATTAAATAAACATAAGATGTTCGAGCACATATATATAGTTCGTCCATCGTGGTTCGATGATGACCACTTTGTCATCCAGGGGGCTGAGGGCTTTGCACTGGAGTTCTATGCCTCCTCATGTGGCTGGGGAGACCTATGTGAGCTCGGAATGTTCGGCTGCACAGTGCACAGTGGGCAGGTTATTTCAGCTGGAGCTAGTGTCTTGGGCTTTGCCTCTCCTCTCTGGCGTTTCTCCTCTGCCAGCGTTGTTCTTTTTTTCCTCAACAACTTGTGCGCCAGTTCTCACAGCGAGGGTGTCCCTGAAGCGCTTTCTTTGACCACCTTGTGATCGCTTTCTTTCGCTTAGTTGGCCATACAAGAGTCGTCCAGGGATGCAGCGGTCCCCCACTCCGCAGACGTGTCCTGCCCATCGCAGCTGGGACTGTATCAGGATTGTATGGATGCTTTGCAGACCCGCTCTTCGAAGGACTTCAGTGTCTGGTATTTTGCCATTTGACATTCAGTATTTTTCTTCGACATATCATGTGAAAGTGATTCAGTTTCTTTGCATGTCCTCTGTACACTGTCCATGTTTCTGAGGCATAGAGCAATGTAGGGAGGATGACGGCTCGATAGGTTGAGCACAACCGCTAATCTAAAGAGTCTCATCCATGGGCGTAGCGGGGGTTGCGATTCACCCCCCCTCCGAAATGAAATCCCACTGGGGATGGAGCTTTGTGGCTTTTTTTTTCTTTAATTTTGTTTATTTTAGGTGAGATTGTAATGTTAAACCGTCACTTGCCCCAGCGCAGCCAAGGAGGGTTTTGAGTTAAATTTAAAAAAAAAAAAAAAACTCATCTATAAAAAAAATGCAAACGACATTCACCAAATTCCATGAGCGTAGCGTTTAAAACCCAATCCAAAAATAATTTACGTTAAAACCCCATCTTTATTATAAGACTAAAGCATGCAACAGTCGCCAGATGCTATGAGCATAGACAAGATGGGTTTTGAGTTTTTAAAAAAATTCCATTTAAAGGGCTTTATATTAAAAACACCCTCCAGAGTGTATGGAGTTTAAAACCTTCTCCAGCGGGGTTTGAAGTTAATAAACATCTCTTCTATAAAGTATTTAAGCAAGCTACGGTCACAGAAGTCTATGAGCGTAGCCAGGGAGGGTTGAGTTTAACCTCAGGCTTCAGAGGGCTTTAAGGTTTTGAAACCCCCTCCAGATAGTTTTGAATTGAAAGCCCGAAACAGAGAGTTTTGAATTTAAAGCCCGCTACAGAGAGTTTTGAATTGAAAGCCCGCTACAGAGAGTTTTGAATTTAAAGCCCGCTACAGATAGTTTTGAATTGAAAGCCCGCTACAGATAGTTTTGAATTTAAAGCCCGCTACAGATAGTTTTGAATTTAAAGCCCGCTACAGATAGTTTTGAGGTTTAAAAAAAACATCTTTGTTATTATTCTAAAGCAAGCTACAGTCACCAAATTCTATGAGAGCTTAGCTAATGGGATTTTGAGTTAGTTTAAAAAAAAAAAAACTCCAGAGATTTTTAGTTTAACCCCCCCCCCCCCCCCAAACAGATGGATTTGACAAAAAACTTTCCTTTTCGAAAATCTAAAAAAAAACTACGTTCACCAAATTCGTAGCCAAGAGGGGTTTACACATTTCTACCAGTCTCAGGGCTCCATTAATAAAGTGCAATGAATAGCGGATTTGGCTTTTGAACCAACATTTTTTAATTGCAGGTCATGCACTGTAGATACCTCAGAATATGCATTTTTTTAAATACCGGAAATAGTGCTTGGCAGCCCCTGGCATGCAATGGGCGGGAAATTTACAGTCTTTCCACAAACTCGAGGAAGAGTAACTGGCGCCTTAACCAGTAAGCTTCGGTCAGGAGGGGCTCGTTAGCCATGGCTGGCTACCCACCTAACAGAAGGAAAACTCTGAATTCAAACCTCAAACCAATCCAATCATGGGAAAGGCTTCGGGAGTCAACCCTGAGGAAAAATCAGGAGCTGGCGACCCTAAGGCAGTTTGCAGCACCCAGTGCTACACTCTGGCAGAACCTGCAACGCCGCTGACCCCAAACTGTATAGGCACTGCCGTTCCTTTGGATACAAAAGCTACGTGGAGAGGGGGGAACTGATGTGTGGGCGACATCGTTCCGACCACAGCTAATGCCCAGGCATTCATCTCATTTCCATAAGATGATCCATAGTCGCTTCGCGACTGAATGAGGCAATAGAGAGAGAACACCGTACCGACGTATCAACTCTTGCACTGGCCTCTCCGTCTCGTTCCGGGCTTGCACTGGATTCAACAGTTCAGGACTGACTTCACACACTGGGCTCGTTGTGTCGGACTCGATCGCAGACCAAGATCAAGACGCCGTTCCTTTTGACTGTACTTGACAGTACTCTGAAATAAACCGTCGTAATGCGCCGTACAGAACCGCGCCGCTTAACCACACTGAACTGTGCCGTAGTCGACCGGACGGTAGTAAACCGGGCTGTAGTGAACCGTCTTGACTATGACACCTCCGCTCTTTATAAAGAGTCCCTGCTGGCCTTCTAGTACCGGACGGAAAATCGTGACGCTCATGAGCTCTACTCACATCACAGATCCTTCCCGAACTGTCTTGGCTGACCGTCGTAGCTCGTCACGGTTGACCGCTCGTCTAGCACTGGCCTGGGGCGATTTGCGTCGGCTGTCTACAGACATACCTCTACCCCCATCTGTACCACCACTATATATATATATATATATATATATATATATATATATATATATATATATATATATATATATATATATATATATATAATTCCCCCCCCATACCCCCCCCCCCGCTCATGAGACTAGTAGTTCTACTTTTTAAATTAAAAAGAAAATCATTATAAGAAAATCATGTGGCGGACTGGGTGTTTAAATCGTCCAGGGGATTTCTATACAATCCGGCATACAATTGTATGCCATATGATTATGATGGTTATCCAATCATACCTGTCCTCGCATTTTCTCAGGCCTATGGACTTCAATTTACAAATACAACTCTTCATCCCCCAATTATTTAACTCACAAGGTCATGGGGTCGCGGCTTCTTAACATGGGATCCTGGGTTCGAATGTCTGTAAAGACAGCGATTCTAAATTTCTGGATTTTTTTTTGGGGCGCCTCTGATCCCACCACACGTTACCTGACTTTAGTTGGGGAAAGTAAAGTGGGTTGGTCGTTTTACTGGCCACAAAACACCCTTCTCGTTAACCGTTGGCCAAAAGTCAAACAAAACAGATGACCTTTATTAACATCATCTGCCTTTTAAATAGCAAGGTATGAAAGAGGAACTTTACTCACAAGGTCTCAATAACTTGAAAACCTAGTTTTACTGTCTGCAACTTAGAACTGGTTACACACAAAACAGAACATTAAGTCCACTTGTTTAAAGGTAATTTAATATGAATGTCATAATTTCCACACAGTGACGTCACGGACGCGTGTAGATAGCACATCTCGAATGGCTACGAGACTAAGACTTTTAGTGTCCCTAAAACCCACATTAAAATGCTAATATCAAATTCTATTTAACGGCTTAAAAGTTATAGAAAATATTTTGCATACATAGTTTTTTAGCATCCATAAAAAAGTATTAAAACGGTTTCTGTGATTGACCCCAAAACCCCAATTCGCAGTCTACATCCTTTGTTGTTTTGGTATTCTTTTGACGTTGAGCCTGTTCATCATGCTGTCATCATTTTTTTAATCCTTAATTATTATTTCCATTATTTTCCATACCTTTACGTAGGAAAAGTTTAAAACAACACACTTCAATTTTGAATTTTTAATATTTGAATGAAAAGTTTACAGTCTATTCAGTTTACTACTGATAGTTCGCTATCTACCTAGTTTCTATACACAAATCTGAGGGGAAATCCCAAGCATTTAGAATCTAGATAGATCTAGCTATTCAGGAGTAGGAGAATCAAGATCTAATATTATTAATATGGCTTCTAGGGGTGGATGTCTTGTAGTTATTAGCTCCGCTGCTGAAGGTAAATAAAAGAGATCCAGAGCTATCATCCAGCTAGATTTAGATTAGAATACAATTTGAATTTCTATATCTAATCACTAGTCAAGATTTAATTAGATTAAACATAGGCCTATATTAGTATATAATTATAATATATATATAATATATATATTATATATATATAATATATATATATATATATAAATATATATATATAACATGATATTATTATTAC
Source organism: Biomphalaria sudanica (assembly GCA_036873155.1). NCBI lineage: Eukaryota > Metazoa > Mollusca > Gastropoda > Planorbidae > Biomphalaria > Biomphalaria sudanica. The sequence goes on along the minus strand of JAZGLO010005211.1, from coordinate 68,531 downwards.
TCTCTCTATTTCTTTCTTTCTCTCATCTGAGTCTCATCATAATTATTATGATTAGAGCTAGATATAGAGACTAGAGTGGTAGTGATAGATCTATCTATTATATTAGATGTTTTACTTAGATCTTGAGTTAGTGTTGAGGATTTTATTTACTCTTTGCTTATTTTTACAAAGAAAGTCCTCTTTTTATTAGCGATCCCCGAAAGGGGAAAAGACACTATTAATTTTGTGTAAAATTTCTCGTAAACTAGAAAAGATATTGAAAATCCTACATCACAATATTTTAGACCATTCAAAGTTCTGATGCATCGGCTACTTTTTTTTTTCTGAAAGCGAAAAATCTAATTTTTAAAATCAGTTATGCAAGCAGTTTTTTAAAGAGAAAAGCTAATAAGTATGCATTATAAATTAAACCTAATTTAAAATGAATAGTAATCTTGTAAACTTTATTTTCCTGAACTTTTTTTTTTAATTACAGAGTTTTTTTTTTGTTGTTTTTTTTTTGAAGATTCGAAAAAGAGGCTGAGCCTATTCAAAACAATTACATCAATTTTAAAACTTCAGTTAGGCCAGGAGAGGCGCGGTAGCTGAGTGATAAAGCACTTGGCTTCCGAAACGGGGGTCCCGGGTTCGAATCCTGGTGAAGACTTGGATTTTCAACTTCGGAATCCTTGGGTGCCTCTGAGTCCACCAAGCTCTAATGGGTACCTGACATTAGTTGGGGAAAAGTAAAGGCGGTTGGTCGTTGTGCTGACTACATGACACCCTCGTTAACCGTAGGCTATAAAAACAGATGAAATTTACATCATCTGCCCTATAGACCACAAGGTCTTAAAAGGGGAACTAGTTAGACCAGGTTCACATCTAACTTTGCATTCACTTGCACCTATCCTTTGATCTGCTGGACTGTTGGGGGACTACACAAGATCTGTTAACCTTCTTTCTCCATTCTTATCTCTCATTTGTCTTTGATATAATTTCATTCGGATGTTCTTTCTGAAAATATTGAAGCCTGCCTGGGTGGACCACTTCGGGGGCCGATTTTGAGTTTGTGTTTCCACACAAACTGTCTTTGTAACCTTGTTTTTTATGGTTTATCGTGGCATTATTTTTTTTTTACCAAGATATTTATAAAGTGTAGCAGTGTTTACTTTCTCAATAGACAATACCTTCATTGGCTTCAAATGCAATCAATGTTAATGTTGGCTGTCTTGCCCTTTTTAATGCTTATAAAGTGTTATTTTTATAGATTCTATATAACTTATGATACCACACTTATCCAGGCCAAAAGACATACAGATATTGTCACTGAAGCATTTTAAAAACCATTTTAATTAAAGTGTATACATTTTACTTTTTAATAGTGAAGTTAATAGTTTAAATATATGTACAATTGTGAAATCCTCATCAGGCATTTCTGATATTATTATTATTATTTCTCTCATAAAACTTCATTACAATATAAATGACTTACTTTGGTTTTTCAATTTCTGCTTTAACTATTAAAGTAAAATCATACAGCGAAAAGAAAAAGAATTGTCATTATTCCTATTTTCTTTTTAACATTCTTTTGTATGAGATTCTTGGCATTTAGTGTAGGCTGGGTGTTTTCTCAGGCAAGTTGCCAAGACCAAAAACTTCCTAAAAATGCGGATATTATATATATATATATATATATATATATATATATATTATATATACAGGGTGCGTCCAAAAAATGTATACACACTTTGAACTGTCATAGACAATTTATTTCCCGTTCTACAATGCTCTGTTAAATTACATCTCAATAAAATAAATCCCACACAACTCTCCCTTTGTAGACACTGCGCACACCCTTATGAAACCGTCAACCATATCCTTTTTTAATGCCCTTTCTTAATCCACCTTAGGCAGACCCTACTACCACTCCAGCCCAACATAACCAACACCCTGTACGGCAGTGCTGAACAACTGAAGAAACAGCACGCCATTTTTCCTTGGCACAGTCTGCAAAAGAACTGACAGCTCAGCAGCAAAAAGCTGGCTAGAAGAAGTATGAGATTCATTCTCATGAGTTATTCCATAATGAAAATATTATCTTCAGCAGCATCTAATAGTCTATAAAACAATGGCAAAACAATTAATATAAACAAAAATGCTTTTCAAATACCTCACCACATGCTTGAATTTCACCATAGAAATAATATCTATTGATTAAACTGTTAAAACTATTTATTCTACGACAATAACAATGTTAGAAATCATGCTGATTCGTTTGTTTGCAGCAGCTATCCTTGAACTAAAAAAAAAAAAAAAAAGTAACCAGTAATGGAAAAACTTTGAAAATTTCAAGTTCTACACTTTAAAAAAAATCCATATTATTTTTTGGTCTTAGGCGACACTTGCAAAATAATCAGGTCTAAAATCTATGTCTAAATCTAGATCAGATTACAATGATTCTGGATTTAGATATAATTGTAATGATGCATTAATAATAATTATAATAATGTAACGTTGATAGTGTGAGGATCATTATTTAGATTAAAATGATGAAATGTAGATCTGTTTAGATTTATGAAGTTAATTAGTGCTTGGCATTGCTGGGTGTGATAATGGAAATAAGATCTTCACTACTCCTATAAAATGCTTCCAAATGACATGTTTCTCAAATAGCCTCTCACAATGATGCAAGGCCTGAAAATGCTTCATATCTAAAACTTTTGTTTTACCTCAACAACAACAACAAGGTTACAGTCCTCCAATGGATCCCAGTTCACATTGAAATAGAAGGCAATACAAAGAAGACATATTAGCCAAAGATTGGAGAATGACTAAAAAATCCAAAATCCCTTTCTACCTGGAAAAAATGAACGAAAAAAAGAGTTGAATAAATGAGAAATGGACCCAGTGCTCACCCCAAGTTCAACAGAATAGATGCCTATTACAAGCTGTCCCAACATGACCAACTTATAATATTTCATCTCAGAACGGGACGCAGCAGAATGAGACAAAACATGTACTGGTTTAAAAATTGGGACTAGTGAGTTTGTCCTTGTGGAGCATCATCAGTGAATGCTGAAAATGTCCATCAAAGCTGCATACTCTTATCTAGAGGCCTTATCAAGACACTGACCACAAAACCTCCTATAGAACAAAAACTATATGGAGAGCTGCCAGATCTAGAAACCACTGCACATTTCATCACTGATATAGAACTTTGTGTCTGAACTTTACAACATATAAATGTGAATGAAGAAAAAAAGGGATTAGGAGTGAATAAACTTTAAAATACCGGTATTTTAAGTAAAGGGTGTCATTTGATCTTTTAATAAGAACCCTTTAAAATGTATATATCATTTTTGCAACTTACATTTCAAAACATCTCTGTAATGTGATTCTTTGAGAACACATGGCCTATAGTACTTGAATGGCTGCCTGGTCGTGCGGTTTGCGCGCTGGACTGTCGTTCTGATTTATCGGTGGTCCTGGGTTCAAACCCTGCCCGCTCCCATCCCCCGTCGTCCTGCGGGAGGTTTGGACTAGGAAGTAATTATCTTCAACTCTGAAGGAACATCCGAAAAATGTAAAACATTTTACAAACATTTTACAAGGTCCCTTGCATAATATTGGCCTCCTTTTTATAAGACACAATTAGACCTGCAACATTTTTTTACCAGGATTGCAAGAAAACACTTCAATATCAGCTCACCCCACTTATTTTTTACTGTAAATAACATTTTTGGCATTCACTCTTCTTCACCTTCAACTGCCCCTTAATCTGTTGAACTGTTGGGGCACCACACAAGATCTGTCAACTATCTTTCTCCATTCCTCTCTGTCCTTTGCCCTGGATAGAATTTCATTTAATGACAGTCCATTCTTTGATGTCTTTCCCATTGCCTTCTCTGTCTTCTTCTTCCTGGTACTGTACCCTGAAGGAAGGTCTTTGAGAGCCCTGAGGACCTTGTGATGTGGCCATAGAGTTTGAGCTTACGTTTTTGACAGTGGGTAGCAGGTCTTCGTGGGGTCCAATTACTGTATTGGTTCTGTTTCTTATCTCTTCATTCGTGATGAGGTCTTTGTAAGTGACACCAAGGATCTTTCTGTAGTATCCTAGTTTCATTGCTAGGATCCTTTTTTCGAGATCTGCGGTCACCATCCAAGATTTCCTTGAATCTAAGAATGTGGCTGTGGCCAGAACTGCACATTGTACAGCAACACTTGGAAAACTCAAAACAATTTGGACAGACAAAGGCATAGCCCTCAACACTTAAATCAAACTGATGCACTCTTCTTATTATGAGAAAAAAGTATTGTAGATGCCAGGAGAAAGAATTTATGAAGCTCAGAATGCAGGAAAACATGCATCGACAGGATAGTGTTACCAAACATCTGGCTAATGGGGTCATGTCGTCCATCTGATAGGCTCTGGCCTAAAATGTGAAAATGTCTGGCATAGATATTTACTGAAATGGTTAATTATCCTGCAATCAGATTCAATCCTTTTTATTTCTATTTTTAACATACACATACAAACTGATGAATACACATATACACTATATATATATATATATGGCTCCTTCTGTCTTGGAAGACAACAAATGCGCCCAGATGAGTCACTGACTTTGGTTTCTTCTCTGTAGGTTAGTCTTGGGCGGCCCTTGGGTCTGACTCCCTCTGCAAGCTCAGCATATAGGATGTCCTTAGGGATTCTTCCATCTGGCATGCAAGTGACATGTCCGAGCCAGCATATACTTCTCTTGTGTCAGAACTTCGATGCTGTGCATATTAACCAGTTTCAAAAGGTCCTGGTTGGAGACATGATCCCTCCAGGAGATGCACATTAGGCACCATAAGTGAAAGCTATTTAATCTATGCTCTTGACACATGTAAGTTACCCAGCTCTCACTTCCATAAAGAAATTCGCCAATGTCTGTGCAAATAATGAACTATTGCCAAAAAATCACTTTGTCTGAGAAAAATAATACTTTTTTCTAGTACTTATACAGCTTTGAAATGTTTCATCAGTTAAATTGTAAATTAGTTTTAAAGAGTTTATCTTGTTTTTATTTTATTTTTCTCCTTTGGGTGTGCAACTATCTGATAACCCTCCCAGATCCTGCTATAGAAGTCTACAGTGCTCTATCTGGCTAGCTAAAAGATGTTTGAACATTTATTATTTTTTTGATGCAGGTGGCACTGGGCTAACTTTTGTTTTCATATTATTGCAATATTAAATTATTAGTTAGATCAAGATATGTCATCTAGATTTTTTTAAAGTCTAGCTCTAGATCTTTTTTTTTTTTAAAAGTTTAATGTAGTGTTTTTTTTCTGAACTTCATCAGGTGTTTTTGCAGCTTCATTTATGCAAGCATGCACTCTGGTCAACCAGACCTTTGCTATTCAATTGGCATCACCAGGGGTAGGAGTTAAAGTTGTTTCTTAATTTTATATTTTGAGTCTAGGGTTAATTGATACTGGACACAAATAAAATTTGTTCTCCTTTGGGCTAATTTGATCTTTAAATATCTCCTAGATCTATAAAATTACTAATGAAATATATTTTGTGAAATATTTTTTTCTTAGGGTAGGCAGGCAGAATATATTAATCAGGATGATTCTAATAGGAGATGGTTTAATGAATTTCGTTCTAAGTCAAGTTCAACACCGATAGGACTTGAAACTGTTGATGGTAAGTATTTTGAAAAAATGTTAGCTTCTAAATGCATATATATGCATTGCAACCTTTTTGTCCTATGCCTTGCATTCTGCCATTATATTAAAAAATCAAGATTTGAAAACCTCTAATAAAACAAACATATTAACTTGGAAAATGGTGTATAAATGTTTTTGTCCTATCTCTGAGTTATGTTTTTTTTTCATGGTGGCATAAAAAATTAACTAACAACAAATTTTATTTTTTATTGCAAATTCAATTGATTTTCATTTTCTTAGTCACTTGATTTTATTTTATTTATAATTCTTTCTTTAAGCAGAGAATTTTACTTACCTATATATCAAAACTAAAATGTTATTAAACCTTGGTTAGGCCAATAATAGAATATGCATCCTCCGTTTGGGTCCCCTCAACTCAAGAAAACATTAAGAAACTGGAACAGACACAAAATAGAGCAGTGAGATTCATAACAAATGAATATTCACATTTGACTAGAGTAACATCTATAGTAAAATCACTAAATTTAGAAAGCCTTCAGGACAGAAGACTCAAAAGTAAAGTAGCAATTATACATAAAACACTGAACCATAATCTTCAAATACAAAAACAAAATTTAATAAATACTCTGAAAGACACAAAGATAAAGGCACATTCCACGTCCCATATGCTAGGACAAATTTGTACAAATACTCCTTCTTCCCTAGTGCTATTAGAGCATGGAATGGGTTGCCTGAGCTAGCCAGGAAAACCAGTGACTGGACACAACATAAGATGCTAGAATTAGCTTATCTCTTAAGGCTTTTTTTTTTGTCTTTCTTCTTCTTCGTTCTCATTGTTCTGTTGGAGCGTTCAGATGACTAGACCAATACATGAGATGAACTGTTGGAGCGTTCAGATGACTAGACCAATACATGAGATGAACTGTTGGAGCGTTCAGATGACTAGACCAATACATGAGATGAACTGTTGGAGCGTTCAGATGACTAGACCAATACATGAGATGAACTGTTCGAGCGTTCAGATGACTAGACCAATGCATGAGATAAACTTCGCAGTGGTTTCCAAATCAGGGAGCTCTCCATATGGTTTTCTTTCTTTTGGGGTGTTTTGGGGCCAGTGTCTTATACAGGCCTCTTGGTAAAGAGAACAGTTTTTTTACTGTTGTTGTTGATTTTTGTAAGTGCTGTTCTGAGGTTTTTAATATAAGAGGAATCAGAGTTTTGCAAGCTTTGGAGGGTTGTTTTCGCATCTGTTAGAAAGACAATCTGACTGTGTGGGGAACTTTAATGATTTGCTAGCATGGTAGCAGCTAGTGCTAGTGCTTCCCTTTCTGCTCTGTGGCTATCAGAGAACTCTCCAGTTGCAATGGATTTTTCTAGTTTTCCCATCTGGCCATTCTATGAGTATTCCAGCTCCTCCATTTGTGGTGGCTTTATGGGATGAGCCAACCGTGTGAACTCTGATCCACTGATTGCTAGGAAAATTGGTTTGTAGAAAACAGTTCACTATTTCCTTGAGTTCTGTTGGTCTGTAGTCAGATTTTCTTTTTATATTTTCAATATGGTTCCTTAGAGTAGGAAGAGGGCTTTCGTCCCAGGGTGGAGATTCATTATAGTGTATGGAGGATTCCAGAGTTATTTTTTCAAGTTGGTGTTTCTTTTTTTAGGTTTAGAGATTCCAGTATGAAATTGGTCCTTTTGAGACGGTTTTTAGTGCCAGTTTTGTGGATTTTTGTTCTGAGTGGGTTTCCAATTTAGTGAATTGGGAAAGGATTTTTATTTCTCTTCTTTCATCCAGAGAGATCAGGGCAGCGGTTTCCTCCATAGCTCTTATGGGTGTTGTTTTGATTGCTCCTGTCATTATCCTTAGACCAATATTTTGAGCCTTGTCTATTTTTCTTAGGTTGGTTTGGACTGCTGAGCCCCATGCAATGGCACCATATTCTAGTACAGGTCTTACGTAACTGGTAAAAGCTTTTTTAAAATGGGGGGTGCTGCTCTCACTTTGTGCTGGGACAAATGTAGCCTACTATCCCGCCAGAACTTCACGATGATACCATCACATCCCTGTACAAAAAAGGTGACAAATCACAACCTTGTGGGACCCGTACATAGTACTTGAGCTGATGATTTAGTCTTGTGGACTTTAACAAACTGGGGATGTTGGGTCCCTGACATTTAGATTACACATGTTGTTGATCATTAGATGTGGCTGTATGTAGTTTAATGCAGAGGAGAAATCTACAAAGTTCACCCGTGCATACAATTTGGCTGTATCAATATGCTTATAAAGCTGGTCCAAATGCAATAGAATTACATCCTTAGTTCTCCTAGCTGCTTTATATGCCAACTGGTGAGGTTCTAGTTGTTTAAGCAAAAGTTTTTCAAAAACATTTCATAACTATAGGTTTTAGTGCTACTTAGCGAAAATCATTTAAACTACCAGTGTCTGTTTTTGGTTTCTTTGGTACTGGTATGATTTCTGAAGTTTTTACAGATTTGTGAATTAGGCATGTTTGTAGCAAGTTGTTGAAGATGTGAGAGAAGATAAAAAGAGATTTATTCCACACATAGCTTGACCAACTTGCCGCTTATTTTATGGGGTCCAGAAGCCTTTGTTACATTTACTCTTCTAAATAGTAAGATCACCATATCTTTATTTCTTCATTTACAAACTCGAGATATATATACTATATAATGAATGTTATTTATTTAAATTTCATAATTTTCTTTTATCACAAATTTTCAGGTCCATAGATTTTTTTTTTTTTATTTTTTTTTTGCCAAACTTAGCAACTTACATTAAATGAATTTGTATTGAAATAACTAAAAATGTGATTTTTTTTCCTGGCAGTAAATTTGTATTCAGCAAAACCAACTAAAAATATGATGATTTTTCCCTTGCAGTAAATCGGTATTCGGCTCTTTTGATTCCTGCATGTCCTGGAGCCATTCATGATTTGTGTGCCAATGCTGATCTAGCGCAAATAATTACTCACTTTATTCAAGAAAAAAGTAAGCATTTTACATATGAATTTTTTATTTTTGTTATAAGAAAAAAAAAAAAAATAATAAAAAGACTTTTATCTTTGCTACTTTGTGATCCCCTAATTTGTTTTTGACCCAACCATTTTAGAACCAGTGTGTGCTATTGGACATGGAGTTGCTGGCTTATTCTCAGCCAGAAAGGAGGATGGAAAATCTTGGTGGTTGGAAGATTTTTGTTTAACTGCAGTATGGATTTAATTTATTTATTATTGGATAACTATTAAGCTATATATAAAAATCAATAATTATTATATATAACAAGCATTACACACCAGCTATGGCTGTTGATTTGTTCCTTGGTGTTGTTCCCAGTCGTTGACTTGTAGCACCAAACTGCTAGTAGACAACTAAACCATTGTAAGCGTAGTAAATCTTCAGTAATAAAACTTCAAACAGCTTGAATAACTTTATTATGATCAAGACTAAATAGAGCTTTATTTAGAATATAGACAAAATCAAGTTGACATGAGATCAAACCAATTCACTAGAATATATTGTAACAAAATCTAACTCTCTATAAGAACACAATCTTTCAGTCTCACCATCTGGTCTGTCCTCACTCAGACCAAATGAGACAATGCCACCTATGTTGCATCATTCACAACCAATCCATAACAGTCACCATACAAACACACTTAAACACTCCATACCACTTAGCTAGATATAAATTTTTATTTTTTTTTGTGGCTGAAACAGCATTATTTTGTTTATCCCCCTGCCCTAACATACTTTATAGACAGTGAATTTTAATTTCAGTTATTTTGAATTGGAATGAAGTTCTCTCCTTCTCTCTCTCTCTGGAACCCCATTGTTTTTGGGGGGGTTTTATACGCTCTGTGCATCCTAATGCTAAATTCATATAGACTTTGAATTGAATTGGAATGACCCACTTTATAAAAACCCCTCCACACACACCACACACACACACACATACTTGTGGCCTGTGAATTCTAATATGACCTTTTCTCCCTCCCCTACCTTCCCTCAACAAAAAAGGTAAGTCCTACATACAATCTCTTTTCTTTGGCTTCTCAATATTGAATATACTATTTATTGGTTTTCACCAACATCCCCCCCCCCCTTGCATTGTGACACTTTCTCACATATATGTTTGACCATTGAATTTTCATTGAAGCCTTTCTTATCTCTTGCAATAGTTCAAGAGGAGCACCACTATTCACACTTTATTCCACTCTTTACACACTTTTTGTTTATTTCATTAGTTCTAGATTTAGACTTAACATCAGGTCTTTATTTTTATTTTTTTTACACTTTATTTGTCCCATTATTTATAGCTTGGGGATATAAAATAGTCCCAGCACCATCGAGGGGCATGCAGGAGTTCATGCAGGAGGCATGCAAGTTGCAGCCTATGGCTCATAATCATAGTCGTAGCTTCAACTTTCTTGTTACGTAAAATATTAAAGAACTGGTGCCCTTTTCCCATCCCTGTTCACTAAATGCACAAATGCATTTCTTCTAAGATTGTCCTTTAGATATTAATGCACTCTAAATGCTTGTTTTTAATGAAATAAAAAAAAAACATGCACAAATTTAAATTATCAGTACTTTTAAAAAAATGACATTTGTACACTAATTGTTTAATTCTATTTTTGTTGAAGCCTTCATTATTTGAAGTCGGCCAACTTCCAGACTTTGCAATGTTGCCAGTTCTACCTGAAGATTTTATTAAAGATCATGGTGGCAAATATACAGGTAGAGGGACAACCTTTTTTTTTTAATGTTTTGAACCAGGGATTTCATTATATCAGTCTGTAAATCCAAGCTTTGACACTTATCTTACACTTGTACTGCAGCATCTATTCCATAGATGGTCCCCCATTCCCAAGTACATGGAACATCTATTTGACACATAGATTGAAAAAATTGTAAGGCAAAATCTGTGTGCAGATCTATGAAGATTTAGACCTTGAATATGTCAATTGTTGTGGACTTGTTCTCAAATATGGTTTATTATTATTATTATATTGTATCAATAGAACATCAACACACTAGAAAAAACAGTCAAAGTCTGAAAAGTTTTTCAACTAATCAAAATCCCCCCTTTTTTTTGTGCCCTATTTCTGCCTGTCGGCCCAGTCAAGTGTGACACTCTTCCTGCCTACTCAATTTGGTGTTTATAAGTAGGTGGGTAGTTTGTAGGCCTATTATTCTTTGAAATGTATGTTAACAACCTTTGATTATATTCTTATTTAGCTACAGAACCTGATGGAATACATGTTGTTATAGACAGATTTCTTATTACTGGTCAAAATGCAGAGTCAACTGTCACAGCTGTTCAAAATTTGATTCTGATGTGTAGTCAGAAGTAGGTCATTCTAACATATTATCTTTCCTGCTTCAACCCATGTAGGTTAATTCCTCTTGCTTTTTCTTAATGTTTACAGAATGGCCTGGAAAACAGTAAGGACATTTCAGCATTTTAAAAAATTTGTTAAACTCAATTTTTAACGTTTGAAATTATGTGAACAAGTAATAGTTGAAATATATTACCTAAGGAAATTATAACCTTTTTTTTAAAAAAAAATAATTAGACAATTTTGTTTACGTTTCTGTATTAATCTCCATTTTCTTGATTATGAATCCTGTAAACAAAGAATCACTTTATTTTGGTCAAATTTGATGTGCAACAAACCTGTCAGACAAACTAATCACAGCCTTTGATTGGCTGAAATGTTTCATTAAATACAGTGTCATCCTAGATCTATTTTTTAAAGTTTACTTCATCTTGTTTCTTTATTGTGTCGTCCGTTGTAAGGCTTTGTCCTCTTTTTTGTCCACCTTTGTCTGGTAACCCTTATTATTGTAGAATTAAAGAAAGGTCATGATCAGCAATCAAAAAGACTTTACACTTACATAAGCAACGTAAAACATATGTACTAGCTTTGTAATACTTACAATATTGTTACGTATCTCTCCTCTACTATCCAGGCTCTCTTCTAACTGCACCACATGACACAACGAACTTAAAGAATCTCACAACTCATCAGGGCTCCAAAGTAACAGTAACAGTTTAATTTCAAATACATTACACTGTCTTTACAAAATCCTAGCCTTGCTCCGCCTTACTTCACACACCGTCTGTCTCTAACTTCGCCTCATCTGGTCACATTGCGAGGTAGCGTGAAGTGCAGTATTTTTGACACACTCGCCCTTATATAGAGTCTCTACTGGCCTCGAACCTTCTTGACCATTCCAGTTGATCACTTTCGCCGTGACTTGCTTGCGTAATATTTACACACAGGTCATTGTCGAACTGGCGTGCACTGTCACTGGTCATGGTTGACCGCTCATCTAGCGCCGGACTGGGGCGATTTGCGTAGGCTAAAAACACACACAGCCTACAACCATCTGTGTCACCACCGAGTTTGTAACACTGTCCCCTCCTTAGATCTGTCCGTCCCGGACAGCATCAATCTCTTGACATGGGATGTGTAGTTTCATCGCTGCAGGTGGGGGTCGATCGGTGGTGGTGACAATGGGCTTGCCTATAGAGCTAGACGAAGCCATCCACGTTGAATTCAGCAACTGTCGCTTTCGTCTTCTCTGCCAGTTGACCTTCACCTGGTTGCACTGACATCGTGGTCGCATCGCCATCCTTGAACGCAGCCAACGCCGCTTTCTTCTCCTCCAATCAATCTTCATCTTGTTGCAGTGACGTCGTGGTTGACTGCTTGTCTAGCGCCGGACTGGGGCGATTTGCGTAGGCTAAAAAAACACATAGCCTACGACCATCTGTGTCACCACCGAGTTTGTAACAATATGTAGTCACTTTTCCTCAGCTTTAATGTCCATATTCAGCCAGTATTAAATGTTCTTTGCTCCTCAAGATGATTCTTTAAAAACCTTTTATGTAAAAAAAAAATATTAAAATTATATAAAAATAATATTATATTAAAATTATTTTTTTAGAATTATTAGTTAAGGATAAATTAGCATACAAAAAACTTTTTCTTTCATTTTTTTTTTTTTACATGAAATCATCACAGCTAGGATAATGTGGCAAATATGTAGATCACAGCTACGATAATGTGGCAAATATGTAGATCACAGCTAGGATAATGTGGAAAATATGTAGATCACAGCTAGGATAATGTGGCAAATATGTAGATCACAGCCTAGGATAATGTGGCTAATATGTAGATCACAGCCTAGGATAATGTGGCAAATATGTAGATCACAGCTAGGATAATGTGGCAAATATGTAGATCACAGCTAGGATAATGTGGCAAATATGTAGATCACAGCCTAGGATAATGTGGCAAATATGTAGATCAGAGCTAGAATAATGTGGCAAATATGTAGATCACAGCCCTAGAATAATGTGGCAAATATGTAGATCACAGCCCTAGGATAAACACAACTGGGATGGTGGGGGAGAGGGTCCAAATGTCTGTGATGTCGTCAATTTAATTAAACGTAGTAACATTTTATTTTCTAACCACTAAATTTTGTTGATTAAAAACATCTTATCTTGATGAATAAAGAGATAGCAATAATTTTATTTTTCATTAACATACAAATCTTTGTCACCGAAATAACTTTTTACCAAGCCATTCAAATAAATCTACAGTTTTGCTTAGATATAAAAACTTTTTTTTTTGAGAGCTTAGTTATTTTAATTTTTACAAAGCTTATATCAATTCAATCTGTCTGTTACAAATTATATTATTATTATCATCTTGTACACATTATTTCTCCCACTTCCCATTCTCGGATCAAGTTGAAGCTTAGCACAATTATTCATTGTGGATGTAAACACATGAATGAAATGAAAAATTGACCAAGTATTTGATAAGTTAGTTGTAATTAATTCATTTTGTTTTACTAGCACTAGTTAAGGGGAAATAAGCCTTGCATAGAGAATTAGGTCATTGGCTAAAAATGTGCAACTAAGATGATCATAAAGCCTTCTATTTTTATAAGTCTTATTTAGCTCAGTGGCTAGCATGTCAGCTTTCAATCCCGGAGGCCTGTCCTCAAAATCATTATGTTAAGTTTGAGTATCAATAACTGTACACATGCATACAGTGAGCTCTATATTTTTTATTAGAACTCTATTGCTTTTTAATTGCTAAGTATGTAGGCCATAAAAAGATGTAGCCTACTACCTAATTTAATATATAGTGGCATCCATGTGGCCCTTTCGGTGGCTATAACGGCCCATTTAGTACCAGCCCACCGGGCATTTGCCCATATAGCCTGTCCACCCATGATCACCCCCCTTTTCAATGCACTTTTTTAAACATAAAATTAACAATCTAAGCTATTCCTAAAACCATCTAGTCTCTATTGGAAGCTCTTAAGCTGCTGTTTTGGAAATATCCAATGTCATAGTGGGCCTAAGTATTAGATAATTGGGATGTGTGGCTGATTACTATAAACCACTTGGTTATCTGTCAAGGGGGCTTGAGTTTGAATCCTAACTCAAGCTGAGTTGTGTTTGTTTAGCACCTAATGGCAATGGGGAAACTTTCTTCGGTTACTCCCTTTCTCATAAGTTGGACCAGAGCACACTGAGCATGCTTAAGTATGAAAGTTTGGACCAGAGCACACTGAGCATGCTTAAGTATGAAAGTTTGAACCAGAGCACACTGAGCATGCTTAAGTATGAAAGTTTGAACCAGAGCACAGTTTGCATGCATAAGTATGAAAGTTTGAACCAGAGCACACTGGGCATGCATAAGTATGAAAGTTTGAACCAGAGCACACTGAGCATGCTTAAGTATGAAAGTTTGAACCAGAGCACACTGGGCATGCATAAGTATGAAAGTTTGAACCAGAGCACACTGAGCATGCATAAGTATGAAAGTTTGAACCAGAGCACACTCAGCATGCTTAAGTATGAAAGTTTGAACCAGAGCACACTGAGCATGCTTAAGTATGAAAGTTTGGACCAGAGCACACTGAGCATGCTTAAGTATGAAAGTTTGAACCAGAGCACACTGAGCATGCTTAAGTATGAAAGTTTGAACCAGAGCACACTGGGCATGCATAAGTATGAAAGTTTGAACCAGAGCACACTGAGCATGCTTAAGTATGAAAGTTTGAACCAGAGCACTCTGAGCATACTTAAGTATGAAAGTTTGGACCAGAGCACACTGAGCATGCTTAAGTATGAAAGTTTGAACCAGAGCACACTGAGCATGCTTAAGTATGAAAGTTTGAACCAGAGCACACTGAGCATGCTTAAGTATGAAAGTTTGAACCATAGCACACTGAGCATGCTTAAGTATGAAAGTTTGAACCAGAGAACACTGAGCATGCTTAAGTATGAAAGTTTGAACCAGAGCACACTGAGCATGCTTAAGTATGAAAGTTTGAACCAGAGCACACTGAGCATGCTTAAGTATGAAAGTTTGGACCAGAGCACACTGAGCATGCTTAAGTATGAAAGTTTGAACCAGAGCACACTAAGCATGCTTAAGTATGAAAGTTTGAACCAGAGCACACTGGGCATGCATAAGTATGAAAGTTTGAACCAGAGCACACTGAGCATGCTTAAGTATGAAAGTTTGAACCAGAGCACTCTGAGCATACTTAAGTATGAAAGTTTGGACCAGAGCACACTGAGCATGCTTAAGTATGAAAGTTTGAACCAGAGCACACTAAGCATGCTTAAGTATGAAAGTTTGAACCAGAGCACACTGGGCATGCTTAAGTATGAAAGTTTGAACCAGAGCACACTGAGCATGCTTAAGTATGAAAGTTTGAACCAGAGCACACTGGGCATGCTTAAGTATGAAAGTTTGAACCAGAGCACACTGGGCATGCATAAGTATGAAAGTTTGAACCAGAGCACACTGGGCATGCATAAGTATGAAAGTTTGAACCAGAGCGCACTGAGCATGGTTAAGCATGAAAGTTTGGATCAGAGCGCACTGAGCATGTTTAAGTATGAAAGTTTGGATTAGAGCGCACTGAGCATGTTTTAGTATGAAAGTTTGGATTAGAGTGCACCTGTTAGGGATAAGCCACAATGATAGAATTAATTTTTTCCTTGAACCTGTGGTGCTAGAGATAAGCTGCAATGATAGGATTTGAATTTATCCTTGAAACTGTGGTGTTAGTGATAAGCCACAATTATAGGATTTGATTTGTTTCCTTAACTCTGCCTTCATAACTGCCCTATATGTTTCATTAGTTGCTGTTATCAGTTTCTTTTCAATGTCTAAAAAAGTATATAACAATCTGGCTAAAGCTAGCAGACTATTTGCAATTTAGATGTTTTCATTTTCTGATAAAATTCCATATCTTCTGGATTGCTTTTGAGTACTAGTTACTGTGTAAAAAGCTACTAAAGATACCGCGGGTGCTTGCACTTGACTGATAATAAAATATGGTTACTCAACAATGATGTTCTGTTGGTTGTGGGTGTGTGACAGTTCAGAAGGCATTGCTATTTCTCCAACCGCTGCTCTAGGTGAGCCACTTATCTTTTTGAAATGTCTCATACATAACAAATGCTTTAAGATTTAAAGACCTGTTCAGACATCAGCTTAATCTTACTGTCACAAATAAAACTCTTGGCAACAAATGGCTTTTGAAAGAAAAAATCAGTCTTTTAAAAAGAGACCCATATTTGAGATCACAAGCTACATTCAAAGGCACCATTGACTAAAAGTGAAATGAGTAAGAATGTCAGAGACCAAAACTCAATAGTTTTATTTCTATACTTTCATTTTCCTTTTTCATTCATTAATAATTGATAATTTTTTTTTACAGGCAAGTAAAGAATTTAACAATGAACAAGTAGAGTTAAAGCTTCATCTCAATCAGTAAAGCATGTTATTCACCAACATTGTGAGTCATTCAGTTGAGTTTGTAGAGTTTCCAAGTCTATGCCAACAATTCCAGTGTAGCAGATTCCTTTCTTTTGTGTTGGGCTGGTTCTGTGTTTACTAGAATATTTTTTTTTATACAAATACAGGTGGATGCCATTTAATACATAAAAGAAATTAAATTATTGTGAATCAGAAAACTAATTCAAGTGTTTATTTGTAAAACCTAAGTTGCATTGAAATTATTTGTAGCCAATTTTTTATGCACTGCATCCCATTAAGAAAAAAACAAACAAGGTAACAAAGACTTATTGTGTGGAAAAACTCAAAATCACCCTGTGAAGTGGTAAAAAAACAGGTTTCAATATTTTCAGAAAGAAAATCAGAAACTATGAACTACAAACTATCAATAACTACAACCCTAGCTCTGTCAGAAACTATGAACTACAAACTATCAATAACTACAACCCTAGCTCTGTCAGAAACTATGAACTACAAACTATCAATAACTACAACCCTAGCTCTGTCAGAAACTATGAACTACAAACTATCAATAACTACAACCCTAGCTCCGTCAGAAACTATAAACTACAAACTATCAATAACTACAACCCTAGCTCTGTCTGAAACTATAAACTACAAACTATCAATAACTACAACCCTATCTCTGTCAGAAACTATGAACTACAAACTATCAATAACTACAACCCTATCTCCGTCAGAAACTATTAACTACAAACTATCAATAACTACAACCCTATCTCTGTCAGAAACTATGAACTACAAACTATCAATAACTACAACCCTAGCTCTGTCAGAAACTATAAACTACAAACTATCAATAACTACAACCCTATCTCCGTCAGAAACTATGAACTACAAACTATCAATAACTACAACCCTAGCTCTGTCAGAAACTATGAACTACAAACTATCAATAACTACAACCCTAGCTCTGTCAGAAACTATAAACTACAAACTATCAATAACTACAACCCTAGCTCTGTCAGAAACTATAAACTACAAACTATCAATAACTACAACCCTAGCTCTGTCCATACAAAACAAAGACATGGGTGTGTCAAAAGCGTTGCTGATACTGTTGTATTGTTAGTTCGACTAAAGACTTGATAACATAGGATACAGAGATTTATTAATATTATTATTACATTGTAAATATTCCTATGTATTCAATGAACTGATAGTTATGAAGATATAGTTCAATGTGTACCTGGCTGATGTTATTGAAGGATTCTCTAAATGATTTGTTTCATTCAAAGCCTCAACAAAGAAACTTTTCTCTTTAGTCCAGTGTTACATTGTGTCGGTGTGCATTGTACTTCACATATCTACTTATTAATTGGTATGTTAAATTATATTCGATTTATATGCATACTAAATAGATTTTTTTCTCTTTAAAAAAAAACAGGATTTATTTCAAATGTAAGTAGCCATTAATAAAGTACTTAATTTAGCAATACCATTTTTTAAATTTATTTTTTTTAGAAAAAAAACCCACTAAAAGTTGGCAATAATGTCATCTATATTACTCAATAGTCTCCGTGTTTTTTACTACTGATAGTGAATAGTTGTGGAAATGGGGCATTTTTATAAAAAAAAACTGCTTGTAAAGTTAATTTAAAAATTAAATGTTTGGCTATAAGAAAAAAAAAGGTAGTTGTTGCATCAGAACTCTCAAAGATCTAAACTATCATGATGATGGATTTTCAATTATCTTTTCTTTTAGTTTCTGAGCTCTAAACACGATGAACGGACACAAAACTAAGTCTGGCTTTTCCCCTTTCAAGGGCGCTAAAAGGAGAAATTTACAAAAACTTTGCAGTTATAGGTACTTGAGAAATGCCTTTCACAGAAGCAAGAGCAGAGACTGACAGACTTTTATTCGAGACCATTGTATACAGGCATTGCTAGTCGTTCCTGCCGCCAACAGAAATATCATTTTTGAGTTAGGTCATGACTCACCTTTTGCGGGTCATATGGAGACTTACAGTTCGAAGTGCAGCATATCCCTGGTAAAGGAATCGTCGTAGCGGACATTCTGTCACGCTTATAGTTATAAGCCTACGTGGCTTCTTACAAGCATGTGTTGTTTGATCAAAGACCGTGTGTCTTAAACTTAGACTGTGTGTCTATAACATTGAAGTTCGTGTGACTACGTCAAGATCTTTGTGCCTATGTCTAAGTCTGTATGACTACTTATTTTTTACAATTGCGCGAATGATTCGGAAGTGTGTTAGTTGTCAGAGAGAGTCCAGCTTGTGTGTGATATGCAGTAAAGATGATTAAAGGTTTCTGTGTTTGATCTAGTGGTTGAAGTGTTGTATTTCGTTAACTACAGCTGAACCAGGGACACCTAGAGACGTAGCGAGACTTAAGGTAGTTTCAAGACAGAAGAAGGAATAGAATAGGAAAGCTCTAAGTCTTTTAAATTAGTACGTAAGTAAATCTTTATCTACAAGTTTAACAAAATCAAATTAATAATGAAAAAATATACGGTAATTTTTATGTTGAAAAAAAAAGTAAAATTTGAAAGCTGCAATTAGATCTGTTCCGACTCAAATAGGCGAAAGCTACCATTGCAAGTTGAACGAAAGTTTAAAATAAAAACAAAATATATTTTAAAAACGCTAGTTTATCAATTACTTTGGATCAGTCATATAAATAGATTTGTAATAGAACTTGACTAACAATAATAAATCTGTGCGATTAGAAATATTTTTACCAAATGTTTTTGTTTAGCGCAATTTCATGCTTTTAGCTTTCTCGCTACGCTATGATCCTATCACTTGTCTCAATACACTATGATCCTATCACTTGTCTCAATACACTATGATCCTATCACTTGTCTCAATACACTATGATCCTATCACTTGTCTCAATACACTATGATCCTATCACTTGTCTCAATACACTATGATCCTATCACTTGTCTCAATACACTATGATCCTATCACTTGTCTCAATACACTATGATCCTATCACTTGTCTCAATACACTATGATCCTATCACTTGTCTCAATACACTATGATCCTATCACTTGTCTCAATACACTATGATCCTATCACTTGTCTCAATACACTATGATCCTATCACTTGTCTCAATACACTATGATCCTATCACTTGTCTCAATACACTATGATCCTATCACTTGTCTCAATACACTATGATCCTATCACTTGTCTCAATACACTATGATCCTATCACTTGTCTCAATACACTATGATCCTATCACTTGTCTCAATACACTATGATCCTATCACTTGTCTCAATACACTATGACCCTATCACTTGTCTCAATACACTATGACCCTATCACTTGTCTCAATACACTATGACCCTATCACTTGTCTCAATACACTATGATCCTATCACTTGTCTCAATACACTATGATCCTATCACTTGTCTCAATACGCTATGACCCTATCACTTGTCTCAATACGCTATGACCCTATCACTTGTCTCAATACGCTATGATCCTATCACTTGTCTCAATACGCTATGATCCTATCACTTGTCTCACTACGCTATGATCCTATCACTTGTCTCACTACGCTATGATCCTATCACTTGTCTCACTACGCTATGATCCTAACACTTGTCTCACTACGCTATGATCCTATCACTTGTCTCAATACGCTATGATCCTATCACTTGTCTCAATACACTATGATCCTATCACTTGTCTCAATACACTATGATCCTATCACTTGTCTCAATACACTATGATCCTATCACTTGTCTCAATACACTATGATCCTATCACTTGTCTCAATACACTATGATCCTATCACTTGTCTCAATGCACTATGATCCTATCACTTGTCTCAATGCACTATGATCCTATCACTTGTCTCAATGCACTAAGATCATATCACTTGTCTCAATGCACTATTATCCTATCACTTGTCTCAATGCACTATGATCCTATCACTTGTCTCAATACACTATGATGATATCACTTGTCTCAATACGCTATGATGATATCACTTGTCTCAATACGCTATGATCCTATCACTTGTCTCAATACGCTATGATCCTATCACTTGTCTCAGTATACACTATGACCCTAACACTTGTCTCAATACACTATGACCCTATCACTTGTCTCAGTATACACTATGACCCTATCACTTGTCTCAATACGCTATGATCCTATCACTTGTCTCAATACGATATGATCCTAACACTTGTCTCAATACACTATGATCCTATCACTTGTCTCAATGCACTATTATCCTATCACTTGTCTCAATACACTATGATCCTATCACTTGTCTCAATACACTATGATAATATCACTTGTCTCAATACACTATGATGATATCGCTTGTCTCAATACACTATGATCCTATCACTTGTCTCAATACACTATGATCCTATCACTTGTCTCAATACACTATGATCCTATCACTTGTCTCAATACACTATGATCCTATCACTTGTCTCAATGCACTATGATCCTATCACTTGTCTCAATGCACTATTATCCTATCACTTGTCTCAATACACTATGATCCTATCACTTGTCTCAATACACTATGACAATATCACTTGTCTCAATACACTATGACCCTATCACTTGTCTCAATACACTATGATGATATCACTTGTCTCAATACGCTATGATCCTATCACTTGTCTCAATACACTATGACAATATCACTTGTCTCAATACACTATGACCCTATCACTTGTCTCAATACACTATGATGATATCACTTGTCTCAATACGCTATGATCCTATCACTTGTCTCAATACGCTATGACCCTATCACTTGTCTCAGTATACACTATGACCCTAACGCTTGTCTCAGTATACACTATGACCCTAACACTTGTCTCAATACACTATGACCCTATCACTTGTCTCAGTATACACTATGACCCTATCACTTGTCTCAATACGCTATGATCCTATCACTTGTCTCAATACACTATGATCCTATCACTTGTCTCAATACGCTTTGGCCCTATCACTTGTCTCAATATGCTATGGCCCTATCACTTGTCTCAATACGCTATGGCCCTATCACTTGTCTCAATACGCTATGACCCTATCGCTTGTCTCAATACGCTATGATCCTATCACTTGTCTCTGTACATTATGATCATATCACTTGTCTCAATACACTATGACCCTATCACTTGTCTCAATACACTATGACCCTATCACTTGTCTCAATACGCTATGACCCTATCACTTGTCTCAATACGCTATGATCCTATCACTTGTCTCTGTACACTATGATCATATCACTTGTCTCTGTACACTATGACCCTGTCACTTGTCTCAATACACTATGGCCCTATCACTTGTCTCAATACGCTATGGCCCTATCACTTGTCTCAATACGCTATGAACCTATCACTTGTCTAAATACGCTATGGCCCTATCACTTGTTTCAATGCGCTATGGCCCTATCACTTGTCTCAATACACTATGGCCCTATCACTTGTCTCAATACGCTATGGCCCTATCACTTGTCTCAATACGCTATGGCCCTATCACTTGTCTCAATACGCTATGACCCTATCACTTGTCTCAATACACTATGGCCCTATCACTTGTCTCAATACACTATGGCCCTATCACTTGTCTCAATACACTATGGCCCTATCACTTGTCTCAATACACTATGGCCCTATCACTTGTCTCGACCAGTTGGGAAAGGGTTGGGGGAGAAAGAAGGGGGTTACTTGATCGCTTTTTAAATGCATTTATTAAAAAATGAAATAAAAGTTGAACGACCTGTATTCGAAATCGACGGTTCTAGCCTCCTCAAGCCAACATACTAACTACTGTACCAGAGTAGTACACACACAGCATACTAACCACTGTACCAGAGAAGTACACACACACACACAAAATAGGTTTTATAATTATCTATTTTTAATTTCAAACTTAAAAAGCAAAGTATAAAGAGTACTTATTCAACTGATTCCACCACACCAAAGTACAGTTCGATACCAAATAAAATAATGTTTGTTTAAAACTTTAAATTTAGTGACTGATTTTTTGCTTTGATTTTGTTTTTTTTAGGTGAGATTTTAATACTAAACCATAACTTGCCCCAGCACAGCTAAGGGGGTTTTGAGTTTAAAACCCCCGTTCAAAACCCCATAACAATGGGTTTTGAGTTTAAAACCCCCTACCAGGGTTTTTTTTTCAGTTATTTCCACCTCTTCTATGATACAAAAAATGCAAACGACAATCCTTAAATTCCGAGAGCACAGTTAATGAAGATTTTGATTTTAAAACCCCCTCTTCAATATAAAAAAAGCAAATTACACACTCAAAATTCTATGAGCGTAGCCAAAGAGGTTTTGAGATGGCTTTTTTTTTAAAGTTTAAAACCCTTCCAGATGGTTTTGAGTTTAAAATCCCCCAAAGCGTTATGAGGTGGAAAACCTCTATCTTCAATATTATTCTAAAGTAAACTACAGTTTCAAACCCCCAACAGATGATTTGGACGATAAAACTTCCCTTTCTACCAGTGGCGGGGCTCCATTAATAAAGTGCAGTGAAGTGAGATCGGGTCTAAATCAAGGAAATCCTGTGCCGAACTGGGAGTCGAACCCTTAGTAAGATTGTGACAGAGCGTTACATGAGGTTTGCGGGACATGTTCTCCGACAAAATGAATTACGCATAAGAAGAGTTGCGATGACATCCTAGTACAACTTGGCACCACACATTCTCGGAGGTTCTAACAGCAGGTGGAAAGAGGCTTCAGGCATTGCCAGTGACAGATTTTTGTGGAAACAGCTTGACGGCAAATGCGCCGAACGGCGCGTGAGGATCTAAGTCAGTAAGAATAGCACATTAGGTTTTTGAAATAAAACATTATAATATCAGGAAAATGCACTGTAGATACCTCAGAATATGCATTTTGTTGGCTTTCAATACCAGAAATAGTGCTTGACGGCGGGGAACTCTTAGCGCTCTTGCTGGCAATGGCGGGGAGTCATTTTTTCCCACTAACTCCAGGAAGAACCTATTCTAGGGCACAATAAACGTCTTCCGAAAGAATGAAGGGTCAGAATGTAATAAAGATTATGTACACACACACACATACATACATCTAAATTTTTTTTTTTTTCGCGAGGTGGGGGAGGCGGAAAAAAATTCCCCCCACCCCGAAAAAAATCCTGGCTACGCCCATGAGGGTATGTACTTGTTTTTAGTATATTTAGTCACTGCATGAAACATTAAAATAGTTATATTAGTAATAGGCCGTATCTAGGCTGGGAAAAAGCCTATCTTCTGCTGCCTATTTCATTCGAATGTACATGAATACAATGTGAATGTGGAAGTACAACTACACGTATTCATCTCTCTTTCTCTCTCTCTTTCTCTCTCTCTTTCTCTCTCTCTCTCTTTTGCAGTGTTTAGACTCAAACTAAAAGAACCAAACTAAAAAAAAGCGAGAAAGTAAGAGGAGCGTTTGAAAACATCATTCATTTTGTATTAGAGTTGCTGTCCTTTGATGTACCAATCAGTGATGAAAGATGCGAGAGTAAGACATTCAGATCCAACAGTACAATGCCTCCAAATACTGTGGAAAAAAAAGGCAATAATACTGTGACATTGATACTCCCTTCTGGCTCAAATTTAGTTTGTATTGAACAATGCTTGAAAAAACAATTCTTCTCGAATTGATATAAATAGCAGCCCTAAAATCTACACAATGACCTCAAATTCTTCAATTATGGTCTCCTTCAGTCGCGAAAAGGCAATGAATCATAACATAGATTCATGAGATCACTTGCGTATCCTCCCCCCCTCCCCCCCCCTCCCCCCCCCCCCAATTTGTATATGAATTCTTGACTTACGTCACTAAAATGTACTAATTAGTTATATTATAACCATTTTTAGAGAATGTCGCCTCCCCCCTCTCTCTAATATGTTGTGGCCGATTCAGTGAAGAGGGGGGAGATTACATCACCTCAACCCTTGGAGTGGGAGGAGGTGCATTTTGCATGCAGAAATTATAGTTTGTGAACAAAATATGTTGAATATCTATATGCCATATTTTTTTATATATATATTATGTCGCTTCCCTTCTAGTATATCATATTTAGTTTTATTTAATAGTTTTATATCGATATACTATAAGCAAAAACGGCTCTAACGATTTTCTTTAAAATTTCAACGGCTATGTATATAAATGAGAAAAAAGATTCTCAACTCAGTGACCACATCGGGAAAACTTAAGGTCGACCGTTATATCGATTTGAAAATGTTTCATTATCGAAAATTAATTTTGGCTAAAATATTTTGTGAATGAAAATATTCCATGACGTCAAAGGGAAAAAAAACTTGACACCGCTTACGTCAGTAGTACACTAAGACATTTCTTCGCAAACAAGAAAATGTTTTAATGAATCCATTGACCTAATTAAACATTTGCGCACCATCCTATTATAGATTGATTTACTATGTAACTATGGAAGAGAAAAATTGAAATTAAATTTGCCAATGTATGATTAATTATTGTGTTTAAAGTGCTTTATAAATTGTTTACACTTTAATTGCGTAGAGACATGTACGTAGGGTACGGTTATAATAATATGAAGACATTAGAGAACTCGAAGTTGTCATGGTATAACTGTGCATGACATGAAATACAAATTATCATTATAATCTTGTTTTGTAAAAAAATGATTTATATATATATATATATGACAATAGTGAGCTACCTAAGCATGTTATTATAAACACTAGTGAGTTACCTAAGTATATTTTAATATGAACACTAGTGAGTTACCTAAGCATATTTTAATATGAACACTAGTGAGTTACCTAAGCATATTTTAATATGAACACTAGTGAGTTACCTAAGCATATTTTAATATGAACACTAGTGAGTTACCTAAGCATATTAATATTATTCCCAGGGAGCCAATACTTCGTGCACTTGGTCTATTGTCATCTATACTATTCAGTTTTCTAAAAGATGCTGATGTATTGGATGCATCCACAAGTAGTTCACTGATGATCTTTTCAATCTAATCATGAAAAAATATTTTGTAATAATGTTCTAAAATAGTGTCTTTTTTTCAAGTAAAAACTTGATTCTATTTAAAAAGTAATAACTTGCTTCTATTTAAAAAGTAATAATTGATTCCATTTAAAAAGTAATAACTTGCTTCCATTTAAAAAGTAATAATTGATTCTATTTAAAAAGTAATAATTGATTCTATTTAAAAAGTAATAATTGATTCTATTTAAAAAGTAATAACTTGCTTCTATTTAAAAAGTAATAACGATTCTACCTTACCTTTTTCCTTACACACCTTCATGAATGACTTACCTTCTTCCTTACACACCTTCATGAATGAATTACCTTCTTCCTTACACATTTTTCATGAATGTCTTACCTTCTTCCTTAAACACCTTCATGAATGAATTACCTTCTTCCTTACACACATTCAATAATGACTTACTTTCTTCCTTACACAATTACATGAATGACTTACCTTCTTCCTTACACACCTTCATGAATGACTTACTTTCTTCCTTACCAACCTTCATGAATGACTTACCTTCTTCCTTACACACCTTCATGAATGACTTACCTTCTTCCTTACACACCTTCATAAATGACTTACCTTCTTCCTTACACACCTTCATAAATGACTTACCTTCTTCCTTACACACCTTCATAAATGACTTACTTTCTTCCTTACACACCTTCATAAATGACTTACTTTCTTCCTTACACACCTTCATGAATGAC
Source organism: Biomphalaria sudanica (assembly GCA_036873155.1). Taxonomy (NCBI): domain Eukaryota; kingdom Metazoa; phylum Mollusca; class Gastropoda; family Planorbidae; genus Biomphalaria; species Biomphalaria sudanica. The sequence continues at coordinate 42,264 of JAZGLO010005211.1, read as the reverse complement.
TTACTTTCTTCCTTACACACCTTCATGAATGACTTACTTTCTTCCTTACACACCTTCATGAATGACTTACTTTCTTCCTTACACACCTTCATGAATGACTTACTTTCTTCCTTACACACCTTCATGAATGACTTACTTTCTTCCTTACACACCTTCATGAATGACTTACCTTCTTCCTTACACACCTTCATGAATGACTTACCTTCTTCCTTACACACCTTCATGAATGACTTACCTTCTTCCTTACACACCTTCATGAATGACTTACCTTCTTCCTTACACACCTTCATGAATGACTTACCTTCTTCCTTACACACCTTCATGAATGACTTACCTTCTTCCTTACACACCTTCATGAATGACTTACCTTCTTCCTTACACACCTTCATGAATGACTTACCTTCTTCCTTACACACCTTCATGAATGACTTACCTTCTTCCTTACACACCTTCATGAATGACTTACCTTCTTCCTTACACACCTTCATGAATGACTTACCTTCTTCCTTACACACCTTCATGAATGACTTACCTTCTTCCTTACACACCTTCATGAATGACTTACCTTCTTCCTTACACACCTTCGTGAATGACTTACCTTCTTCCTTACACACCTTCATGAATGACTTACCTTCTTCCTTACACACCTTCATGAATGACTTACCTTCTTCCTTACACACCTTCATGAATGACTTACCTTCTTCCTTACACACCTTCATGAATGACTTACCTTCTTCCTTACACACCGTCATGAATGACTTACCTTCTTCCTTACACACCTTCATGAATGACTTACTTTCTTCCTTACACACCTTCATGAATGACTTACTTTCTTCCTTACACACCTTCATGAATGACTTACTTTCTTCCTTACACACCTTCATGAATGACTTACTTTCTTCCTTACACACCTTCATGAATGACTTACTTTCTTCCTTACACACCTTCGTGAATGACTTACCTTCTTCCTTACACACCTTCGTGAATGACTTACCTTCTTCCTTACACACCTTCGTGAATGACTTACCTTCTTCCTTACACACCTTCGTGAATGACTTACCTTCTTCCTTACACACCTTCGTGAATGACTTACCTTTTTCCTTACACACCTTCGTGAATGACTTACCTTCTTCCTTACACACCTTCATGAATGAATTACCTTCTTCCTTACACACCTTCATGAATGAATTACCTTCTTCCTTACACACCTTCATGAATGACTTACCTTCTTCCTTACACACCTTCATGAATGACTTACCTTCTTCCTTACACACCTTCATGAATGACTTACCTTCTTCCTTACACACCTTCATGAATGACTTACTTTCTTCCTTACACACCTTCATGAATGACTTACCTTCTTCCTTACACACCTTCATGAATGACTTACCTTCTTCCTTACACACCTTCATGAATGACTTACCTTCTTCCTTACACACCTTCATGAATGACTTACCTTCTTCCTTACACACCTTCATGAATGACTTACCTTCTTCCTTACACACCTTCATGAATGACTTACCTTCTTCCTTACACACCTTCATGAATGACTTACCTTCTTCCTTACACACCTTCATGAATGACTTACCTTCTTCCTTACACACCTTCATGAATGACTTACCTTCTTCCTTACACACCTTCATGAATGAATTACCTTCTTCCTTACACACCTTCATGAATGAATTACCTTCTTCCTTACACACCTTCATGAATGACTTACCTTCTTCCTTACACACCTTCATGAATGACTTACCTTCTTCCTTACACACCTTCATGAATGACTTACCTTCTTCCTTACACACCTTCATGAATGACTTACTTTCTTCCTTACACACCTTCATGAATGACTTACCTTCTTCCTTACACACCGTCATGAATGACTTACTTTCTTCCTTACACACCTTCATGAATGACTTACCTTCTTCCTTACTCACCTACATGAATGACTTACTTTCTTCCTTACACACCTTCATGAATGACTTACCTTCTTCCTTACTCACCTACATGAATGACTTACTTTCTTCCTTACACACCTTCATGAATGACTAACCTTCTTCCTTACACATTCTTCATGAATGAGTTACCTTCTTCCTTACACACCTTCATGAACGACTTACTTTCTTCCTTACACACCTTCATGAACGACTTACCTTCTTCCTTACACACCTTCATGAATGACTTACTTTCTTCCTTACACACCTATATGAATGACTTACCTTCTTCCTTACACACCTATATGAATGACTTACCTTCTTCCTTACACACCTTCATGAATGACTTACCTTCTTCCTTACACACCTTCATGAATGACTTACCTTCTTCCTTACACACCTTCATGAATGACTAACCTTCTTCCTTACACACCTTCATGAATGACTTACCTTCTTCCTTACACACCTTCATGAATGACTTACCTTCTTCCTTACACACCTTCATGAATGACTTACCTTCTTCCTTACACACCTTCATGAATGACTTACTTTCTTCCTTACTCACCTTCATGAATGACTTACTTTCTTCCTTACACACCTTAATGAATGACTTACCTTCTTCCTTACACATTCTTCATGAATGAGTTACCTTCTTCCTTACACACCTTCATGAATGACTTACTTTCTTCCTTACACACCTTCATGAATGACTTACCTTCTTCCTTACACACCTTTATGAATGACTTACCTTCTTCCTTACACACCTTCATGAATGACTTACTTTCTTCCTTACACACCTATATGAATGACTTACCTTCTTCCTTACACACCTTCATGAATGAATTACTTTCTTCCTTACACACCTTCATGAATGACTAACCTTCTTCCTTACACACCTTCATGAATGACTTACCTTCTTCCTTACACATCTTCATGAATGACTTACCTTCTTCCTTACACACCTTCATGAATGACTTACCTTCTTCCTTACACACCTTCATGAATGACTTACTTTCTTCCTTACTCACCTTCATGAAAGACTTACTTTCTTCCTTACACACCTTCATGAATGACTTACCTTCTTCCTTACACACCGTCATGAATGACTTACTTTCTTCCTTACACACCTTCGTGAATGACTTACCTTCTTCCTTACACACCTTCATGAATGACTTACTTTCTTCCTTACACACCTTCATGAATGACTTACCTTCTTCCTTACACACCTTCATGAATGACTTACTTTCTTCTTTACACACCTTCATGAATGACTTACTTTCTTCTTTACACACCTTCATGAATGACTTACTTTCTTCCTTACACACCTTCATGAATGACTTACCTTCTTCCTTACACACCTTCATGAATGACTTACCTTCTTCCTTACACACCTTCATGAATGACTTACCTTCTTCCTTACACACCTTCATGAATGACTTACCTTCTTCCTTACACACCTTCATGAATGACTAACCTTCTTCCTTACACATTCTTCATGAATGAGTTACCTTCTTCCTTACACACCTTCATGAATGACTTACCTTCTTCCTTACACATTCTTCATGAATGAGTTACCTTCTTCCTTACACACCTTCATGAATGAATGAATTTCTTTATTACACACCTTCATGAATGAATGAATTTCTTTCTTACACATCCTGCTTGACTTTTTTTTACACAAGAAACCTTTCCATACCTGATATTTAAAGCCAATCTAAGTTTAACAGTAGTAATTAGTCACCTACCTTTTCCTCAGGTGTTAGAACAAGGTATTCAGGTGAGAGTATGATAGGAGGTTGGTCACAATCGCAGTAGCAAACAGCCTCCAGCCAACCTGATAAAATATTTTTCTTGTTTATTGGAATTTACTAATAAGTTACCACTGTAGATACTCTATTAATACATGTACATTATATATATAAATACTTATCTATCAATACATGTGTATATTATATTTTTAAAAATATAGATGGCATTGTCTCAGATTCTGAAGATTCTGATTGAGAGATGTAGTGACGTGACCACTCAAACCCAGTTGCGATCTGTATATTTTGCTACATTAGATGCAGACCAATTTGTTGTCCTCAAGGAGTCTTTTTCAAAAGCTCTTCTTTTAGTCTCAAATGTATGTCCCACGACTTTCGTGAAAGTTGCCCAGTTAGATAAAATACGTCTGCACATTTTGTCTACAAACACTTCCGTATGTTATACATGCAAATAACTATTTGTATTAGATTTGCATTACAAAGACACTTTACACAAAAGCCGACTACAAAATGCATTTATATATATAAAAACACTTCTACAAATACAACTATACATGACGCCTACGTGTAAATCCTGTCTACATACATTATCTTCCTGCCACTGGTAGACCTAAGGGTGAGAAGTGGTAGAGGTGACCTTATCAACCCCCGCGGCCCCCTCCTGGCGTATTTACACTTTCTCCTTTAGCTTGCAAACTCTTTAGGATTAACAATGGAAACTGATTGGGTATTTCGAAAATGGCTCTAATGACTTTCCTAGAAATGTGTATGTCTTTAGGAAAAAAATAACTTCCTTATTCGCCAGTGAAGACTCTGGATTGATCATTAAAAATTTTCAAAATATATAAACATATTAAAGTAAATTTGACACAGACATAATATGGAGGCTGATGAATCATTACAGAGTTCCAACAAAGTTCGCAAATATCATTAAACAGTTATAAAATGGCTCATCGTGCCAAGTAATACACAATGGAAAGTTGACCAAGATTTTTCAAGTTAAAACATGAGTAAGACAGGGCTGTTTGCTTTTTGTTGGTGATTGATTAGGTCATGAGACAGACAGTCTTAGAAACAAGTGCGGGATACAATGGACCCTAACAAAACATCTGGAGGACCTGGATTTCGCCGACATCTGCCTCCTCTCCCATACGCAACCAATTGCTCAAACCAAACTGCCCAAACTCTCAGAAGTAGCAAAAAAGACTGGACTTATAATCAACAAAAAGAAGAGAATCAGTAACAGACAAGAGAGCCAGGCCAATCCTACTCTATTCATACAGACAAGAGAGCCAGGCCACTCCTACTCTATTCATACAGACAAGAGAGCCAGGCCAATCCTACTCAATTCATACAGATAAAAGAGCCAGGCCAATCCAACTCTATTCATACAGACAAGAGAGCCAGGCCAATCCTACTCTATTCATACAGACAAGAGAGCCAGGCCAATCCTACTCTATTCATACAGACAAGAGAGCCAGGCCAATCCTACTCTATTCATACAGACAAGAGAGCCAGGCCAATCCTACTCTATTCATACAGACAAGAGAGCCAGGCCAATCCTACTCTATTCATACAGACAAGAGAGCCAGGCCAATCCTACTCTATTCATACAGACAAGAGAGCCAGGCCAATCCTACTCTATTCATACAGACAAGAGAGCCAGGCCAATCCTACTCTATTCATACAGACAAGAGAGCCAGGCCAATCCTACTCTATTCATACAGACAAGAGAGCCAGGCCAATCCTACTCTATTCATACAGACAAGAGAGCCAGGCCAATCCTACTCTATTCATACAGACAAGAGAGCCAGGCCAATCCTACTCTATTCATACAGACAAGAGAGACAGGCCAATCCTACTCTATTCATACAGACAAGAGAGATAGGCCAATCCTACTCTATTCATACACCAGCCTTGGTAAGAAGCACTTCACTTCTATGAGAAATAAAGCGTAGAGCTGATATACAAAATGGATTAAGTCAGTTTGCCCTTTCCACTCTTCGAGCGATCTGGCGCTCCAATGCACTGTCTTTACAAATTAAGATACGAATCTATAGCACAAACGTTAAGTCTGTCCTTCTGTACGGTTCAGAGACATAAAAAGTCACAAAAACAAAATGTGAAAAATTCCAGACCTTTGCTAACACATGCCTACACCGGTTATCGGGAATTAATTGGCCCGAAAATAAATAACTAGTCGACTTGTGGAAGAGAGCCAGACAAAACCCATAGCTCAAGATATCGAAAAGTGAAAGTGAAGCTGGATAGGAGACACCCTGCGAAAACCAGCTCCCAATGTTACGGGCACGACATGGCCTGAATTGTGCCGATGTGCCAAAAACTCAAAACTCAAACTTCCAATGTTGCAATTCAGGCACTTGATTGGACTCCACAAGGAAAGGAAGTGGGCAGGCCCAAGCAAACCTGAAAGAACCAAGTTCGGTGGAGAGGTGCGGCCCTTTTCTCGGCAGGGCGTTCACAGGATTTAATGTGTAAGTCAAGTCAAAGTCAAGTCAGTAAGGTAAGTCAAAGTCAATTTGGCTTACGTCTTTACACGGCTGTAGAACAACTTGATTGAGCCAAACTCAATGGAAAGACTTCTTGCAACAATAAGAATAAAGCTTGTCTTCGAGTCCGAAGATTAATGAAGAATGCAGTTCCAGCTGTGACCTACATATTTTGCAACATTTAAGGCAAGCAAAACCATTGTCCGCCGGTGGTCGATTAAGACTTTCATTTCTCCGTCTACAATGACTAGAAACAAAAAACATTTAGAGACGTTTTTAAAACTACAAGTTTTCCTTTGATGGAGCTTATTGCTTTGCTCTTAATAACTAATGAAAGATATTTTTTTTAAAAAGCACCTTTTTTTTACTCCGCCCCATTTCCCCAGCCAACGAAAAAATCCTGGTAACGCCCATGTGTAGAGTATAGAAAATTCTAGTTTGGTAATATAGGTATAGACTAGGGAACATTCAAACACAGTAGTCTCTACTAGAATACTGGATCTAGTCTTGATAGTGTGTCTATATTGTATAAGTATTATATAGCTAGGTGTAAATGGTGACACATTCATTCTGGGAGATCTAATGATTTCTACATCTCACAGTGCTCAAAATATTTCTCAACGTCTATTTATTTCTTGAACTCTTTATTGAATACATTGAGGTATTCCTCTCATTTCTATGAGATTATCCACAGGTGCTTCGTGACTTAAGGAGTCGCTAAAAACATGTACAACGTGTTTTAAATATTAAGCACCAAAACGTCCTGCTTTACCCCTTCTAAGTAACACTAGAGTAACACTAATGAATCAAGCGCTCGCCCCTCAACCAACTCGTGGGAGGAGAGGGGAAAGAGCTCAATTTTGAGAAGAAATTCCATCATGTGAGTAAAACCTTTACTTATGTAAGTCATATGTACTCATCTTTGATCCTTAGGGTACTCATATAGTGTGTCGCACCCTTCCCTCTACTACTATGCTTGACCCCTAAGTGGACATATCCTATACGTTTTTCTTTCAATTGCTGGTACAAGTTATTTTTAACATCTGTTAAATAACAAAACAAAAAGTGTGTTGCCATAGTTTATACTATTCTATTCCTATTCAGGTAAAGATAGGGAGTCGTGAAGTGGAAACGTTTAATGCAGGTAGCTGCCCTTCTTCATCTTTCCAGAGTTGATCTAGTTCGTAGGCTCCTCTAGTCAAATACATCAACTTACTGTCTTCATCTTTGTAATGAGTACAGTTGGCTAGAGCAGGATAACTTGCTGCACTGGACAGAGCCTTCATGCTAGATGTATCTCCTACAAATAGAGCGAAATGTGAAAATGTACAAATGTTTTATTTCATTTTAATCTACTAGGTACACAAACAGTGGCGTCACTAGGATTGGTGTACAAATAGTGGCGTCACTAGGATTGGTGTACAAACTAAGACTAAGACTGCTTTATTGATCCTTACGGAAATTTGTTGTGATTACAAGGACTCTTTTCTCATATAAAGACAACACAACGGGAAAAATGAACATAAATAAACATAAAACTAAACATAAAACTAAACATAAATAAACATAAATAAACATAAATAAACATAAAACTAAACATAAAACTAAACATAAAACTAAACATAAAACTAAACATAAATAAACATAAAACTAAACATAAAACTAAACATAAAACTAAACATAAAACTAAACATAAAACTAAACATAAAACTAAACATAAAACTAAACATAAATAAACATTAAACTAAACATAAAACTAAACATAAAACTAAACATAAAACTAAACATAAAACTAAACATAAATAAACATAAAACTAAACATAACTAAACATAAAACTAAACATAAAACTAAACATAAAACTAAACATAAAACTAAACATAAATAAACATAAAACTAAACATAAAACTAAACATAAAACTAAACATAAAACTAAACATAAAACTAAACATAAAACTAAACATAAATAAACATAAAACTAAACATAAATAAAAACAGTGGCGTCACTAGAGTTGATGTTCAAATATTTTGTAGAGAGGGAGGATATTTTTTTTTTAATTTAAAATAAGCCTTGACACCCCAAAAATACGCTCTTCGTCCCCATAGTCCTTTCGGGGAACCGGGGGGGGGTTGCATTTCTAAACTTCAGAAACTCGTTCTCCTTGCGACTTCATCCCTAGTATTTCTCCTTTTAAAAATATTTAAGGGTTGAGATGGTTCGATACTGTTACGTGAGAGACCTTCAGTAGAGGATAAGCTCTCATCCAAATCACAAGAAATATGATGCCTATTATAAGCTATCCCGATAAGATCAACGTCCAATCTTTCGACTCAGGACCGGACACAACAGAATGAGACAACATATGTACCGGAAGCTCAAAATTGGAACCAGTGAAATCTGCCCATGTGGAGTATCACCAGAGAATGCCGACCACGTCCTCCAAATCTGCTCTCTTTACCAAGAGGCCCATACAAGACACTGGCCCCAAAACACCTCAATAGAAATAATACTATATGGAGAGCTCCCTGATTTGGAAACCACTGCGCAGTTCATCTCATGTATTGGTCTAGTCATCCGAACGCTCCAACAGTTCATCTCATGTATCGGTCTAGTCATCTAAACGCTCCAACAGTTCATCTCATGTATTGGTCTAGTCATCTGAACGCTCCAACATAACAATGAGAACGAAGAAGAAGAAGTAGAAGATCTACGTTTGTTATGGTCTTGATGGTGGTAAGTTTATCTTCGTCTTCACTGACTCTGTTCTCTTCATGCACAAAGACGTGAACAGAAAGTTGGTGAGTTACTCCGAAGAAATTAGTCCGTTCCGAGAAGGTAGTTAGACTCTAGAATCGCGTTGAATCAATCTTGTTAGCAACATGCTATGTGACCAAATAGAACGGGTTCTAGAGCAGCAATCGGATGACATCTTGGTCTCCCAGCATGTGAAGTCTACATGCGATCGCATAGTGTTAAATACATCAGGTTAGACTGCATGGTCAGCAGGCGTCACCTAGCAATGCCACTGGATTTAGCAGACGAGGAGCAATTGAGGCTGATTCAGCGCTAATCTTCCTCTTCACATGAAACAGAATACAATTTGATCTTTATGAACACAAAGTTCTGGAACTAGTTGACCTGTAGAATATGGTACATTTTTGTGTCATTGGTCTCTTATATATATTTTGTTTTCTTTACTACTGCCTGGTGCTATTGAATAAGCCTTTAAAATCCCTTTAATACTAAAAACTATACAGAAGGTACAAAGAGTCCTAACAAATTCTATAAATCTTAAGGATTTTAAAGTGATAGCAGCTATGAGACTACCGCCTTAAGGATTTTAAAGTGATTGCAGCTATGAGACTACAGCCTTAAGGATTTTAAAGTGATTGCAGCTATGAGACTACCGCCTTAAGGATTTTAAATTGATTGCAGCTATGAGACTACAGCCTTAAGGATTTTAAAGTGATAGCAGCTATGAGACTACCGCCTTAAGGATTTTAAATTGATTGCAGCTATGAGACTACAGCCTTTAGGATCTTAAAGTGATAGCAGCTATGAGACTACAGCCTTTGGGATCTTAAAGTGATAGCAGCTATGAGACTACAGCCTTTGGGATCTTAAAGTGATAGCAGCTATGAGACTACAGCCTTTGGGATCTTAAAGTGATAGCAGCTATGAGACTACCGCCTTAAGGATTTTAAAGTGATTGCAGCTATGAGACTACAGCCTTAAGGATTTTAAAGTGATAGCAGCTATGAGACTACCGCCTTAAGGATTTTAAAGTGATAGCAGCTATGAGACTACCGCCTTAAGGATTTTAAAGTGATAGCAGCTATGAGACTACCGCCTTAAGGATTTTAAAGTGATTGCAGCTATGAAACTACAGCCTTAAGGATTTTAAAGTGATTGCAGCTATGAGACTACCGCCTTAAGGATTTTAAATTGATTGCAGCTATGAGACTACAGCCTTTAGGATCTTAAAGTGATAGCAGCTATGAGACTACAGCCTTTGGGATCTTAAAGTGATAGCAGCTATGAGACTACAGCCTTTGGGATCTTAAAGTGATAGCAGCTATGAGACTACAGCCTTTGGGATCTTAAAGTGATAGCAGCTATGAGACTACAGCCTTAAGGATCTTGGAGTGATAGCAGTTATGAGACTACAGCCTTTGGGATCTTAAAGTGATAGCAGCTATGAGACTACCGCCTTAAGGATTTTAAAGTGATTGCAGCTATGAGACTACAGCCTTAAGGATTTTAAAGTGATTGCAGCTATGAGACTACAGCCTTAAGGATTTTAAAGTGATTGCAGCTATGAGACTACAGCCTTAAGGATTTTAAAGTGATAGCAGCTATGAGACTACCGCCTTAAGGATTTTAAAGTGATTGCAGCTATGAGATTACAGCCTTAAGGATCTTGGAGTGATAGCAGCTATGAGACTACAGCCTTTGGGATCTTAAAGTGATAGCAGCTATGAGACTACAGCCTTAAGGATCTTAAAGTGATAGCAGCTATGAGACTACAGCCTCAAGAATCTTAAAGTGATAGTAGCTATGAGACTACAGCCTTAAATTGTGTGCGTGTGTTGACGACGTAAAAAACATTTTACAAAAAGCAAAATTAAAAAAAAAAGTAAAAAAAAAAAAAGTCTTATTTAATTGAAAGAAAAATCAAGCCATATATCTTAATACTATGGTAATAAGCTCCCTTTTCTCCATAAAACAAAAAGAATTAATTACCATTAAATGATTGATTTGTTTTTTTTAAAGTGATTCATGTATTGTAATCAACTAAGAATAATTATACAACTTGATCTGGGAATGGGAAGTGGGAGAAAAAAACAACGTTTATAAAACATAAAAGGGGTATAACTCCACAAATACAGCCACAAATCTCGATAAGAAGGATTTATTTCCTATTTAATTAATTACCAATAATTAATTAACGAGATGGTCAATCTCAACAAATAATTGTCATCTTTTAATTGGGAAGGGAGAGAATCTTCACTGGGAAGGGAGAGAATCTTCACTGGGAAGGGAGAGAAATATCGTGGACAAACGAAATGGTACCAGACAGACAGAATGAGCTGATGAATACGATTTGTAAAAGTGGAGAGAGAGAGAGCGTTAAACTCAACTACTTTGAGAATGTATATGTATTGTCTGATCTATGAAATAAGTGAACTAAAGTGGCTTACCTCCGACACAAACTTTCAGATAAACAGTTGTATCAACTGAGGCCGTCAAGTAGGAACCACTATTTAATAGATAGGTATGTCTCCCTGAAGTCAGATATAAGTGACATGTGGAATGGGAGGAGTCAACTGAAACAAACAAACACAACAAACTAAGTGCATGATTGGTTGGTCTTGTCATGAGCAAAAACCACATCTCTCCAATGAGTAGTTCTAGCATCCATTAAGGCCAGCAGGGGATAGATTGAAAGATCTACTGACATATCTAATACTTAGTGACTCAGATCACCACATTAGCTAGTTGGACGAACTAGAGTCTATTATATGATTTTTGACAAACAAGAGCCTATTTACTATTTAGACAAACTAGAGCCTATTATTCTCTAATTACGCTATATAACATTCCCCCTTCGAGACACACACACACACACATGCTTTTGGAACGACTTGCTTTATAACATCCCCCCTCGAGACACACACACATGCTTTTGGAACAACCTGCTTTATAACATCCCCCCTCGAGACACACACACACAAACACATGCTCTTGGAACGACTTGCTTTATAACATCCCCTCTCGAGACACACACACATGCTTTTGGAACGACCTGCTTTATAACATCCCCCCTCGAGACACACACAAACATGCTTTTGGAATGACTTGCTTTATAACATTCCTCCTTGAGACACACACACACACACACACATGCTTTTGGAACGACCTGCTTTATAACATCCCCCCTCGAGACACACACACACACACACATGCTTTTGGAACGACCTGCGTTATAACATTCCCCCTCGAGACACACACACACACACATGCTTTTGGAACGACTTGCTTTATAACATCCCCCCTCGAGACACACACACACACACATGCTTTTGGAACGACCTGCTTTATAACATCCCCCCTCGAGACACACACACACACATGCTTTTGGAACGACTTGCTTTATAACATCCCCCCTCGAGGCACACACACACACACATGCTTTTGGAACGACTTGCTTTATAACATCCCCCCTCGAGACACACACACATGCTTTTGGAACGACCTGCTTTATAACATCCCCCCTCGAGACACACACACACACACACATGCTTTTGGAACGACTTGCTTTATAACATCCCCCCCCGAGACACATACACACACACATGCTTTTGGAACGACCTGCTTTATAACATCCCCCCTCGAGACACACACACACACACATGCTTTTGGAACGACCTGCTTTATAACATCCCCCCTCGAGACACGCACACACACATGCTTTTGGAACGACCTGCTTTATAACATCCCCCCTCGAGACACACACACACACACACACATGCTTTTGGAACGACCTGCGTTATAACATTCCCCCTCGAGACACACACACACACACATGCTTTTGGAACGACTTGCTTTATAACATCCCCCCTCGAGACACACACACACACACACATGCTTTTGGAACGACCTGCTTTATAACATCCCCCCTCGAGACACGCACACACACATGCTTTTGGAACCACCTGCTTTATAACATCCCCCCTCGAGACACACAAAACTGATTCACAAATTCCGGCCCTTACCATAACCCCTAACTTTTTTTTTAGCAACACCATACACTTTTCACCTTTTGAATATTAGATCTAGCACTTTTGGTTAGTTTTATTATTTATTTTTTTTTGTCTTGATTAATCATTAGGCAAGCAATTTAAGGAACTAGATATCGCAAAAATTTCTTTGGACTATCAGTTTCAGAGACGCTCTGTGCACCACAGTGGTTACATTTACAAAAACGATTTTTTATTCGCGATTATGACTCAATATGTTTTTTAAAGCCGACCTATCAAAAAGTAGAAGATGAAACTTTCTACGGTATATAAACTCTTTTTGTGCGTAGATTTTAATGCTGTTTATGAATGAGAAGCTTACGAAAACTATGCATACAAGCCTCCTAGACAATTATGGTCATCACTAATATCAGTGACAGGGCCCAAGGCAAAATAAACAATACATAGCCTGGAACCAAATCAACGTTGGGTAATGCTAAAATAAACATATAGAATAAATAAAAGAAAACAGAGAAAAAAGTTGGCAAACTATTTGTTCGAAAAGATGTGTACAAGTTAAAAAATGATTCTGTATAAATGAGAAACAAATTCTGAGACATTCATAGCAACAACAACACCAACAACATCTGACATCTGGACACTAAAACATTGGAAGATCTAGATGCTGATGTGAAATTTATATGAGGTGTCATTCAACAGTAACAGTAATACTTATAACTTGCCACCGCTGAGTGCGGACACCGTACAATATTACGGTATAAGTTCAGACTGCTTGTTTGATAGTAACAGTTACCATAAATGTTTTTAACAAACTACAACAAATGAATGGTTCAACAAAAGTTTTGTACTACTCGCAGCCAAGGTTTGACTCTCTCTCTCTACTCACAACCACAGTTTCTTTCTCTCTCTATCTCTCTCTCTCTCTCTCTACTCACAACCACAGTTTATCTCTCTCTCTCTCTCCTCACAACCAAAGTTTCTCTCTACTCACCACCAAAATTTCTCTCTACTCACCACCAAAGTTTCTCTCTACTCACCACCAAAGTTTCTCTCTACTCACCACCAAAGTTTCTCTCTACTCACCACCAAAGTTTCTCTCTACTCACAACCAAAGTTTCTCTCTACTCACAACCAAAGTTTGTCTCTACTCACAACCAAAGTCTGTCTCTACTCACAACCAAAGTTTCTCTCTACTCACAACCAAAGTTTCTCTCTACTCACAACCAAAGTTTCTCTCTACTCACAACCAAAGTCTGTCTCTAGTCACAACCAAAGTCTGTCTCTACTCACAACCAAAGTTTCACTCTACTAACAACCACAGTTTCTTTCTCTCTCTCTCTCTCTCTCTCTCCTCACAACCAAAGTTTGTCTCTACTCACAACCAAAGTCTGTCTCTACTCACAACCAAAGTTTCTCTCTACTAACAACCACAGTTTCTTTCTCTCTCTCTCTCTCTCTCTCTCCTCACAACCAAAGTTTGTCTCTACTCACAACCAAAGTTTGTCTCTACTCACAACCAAAATTTGTCTCTACTCACAACCAAAATTTGTTTCTACTCACAACCAAAGTTTGTCTCTACTCACAACCAAAGTTTGTCTCTACTCACAACCAAAGTTTGTCTCTACTCACAACCAAAGTTTGTCTCTACTCACAACCAAAGTTTGTCTCTACTCACAACCAAAGTTTGTCTCTACTCACAACCAAAGTTTGTCTCTACTCACAACCAAAGTTTGTCTCTACTCACAACCAAAGTTTGTCTCTACTCACAACCAAAGTTTGTCTCTACTCACAACCAAAGTTTGTCTCTACTCACAACCAAAGTTTGTCTCTACTCACAACCAAAGTTTGTCTCTACTCACAACCAAAGTTTGTCTCTACTCACAACCAAAGTTTGTCTCTACTCACAACCAAAGTTCGTCTCTACTCACAACCAAAGTTTCTCTCTACTCACAACCAAAGTTTGTCTCTACTCACAACCAAAGTTTGTCTCTACTCACAACCAAAGTCTGTCTCTACTCACAACCAAAGTTTCTCTCTACTCACAACCAAAGTCTGTCTCTACTCACAACCAAAGTTTGTCTCTACTCACAACCAAAGTTTCTCTCTACTCACAACCAAAGTTTTTCTCTACTCACAACCAAAGTCTGTCTCTACTCACAACCAAAGTTTGTCTCTACTCACAACCAAAGTTTGTCTCTACTCACAACCAAAGTTTGTCTCTACCCACAACCAAAGTTTGTCTCTACCGACAACCAAAGTTTGTCTCTAACGACAACCAAAGTCTCTCTCTACTAACAACCAAAGTCTGTCTCTACTCACAACCAAAGTTTCTCTCTACTCACAACCAAAGTTTCTCTCTACTCACAACCAAAGTTTTTCTCTACTCACAACCAAAGTTTGTCTCTAATCACAACCAAAGTTTCTCTCTACTCACAACCAAAGTTTCTCTCTACTCACAACCAAAGTTTGTCTCTACTCACAACCAAAGTCTGTCTCTACTCACAACCAAAGTCTGTCTCTACTCACAACCAAATATTCTCTCTACTCACAACCAAAGTCTGTCTCTACTCACAACCAAAGTTTCTCTCTAATCACAACCAAAGTCTGTCTCTACTCACAACCAAAGTTTGTCTCTAATCACAACCAAAGTTTCTCTCTACTCACAACCAAAGTTTCTCTCTACTCACAACCAAAGTTTGTCTCTAATCACAACCAAAGTTTCTCTCTACTCACAACCAAATATTCTCTCTACTCACAACCAAAGTCTGTCTCTACTCACAACCAAAGTTTGTCTCTACTCACAACCAAAGTTTGTCTCTACTCACAACCAAAGTTTGTCTCTACTCACAACCAAAGTTTGTCTCTACTCACAACCAAAGTTTGTCTCTACTCACAACCAAAGTTTGTCTCTACTCACAACCAAAGTTTGTCTCTACTCACAACCAAAGTTTGTCTCTACTCACAACCAAAGTTTGTCTCTACTCACAACCAAAGTTTGTCTCTACTCACAACCAAAGTTTGTCTCTACTCACAACCAAAGTTTGTCTCTACTCACAACCAAAGTTTGTCTCTACTCACAACCAAAGTTCGTCTCTACTCACAACCAAAGTTTCTCTCTACTCACAACCAAAGTTTGTCTCTACTCACAACCAAAGTTTGTCTCTACTCACAACCAAAGTCTGTCTCTACTCACAACCAAAGTTTCTCTCTACTCACAACCAAAGTCTGTCTCTACTCACAACCAAAGTTTGTCTCTACTCACAACCAAAGTTTCTCTCTACTCACAACCAAAGTTTTTCTCTACTCACAACCAAAGTCTGTCTCTACTCACAACCAAAGTTTGTCTCTACTCACAACCAAAGTTTGTCTCTACCCACAACCAAAGTTTGTCTCTACCGACAACCAAAGTTTGTCTCTACCGACAACCAAAGTCTCTCTCTACTAACAACCAAAGTCTGTCTCTACTCACAACCAAAGTTTCTCTCTACTCACAACCAAAGTTTCTCTCTACTCACAACCAAAGTTTTTCTCTACTCACAACCAAAGTTTGTCTCTAATCACAACCAAAGTTTCTCTCTACTCACAACCAAAGTTTCTCTCTACTCACAACCAAAGTTTGTCTCTACTCACAACCAAAGTCTGTCTCTACTCACAACCAAAGTCTGTCTCTACTCACAACCAAATATTCTCTCTACTCACAACCAAAGTCTGTCTCTACTCACAACCAAAGTTTCTCTCTAATCACAACCAAAGTCTGTCTCTACTCACAACCAAAGTTTGTCTCTAATCACAACCAAAGTTTCTCTCTACTCACAACCAAAGTTTCTCTCTACTCACAACCAAAGTTTGTCTCTAATCACAACCAAAGTTTCTCTCTACTCACAACCAAAGTTTCTCTCTACTCACAACCAAAGTTTGTCTCTACTCACCACCAAAGTTTCTCTCTACTCACAACCAAGGTTTTTCTTTACTCACCACCAAAGTTTCTCTCTACTAACAACCACAGTTTCTTTCTCTCTCTCTCTCTCTCTCTCTCCTCACAACCAAAGTTTGTCTCTACTCACAACCAAAGTTTGTCTCTACTCACAACCAAAGTTTGTCTCTACTCACAACCAAAGTTTGTCTCTACTCACAACCAAAGTTTGTCTCTACTCACAACCAAAGTTTGTCTCTACTCACAACCAAAGTTTGTCTCTACTCACAACCAAAGTTTGTCTCTACTCACAACCAAAGTTTGTCTCTACTCACAACCAAAGTTTGTCTCTACTCACAACCAAAGTTTGTCTCTACTCACAACCAAAGTTTGTCTCTACTCACAACCAAAGTTTGTCTCTACTCACAACCAAAGTTTGTCTCTACTCACAACCAAAGTTTGTCTCTACTCACAACCAAAGTTTGTCTCTACTCACAACCAAAGTTTGTCTCTACTCACAACCAAAGTTTGTCTCTACTCACAACCAAAGTTCGTCTCTACTCACAACCAAAGTTTCTCTCTACTCACAACCAAAGTTTGTCTCTACTCACAACCAAAGTTTGTCTCTACTCACAACCAAAGTCTGTCTCTACTCACAACCAAAGTTTCTCTCTACTCACAACCAAAGTCTGTCTCTACTCACAACCAAAGTTTGTCTCTACTCACAACCAAAGTTTCTCTCTACTCACAACCAAAGTTTTTCTCTACTCACAACCAAAGTCTGTCTCTACTCACAACCAAAGTTTGTCTCTACTCACAACCAAAGTTTGTCTCTACCCACAACCAAAGTTTGTCTCTACCGACAACCAAAGTCTCTCTCTACTAACAACCAAAGTCTGTCTCTACTCACAACCAAAGTTTCTCTCTACTCACAACCAAAGTTTCTCTCTACTCACAACCAAAGTTTTTCTCTACTCACAACCAAAGTTTGTCTCTAATCACAACCAAAGTTTCTCTCTACTCACAACCAAAGTTTCTCTCTACTCACAACCAAAGTTTGTCTCTACTCACAACCAAAGTCTGTCTCTACTCACAACCAAAGTTTGTCTCTACTCACAACCAAAGTTTGTCTCTACTCACAACCAAAGTTTGTCTCTACTCACAACCAAAGTTTGTCTCTACTCACAACCAAAGTTTGTCTCTACTCACAACCAAAGTTTGTCTCTACTCACAACCAAAGTTTGTCTCTACTCACAACCAAAGTTTGTCTCTACTCACAACCAAAGTTTGTCTCTACTCACAACCAAAGTTTGTCTCTACTCACAACCAAAGTTTGTCTCTACTCACAACCAAAGTTTGTCTCTACTCACAACCAAAGTTTGTCTCTACTCACAACCAAAGTTTGTCTCTACTCACAACCAAAGTTTGTCTCTACTCACAACCAAAGTTTGTCTCTACTCACAACCAAAGTTTGTCTCTACTCACAACCAAAGTCTGTCTCTACTCACAACCAAAGTTTGTCTCTAATCACAACCAAAGTTTCTCTCTACTCACAACCAAAGTTTCTCTCTACTCACAACCAAAGTTTGTCTCTAATCACAACCAAAGTTTCTCTCTACTCACAACCAAAGTTTCTCTCTACTCACAACCAAAGTTTGTCTCTAATCACAACCAAAGTTTCTCTCTACTTACAACCAAAGTTTGTCTCTACTCACAACCAACGTCTGTCTCTACTCACAACCAAAGTTTCTCTCTACTCACAACCAAAGTCTGTCTCTACTCACAACCAAAGTCTGTCTCTACTCACAACCAAAGTTTCTTTCTACTCACAACCAAAGTCTGTCTCTACTCACAACCAAAGTTTGTCTCTACTCACAACCAAAGTCTGTCTCTACTCACAACCAAAGTTTCTTTCTACTCACAACCAAAGTCTGTCTCTACTCACAACCAAAGTCTGTCTCTACTCACAACCAAAGTCTGTCTCTACTCACAACCAAAGTCTGTCTCTACTCACAACCAAAGTTTCTCTCTACTCACAACCAAAGTCTGTCTCTACTCACAACCAAAGTTTGTCTCTACTCACAACCAAAGTCTGTCTCTACTCACAACCAAAGTCTGTCTCTACTCACAACCAAAGTTTCTCTCTACTCACAACCAAAGTCTGTCTCTACTCACAACCAAAGTTTGTCTCTACTTACCGTAAAATGCCCAACATTCAATGCTGTTGTTCCGATCACGATTTCTGCATTTTTTTGCACATTCATTTAAACCATCTGTTGACGTTTCATTGGATTCCATTTCAAATTTTTTATTTTCAACTGGAAGAAACCAGCACTGACCTAAGTAAGAAATTGTTAAAATCCAATAAGTTAAGACCCAGTCAAAAGAATCAATTTATACAAAACCATTTTCACGCAGCGAAGGGCGGAGTTCTAGCCAAAGTACCGCTCTATGAGATTACTTCTAGAGTTACAAATTCTTACATTCCTATAGAAAAATTTGTCTGAGTTGTCTTCTAGTGCTTGTCAATTGTTGTCCTCTAGTGCTTGTCAATTATTGTCTTCTAGTGCTTGTCAGTTGAGTTGTCTTCTAGTGCTTGTCAGTTGTTGTCTTCTAGTGCTTGTCAGTTGAGTTGTCTTCTAGTGCTTGTCAGTTGAGTTGTCTTCTAGTGCTTGTCAGTTGAGTTGTCTTCTAGTGCTTGTCAGTTGAGTTGTCTTCTAGTGCTTGTCAGTTGAGTTGTCTTCTAGTGCTTGTCAGTTGAGTTGTCTTCTAGTGCTTGTCAGTTGAGTTGTCTTCTAGTACTTTTCAGTTGAGTTGTCTTCTAGTGCTTGTCAGTTGAGTTGTCTTCTAGTGCTTGTCAGTTGAGTTGTCTTCAGTCGCTTGTCATTTGAGTTGTCTTCCGTGCTTGTCAATTGTTGTTTCTAGTGCTTGTCAGTTGAGTTGTCTTCTATTACTTGTCAGTTGTTGTCTTCTAGTGCTTGTCAATTAATGTCTTCAAGTGCTTGTCAATTAATGTCTTCAAGTGCTTGTCAATTGTTGTCTTCTAGTGCTTGTCAATTGTTGTCTTCTTGTGCTTGTCAATTGTTGTCTTCTTGTGCTTGTCAATTGTTGTCTTCTTGTGCTTGTCAATTGTTGTCTTCTTGTGCTTGTCAATTGTTGTCTTCTTGTGCTTGTCAATTGTTGTCTTCTTGTGCTTGTCAATTATTGTCTTCTAGTGCTTGTCAGTTGAGTTGTCTTCTAGTGCTTGTCAGTTGTTGTCTTCTAGTGCTTGTCAGTTGTTGTCTTCTAGTGCTTGTCAGTTGTTGTCTTCTAGTGCTTGTCAGTTGAGTTGTCTTCTAGTGCTTGTCAGTTGAGTTGTCTTCTAGTGCTTGTCAGTTGAGTTGTCTTCTAGTACTTTTCAGTTGAGTTGTCTTCTAGTGCTTGTCAGTTGAGTTGTCTTCTAGTGCTTGTCAGTTGAGTTGTCTTCTAGTGCTTGTCAGTTAAGTTGTTTTCTAGCACTTGTTGATTGTTGTCTTCTAGTGCTTGTCAGTTTCTTGTCTTCTAGTGCTTGTCCGTTGAGTTGTCTTCTAGTGCTTGTCCGTTGAGTTGTCTTCTAGTGCTTGTCAGTTGAGTTGTCTTCTAGTGCTTGTCACATGTTGTCTTCTAGTGCTTGTCAGTTGAGTTGTCTTCTAGTGCTTGTCAGTTGAGTTGTCTTCTAGTGCTTGTCAGTTTCTTGTCTTCTAGTGCTTGTCAATAGTTGTCTTCTAGTTCTTGTCAATTGTTGTCTTCTAGTGCTTGTCAATTCTTGTCTTCTAGTGCTTGTCAATTCTTGTCTTCTAGTGCTTGTCAATTCTTGTCTTCTAGTGCTTGTCAATTCTTGTCTTCTAGTGCTTGTCAATTCTCGTCTTCTAGTGCTTGTCAATTCTCGTCTTCTAGTGCTTGTCAATTCTCGTCTTCTAGTGCTTGTCATTTGAGTTGTCTTCTAGTGCTTGTCAGTTAAGTTGTCTTCTAGTGCTTGTCATTTGAGTTTTCTTCCGTGCTTGTCAATTGTTGTTTCGTCTTCTAGTGCTTGTCAGTTGAGTTGTCTTCTAGTGCTTGTCAGTTGAGTTGTTTTCTAGTGCTTGTCAATTGTCTTCTAGTGCTTGTCAATTGTTGTCTTCTAGTGCTTGTCAATTATTATCTTCTAGTGCTTGTCAGTTGAGTTGTATTCTAGTGCTTGTCAATTATTGTCTTCTAGTGCTTGTCAATTAATGTCTTCAAGTGCTTGTCAATTGTTGTCTTCTAGTGCTTGTCAATTGTTGTCTTCTAGTGCTTGTCAATTGTTGTCCTCTAGTGCTTGTCAATTATTGTCTTCTAGTGCTTGTCAGTTGAGTTGTCTTCTAGTGCTTGTCAGTTGAGTTGTCTTCTAGTGCTTGTCAGTTGAGTTGTCTTCTAGTACTTTTCAGTTGAGTTGTCTTCTAGTGCTTGTCAGTTGAGTTGTCTTCTAGTGCTTGTCAGTTGAGTTGTCTTCTAGTGCTTGTCAGTTGAGTTGTCTTCTAGTGCTTGTCAGTTGAGTTGTCTTCTAGTGCTTGTCAGTTGAGTTGTCTTCTATCGCTTGTCATTTGAGTTGTCTTCCGTGCTTGTCAATTGTTGTTTCTAGTGCTTGTCAGTTGAGTTGTCTTCTATTACTTGTCAATTAATGTCTTCTAGTACTTGTCAATTTTTGTCTTCTAGTGCTTGTCAATTGTTGTCTTCTAGTGCTTGTCAATTGTTGTCTTCTAGTGCTTGTCAATTGTTGTCTTCTTGTGCTTGTCAATTATTGTCTTCTAGTGCTTGTCAGTTGAGTTGTCTTCTAGTGCTTGTCAGTTGAGTTGTCTTCTAGTGCTTGTCAGTTGTTGTCTTCTAGTACTTGTCAGTTGAGTTGTCTTCTAGTACTTTTCAGTTGAGTTGTCTTCTAGTACTTTTCAGTTGAGTTGTCTTCTAGTGCTTGTCAGTTGAGTTGTCTTCTAGTGCTTGTCAGTTGAGTTGTCTTCTAGTGCTTGTCAGTTGAGTTGTCTTCTAGTGCTTGTCAGTTGAGTTGTCTTCTAATGCTTGTCAGTTAAGTTGTTTTCTAGCACTTGTTGATTGTTGTCTTCTAGTGCTTGTCAGTTTCTTGTCTTCTAGTACTTGTCAGTTGAGTTGTCTTCTAGTGCTTGTCAGTTGAGTTGTCTTCTAGTGCTTGTCAGTTGAGTTGTCTTCTAGTACTTGTCAGTTGAGTTGTCTTCTAGTACTTGTCAGTTGAGTTGTCTTCTAGTGCTTGTCAATTGTTGTTTCTAGTGCTTGTCAGTTGAGTTGTCTTCTAGTGCTTGTCAGTTGAGTTGTCTTCTAGTGCTTGTCATTTGAGTTGTCTTCCGTGCCTGTCAATTGTTGTTTCTAGTGCTTGTCAGTTGAGTTGTCTTCTATTACTTGCCAGTTGTTGTCTTCTAGTGCTTGTCAATTAATGTCTTCAAGTGCTTGTCAATTGTTGTCTTCAAGTGCTTGTCAATTGTTGTCTTCTAGTGCTTGTCAATTGTTGTCCTCTAGTGCTTGTCAATTATTGTCTTCTAGTGCTTGTCAGTTGAGTTGTCTTCTAGTGCTTGTCAATTATTGTCTTCTAGTGCTTGTCAATTAATGTCTTCAAGTGCTTGTCAATTGTTGTCTTCTAGTGCTTGTCAATATTTGTCTTCTAGTGCTTGTCAATTGTTGTCCTCTAGTGCTTGTCAATTGAGTTGTCTTCTAGTGCTTGTCAGTTGAGTTGTCTTCTAGTGCTTGTCAGTTGAGTTGTCTTCTAGTGCTTGTCAGTTGAGTTGTCTTCTAGTACTTTTCAGTTGAGTTGTCTTCTAGTGCTTGTCAGTTGAGTTGTTCTCTAGTGCTTGTCAGTTGAGTTGTCTTCTATCGCTTGTCATTTGAGTTGTCTTCCGTGCTTGTCAATTGTTGTTTCTAGTGCTTGTCAGTTGAGTTGTCTTCTATTACTTGTCAGTTGTTGTCTTCTATTGCTTGTCAATTAATGTCTTCAAGTGCTTGTCAATTGTTGTCTTCTAGTGCTTGTCAATTGTTGTCTTCTAGTGCTTGTCAATTGTTGTCTTCTTGTGCTTGTCAATTATTGTCTTCTAGTGCTTGTCAGTTGAGTTGTCTTCTAGTGCTTGTCAGTTGTTGTCTTCTAGTGCTTGTCAGTTGAGTTGTCTTCTAGTGCTTGTCAGTTGAGTTGTCTTCTAGTGCTTGTCAGTTGAGTTGTCTTCTAGTACTTTTCAGTTGAGTTGTCTTCTAGTACTTTTCAGTTGAGTTGTCTTCTAGTGCTTGTCAGTTGAGTTGTCTTCTAGTGCTTGTCAGTTGAGTTGTCTTCTAGTGCTTGTCAGTTAAGTTGTTTTCTAGCACTTGTTGATTGTTGTCTTCTAGTGCTTGTCAGTTTCTTGTCTTCTAGTGCTTGTCCGTTGAGTTGTCTTCTAGTGCTTGTCAGTTGAGTTGTCTTCTAGTACTTGTCAGTTGAGTTGTCTTCTAATGCTTGTCACATGTTGTCTTCTAGTGCTTGTCAGTTGAGTTGTCTTCTAGTGCTTGTCAGTTGAGTTGTCTTCTAGTGCTTGTCAGTTGAGTTGTCTTCTAGTGCTTGTCAGTTTCTTGTCTTCTAGTTCTTGTCAATTGTTGTCTTCTAGTGCTTGTCAATTGTTGTCTTCTAGTGCTTGTCAATTATTGTCTTCTAGTGCTTGTCAATTAATGTCTTCAAGTGCTTGTCAATTGTTGTCTTCTAGTGCTTGTCAATATTTGTCTTCTAGTGCTTGTCAATTGTTGTCCTCTAGTGCTTGTCAATTGAGTTGTCTTCTAGTGCTTGTCAGTTGAGTTGTCTTCTAGTGCTTGTCAGTTGAGTTGTCTTCTAGTGCTTGTCAGTTGAGTTGTCTTCTAGTACTTTTCAGTTGAGTTGTCTTCTAGTGCTTGTCAGTTGAGTTGTTCTCTAGTGCTTGTCAGTTGAGTTGTCTTCTATCGCTTGTCATTTGAGTTGTCTTCCGTGCTTGTCAATTGTTGTTTCTAGTGCTTGTCAGTTGAGTTGTCTTCTATTACTTGTCAGTTGTTGTCTTCTAGTGCTTGTCAATTAATGTCTTCAAGTGCTTGTCAATTGTTGTCTTCTAGTGCTTGTCAATTGTTGTCTTCTAGTGCTTGTCAATTGTTGTCTTCTTGTGCTTGTCAATTATTGTCTTCTAGTGCTTGTCAGTTGAGTTGTCTTCTAGTGCTTGTCAGTTGTTGTCTTCTAGTGCTTGTCAGTTGAGTTGTCTTCTAGTGCTTGTCAGTTGAGTTGTCTTCTAGTACTTTTCAGTTGAGTTGTCTTCTAGTGCTTGTCAGTTGAGTTGTCTTCTAGTGCTTGTCAGTTGAGTTGTCTTCTAGTGCTTGTCAGTTAAGTTGTTTTCTAGCACTTGTTGATTGTTGTCTTCTAGTGCTTGTCAGTTTCTTGTCTTCTAGTGCTTGTCCGTTGAGTTGTCTTCTAGTGCTTGTCAGTTGAGTTGTCTTCTAGTACTTGTCAGTTGAGTTGTCTTCTAGTGCTTGTCAGTTGAGTTGTCTTCTAGTGCTTGTCAGTTGAGTTGTCTTCTAGTACTTGTCAGTTGAGTTGTCTTCTAGTACTTGTCAGTTGAGTTGTCTTCTAGTGCTTGTCAATTGTTGTTTCTAGTGCTTGTCAGTTGAGTTGTCTTCTAGTGCTTGTCAGTTGAGTTGTCTTCTAGTGCTTGTCATTTGAGTTGTCTTCCGTGCCTGTCAATTGTTGTTTCTAGTGCTTGTCAGTTGAGTTGTCTTTTATTACTTGCCAGTTGTTGTCTTCTAGTGCTTGTCAATTAATATCTTCAAGTGCTTGTCAATTGTTGTCTTCTAGTGCTTGTCAATTGTTGTCCTCTAGTGCTTGTCAATTATTGTCTTCTAGTGCTTGTCAGTTGAGTTGTCTTCTAGTGCTTGTCAGTTGTTGTCTTCTAGTGCTTGTCAGTTAAGTTGTCTTCTAGTGCTTGTCAGTTGAGTTGTCTTCTAGTGCTTGTCAGTTGAGTTGTCTTCTAGTACTTTTCAGTTGAGTTGTCTTCTAGTGCTTGTCAGTTGAGTTGTCTTCTAGTGCTTGTCAGTTGAGTTGTCTTCTATCGCTTGTCATTTGAGTTGTCTTCCGTGCTTGTCAATTGTTGTTTCTAGTGCTTGTCAGTTGAGTTGTCTTCTATTACTTGTCAGTTGTTGTCTTCTAGTGCTTGTCAATTAATGTCTTCAAGTGCTTGTCAATTAATGTCTTCAAGTGCTTGTCAATTGTTGTCTTCTAGTGCTTGTCAATTGTTGTCTTCTTGTGCTTGTCAATTATTGTCTTCTAGTGCTTGTCAGTTGAGTTGTCTTCTAGTGCTTGTCAGTTGTTGTCTTCTAGTGCTTTTCAGTTGAGTTGTCTTCTAGTGCTTGTCAGTTGAGTTGTCTTCTAGTGCTAGTCAGTTGAGTTGTCTTCTAGTACTTTTCAGTTGAGTTGTCTTCTAGTACTTTTCAGTTGAGTTGTCTTCTAGTGCTTGTCAGTTGAGTTGTCTTCTAGTGCTTGTCAGTTGAGTTGTCTTCTAGTGCTTGTCAGTTAAGTTGTTTTCTAGCACTTGTTGATTGTTGTCTTCTAGTGCTTGTCAGTTTCTTGTCTTCTAGTGCTTGTCCGTTGAGTTGTCTTCTAGTGCTTGTCAGTTGAGTTGTCTTCTAGTACTTGTCAGTTGAGTTGTCTTCTAATGCTTGTCACATGTTGTCTTCTAGTGCTTGTCAGTTGAGTTGTCTTCTAGTGCTTGTCAGTTGAGTTGTCTTCTAGTGCTTGTCAGTTGAGTTGTCTTCTAGTGCTTGTCAGTTTCTTGTCTTCTAGTGCTTGTCAATAGTTGTCTTCTAGTTTTTGTCAATTGTTGTCTTCTAGTGCTTGTCAATTGTTGTCTTCTAGTGCTTGTCAATTGTTGTCTTCTAGTGCTTGTCAATTATTGTCTTCTAGTGCTTGTCAATTCTTGTCTTCTAGTGCTTGTCAATTCTTGTCTTCTAGTGCTTGTCAATTCTTGTCTTCTAGTGCTTGTCAATTCTCGTCTTCTAGTGCTTGTCAATTCTCGTCTTCTAGTGCTTGTTAATTGTTGTCTTCTATTGCTTGTCAGTTGAGTTGTCTTCTAGTGCTGGTCAATTGTTGTCTTCTAGTGCTTGTCATTTGAGTTGTCTTCTAGTGCTTGTCAGTTGAGTTGTCTTCTAGTGCTTGTCATTTGAGTTTTCTTCCGTGCTTGTCAATTGTTGTTTCTAGTGCTTGTCAGTTGAGTTGTCTTCTAGTGCTTGTCAGTTGAGTTGTCTTCTAGTGCTTGTCATTTGAGTTTTTTTCTATTACTTGCCAGTTGTTGTCTTCTAGTGCTTGTCAATTGTCTTCTAGTGCTTGTCAATTGTTGTCTTCTAGTGCTTGTCAATTATTATCTTCTAGTGCTTGTCAGTTGAGTTGTCTTCTAGTGCTTGTCAATTATTGTCTTCTAGTGCTTGTCAATTAATGTCTTCAAGTGCTTGTCAATTGTTGTCTTCTAGTGCTTGTCAATTGTCTTCTTCTAGTGCTTGTCAATTGTTGTCCTCTAGTGCTTGTCAATTATTGTCTTCTAGTGCTTGTCAGTTGAGTTGTCTTCTAGTGCTTGTCAGTTGTTGTCTTCTAGTGCTTGTCAGTTGAGTTGTCTTCTAGTGCTTGTCAGTTGAGTTGTCTTCTAGTGCTTGTCAGTTGAGTTGTCTTCTAGTACTTTTCAGTTGAGTTGTCTTCTAGTGCTTGTCAGTTGATTTGTCTTCTAGTGCTTGTCAGTTGAGTTGTCTTCTATCGCTTGTCATTTGAGTTGTCTTCCGTGCTTGTCAATTGTTGTTTCTAGTGCTTGTCAGTTGAGTTGTCTTCTATTACTTGTCAGTTGTTGTCTTCTAGTGCTTGTCAATTAATGTCTTCAAGTGCTTGTCAATTAATGTCTTCAAGTGCTTGTCAATTGTTGTCTTCTAGTGCTTGTCAATTGTTGTCTTCTAGTGCTTGTCAATTATTGTCTTCTTGTGCTTGTCAATTATTGTCTTCTAGTGCTTGTCAGTTGAGTTGTCTTCTAGTGCTTGTCAGTTGTTGTCTTCTAGTGCTTGTCAGTTGAGTTGTCTTCTAGTGCTTGTCAGTTGAGTTGTCTTCTAGTGCTTGTCAGTTGAGTTGTCTTCTAGTGCTTGTCAGTTGAGTTGTCTTCTAGTACTTTTCAGTTGAGTTGTCTTCTAGTGCTTGTCAGTTGAGTTGTCTTCTAGTGCTTGTCAGTTGAGTTGTCTTCTAGTGCTTGTCAGTTAAGTTGTTTTCTAGCACTTGTTGATTGTTGTCTTCTAGTGCTTGTCAGTTTCTTGTCTTCTAGTGCTTGTCCGTTGAGTTGTCTTCTAGTGCTTGTCAGTTGAGTTGTCTTCTAGTGCTTGTCAGTTGAGTTGTCTTCTATCGCTTGTCATTTGAGTTGTCTTCCGTGCTTGTCAATTGTTG
This sequence comes from Biomphalaria sudanica, assembly GCA_036873155.1. NCBI lineage: Eukaryota > Metazoa > Mollusca > Gastropoda > Planorbidae > Biomphalaria > Biomphalaria sudanica. The sequence continues at coordinate 14,943 of JAZGLO010005211.1, read as the reverse complement.
TTTCTAGTGCTTGTCAGTTGAGTTGTCTTCTATTACTTGTCAGTTGTTGTCTTCTAGGGCTTGTCAGTTGAGTTGTCTTCTAATGCTTGTCAGTTGAGTTGTCTTCCAGTGCTTGTCAAATGTTGTCTTCTAGTGCTTGTCAGTTGAGTTGTCTTCTAGTGCTTGTCAGTTGAGTTGTCTTCTAGTGCTTGTCAATTATTGTCTTCTAGCGCTTGTCAGTTGAGTTGTCTTCTAGTGCTTGTCAGTTTCTTGTCTTCTAGTGCTTGTCAGTTTCTTGTCTTCTAGTGCTTGTCAATAGTTGTCTTCTAGTGCTTGTCAATATTTTTCTTCTAGTGCTTGTCAATTGTTGTCTTCTAGTGCTTGTCAATTGTTGTCTTTTAGTGCTTGTCAATTATTGTCTTCTAGTGCTTGTCAATTCTTGTCTTCTAGTGCTTGTCAATTCTTGTCTTCTAGTGCTTGTCATTTCTCGTCTTCTAGTGCTTGTTAATTGTTGTCTTCTATTGCTTGTCAGTTGAGTTGTCTTCTAGTGCTGGTCAATTGTTGTCTTATAGTGCTTGTCAATTGTTGTCTTCTAGTGCTTGTCAATTGTTGTCTTCTAGTGCTTGGGAAATTGTTGATACAGACGAATTTTCACAATGTGTTATAAAAAAAAAGAAGATTAGGATGTGACAAGGATGTGACAAGGATCTGACAAGGATGTGACAAGGATGTGACAAGGATATATATATATATATGTTCACCCTTCTTTCTACTACTATTGTGTATGCCATCTTCAGTCCAGGACCATTCCTTTATGACGCTTTCCATGTGGATCTATCCAGTGCCATTTTTTTTCAACTGTGAATGTCAATTTCGAAGTGCTTTATGCCGCGTTTGCATAAATCAGTATACCTTAGAAGTGGACGACCAGCGGCTCTCCTGCCTTCTGTTAGATCACCATATAGAATGTCTTGTGGAAGTCGACCAAGCCAGACAATGCGTCTGACGGATGTCCTGGCACCCTGCTCTTTACTGCATCTCCTCATTGGTTATATTATCTTGCCACTTTATTTTAAAAATTCGCATTAAAGCATCGGAGGTGGAAGATAATCAGCGATTTTTCCTGTCATGAGTAGGTGACCATGTTCCCTACCCTATAGCTGAGTGCACAGGGCCAGTAGATTGGGACTTTGGTATTGGTAAGGTTGTCAGCAAGGTATTTGTCTCACACTCTTTTCTACTGCCATGACATGGTGCCCATCACCTTGTGTCACCATGGGTTTGTGTTGATCAGACAATTCGTTTGTATAATTATTTGATTTTATTATTATTGTTAATTTTGTGATGTTTCAAAATGACGCATTTGTTTTAAACTAACTAGTAAACAACTTTCATCGGCGACCTTACTACGTAATTCTTCTTTTCAAATATAAACCAGTGAAATAATAATCTTATTTTCCAAATATGACCTTGAAGTGCTTTACGTCACCTTGACTATCGCAATATCTATCGGTTGGTCATTAATGGTCACGTGAGATGCAGTATTTGTGTTTAAAAAACTAGTATTTTAGTTTTACGGTGACTAATGTTTTAGTTAAACTTCTGGCATACAGCAGCAGAGTAGCAGTCAGCTACAATATCTGCATCTATCAGCATCAGTTCCTTGATAAGTAACGACCTAAGTTTGCCCTCAATCTGGATACATTGAAGAGTTTTCCGGAGGTTCTTGTATTGTGAAATAGACACCTTTCGTTGATGTCGCTGTAAGCGTAATGCAGGAAAAGAAAATGCCAAACAGAGTTAAGTGCAAGCACTAACTTCTGCTGGACACCACTGCTAACCTCAAAATGGACTGATTGGGCTCCTTTAAAGTTCACTTTATATTTTGTTTCCTTCTGAAAGCAATCAATGAACTTCAGTAGTTTGGGAGGACATCCTATTTTTCTTAGGAGTTTGAAAAGGCCACTTCTGCTGTAGAGAAGATATCATGTCAATAGGTAAGAACTTTTTTTCAACCCCCCTCGCTCCTTTTTGTGGGAAATCAGCCACGAATGCTCCCCCCCCCCCGATAATGGTGTTTTTTTTACCTTTACCTATCACTTAGTTTGTTGGACCGTTGGGGCACCACGCAAGATTCTTGGACCGTCCTTCTCCATTCCTCTCTGTCCTTATAGCCTTAGTTAGAACCTCATTAAATGGCATGCCCGTCCATTCTTTTATGTTTATCGCTATCTCTGTCTGCCTCTTCTTCTTTTTCCTGGTACTGTTCCCTGAAGGAAGTTCTTAGCGATCCCCGAATAAGAATGTATAAATCCAAAAACCACTTTAGTTTAATGGGAGTCAAACCAACGTTGGCATCGTCAATTAGAAAAGAAAGAGTTAATCCGAAAATGGGAAATTAAGATTAAAAAAACGTGTAAAAAAATCCTGCCAGACAGACAAACAGACGGGGTGAGTAAATAGAAAAGCTTTGTAGAAATATTAGAATATGCAAAATAGAGCAATTACATTTATAACAAAGGCATTAGAAAGGCCAAATAAAGACTTAAATGTAAAGTAGTAATAATACACACACACACAAACTGAATTGTAATTCAGGAAGACACACAGATAAAGGCACATTTCTTATTCCATATGTTAAAACAAATTTGTACAAATGCTCCTTCTTCCCTAGTGACATTAAAAGATGGAGTGTTGTTGGGTTGTTAATTTTAACGGTGATAATAATTTGTAAAGTGATTCTTATGGGTCGACACCAATGTATAAAGTATGTGTTCTAGAGAATGGAATACCTTCATCAACTTGACAGATGTAAGGCAGCTCCTCAGTACATTTGGTTGGACTAAGTTGGTAGTTTGTATCCATGCTGACACAAGATTCACTGCTGGACGACAGTTGACTATAGATATTGTCGACATTTGTCACATTGTGACATTTATGCCACATTAGTTCCTTACTTCCAGCTTTATACAGGCCAACCCAAACTTTGCTTGTTAAACTAAAGAAGGAGAACGAAATATTTCATTGGTCAGATAGAATAGTAAAGTGTGATGATCGAAATAATAAGGTACAGTCATAGTCAGAAAATAAACTTTAGAATTACTCTCTATCATGGGCGTAGCCAGGAATTTTTAAATTAATCTTAATTTTGACCCTTCATTCTTTTGGAGTATGTTTATTGTACCCGAGAATAGGTTCTTTATAAAGTTAGTGGAAAAATCATAGTCAAGGGAGCTCGCAGCGCGGGACGAAGCCCCGCCCGCCAAGCACTATTGCCGGTATATGCATTATCCTGCTATTAAAAAGTTTTATTGTATAGAAGAGAGGGGTTTGGAGGGGGGAGGGTTAAAATCTAAATCTTCATTAGGTATGCTCTTGGAATTTGGGGATTGCCGTTTGTATAATTTTTTTTTGTTCTATAGAAGAGTAGGTTTTAAACTTAAAACCCTCTTGGCTGCGCTGGGGGCAAGTGATGGTTTAGTATTAAAATCTCACCTAAAATAAACAAAATCAAAGCAAAAAATCAGTCACTAAATTCCGGGGGGGGGGGCCGGTTACGCCCATGCTCTCTATCTTTCTATATATATAAGCAAATAAAAAAATCTTGACACAGCGACAACAATTGACACGGCTTTTGTATTTTCTTATGATAGGGAGTTTTCTTTTCTGACCAAACCAACGAAACCGTTTACACATTGTCCAGTACACGGATCTTTTCACACTTTTATTTAGTGACATTTTGTAACACAATCTGATTTAACTCTGATCAAATTTCAATCTGCTGTAACTCTCTGACCAACTTTCAATCTGCTGTAGCTCTCTTATCAACTTTCAATCTGCTGTAACTCTCTTATAAACTTTCAATCTGCTGTAACTCTCTTATCAACTTTCAATCTGCTGTAACTCTCTTATCAACTTTCAATCTGCTGTAACTCTCTTATCAACTTTCAATCTGCTGTAACTCTCTTATCAACTTTCAATCTGCTGTAACTCTCTTATCAACTTTCAATCTGCTGTAACTCTCTTATCAACTTTCAATCTGCTGTAACTCTCTTATCAACTTTCAATCTGTTGTAACTCTCTTATCAACTTTCAATCTGCTGTAACTCTCTTATCAACTTTCAATCTGCTGTAACTCTCTTATAAACTTTCAATCTGCTGTAGCTCTCTTATCAACTTTCAATCTGCTGTAACTCTCTGACCAACTTTCAATCTGTTGTAACTCCCTGATCAACTTTCAATCTGCTGTAACTCTCTGATCAACTTTCAATCTGCTGTAACTCTCTTATCAACTTTCAATCTGCTGTAACTCTCTGATCAACTTTCAATCCGCTGTAGCTCTCTTATCAACTTTCAATCTGCTGTAACTCTCTTATAAACTTTCAATCTGCTGTAACTCTCTTATCAACTTTCAATCTGCTGTAACTCTCTTATCAACTTTCAATCTGCTGTAACTCTCTTATAAAATTTCAATCTGCTGTAGCTCTCTTATCAACTTTCAATCTGCTGTAACTCTCTGATCAACTTTCAATCCGCTGTAACCCTCTGACCAACTTTCAATCTGTTGTAACTCCCTGATCAACTTTCAATCCGCTGTAACTCCCTGATCAACTTTCAATCCGCTGTAACTCCCTGATCAACTTTCAATCCGACTTGCTATAATGTATTAAGATGTTTATTGTCCATGCTTGCATCACGGTATTATTGTCTTTTTTTTTATATGGTTAGCAGGAGGCTTACCTACACATCATAATGGTTCAAAATTTTTCAAATCAAGAAAAATGTTGACTTGAAAACTAATAAATAAGCAATAAAAACTAAGAAAGAGTCTTTTTTATATGAAAGGAAAACTTCAAATTTTTGGTACACGATTTCAATTCCCACTGCTATCTAATGTTGTGTACATGATTCTATTTCCCACTGCTATCTAATGTTGTGTACATGATTCCATTTCCAACTGCTATCTAATGTTGTGTACATATTCCATTTCCCACTGCTATCTAATGTTGTGTACATGCTTCTATTTCCCACTGCTATCTAATGTTGTGTACATGCTTCTATTTCCCACTGCTATCTAATGTTGTGTACATGATTCCATTTCCCACTACTATCTATTGTTGTGTACATGATTCCATTTCCCACTGCTATCTAATGTTACTAGAACGATCTTACTTTGAGAATTTATATTTCCTATTCAGCTGAATATCCAAAGTTTGAAAATCAGCTCTCAATGAAGTGACATTGTCAGCTTTAACCAAATGGCCATCGTAACGTTCGCATGTTTCACTGGCTCCCATCCATGTAGTGGGTGAAGTGTGGAGATAGTACACAGTCCTAGTAGACGGATACGAGCCTAATCAAACAAAGTAAACAAATGACTAGATTAACATTCAAACCAAATACAGTTACAGACAAGAATTCACTGGGGGGGGGGGGGGTTCGAAATATGAAATAAAATCTAGATCTGTGTTCCGTTTAGATTGACTTCACGTGTATGTGTTTAGGACCAAACTACACGATGCAAGTCCTTGACAGGACTTGCAACTAAAGTGAATGTTGTGTCCATTTTTTAAAATCTGAAAGTGTATTTTATTATTATGTCGTCTGCCTTCTGGTATATTGGCCGATTCGTGTGTGTGTGTGTGTGTGGGGGGGGGGGGTTATTGCATCTATAACCCTCCAGAACCTTAATTTGAGTTGAGGTTGCAATTTTATGTAGAACTCATAGTTTGTGAACAAAATTAGTTGAATATCTGTATAATATAAGATACTTATTGATATTTGAACCCATTCGTATATTTTGTCGCCCCACAATCTAATCTCAGAAGCTGAAATCAAATAAATGTAGAGAGCTTTTGAGAACATTTTCTAATCTGAAAATAAATAATTAGTAAATGTAAATTGAAAGAGGGTGGTCGGTACCAGGTAAGACCGTGGAAAGGGGTGATAGATGCAATCCCCCCACCCAACCCAACATCATTCAGACCAATAACTTTTCTTTTGTAATTATTGAATAAGTATGGCTTTAAAATATGACTTGCGACAGTGTCTATGTAATTGCGCATGAGAAAGGCTAAGATTTACAATTGAGATGATTTTTGAGTCAAAATATTTTTTTCCTTGTCTACCTTTCCCTTTTCTGAGATTTTTCTATTGTATAAATACTTTGGGACTAGAACTCACAATTTAGACTTGAATACTAAAAATACACAAAATTTGGAGTCAAATATATTTCGTCTGCTTCATTTCTCCGAATTTTTTGTTCAGAGCTTTGAATTGAAGTTCAGTACAAAACGAAGTACAAAAATACGTATTAAACAAAACTAAAATCTTTTTCAACTTTTCCCAAGAAAATTTTTAACTTCATCATTTTGATCACTATCTGGTGCATCTTTTCTTTTCAAGGAACAAAACGGTTGTATTGCAATGTAGTTAGAGCCTATACATTCCATTGAGAATAGTGTTCAAGTCAATGGCATTAGAAAGGAGCGCGCGCTTCAAAACGTTGGAATAGACCCATCGTTCTGTTGACGTCTTATTCTGATCAAAACGAGGCCAACTACAAGAGGTCTGGCTTAGCATGAAGATAATAATAGGATAAATACGCTTACTAAAGATATACATATAATACGGTTGCCTCAAATGTCGGTCAGTATTGGCTTTGCCTCAACGTTACTTTATTTTACTTCATTTGACCTGAAACTGCTGAGCTTACTTGAATTGAGAGAACTGAGAGCTCCGTGAGCGAGAGCTGAAGGCAAGCGAGAACGAGGAAATCTTACAAGTACGCCTCCGGGAAGATCTAGTGGAAGAAGAAGAGGATCCGGACACTTATTTGTTTGAAATCGAACCAGATATGGAAGAGCTCTAGTACGAGAAGAGATGTGTGCCACACGTACGACGTGGACCATGTCCAACGAACAGATCTGTTCCAGGCGAAGTCGAAGGAAGTGACGAGTCCCGTGCGAAGTTTGAACGAGGTGATAGAAACCTCGTTTTGACAGAGTGACTTGAACATTTAGGAGCCGCACCTTCATTAAACATCGAACTTCTACCCTTGCAAGGCTGTGATGAAATAAGTTGAGAGATATTTAAAAATTGAGAGAAACCAGCAGGGTCTGCAACCAACAGACGCTTGTCCAGCTGCCATAACTAGAAAGAGAAGTCCTGATGGTGGTCAGAGGAATCCAACAAAGCCTGATGACGCAGTTGATGGCCTCTTGCAAGTTGAAAATCATCGACCCAACAGACGAGTGGTCCGCTGCCAAGGCTAGAGAGAAAAGCCCTTGATGGTGGTCAAGAAAGTCGAATAGAGCGATGTTTGAAAACAAAAACATTACTTCTAGAATCGAGATGAATTGCCTTTACTAGTTGATTTGACCCATATGCCCGAAGCTCCAATTGTATCTTTCATGCCTTTCAATAGAAGCCCGACGAGAATGCAAGTTGTTTGACTGAACGTAAGCTATTTACGACTTATACAACAAATAAAAGAGTATTTTATACACATGTATCCCCACTGACAATCATTGCTAGATATGCAATCAATCAAATCACATATAGGATGCAAACCTACGTTCTATGCACTAGATCTATGGACTCAATGTCAGCTATGCATATACCGCACATCCACTTCAACTAATGATAACAAACGTGAATGACAGACGGGCTAAAGTCAAAGTCTTACCTGTACTACTAGGTACAAAACAATAGAGAATCACAAGCAACATTGTTAGGTGCAGCTGAAATCAAATAAAATGTTGAGAGCATTACAGAGCATTTTCTAATCTGAAAATAAATAATCAATTAATATCCACACAAAAAAGAGAATTCCTACTTTGTGAAGCTGATAGTAGGAAATTAGTTCTCATTCTATCAATTTCTTGTCATGTTTCATCAGTACAAAGTTATGTCACGTACTTGTCATGTTTCATCAGTACAAAGTTATGTCACGTACTTGTCATGTTTCGCCAGTACAAAGTTATGTCACGTACTTGTCATGTTTCATCAGTACAAAGTTATGTCACGTACTTGTCATGTTTCATCAGTACAAAGTTATGTCACGTACTTGTCATGTTTCATCAGTACAAAGTTATGTCACGTACTTGTCATGTTTCGCCAGTACAAAGTTATGTCAGGTACTTGTCATGTTTCATCAGTACAAAGTTATGTCACGTACTTGTCATGTTTCATTAGTACAAAGTTATGTCACGTACTTGTCATGTTTCATCAGTACAAAGCTATGTCATGTTTCATCAGTACACAGTTATGTCATGTTTTATCAGTACAAAGTTATGTCACGTACTTGTCATGTTTCATTAGTACAAATTTATGTCACGTACTTGTCATTTTTCATCAGTACAAAGTTAAGTCACGTACTTGTCATGTTTCATCAGTACAAAGTTATGTCCCGTACTTGTCATGTTTCATCAGTACAAAGTTATGTCACGTACTTGTCATGTTTCATCAGTACAAAGTTATGTCACGTACTTGTCATGTTTCATCAGTACAAAGTTATGTCACGTACTTGTCATGTTTCATCAGTACAAAGTTATGTCACGTACTTGTCATGTTTCATCAGTACAAAGTTATGTCACGTACTTGTCATGTTTCATCAGTACAAAGTTATGTCACGTACTTGTCATGTTTCATCAGTACAAAGTTATGTCACGTACTTGTCATGTTTCATCAGTACAAAGTTATGTCACGTACTTGTCATGTTTCATCAGTACAAAGTTATTGTCACGTGACTTTTGTCACAATTTTTTTTTCTTTGACGTCATTTTGAACAATTTTATTCCAGACCAAATGAAGTGCACGCAAATAACAGGAACTGAAATATGCAGGCAAACATAGTCTAGTCTTTTAAAAATGCAGCCAAACAAAGTCTAGTCTTTTAAAAAAAAAGGTCATAACAAAGTCTAGTCTTTCAAAATGAGGTTATAACTTTAGAAAATGATGCTGTAGCACAATGCAATTATTTTTACTTTCTAGTCATTAAAACGCCATATCACATATCATATATCACGTATCACATATCATACATCACATATCATACATCACATACCATATATCACATATCATATATCACATATCATATATCACATATCATATATCACATATCATATATCACATATATCATATATCACATATCATTTATCACATATCATATATCACATATCATATATCACATATCATATATCATATATCACATATGAAGAAAAAAAACTAGATTTTTTTGTAGAATTTCTCTTAATTAAGAATATTTTTAAAGATCAGCTTGTCGTATCACCAATCAAGCCCATTCTAGTTCAGAAAGTAAGCATTGGAAGGTCAGTTGTACCAGTAAACAAAAAAGTGAAACTAAAGCACGATGTCTCCTCTTCTCCTACAGTCATCGATTATGGTGGCATTGTTTTTTTCCTAGTCAGGTTTTGAATAATGTATAGGCAAGTGTTGAAGCAATGGAAAGGCAGAACAGGTCAATGTGTGACGTAGAGAGCACGTACATGAAAACTATATTGCTCTTCTTTTCTGCACTGCCGTCTTTTGGGAGCAACACATGCAGACACAGTCATTCGCACAATAAGAACTTTTGATTATAAAATGTAAGTCTTCAATACCGAAGATTAAGGATGAACGCAATAGTTCCCGTGACCACGCAGAACCTGCATATTTGGACACATCTAATACAAATAAAATAAAGCCATTGTCCCCCGGAGGTCTATTTATGTTACATTTTAGTTCTTAGCACCTATTTTCGGAAAGAGTTTTTCTTTGGATTTCAAATGTATGTACCGCAACCTTTTAAGAACTCTACAGCTTCAGATGTCATCTGCTGCCAACTTTTCTCTATCCAATGGGAGCAAAATGACGCCTGAGTCTATCTTAATTGCACTTCCATTAGAGACACCTCTGATAAGCAGTCTTCATTTCAGCTCGACACAATAGGTAGGTGTCTAACCCGCACAGCTTTCCAATGATAAGTAGTGCCTCTGTCGTCAACAACTATCAGCAGTGCATGGCTCTTTGTAGGCTATTCGTGCCAACGTGTCTTCATTTATCAAGCGCAGACAGCTTTGCTGACTTAACTCTTAACTATACAAATTCTGCTATATAGATATTAATGTGTGTGTGTGTGCTGTAAAGTGGTAATATTATGAACTCAAGAGCTGCTTAAAAGTTTGTGTAATACAAACTCCTTTAGTTTGTGCAATACAAACTCCCTTAGTTTGTGTAATACAAACTCCCTTAGTTTGTGCAATACAAACTCCCTTAGTTTGTGCAATACAAACTCCCTTAGTTTGTGCAATACAAACTCCCTTAGTTTGTGCAATACAAACTCCCTTAGTTTGTGCAATACAAACTCCCTTAGTTTGTGCAATACAAACTCCCTTAGTTTGTGCAATACAAACTCCCTTAGTTTGTGCAATACAAACTCCCTTAGTTTGTGCAATACAAACTCCCTTAGTTTGTGCAATACAAACTCCCTTAGTTTGTGCAATACAAACTCCCTTAGTTTGTGCAATACAAACTCCCTTAGTTTGTGCAATACAAACTCCCTTAGTTTGTGCAATACAAACTCCCTTAGTTTGTGCAATACAAACTCCCTTAGTTTGTGCAATACAAACTCCCTTAGTTTGTGCAATACAAACTCCCTTAGTTTGTGCAATACAAACTCCCTTAGTTTGTGCAATACAAACTCCCTTAGTTTGTGCAATACAAACTCCCTTAGTTTATGTAATACTAACTCCCTTAGTTTATGTAATACTAACTCCCTTAGTTTATGTAATACTAACTCCCTTAGTTTGTGTAATACTAACTCCCTTAGTTTGTGTAATACTAACTCCCTTAGTTTGTGTAATACTAACTCCCTTAGTTTCTGAAGAAAGAAGAGCCCCCACTTTGTGACTATTGTGACTCTCGCCTCACCGTGGAACATATCCTCATTGACTGCCCCAGATACCAGGATGTCAGGGGAAAATATTTTAGAGCCACTAATTTAAAAACACTATTCAATAATGTCGACCCTGGGAAGGTACTGGGCTTTATCCGGGAAGTGGGATTGTCTACGAAGATCTGATTTCTAAACTCTGTACTTTTTACATTATATTTTTACCAAATTATTAAATTTTTACTACCTCTACTATTTTAATTGTAAATAGACCTTGATTTTAATTATTTGACGGTATAGAATTTGACCTTTGTTGTGTGGAGGGAGAGTGGCCCTTGAGGGACTGCAGGCACGACATGGCCTAAATTGTGCCGATTTGCCCAAATCACAAATCACAAATCTTACTCCCTTAGTTTGTGTAATACTAACTCCCTTAGTTTGTGTAATACTAACTCCCTTAGTTTGTGTAATACTAACTCCCTTAGTTTGTGTAATACTAACTCCCTTAGTTTGTGTAATACTAACTCCCTTAGTTTGTGTAATACTAACTCCCTTAGTTTGTGTAATACTAACTCCCTTAGTTTATGTAATACTAACTCCCTTAGTTTATGTAATACTAACTCCCTTAGTTTATGTAATACTAACTCCCTTAGTTTATGTAATACTAACTCCCTTAGTTTATGTAATACTAACTCCCTTAGTTTATGTAATACTAACTCCCTTAGTTTATGTAATACTAACTCCCTTAGTTTATGTAATACTAACTCCCTTAGTTTATGTAATACTAACTCCCTTAGTTTATGTAATACTAACTCCCTTAGTTTATGTAATACTAACTCCCTTAGTTTATGTAATACTAACTCCCTTAGTTTATGTAATACTAACTCCCTTAGTTTATGTAATACTAACTCCCTTAGTTTGTGTAATACTAACTCCCTTAGTTTATGTAATACTAACTCCCTTAGTTTATGTAATACTAACTCCCTTAGTTTATGTAATACTAACTCCCTTAGTTTATGTAATACTAACTCCCTTAGTTTATGTAATACTAACTCCCTTAGTTTATGTAATACTAACTCCCTTAGTTTGTGTAATACTAACTACCTTAGTTTATGTATGTAATACTAACTCCCTTAGTTTGTGTAATACTAACTCCCTTAGTTTATGTAATACTAACTCCCTTAGTTTGTGTAATACTAACTCCTTTAGTTTGTGTAATACTAACTCCCTTAGTTTGTGTAATACTAACTCCCTTAGTTTATGTAATACTAACTCCCTTAGTTTATGTAATACTAACTCCCTTAGTTTGTGTAATACTAACTCCCTTAGTTTATGTAATACTAACTCCCTTAGTTTGTGTAATACTAACTCCCTTAGTTTGTGTAATACTAACTCCCTTAGTTTATGTAATACTAACTCCCTTAGTTTATGTAATACTAACTCCCTTAGTTTATGTAATACTAACTCCCTTAGTTTATGTAATACTAACTCCCTTAGTTTATGTAATACTAACTCCCTTAGTTTATGTAATACTAACTCCCTTAGTTTATGTAATACTAACTCCCTTAGTTTATGTAATACTAACTCCCTTAGTTTGTGTAATACTAACTCCCTTAGTTTATGTAATACTAACTCCCTTAGTTTGTGTAATACTAACTCCCTTAGTTTGTGTAATACTAACTCCCTTAGTTTATGTAATACTAACTCCCTTAGTTTATGTAATACTAACTCCCTTAGTTTATGTAATACTAACTCCCTTAGTTTATGTAATACTAACTCCCTTAGTTTATGTAATACTAACTCCCTTTGGCACCTTTTTTTTTTGTTGTTTTTTCATAATAATTTTTCAGTTTATTAAGATTTTTTTTTTTAACAAAAAACTTTTTTTTCCTAACTAACTCTGACATGAACAAGTTTTAAATACTTCAAAAAAACAAACAAACAAAGAAACTGCTGCTCTAGTGTTTTGTAACCTTTAACATTACTAGAGATTTCTTCTAACAATACTAGAGATTTCTTCTAACAATACTAGAACTTTTGAGCTATGGACAGCAAAAAGACATTGGACTCAGCTTTGAAAAAAAAGCGACCCAAAAGCAACAGAATATCGCCCATTACTTGCAAGTGGACATGAAAATGTCTTTCGAGGTCTCTACAAGCAAGGGAAAACAAATGATGAACTCTAGTCGTTGTACGACAGAAGGAGACCAACTAACAATACAATGTAGTAGAGTATATAGAGGATGTGTGTGTATCCAGAGAGTGTATCCTGGTATATTCATAGAGAGGAATACCAAGAATTTGATGTACTTGAGACATTCATTGTAAAATCAGTTTCAAAGAAGTGGAGAACAAATGGACATACATGTTTTCCTTTTTTTTCCCTAATTAAAATCTATCGTGTAACATTCTTTGATTCTAGACACTATGTAATTAGTTGAGACATCCATTGTAATTAGTTGAGACATCCATTGTAATTAGTTGAGACATCCATTGTAATTAGTTGAGACATTCATTGTAATTAGTTGAGACACCCATTGTAATTAGTTGAGACATCCATTGTAATTAGTTTAGACATCCATTGTAATTAGTTGAGACATTCATTGTAATTAGTTGAGACATCCATTGTAATTAGTTTAGACATCCATTGTAATTAGTTGAGACATCCATTGTAATTAGTTGAGACATCCATTGTAATTAGTTGAGACATACATTGTAATTAGTTGAGACATCCATTGTATCTACTTCTAAACGTTATTTTTTTCAAGACATTTATAATTAATTTGTCAAGACATGATCTATAGTGTACATCCATAGCTTATAATTAATTTGTTAAGTCATAAAAGAAAATACTTTTACCTTTTTCATTTTTCTATTGCACATCACATATATAGGCTGATGCACACCCAGACTTGATCGGGAGATCTCTAGGCCCCTGGCACTGAAAATACTCCTATGACAACTGCCTAGTTTGGAATGGTCCCAATGAACTCTCAAGTTTTGTCCGGCCAGTTGATTCCTAGGTCGAAGTTACCTTAGCTCTCTTCTAGTTCCCTCTGGTCAGGAGCTAAGCAACAACTCAGTTCTTTCCCTTGTTCTACCATCTTCGTGCATCGATTAGAAGTCTGTGTTGTCAGGGAGTGTTGGGGATCTGGAAAAAAAACAACATACAAAATGGTTCCAATACAAATATCTGTAGATCGATCAATGAATTGTTTTGATGAGTTCTAGAGTAATGATTCGGCAATATCCAATCAGCATTTAGCTTGCAATGCGTTCTAAACAGAAAGACATTATAATGGCGTATTGAATGATCGATCATTCTATTAAGAAGAATTAGACCTTGATGACTGCAATACACGACACAGTTGTACGAACTCACTGTAATGCTATTTAATATTAGTGAATAGAATAGCCTGAAGTCAATACAACAGACTTATACGAAAGTATACAAAAAAAAAACACATTTAATGGTCTATAAATAGAATTCTGTAACTGTACAAAGGATTTTATGTTTTAAGCGGTCTCCGAAAAGCTGGCATATGTGTTGTTTTGTATATTCTGTAGGTTCGTCCGTCTGTCACACATAAATTTCAAAACCTAGAAAAGCTATTAAAATTCTGATGAAACCATTATTATGTATAGCTTCTTACAGTCTAGTAGAACGGCTACATTATGTATAGCTTCTTACAGTCTAGTAGAACGGCTACATTATGTATAGCTTCTTACAGTCTAGTAGAACGGCTACATTATGTATAGCTTCTTACAGTCTAGTAGAACGGCTACATTATGTATAGCTTCTTACAGTCTAGTAGAACGGCTACATTATGTATAGCTTCTTACTGTCTAGTAGAACGGCCAAATTGTGTATAGCTTCTTACAGTCTAGTAGAACGGCTAAATTGTGTATAGCTTCTTACAGTCTAGTAGAACGGCTAAATTGTGTATAGCTTCTTACAGTCTAGTAGAACGGCTAAATTGTGTATAGCTTCTTACAGTCTAGTAGAACGGCTACATTATGTATAGCTTCTTACAGTCTAGTAGAACGGCTACATTATGTATAGCTTCTTA